>PVKZ01000259.1:0-610000 GCA_004027375.1 Macroglossus sobrinus | reverse complement strand
GGCTGTATCAGATTGAGTTCGTTTGGATTTCCCTGACATTTTTACAATCCTCTAGTACAGGAGATTTTATAGTCCTTGACAGAACTTACAAAACTCATATCGTGAAGATTGTTTCTGAGGATGAGCCCACTGAGCTTTCTTTGCTTCATTCCTTTATCTTCTACCTCCAGAATGGGTTCACCAGTCTTTAACTTACAATGAGACAACCTTATTAAATTTTGTTTTTAATTTTTCATATATAGAAGGAAAATTATTTTGTTTTCATAAAGGTATGCTAACATTGATTTCTTTGAAGTCTTTGAAAGCTTCTTAGAAATAATCCCAGATATATGGAGTGGTGCTTTCATATGACTAGGGTACCAGCTAAGCATCAACAGGTATACAAGGATATAAAATATTAATCTGGCATAGATTTTTGGTAAAAAGAGGGAAATTTCTAGACAAACTTTATCCAACAAAGTCAGACAAACTGTCGTCCAAACAGAATGTTCACTTTCTTGCATCCATCACATTATATATATGTATGTATTCCTGTCTCACTTCAGATGAACCTTTGGCCGAGATCTAGAAGTGACAGAAATAAGTAGGAAAATAATCATTGGTGGGGTATGTGCAGAGAAAGTGGAGTATCAGTATACAAGATGAAATCATCCTTCTGGCACAGACATTTTCAAATCCTTCTGTCAGAAGAGAGTGCATGCTTCAGCTGAGTCTTTTGAGGATTCAAAAGGGAAATGTTGATGAAAACTACAATGTACAGACTCCTCCAAAATTGATGCAGATCATGTTTAAAAACCAATGTGTAAAAATGTCATGTCATTCACATGGTGCTGTTATAGTGTTTGTGTTGTGCATTTTTTTTGGTGAGCCTTGTCATGGTCTCAAATGAGGTAGGTTTTCAGGAAGCTCAAAGATTTCAACACTAATGTTGCTTAAGTGACTTGAAAGAAAGTTTTGAAGTGCAAGTTAAGAACAAAGGGGTAAAAGAGCTCTAGCTTGTTAGCACCCAAAGTTACCTAGAATTATTTTATTTCTTTCAATCTATACATTATATAGTTACATGTGATATTTTCTATGTACATGATGTCATATAGATCATATATGTGATGAGAAGGCAGACACTTTAAACACTCAATCTTATGCTAAGATTTTTTTGAAGGATGAAATTTTTGTTTCTTAACTATTATATACTTAAAAATAGGCTAACAGGACAGCAAAACTGAAAACCTATGAAAAATATTAACCAAAAAGTAAAATAAATACAAATAAACAACAAATACTTAGAAGCAGGGTTTTAAAAATTTGTTTTACATATTGAACAAGCTCTAATCTTAATGTTTACAAATTAAAGTGATATAGTAAAATAGAAATGTAGTTTAAATTTAATATTTGATACCCACAAATATTTGTATTTGTGTGCAAGTGTGAGTTTGTGGTGTGCATCTGTGTGAGTTGTGGGGTTGCCTGTGTCTAAGTGTGTGCTGAATGTTTTATGTGGTGTGTGTAGTAATTGTAAGGGGTGATCCACCATCCCGCTATGAGTCAAATGGGCTTCAGTGGGAAGACGATGCCACAGCCATGATCCTCTCATAATGAGGGAACCCTGGGAGACTTGAAATGCTCTTTTCTCATAAGGTTTTTTGGGGGTAATCACAGGCCTTTGAGTCTGAGACAGAAAAGTCAAATGGCTTCTTGGAGATAACTTGAGAACCTATCTCAGCCTCGCTTTTTTCCTTAGTTTCACACAGCTATTAGGGAAGAGTTATTTCTTAGGAAGAAGAAAATGGCTGTTCGTTATGACAAAGCAGGACCAGGCTACTCTGGGGATCTGGGAAAATAGTCTCAATGTGAACATTTCCAAGTTTTAGTGAATTTTTCCACTGCTGGCGAAATTCACAGAAAGTGAAAAACAGATGAAAGTAACATTTGCTCTTATTTAATATTCAATGCAGAGCATCAAGGAGTTTCTTTCTTATTGACAGTGAGATTAACTGTATCTTTAGGAAGTGAGAAATCAGTGACTTATCATTCAGTCATGTCAACTTTTCTGCCTGTTCTGGTCCAGGTTCTGCCCATGTTAACTTTTCTATTTCAGACTGGGACCAGCAGATGTTTCTTC
Organism: Macroglossus sobrinus; assembly: GCA_004027375.1. Lineage (NCBI taxonomy): Eukaryota > Metazoa > Chordata > Mammalia > Chiroptera > Pteropodidae > Macroglossus > Macroglossus sobrinus. The sequence continues at coordinate 607,881 of PVKZ01000259.1, read as the reverse complement.
CCCAATGACCTAGCATTGCTCTTGTTAAAAACACAGCAATTTGCCTCATGCCTCCCAGAAATAGCATTTTTTACTATTTCATGCTACTTATGAAGCATAGGCATTATGATTTATTTTTTTCTCAGTATTTATCAATATTAATGAGTATTATGCATGTTTCTTTGGATCAGGCACTTAAATTGGAAGAGATTTAACAGTGATAGCTTTATGTGTCATCAAGGTGGTTTAATACTTTGAAGAGAAAGTGATCTGCTTTGATTAACTTAATGAGATAATGAGAAAGTGATCTGCTTCAGATATATTCTTATCAATGTAAAGAAATAGGGTAGTTAGAATAGAGTAGTTAGGAAATTTAGCTATTTTCTTGGACACAGTCATTTTCAGTACATTTTTATTAATATTTTTATAAAAATACATAATCATGGTAATGATTTAAATAGCAGAAATCTACACTGTCACATCTGGTAGATAATAGCCATAATACAATATTGAGCACTTGAAATGTGGCTAGTTTAAATGGACATATGCTGTAAGTATAAAATACACAATGGATTTAACATTTTTTTGTATGAAAAGTCATGTACAAAATGTCAGTAATACTTTCAGATTGATTGAATGTTGAGCTTATACTTTGATATATTATGTTAAATAATATACATTATTAAGATAAATTTTACTTGTTTCTTTTAATGTGACTGCTACAAATTTAAAATTATATATGTGACTCCCATATGTGGCTTGCATTATACTTCTCTTGGACAGAAATGGTTTTGAGGAATAAAATAAATAATATGCAATAAAAATAAAATCATTAAGTATAAAATTAAAAGGTTTTATTTCTCATCTCTTCCCAACCCCAATTCCTCTCCTTAAAGTTATTTCTTCTGCATACATGCATACATATAATCATGAACTATTTTCTAATACAAATGAAAGCAGAATATACATAGAGCCCTTTTTTCCTTTTCCATTTAAGAATGTACAGAGGAAATCTTTTCACAAATATGTACTTTTTAAACTAGAATTTTTTTACTTAAATGTAAAATGAAATCAGCAGACTTGCCATAAAGTACCATGGCCTTCATGGCACCCCCTGGATGGATGTAGGTGGTGAATCCTACTCCATGTTTTCACTGCTGGACATCTAGGACTTTTCAGAGGCTTGGCTTGGCCCCGTGTTCAACTTCCTCTCTTGTAGTTCCTAAGGATCCAGCTTCCCCTCTTCCCTTTACAGAGCAGTCTTGCCTCCAAGGCCTGCTGTGATCCCTGGTTGTGCATGGAAAGGTTCCCTGTGAATTCTGGCTCCGAGAATAGCCAGCAGCTCTTCCACTAGACACCCCTGAAGTAACTACACTTAAGAGATCTTAAAATAGAAACCATTGAGGAGTGGTTCCAAATGTAAAAATATGGTCAGTCATTAAATCAGCCAGTTATATAAATGCCTTCTGATTAAGGAGAATTGTATCTAAATATTTAATAACATCATTAAAGAGAGGCTTTGGGTTCAGGAACATTAGGTAGAAGTGAAGATGAGGTGAAAGGATTTTACTGAAAATAGCAGGATTACATGAAATTCTGCTAACAAAACACCATCTCTCTTCTCACGCTTGCCTCCCAAAGCAGAGAGATTGGAGGATTGTTCTTTGAGGAATTAAGTATAAACTTTTAAATTGGAGGGTTGGTTACCCAAAATCTTGAATGGTTTCCACTGTGAGCCCTGAAAATGAACAAGCCTTCCTTCGTGAATCCTAATTCAGGGTTGGACACGTTTAATTCTAAGGTGATTCCAGGGTGATGCTTAATTTCTATAGTAAAAAAAAAATCATTCTAACAGGTATGAGGTGGTATTTTATAGTTTTGATTTGCATTTCTCTAATAGTGAAGTTGAGCATCTTTCCATATGTCACTTTGGCCATTTATATGTCTTCTTGGGAGAAGTCCTTTGCTGATTCTTTAATTGGATCATCTTTTTGTTGTTGAGTTATATGAGTTCTTTATGTATTTTGGATATTAGCCCCTTAACAGAGGCATTGTTTGAAAATGTCTTATCTCATTAAGTTGGTTACCTCTTTGTTTTGTTGATGGTTTCTTTTGCTGTGCAGAAGCTTATTAGTTTGATATAGTCCCATTCATTTATTTTTGCTTCTACTTCTCTTGCCTTTGAGATTAAATTCATAAAATCCTCTCCAAATCCAAGGAACATGAGTTTAGTATCTATGTTTTCTTTTATACAATTTATTGTTTCAGGTCTTTTATTTAAGTCTTTGATCCATTTTGTATTAATTTTTGCTGTATGGTGATAGAGGGAAATTTAACTTTGGGTGATAAACACACAATACAATACACATATGACATATTATTGAATTGCACACTTAAAACCTATATAATTTTATTAACCAATGTCACCCCAATAAATTTAATAAAAACTAGATGCATTTAAAAAATTCAAGTTTCCTAAAAAGAGGTAAATTATATTTATGAAAACATGACTTTTGTCATAGGTTTATTCTCCCATCATGGAGAAGTTTCCTGTGAAGGAACTCTTTCTTGTCTATAATAGCAGTTAGGGATTTGGGTCATTGGCTTGTTTGACTCACATTGTTTAATTGAACACAGGTTTTCTTTTGGATTAAGCATGTCAGAGTGCTTGCTTAGGCCCCCAAGGCAAATACTCAAGGACATTAAGTAATAAAACTCAATATAGGAGCAATTAAAATATGGAATATAATTTTTGAAATATTAGAAACCAAGCTGAATGTTTATTATTGCAAACTTTAATAAAACGTTAATTGTGCCCTTTAGCAATTAATTTATGCACAATTATCTCAAAGTGTTACTGGTCCTTCTGAACTAATTATAATTATATAGAGGTATTAAAAAGAAAACTTTAAAGTATCTATAAAATAGCTTCATAAAAATCTGTGTGCTTAGCTGATGTGGAAACCCTTAGCTATGTAAGTAATATTAAGTGAGTTAAGACTGTATTATAATTACTCTATAAGAGTTGATCATTTAAAGTTAGTGTGCTATGGTTTGGTATGTTTAAAGAGCTTAAAAAGCATAACAAGGCATTTAAAACAATTACTGTATTGTACCTTTTATTTAATTATAGACAATCTTGTATGCTAGAGCTTCTGTATTTGGTTCAATAAATGTTAAATTAACACTGATATAATATCAATCTACGTGGTATTCATAGCTTCAGGTCTTTTTTTTCTGGCTTTCACAACTTAATAAAAATTAGGCAGCTGCTCACAATTGAATTTATTATAATATGACAAATAATAGTAGCATTTATTGATAACTTACCAGGTGTTGGGTATTTACACATAACAATAGATAACTCTTTTTTAAAATTAGTTTTAAGTATACAGTACATTGGTTTGACATTTATATAGTTTATGAAACAATCCCAGATTACTCTATCACCCCTCTGGCCCTACACAGAGCCATTACATTACTGCTGACTACATTCCCTAAGCAGTGCTCCCCATCCCCGTGGCCTGTCAACCACTTATTAGTACTTCTTTAACCCTTTGCCCTTTTCATCAGCCCCCTACTACCCTCCCCGCCGCCGTCACCAGATTGTCCTCTATTTGTGAATCTGTTTTCAATTAGTTTGTTCTTTTTGTTCCTTAGATTTTGCATGTAAGTGAAATCATATGGTATTTATCTTTTTTTCTCTGACTTATTTCGCTTAACAATACAACTTCTTGGTCCATCCATGTCGTTGCAAATAGTAGGATATCTTTTTTATCTTAGTGGTGAGTAATATTCCATTGTATATATGAACCATAACTTCTTTATCCAGTCATCTGTTGATGGGCATTTAGGCTGCTTCCATATCTTGGCTATTGTGAATAACACTGCCATCAAAATAGGGATGCATAGATCTTTACAAATTGTTGTTTGGGTTTTCTTTTGATAAATACCCAGAAGTTCAGTTACTAGGTCAAAAGGTAGATCTATTTTTAATTTTTGAGGACCCTCCAGACTGTTTTCCATAATGACTGCACCAATTTGCAATCCCACCAACAATGCGGGAGGGTTACCTTTTCTCCACATCCTTGCCAACACTTTTTATTTTGATTTATTGATGATAGCCATTCTGACAGGTGTGAAGTGATATCTTCTTGTGGTTTTAATTTGCATTTCTCTGATGATTAGTGACCTTGAGCATCTTTTCATATGTCTGTTAGCCATCTGTATTTCCTCTTTAGAGAAATACCTATTCAAGTCTTCTGCCCACTTTTTAATTGGATTGTTTTTTGTTGTTGTGAGTTATATGAGTTTCTTATATATTTTAGATATTAACCCCTTATCAGATGTATCATAAGCAAATATCTTCTCCTATTTTGTAGGTTGTCTTTTTATTTTAACAATAGATAACTCTTATGAAGCCCTTCGATCATGTGAGCTCTGTTTTAAACATATATATAGTACCAAACTAATATGTATTACAGACTACATGGTATAAACATTTATGTATATACTACATAAATATTTATATATTATAATATATTTTAAAAAGTAAAAATATTATATTTACAATATTAAAATATAAATATATTGTATATATTTATTAAATACATTTAAATATCAAATATAATATTTTATTAAAATATTAAAGTACTAAAATATATATGTAGTCATGTTTGGAATAGAGCCTGGCATGATCTAAGAGCCTATTCTGTGTGTGTGTATTGGAGGGAGTCAGTGAAGAAATCATCAATGAATATAAATATTCATTTACTCTTCATAAAAATGTAACTGCTACTATCTTCATATTGGAGAAACTGAGGCATGGGGAACTTAAATGACTTGCCCAGCACTGTGGCATTACAAAGTGGTAGAGCAAGGACTCGTACCCAAGGAGCAATGCTTTGTTAATGGTGCATCCTGATAACTAGTCCACATTGCCTATTTGAAGCCAGATATTTTGGGATTTGGAGCCAGGTATTTTGGGGTTTGATAGCTTGCTCTGCTTCTTAGCAGTGTAATCTTGGAAAATTTACTTAGCTCACTTATGAAATGGAAGATAACTGAAAGAGATGTGGACAACGTTAAATGAGAAAATTTTTGCAGATTAGTAGCACAGTGCTGGCACATGGTTTATATGTCAAGGAAATGCAAGCTTGTATTATCATCTAAAATTGTGTTTCTCCAAGTTAAATATCCTTACTCAGATTTAACAGAAAATAATCTGATGGCCATAAAGTAAAGTATATTGCCAAAGGCTCATGGTGAGAGAACAAACATTCTAACTAAATGCCATCTAATTCCAAATTTCTACATCTGTTCATTCTGACAGAGATGCTGTACCAATGACAACAGATCTTTTCAGGATTACATTTGATCAGACCTGTCAGGGACAGGTAGGTGTGGTCTTTTCATGCTTGAAGGCTAATTCTCTTACTGCTTTGAGCTACAACCAGCTCATGTTCAGTTGCTCACTTTCTCACTTGAGAGTTCAGTGAATGTAGTAAAGAAACTCCAGTTTATTAAACACTTATTTTTATACCCAAGACTGAGTTGTGCTAGAATTGAAATGGTGCCGGCAGAAGATGAGCATGATGGGTATGTGGTGGACATAGGGGCACTCCCAGGACTCAAATCTTTTTCTTGATTCACTATGGAGACTTACCGTTATTTTTTGATAAAGTAGCCTGAATGTTTGTTTTATGCCAAAAAATATTTCTTCCCACTTAAGTTGCCTTTCTGAGATAGCATTGAGCTGATTTTGTACTTAACATCATAGTATCTTTTTCCAGATTGTGAATAATATTGGGTAAGTTTGTACCTTTTTCTTTCTTCTCTTTTATTTATTTATTTTTTGGAGAGACATTGGTTAATAAAATTATATAGGTTTCAGGTGAACACACACAATGCCATATACATATGACATATTATTGAATTGTACACTTGTAACCCTTCCTTTTGTTTAATGTTTGTTTCCTTGTTTGAAGAAGAGGGATCATTTAGTTTCTTGGGGAGGAGGATTATCTCAGTGACCAACATTGCTTTGCTACCTTTTTCTAGAAAAGAGCTTCAATGGTAGATTTTTTAAAAAAATATTTAAGTTTGATATAATCTGGAACTTTTAAAAAAAGTTATAAAAATGATGCAAGGGACTACTGTAGCCAGAATTACTAATTGTTAACATTTTGTTCCATTTGCCTTATAGTCCCTCCTTCCCTCTCTCCCTGTGTATGTTTTTCCTGTCTGTCTCTGCACACATACAGATTCACACGATACAGTACACAATTATTTGTTCATCATTTGACCATTTAGAGGAGAGTAAGTTGCAAACTTACTCTTTTATTTTTGTATTTCCTAAGTAAAAACATATTCTCTCAAATAATGTTTGTGTGAGTATCAGGAAATTGAATATTGATGTGATATTAGTCCTCAGTTTATAATCAGATTTCACCAGTTGCCCCTAAAACATCCTTTGTGGCTGTTCTTATTCTCAGTCCAGGATGTAATTTAGGATCACACATTCCATTTGGTTGTTATGTCTGTTTATTATCCTTTAATCTACAACAGTGCCTCTGTTCTTCTTTGTTTTTCATGACTTTGAAATTTTGGAAGCATACAGGCTAATCATTGGAATGTGTCTGATGTTTCCTCATGATGAAATTCATGTTATGGGCAGGCACGCCACATAAGTGATGTGTTTTTCTTTCTATGAGAAGGAGATAAGCTCAATTTGTTTCATTATTGGTGACGTTAACTTTTAACTATCTGATTAAGGTAGTCTCCATCAGGTATTTCCACTGTGAAGACACTTGGTTCCTTCTTTCTGTAATTAATAACAAAAATATTATTATTCCAGATCAAGCTTCATCCCATAGAGTGGCAGAATTTTTTAGTTTATTTATAAATACTTATATAAATGAATATAGTGAGAATATAGTGTATAGGCAAACTGGGTCAGTTATCTGGAATATATGTGATAAAGAATTGATGAAGAAGCAAATTTATCCAAAGCTAACACACTATTCAAAATCACTATGCAAGCTGTTACATGCAAACAAAAGCCATCTTCCAGTTAATTTAGGAATTCAAGTCAGGGTTTTAGAATATTATTACACTGTTGGAACAGAGATGGGTTAAAAAACAAGAAAGTAAGAGAAAGAAGAATGGAGAGGACAAGAAACCTCTCTCTCCCCACTGCCAGAGTCTAAAGCTACAAAATATGAGGAAAAGAACATACTTTCCTTTAGTTTTAAACCCTTATATTTTCTGTAAGATTATTTTTATTTGTTTGCTTGTTTGTATGTTTAAATTAAATTATAGAGCAAAATATCTCTCTATATTCTACTCATTAAATGGCAGATTATAGAATCAGGACTTCTAGAACATAAAGGATATTAAGTCATTTCATCAACTTTCTTATTTTGTAGATGGAAAAATATGAGACTAGAAAGTAATCTGAATGTTAGTTATATAATACTAGGAATTTGTTTTGATTGTTGACCACGATCTGGTGGTATAACCATGAGATGCCCTTGTTCCTTGAAGGCGTGCTGATTGATTACAACTGAGAGTTTGTTAAAATGTATACACATGCTTGCACGCGCGTGTGTGCGTGCACACACACACACAAACATACAAACACTGGGTTGAATTATGGTGGTAGAGTATTCTTTCAAGTACCTATTTTAAATAGTGTGTGTCCTTGACATTCTGCTGTAATAACCTCTCTACTGGGATAAAGGGGCACAAGTGACACAATTGTGATGGATTCTTAACATCATTATTAATTACATTGTTCTTTCTTTCTGTAGTGTATTGTCTGATGCCAAGAGAAAATATACTCTTGACTGCCCTTTCCTTTTAATGAAAAACTGTATCCCCTGCACCCATCCTATAAAATCCTAATGAACTTCTCCAGAGATGTAGGTCATCTAAACTTCTAATGTTACCTTCACTTATGAAAATCTCAATGTAATCTTGATTATTTTTTGAAATATCATTTACCTTATGGTCAGAGAACTCAAGATTCCTTTCAGAGCCCCAAGCACTGGAGTCTCCCTAGGTCTCAGTGGTACACACTTTATCTTTGGAATTGTACCAGAAAATTCATTTTAAATCAATCTTTTATTAGAAGGAACATTGCTCCCATCATTTGCCTTACACCTGATTTGTTTGGAAAATTGAGAGCTCATAAAAGAGGATCTGGTTGTAGTTCCTTTCTCCTCTACTTTTCCAGTTGGATGAGATTTTTATAAATGCCTGAGCAGCACTACCAGTAAGGATTTGTCATCTGTTGTCAAAATAGTCATACATAATTCTTATTTTGAAGTTGAGCTTTAGATTTACTTACATGTTTTTTTTTCTTTGCCCCATTGGCTTAATGTTTTAAGCTCTATAGTTATGATAATATATCTTCAACTTCCATTTCTAAATCCATCCATAACATTGCAATCCAATTCTGAAAAAAGAAATTATTAGTCAATGTCTGTATATTAATCATTCAAAAACAATAAAAATAAAATTGAGGGCAGAACACTGGTAGCCTTAAAGTGTTGAATAAGCAAACTCCTCTGGGAGATTTATCATCAGGATTTACAGTTATCTTTCCTGACGAAATTGAGCTTCGTCTGTTAGAATTAAATTGAAGATCACCTTTTTTGAGTCTTGCAACCATGAAAATATATTCTTAAAGAGAATATTTAGAACAGGAACCATACACACACACACACACACACACACACACACACATTTCCAATGGTCAGTAAAATTTAATATACGATCCTTGTAAGTATAATAATTATGCAGATATTATTAATTTATCTGAGTTGATGATTTCAGCCTGGGAATTTCCAATGAATGAGTAAGTGCCTTAAGTCAAACAGTCAATAAATCAAATGGACTAAAACCACCTATAAACAAGTGCCAAGGAGTAAAGACTTGTTACATCACTATAAATCAAATAGCTAGAATTTCACTGATAGTAAACATTTTAATGTTCCAAAATATTCTCTTAATGTATAATATCATCCTATTTATAAAACCATATGTATGGTCAAAATTCTCTGATTGCAAGCAATAGAAACCAAAGCATAGATTAGGGAAAAATGTATTTTCCCATTTACACACTTGGTAAATCCAAGATGGATTTAAATTTAGGGATGTTGAGGTCCAAGAGTTCAGACCCTTTTGTCTTCATCTCTTGAGCATCACGGAGCTCTGCTCTTATGTTCTTGTCTTCATTGTTGAGGCTTTCTTCATGATGGCTTAAGGAGGCTCCAGGGTCATATAGTCACTGATTTTGAGTAAGATATAGAGAAGCAGCCTTCTCTAGAATTTGTCAAAATTTCATGAGTCATCGATATGGCACTGTTGGGTCAAATGCCTACCCATGACGCTAATAACTATAGATTGAGAAATGAGAAAGCATAATGGTTTTTGCCAAGGGAAGAAAGGGCTTTGTGATTCACAATCCTACTTGGGTCACATGGGATAAGAAATGGGCAGTTGTCCAATTGAAAGAGGGATACTAGGCAGAAAGTCATAATAGATGTTGATTACATCTCATTGTGAACTTTATAGAATGTCATATAATGTTCACCACCTTGTCTTCTGTTGATCCTTGATAATCAGAAGGTTAGGAATGTCTAAGGTTTCATTTTTCTATTTCCTTCTTGTCTGTCTTGACAGCTTCTATAGGTTTTTCAACAAACATAAATGCTAATAAGTCAAGCAATAAAAAAGGCAGTTGGGTTGGCTGCAAGACATTGGGATCTGGATTTGCATCCCAGGCATGTTGTAGAGGTAGAATACAACCATGAAAAATAAAACAAAAACAGAAGAGGCCTCTGTTTTAAGGGAGATTGCATTCTAGGGTGAAGTAGACTAGCAATGAATAGTTAAATAAGCAAATAAATAAGGCAATTTAAGTAGTGCTAAGTGCTCTAAAGAAAATGAAACAGTAATGAGAGAGCAAATGATGGATGAGGGAGTGGTGAGGACTATTTAACTGGGATAATGAGAAAAGATCTCTTTAAAAGGAATTAAATATGAGCTGAGACCTCAGTGATGAAAATAAGTTAGTCACATGAATATTTAGGAAAAACAGATCCCAAACAGAGGAAAACAAAGTGCAAGAGTGCTAAGTTAGCAGTAAGCTGGCTTATTTAAAGACATGTGTCTGATCCATAGTGAAGATAGGAAAGAGAGGTAGAATGAAGTTCAGGAAACTGACAAGAGATCACCATTGTATCATTTTAGGTGTGGGAATGACATGACATGATCCAATTTTTGTTTTTAAAATATCTTTTGAAATGGCTTGTCTGTGAGGGGTGGGTTTGAAATGGAAGTGATGACTCCAGTTAATGTTGTAATAATTGAGGTAAGATGTATTGGTGGCTCTAAAGAGGCTATTTGGAATGAAAGTAATGATAAGTGGTTGCACGTAGGTTTTTTTTTTAGGAGACCTACAGATAGACTGAATGCGAAGAGCAAGGAAAGAGACTGGTTTCCAGGGCTTTGCTCCCAAGCACTCAAGTATGTGATGGTTAAGTTAAACAACATAAGGAGGACTGGAAAAGAAATAGAGATTAGCCTTTTAAATATCAAGTGTCATGATTCTATGACTGACTTTGAATTTAAGATGAGCTCTAGGAAAGGGACCTGTGTCTTCCCCCAGGTCACTCAGGAAACAGTGAAGTGCAAAAAAAGATATTTAAGAGTCCAGTATTTTTGAACACTCTGAGTCCAATAGTATTGTAAAAGCTTTTTGACACATTAGAACAAATATGGAAATGTCAGATATTTGTTTGGCTTACTGCCAGATTTTTTAATCCCTTTCTTTGATTTCCCAAATTCGTAGGCAGACATGAGTTTGGCAGTTGCCATAGAAATGGAAAAATTATGACATGCTGAACTACTCAATGACTAGATTTATCTTTGAAATGTTATTTTCTCTACATTCTTTTCTCCTAATTAATTACAACTTTGAACATTTGAGTAGCCAATAAATTGACAGAGGGCTTTGCCCTCTCTGGTTGAAATGATCATAATATAATGAGTAGCTCTTCAAATTGCCTGACCCCAGACTATGATAAGTAGAACTATGCTTTTCATAGCTGAAACGTAGAAGTACTTTAAGATACTTTGACAGTGTTTGAAACTGTAGCAGTTGCATGATGTCAATAAAGAGAACTAACAACAAGGATTTCTGTTGCACAGAAAACATGTAAAAGTAACTTTAAAAAGTTATTAGATATCTGTGTTCAAGGTAGCTTACAATCGATAACCTAAACAAGGTCGATTTGCATGATGTTTGCAATTAATTCCTGGTGACCAGAAAATTCAGGTATGGGCGAGAAAAAGGGAGAAGGGTCTTCTGAATTATTAAAATATTTAGGTAAATGTATCATTATATACCTCCCCTTTTCCATTATCTCTGTCAACATGTAGACTCTAGAAAGGAGCTCGTGAAAGTGAGTGTTATGAGATGATTAATTAGCAAAGAGAAATATGGACCTACCACTCAATCTTTCCTCCTTCTGGAATTTATTCTGCAGGACAAAACAGGGTCAAGGTTTTCAGGGCTGTAAAAAATGCCTTGCCAATCTCCAAATGTGGATTTTTTTTTAAAATGACAATAGTAACACCAAATGAAGGCAGTGACACTGGTCCAGAGCATGATCACAGCCAATTTATGCTTGGTGTTACCTGTTTCTATACGTGTTAGTGTAAGGAGCATAAGGCTTTATTACTTCATTCTTATGGTTTTGCTTGCTGTTGAAGTAAGACACAGTTTCATGGGTTTGTTGGCATTTTAAATTTCCTTTTTAAACTATCTCTTTATGTCCTTTGCCCTGTTTTCTATCATTTTAAAAAATCGTTGGTCTAAATAAATTATAAATCTCTTTCCTGGTTTTGCACATGTCATGTAATTTTATGGTAGTTTTTTTCTCATACAGGTATTTTTAGCTTATACAAGTTAGAGCAATCAGTCTTTCTCTTTTGTGGTTTCAAGCTTTGGTGTCATGTTTAGGAAGTCTACTCCAAGGTTCTAAAAATGGTCACCTGACTTCTGTCTAGGCCAGTTTTTCCTGTCTAGAAAAACTATTCTTATTATTATATTATGATTCTACGTTCTATTGTAATGCAAGGTGAAAGATACAAATCAAGTTTGTTTGTTTTTTTTAATGGTTAATCTTAGACTAGGGGTCCTGTCTCCCGAGGCCTGACATCTGTGCAGCACATAGTGGGTTCTTAATAATTATTGAACAAATGAGTGAATTAACTACATCTAGACCCTAATAGCTCCCTATGGTAGATCTGAGTCAGAAACTTGAAGGTTTATAATAATCTGATAACTGGATGTTCAGTTAGCTCATGTCCTAGGGCTCTGTAATACTTAGTAAGAAAAGAGGAATCCTTTTTATCTAGGCTCTAGAAACCTTATGGGTTGTAAAGGTATTTAAAAAAAACACATACACTACCCTAAATTATTCTAACTAAATGAGAGAGACAGCATGGAAATGTGAAAAGATTTGAGCGAGATAGAGTCAAGTTTGAATTCTAATTTTCAACATCCTTGTTTTTCAATCTGGACTCTGTTACTGATTGTCTGGACTCAGTTTTTCCATCTGTAATATGGAAATAAAAGTGCTTACTTTCCAGAAACATTGTAGGAATTGCAGTGTTAGCATACACAAAACATTTAACACAGTGCCAGTTTGAATAAATGTATTAATCCTAGCTACCCTTTTCAACTCTAAGCATCTCTTGAAAGTTCTAAGAATTTGACATCTTCCAGTGCATGTTCGACATCTTTAACACCTATGTTCCTTATGAAAACTTTGATACGTGGGTCATTTCTAGTATTAGCATTTACTACTCTCTCATCTATCATTGTGGACCAAGTATAAAGAGGTTGAATGAAATGCACAGACTTCAAAGTTTCAGTGATTTGCAATTAAATATGTCGTTTTCCAATAGACCAAGCAGTTAATGTAGCGGTGACCAATCCTGTACCATGCCACGCTGCTACAAACACATATGTTTCCTTCTCCAATTACACAAATGCCTATCTTTATTCAGTAGAACATTCAGCAGTGTTTAAATCTCACTTTTGAATTGCCCTTTTAATGAGTCATTTATATGTTCACATGTTCACATAAACCGAAGTCAGACGCTCATATGCTATTCTGTTGCCCAGGGAAAATGCTGACTGAATTGCTTAATGATCCAAAGTATAACAAAAATCTAAAGAAACTACTCATGTGTCTGCTGGGCAGCAGTGATACAGTCACTGTTGAGAGCATGTGCCAAAGAAATAAATTATGCACTAAAGCTACTTCTCTTGTTCCACTTCATGGGCGAAAAGGACTCATTTATATTATCCTACAAAAAGCATTTTCTGACGGGGAACAAACAATGTTCTTATATACTTTCCCTAAAAGGCTCAACATGGTTCTCTTTACATAGAATTCTCTCTAGCAAACTAATGAAATACAATGAAAAGAATATCATCAGGAATAAAAAGAAAAAAATGCTGACTGAATTTCTGACATTCTTACTGCTGTAGATGTCAAATGTTAAACTTTTAAAAAGAAACTTGTTAAGATTAAATGCTACCAGAAATAACTTGGGCAAACCAAGCTGGGCTTCTGCACATCTTACAAAAACATCCAAACTCAAGCAAATGCGCAGCCAGTCTAGTTTTCATCTTCTGCTTTTCCTGTCCTTTTCAACAATTTGTCCTTTTCTTGGAAATGCTTAGAATTCTCTTGTTTAAGCCAGCCACCTTGCTTAAGCATGCTAATTTGTTCTATTGCATTAAAATTACTTTTCCACTGACACCTGCATGACTTTGCCTTACCTTTTTTTTTAAAAAATTAACAAATTATTGTCTCATCCTAAATCTACAATCCCAAATGACTAGAATGCTAATATTGAAAAAAAATCATAAACATTTTTTATTCTGCTCTATTTTCTTTGGAATAAAAATGATAGGAAATAGTTGAGAACTCTAAACATTTACTTAATTTTATCTGAAACATGTATTCATTAGTAATGAGCATTATTTTTACTGACAACCCTGATCGTTTCTATCACATGTTAAATAATATGTGCATGAAAAAAACCAAATTGGTAAATGTTGTGTACTTGCGATTTAACACGGTATTGTCAGAAGAACCAAATGTTGTAGACCTTTTTTATATTCAAATTTTCTGTTTAATTGGGGCTGATTTTTACTTCTCAAGTTAAAGTATTAGGTTTTTGGGAATGAATTGTCTGCAATTAATAATTGTACATAACTGAACTCTTAAATTAGGAATGTATAGGTTAACAGTATTCATAGCATGAAACCATAATTAGTTTAGGACTAAAGTTCATGTATAGATTTTCTAAAAAGTGAATTTGACCTTTTATTTTTATGCCTGTATCTCCTACCTCATGTAACAACACAGTGTCTTGCATATACTAGGACAATCATTTGTTGAGTGAGTGAGTGAGTGAGTGAGTGAATGAATGAATGAGAAAAACATAGCAGACCTCAGCTGCTTTAACAGTTCTTAGACCGAACATTAGGGCCCATTCTGTTTTTCTGTCCTCTATCATTTGATAAGTACACATTTGCCATTGTAGACAATCAAGGTCAAGTGCCAGTAGATAATTTCATATACTGTCATTCACAAAAGTGATACAGGAACTGTTTCTTTAAGAATTACTATGTTGTAATTTTGCCTAAAATGACTGTAAATACCATTTTTTTATGTACATTCTATTTTTTCTTGAGCCTGACCAATTCAAACGTAAAACCAAAGTTTTAAAATATGTAACATTCTTTGCTTCAACAATACAGTGGGAATTGAGCTAATTAAATGAATTAAATGAATTTTATTTTCCATTTGGAGAATGCCAGTTAACTCCACAGAAAAGAATTATTAAACTGAGATAAAAATGTGCTTGTCTAAGTGAGTATATGGACTGGGCAGACATTGCCATAAAAAATAACTTGTGAGGCAAGGATTTCCAAAATATCCATTGAACTATATTTAAACTGAATTATCACTTCCCTTTGTGGTTTTCTTTACTATGAATTCTGTAAGACTTTTGAGCCATCTTTGGTTCCCCATGTGTACTAGCAGAAGCGCTAGTTGGGGGTTGGTGCTGATGTTCCTGGCTCTGGCACAAGGTTGGTGGGATTTGCTAGTAGTATCCAAATAGAGACAGGTCTCTATTATCTGAGTAACGTGGGAGTCCAATAGCTTCAAGCAACAGCTGTCTTTGTAGATGTCTCAGCTGCCTTCTTCACTGTTCTCTCCTGCTGTGATGAGCATGGTATGTCTTGCATCTGCAGGTTTTGACGTGAAGCAGCAGCTGCTAAGCTGAGAAGGGCTCTCCTGCAGGTCTCTAGATTCTTAAGAGCCCTGGTAGCGCATGCTTCCCTGTTGCAACTCTACCCGTTTAGGATCTGCTATGTGGCCATTCACTCTCCCTAGATGAGTACCTTCTCTTGTCTTTGAAGGTACCCATCTAGGGAGAGTGAATGGCCATGTATCAGATCCTAAATAAGTAGAGTTGTCAGCAGAATAGGTTGAAAAACAGGTGTAAACTTTTAAATGGTAGTTTTTCTTTCAAACACATAAATGATTTACAAAGAAACAAACAAAATGTCATCAGGTATTTGGCCACTTCTCCATGCCTCACCAGCAGGCCTGGTTTAAGCCTTGATACTGCACATGCATGTAGAAGATTTCTGATCTGAACCCTGATGACCACCAGGACTGCCAGACCCACCTCTGTGGAGGTTTCCCTCTTTCCCCCCAGGGGTGACCTGATGTGGGACAGGCAGGAAACACAGAAGGACTTCTTAGTGTTTGGAGTAGGGGGTTCAAATACAGGAGCTGAAGGTAGTGACCAAGTATGATAATGTTATATAACAAGAAATAGATTTTTAGTCTTTGTCCTCAGTTCATGACAGAGCTTTTAAAACCCTTGAAATTTCTTGAGTGGTAGGAGTGAAAGGAGCATCTTTTGTCATTCATAATAAGCCCCTTTCAAGCAGACCTGAGATTGTTAATGAGATTACTGCTGGCTGGGTGCTCCTGATGGGTGCTACAGGATGGGTGCTACTGGTTCCTGTGGGAACCAACCTGTGATCAAAAGGTTAGAACTTTCAGCACCACTTCCCAGTCTCTGGGGAGGGGAGAAGAACTGAAGATTGATTAATCACCAATGGCCAGTGATTTAATCGATCATGCCTAGATAAAGGAACCTTCATAAAAACCCCAAATGAAGGGGTCTGAAGGGCTTCTGAGTTTGTGAATGCAATTTTATGCCAGGAGGGTAGCACACACAACTTCAAGGGAACAGAAGTTCCTGTGCTTGGGGCCCTAGTGAATGTCACCTATGTGCCTTTTTATCTGGCTATTCTTTTGAATTCTTTATAACATTCTTTATAGTAAACTGGTAATAGTAAGTGAAGTATTTACCTGAATTCCGTGAGCCACCGTTGCAAATTATCAAATCTGAGGAGGGAGTTATGGGAATCTCCAATTTGTAGCCAAATAAGACAGAAATGAAGGTAACTTGGAGACATCTAAAATGCGGGCAGTCTTGTGGGACTGAGTCCTTAATCTGTGGGGTCTATGCCAAATTTAGGTAGTTAGTATCAGAATTGAATTGTAGGACACCCAATAGATGTCCATGGAGAACTGGAGAATTGTTTGGTGTGGAAGGCCCACACATTTGGTGTCATGAGTGTTATGAGTAGAGAAATAGTTTTCCTGGACTAGGCAGTCTGAATTAGTGTACATTATTAACGTGGAGTCATCAAGAACACAGACCCTGTAGCCAGGCTACCTGGGATCATAGTCTGGCCCTGCCAATTACTAGCTGTGCGAATTTGTTTCAAGCAGCTTAATCTCCATGAGCCTTCATTTCCACATCTGCAAAATAGAAATATTAATAGCACCAGGCTCATTGGGTTTGAGGAGGATTATGTGATTTAATATTTAAAAATAATTTAGAAACTTCTTGGCCTGTAGTAAGAAGCGTAATGCTTAATGAAATGAATGAATAAAATAGAGTAGAAAGAATTTGATTTTTTCTGTCCTGCTTTGTACTCTGTTTACCATATCTTTTTGCCTCATTTTGTATTTCTGTTTATACTTTTTATCATTGGCCCTTGTTCAGCTAATATTTTTATATTATCCTTCCCTTTGATTACCACGAAGGGCTAAACAATATGAAGATATCTTTCTATTGAAATATTTCTACTCAAGGATACAATCGAAAATGTTTATTCACTGACTTAAGAATACCACTATTTATATATTATTTCTTTATGATTTTCATTTTCCATTAGAAATATAAGTACCCCCATGTTCCAAGAAAAGAATGTCTGTTTCTTTTCTATTGAAAAACAATTCAATAATATGTCATTTATCTAAAAATAATTATGTGTTCCATCTGCATCAATGATTTTTAACCAGGGGCAATTTTGTGTACTTCTGTTCACCCAAAAGGAACATTTGGCAATGTCTGGAGACATTATTCGGGTGGTGTAACTGTAGGGAAGGTGTTACCAGCATCTAGTGGGTAGAGGCCAGGAGCGCTGCTAGACCTCCTACAATACACAGGACAGTTCCCCACGAATAAGAAATATCTATCCTAAAATGTCAATAGTACTCAGGTTGAGAAACTCTGATTCACATGTAGGGTCTACATAATTTATGTTTACTCCACATAAATTCTTTAGATTTATCCATTTTTGAAGGCTACATTTTTTAAATGTGTTCTATACTGAACATATATTAAATTGAAACAACTGAATTATGTTCATAATAATTTTAACTATCAAATGCTAATGGCTCCAGGCTCATGTCAACATTTTTCTTTGTCTAGTTTTTCAAATCTTCTTTTTCATTTCCTTAAATGCAAGTTAATATCTTGAGTTTTAGATTTTTATCTGCCATATACCATGCAAACAGAGATTTGAATTGATTAGAATTATATGGACACACATGTCGGGATGGCTGGAGGACCTTGCTTGACCTGGTAGTTTTGTATGTACTGTCTGAAATGTCAAGAAAATGAATACTTTTAAAAGACAAACATCAAATACCTTTTCATTGACTCATAACGCTGATCATTTATTGCAACATTTGAGTTAATGATGATGTATATGGCTGGATAGAAAGGACACTGGAAATGCACTAATGTGGTCAAAAGTCATCTATAAAGTCTTTGTGAATATTTTCTTCTGAAGTTGGTCTTGAGATGGGGAAGTCTACTTCCATGATGTCTCATGGCATTATTAGTTTCATAAAATTGTCCTGAGACTCAGTAACCCTTTTAGTCCCTGTCTTCTCAGTTATAAGCTAAAATGAAGATGAAGACAGTATACAGTGGTAGGAAGACAGAGGTGTCCTCATACCAGGAACAGAAGGCATAGAATCTTCATCTATAATGGTAAAATTTGGGAGATTGATAGTCCTTAAAGTAAATTAAATGGAATCTTAGCATTTCATAGACGAGGAAAGGAGGTCAGTTTACTGTTCATTTCAGTAAAAAATTAAGAGTTCATTTCCTGTTTTATCTTGAAATATATATTTTTTGAATTCTAAGGGAAGCCAATTAGAGCTTTCAAAGATTCTAAACAAGGGGTGAAGAAGGGTGGAGATGAGTAACAAAACCAGATTTTCATTTTCCAAGCTTATCATGACAATAATATGAAGAAAAAAATGGAGAGAAACAGGACTGGAGGCAAGGAGATCTATTATAAACTCAGAGTGATCCAGGTAAGAGTGATGGAGACAAACTGAAGCAGTTCCAGTTTGAGTGGAAAAGAAGAAATGGATTAGAAAGTTTGTATGGAGTTAGAATTTATAGAGCTTGGCTATAAATCAAATGGATAAGGTTGAGAAGAGGGATAGGGAGGAACATGAGGAGATGTCTAAAGAACTTCCAAGAGGCCGAGATGAGCTGAAGAGGTGAATAATGCCACTCATTTAACAGTAAAAGGTAGGATCAGCCTAAGGACTTAGGGAAAAGTGACAAGTTGATTTAGAGGTGACTATGGAATACCTCCCCCAAGCAGAGATAATAAAGAAATTAATTCAATAAACAACTTTTCTGCTCAGCAGAAATATCTGGGATAGAGATATATATTTTGAAGTCATCAGGATAAAGTGGTAAATAGTCCAAAGATGTTAATTGACTTGTCACGATCTCAGACCTTTATAAGACTGAGGCTGGCATCTCCTGACATAACTACAGCTCCATATAAGACAGATGGTTACTTTTATAGGAACACTAGGGAAATACAAACCTATGCATTAAGCTACATTTCCCCATATTCTTAATATATTCGAAGTTGGCATATCTCTTTATATTTAAATCTAAGTATCTCTATTTTACGTTCAATAAATGTGTCACATTTTATCTTATTTTATAATTATAATACATTCTTATAATTATTCATAGTCAGTTTATCATTAATATAGTTTATTTTATTATAGCAATGCTCAAATTTTTAGAAAAGAAAACAAATCACTTGACAGATTAGATGTCATGTCGTTTGTTCATGAATATTCTGAGACAATCTCAGAAATGTGGGTGGGAAGTGGGGTTGGGCTGAATATAGAAAGTTGGTCTTCAGTCTGACTCTTATCTACTTGGAAGAAAGAACATCAACCAGTGTAAAATTTAATGCATC
Organism: Macroglossus sobrinus; assembly: GCA_004027375.1. Lineage (NCBI taxonomy): Eukaryota > Metazoa > Chordata > Mammalia > Chiroptera > Pteropodidae > Macroglossus > Macroglossus sobrinus. Next base: position 588,191 of record PVKZ01000259.1, on the reverse strand, counting down.
TGCATGAATAGAAATCAATTAAATTGATTTTTGAGGGACTTGTTCCTTTGCTGCCATTTCAAAACTCAGTACCTTGTAATGTTCTAGAATAAGATCATTAAAAAGATCAACAGAAAAAGCACAAAGTTTTTCTTAGTGTAAGAAGATTACACTTTGTCAGAAGCCTTTAATTGTACAAGTTTTCAGTGAAATTTGAAGTTTTAATTTAATCAGAAATCTATAATATGCAAGTAGGCATGTGCTTTCCAGTACCAAGAAATCTATTCTTTCACTGATGTGTGAAGGATTTAAATGGCCATCAACTCTTAACACTAATAGCTTTTCTCTTTTCCCCTCATGCATCTGCGGCATATACTGTGATTGCCCAAAGGAGTCTGAGCAGTGTATATGAGCACATTTTAGATTTAAACATTAAAATTCTATTAAATCATAATGACAACATGATAGAATGTTTGTGGTAATTATACCCACAGATTATGATGATGGAACTTACTTTATTCCATTAAAAATAAGAATCAATAACTAAAATGTGTATGCAGAAGTTTTTATTCTTTAAAATGTATTGGCTTACAAGTGGTGGTATTAAAAAAATCAACTGAAGTGCTAAATTTTATAACAACTTCAGGCTTACTAAGATACTGTTAGGCACCACAATTTTATAGTTTTTAAATTGGGCTTCTAAACATGTAATAAAAATGTGTGTGTGTGTGTGTGTTGATTAAAAAAAAGTTTTAAGCAAACAATAAAAGATCACCTGACTACTTCTGTATAAAGTAGTAACATGAACATCAGGATAAATTCAAGCAATCAGAAGGCAGACTCTCACATGAAGATATGTGCCATTTATATCTAGAGAGGAATATATTCTCTTCAAATCTCCTTGGTGACAGCTTTAATCATCCCTAGAGAATGGAGAATTTATTGCCCCAAAGCTTCTGCCAGGATTGGGAGATATGGAGGCAGCCAGGTGTGCCAGTTGTGCAAGAGAAGGACATGCCTGCTGCATGATGCTCACCTAACCATCTCTTTGGGTTAGCATAATGGGTTTCTTATCTGTCATGTTGGCCAAGAGAATACATTCTGTTCCTGGGTAGGGCATGGTTCCCTCCTTCATGGAATAAACCTGAAATCTACTGTCCAGAATTGTGTTAACAGAATATCCTTGGACCCTCCATCACTTCTGGGCCTCATTGCTTTTTTTTATTTTTAGAGTCAACTCTGTTTATCCAACATCTGTTATCTTTAACCAAAGGAGAAACTAAGAATGATAGGGAGGAAGAAAAGTATACTATGTTATTTTGAATGCTTCATGGGAGGCCAGCACTGTGCAATGCAACACATTGTAAATATATGATCACATTTAATCTTTATTAAAAATGCTGTGAGATGAGCATTGTCTCCATTTCAAACATGGTGAAAACTAAAGCTATGAAAGATAAGTAGCATATCCTTTTTAGATAGCTAACACAAGAGCCAGAGAAAACTCAAACTCTGGACCATCCAGCACCAAAACCCGTTATCAACACCTCAGATGACTTTTATGCATAGTAAAATTTTGGGAAAATAGCCCCCAATACTTTGTCTCAAAGTGTGTTGCATGAACATTACCAAAACTCGAATGGTTAAATTTAAGTCTCGACTTTCTCTAAGCATGGACTGTAATCACTGCTAATAAGTGATTAACATGGCACATAGTCCCTTTTTTTTAACAGTGAGCTATTTAAACTAAACCATTAATTTCCATCTGAGGCCATCCTCATCTTACATGATTTTAGAGCCAATTTGTCCTCATTGTTTAGGCACCAAGAACTGCCTAGAAACATTTAACAAAAGCAAGAATTTGTGATTAGTACTACCAACACTCTTGGTAAATAAATGTAAATATGCAGAATCCTGTGAAGAGGAGAGTGGAATACTATGCTGCCAATGATTCTGTTTCAGAGTTCTTAAATATCCACTATATATGTGTGTCTGTATATATTCACACACAGAAATATAAAATCTGTGGGAATTGCATTTTAGAGTGATTGAATAATTCTTTATCTTGATTGGTGTGGTGGTTAATCATGGGTATTCATTTACCAAGACTCATGAAATTATACATTATGTAAACCCATGCATAATGGAAATTTTATCTTTGAAAAAATATTGGTAAAATATATCTAATGTATATTTATACTAAAGTCTAAAAGAAATTTTCAAGGTCAGAAAAGAGGAACTGAGATAGCTATTCAGCCATCTTTCTTTTTCTTTACGCTGATGAATTATTTGAATTGAGAATCCTCATCTTAGTTTCTATTTCCTCTCCATGACTTCCCCTCCCTATTTTGAAAAATCACTAATATCCATATGCATTTATAACTATCTTTGATTCGCAGCACAGAGGCCCCTCAAATAGGTCTGCATTTTAATCCCCAGAGCCTGTGTGAATATGTCACCTTACATGGCAAAGGAACTTTGCAAATATGATTAAGTTAAGGATCTTGAGATAGGGAGATTATCCTGTATTATCTGTGTGAGCCCAGTGTAATTACAAGGGTCTTTAAAAGGGAAAAGGGAGACAGAGTCAAAGTGAGAGAGAATGTGAACATAGATAGAATCAGAAGCCAGAGTGATGCAATTGCTAGTTTGAAGATGAAGGGGACCATGAGTCAAGTAATGCAGGCAACCTCTAGAAGCAGAAAAAGCCAAGAAACTGACCCTCCTCCCTGCTTTCAGAAGAAAACACAACTCTGCAGACACCTTGATTTTAGCCCAATAAGACTCACTTCTGCTCTCTTGAATTGTAGGATAAATAATTTGTGTTAAGTAACTGTGTACAGCATTTTGTTACAGCAGCAATAAGAAACATACATTGCCCTAAACTTTAGAAATCCATCATCTGATGATTATGACACTGAACTTTCCTAGGTTTTACCTTCACCTCTTCTTATTCTCTCCTTGTGAAATTTTCCTCTGAGAGAAGAATTTTCTTTTATTCTCTAGAAATCTAATTTGGGATGATTTAACATCACTTTGAACACGGCATTCTAAATCTTAATTTATTATGTTATTTCTAAATTAAGACTTCTCCAAATTTTTCTTTTTCTATAAATGGTACCACTACTTCCTAGGCATCCTGGTCAGGGCAAATAGCAAATTTCTTGCCTGTCTCTCTCTCTCTTTCTTGATTAATGGCTTCCTCCTGAGAATCATCATCTTGGGTCACTGATGGGGAAAGTAGTAATCCGTAAAAAAAGGATATTTGTCAATATTAAATGAGGTAGTGAGAGAGGCATAGTGATTTCGCAGTAACTTTTAGTAGAATTTTCTTTGTGCACACATCCTAGTCCTTCTGCAAAATAGATTTCTAGAGTAGCCTGTTCTAAATATGCAAATAATATGGAGATCTGAAAATTGCCTAGTGATTTGCATTACTCAGTTACCAGACATTATTTTATAAAATGTTTGTATGATTATGCCATAATTTTATTGCCCAGATTATGTGAGCAAAATAAATTTGTTATCTCCCCAAAGGATTTCAGACATAGATTCTGTGTACTAAAGACTTTCCTTTCTTTTCTTCAGTAACATTTTTAAATAAATCATTCAAATGAGTTCTGCTGCATAATGTGTTTTTTTTTCTTTTTTTAGCTTTTTATCTTTTTTCCACAAGCCATGCTTGGATAGATACTTTTATAAGATTTTAGCAGTTGAAAAGTATACAGAGCAAAACTGGAAAGTTGCATTTGCCATCCTCCTCCATAATTATGCCAACTTAATGCCAGAGTATCTGAAGAGTATTGTTAAAATCAAAGCTTCTGAAGGTATTAATTAGACAACTAATTCTCTTGCTTCTTTCCCAGTTTTTTTATTCAAGGTCATGTTGAAAGTCTTAGCCTACTAGCTGCTAATTTTGTCTTTTATTTTACTTTATTGTGGCAAGAACACCTAACATGAGATCAACCCTCTTAACAAATGTTTCTGTTCACAATGCCGTATTGTTTATTGTAGAGACAGTGCTGTGCGGCAGATCTCTGTAATTTGTTCATCTTGCAGACTTGAGACCTTATGCTCATTGATTAGCAACTCCCCATGTCTCCCTTTCCCCAGCCCCTGATAGCCATCATTCTGCTGTTTCTATGATATTTTAGATACATCATGTAAGTGGAGTCATGCCATACTTGTCCTTTTGTGACTAGCTTATTTCACTTAGCATAAAACCCTCCAGGTTCAGCCTCAATGTGGCAAATGGTAGGATTTCATTCTTCTGTAGGGCTGAATAATAGTCCATTGTATGTATATACCGCATTTACTTTATCCATTTATTCATCAATGGATATTTAGTTTGTTTCCACTTTGGCTATTGTGACTAGTGCTTCATTAAACATTGGAGTGCTAATATCTCTTTGAGAAACTAATTTCAGTTCTTTTGGATAAATACCTAAAAGTGTCATTTCTGGATCATGGAGTAGTTTTAGTTATAATTTAAAAAAAAATATTCACTCTATTTTCCATAGTGAATTGATCTTGACAGAGATTTCATGAATGACACAAAAGCAAAGGCAACAAAAGCAAAAATAGATAAGTAGGATTTGATCAAACTAAAAAGCTTCTGTACAGCAAAGGAAACAAAGGAGTGAAAAGGTATCTATGTAATGAGAAAAAGTATTTGCCAACCATGCATCAGATAAGGGATTATTTTTAAAATATACAAAAAACTCCAACTCAATAGGAAAAAAAAACCCTAATAAGCTGATTAAAAACTGAGCTAAAGACATGAACAGACATTCTCCAAAGATGACATACAGATGGCCAACAGATATATAAAAAGATGCTCAGTATCACTAACCATTGGGGAAATGCAAATTAAAACTACAATGAGATGTTACCTCACACCTGGTAGGATGGCTATTATCCAACAAACAAAAGACAAGTATTGGTCAGGAATTAGAGAGTTTGGAACCCTTGTAATTTTAGTCTTTAATGCACACTGTCAAGATTGTGATTTATTGACCTAAGACTAATATTAATGACAGTGGGTCAGTCTACCAGGAAGTCAGTTTTACCATGTTTGTCTAGTAGTAACAGAGCTTATAAGAGACCCTTGTTCAATTTTGATGTCTGAATGCATCCCTCTCTTTTTTCTTTTATTCTTATGTAATTGATAACTAAAAATAATTAATTTTATTTTCTGAGTAAAGCAAAGCTAGGACAATTCTTTAGGTCGACATGATAATTTATTTAAACTATCCTACTTTCAAAAGTGCTCTCAATATCATTTCTAGCTGGTTGTTACATTTTTTTTTAAATTAACACTGAACCATTCTAATAAGTGCTAGATAGTTTCTAATGGAAATTATCAGAAGAGTTGTGAGAAATATCAGAATATATCTTTTATAATTTGTGATGAATAATGGCATAATCAAATCTAGTTAGGAGTATATTTTCCAGAGCTTTAATTAGGTTTTCTAATTTTCTTGTTACTAAAATTCTGCATACTGGGTAAAACAACAATTATTTTAAGAAGTCATTGTCAGTTATAACATGAAGCAAGCATTGGAAGAGAACATCAGAACTGTAGGGATTTTAGGAAACCTTCGATCTGCACTCATTATACAGAGAAGAGAAGCTGAGATGCAGAGTATGGAAATGAATGGCCATCCTCGGCTTGCCCTTCTGGCTCAGTGTCACTGATCTATTTACTGCGTGAGAGAAGTGAGTGGGTTTAATGATGTGACATCCTCCAGGTAGAGCAGGGAGACTGGCATTGATCTATCTCATTATATGTGAACTATGGAGTTCACACTCATGTGCCACTTAACACAGTTCTCAGTAAAACCCAGAGGAAAAGACTCAGTGTTTCTGTTCTGAAGTCCCCACTTTTAATGGGAAAACCAAACTGAAAATCTGTCGCCGACAACTGAGTGTTGGACTGAATGTGTATGACTATGCAAAATTTGTATGTGAAGCCCTTATCCCCTAAGTAATGGTATTCAGAGATGGCGTCTATGGGAGATAATTAGGTTTAGAGTGATTCACTGTCCTTGAGACCATCATGATGGGATTAAGGCCTTGTAAGAAGTGAGCTCATCCTTTCCATGTGCATGTAGCAAGGGCAGGCCATGTGCAGACATGGTGAGAAGGGGGCCCTTCTGAAAGCCAGAAAGAGGCTCTTACCAGAATACAACCTTGCTGGCGCCCTAACTTGGACTTCCAGCCTCTAGAATCCTGAGAATATAAGTTTTTGTTGTTTAAGCCACCTAATCGATAGTATTTTGTTATGGCAGCCCAAGCTAATTCATCTGTCAAAGTTGCAAAGATATAGGTGCTCAGCTGAGCTCCCAAAGCAGATGGATCTCTGTGCACTGTGCCAGTCTGTACCTTAGGACTTGGAAGTCAAGCTCTGTGAGGTTGTTTAACAATTATATTGGTTGTCCATCACTACTTAAACTATTAGCGTGCCATTGTAAAAAAGAAATAACAGATCATTGAGGCTCACATTTATGGAATATGTACTGTGTCAGGCACTGTGCTTAATATTTTATAAAAGTTGTCTCACACAAGCTAATTGTCTGCTTTTCTTAGTTGTGCCTGTTCTCCATATCCTGAAAGTAACACTTTACTCCCACTTTTTTCAATAACTTCTCATGTCTGATGCAGGGGAAAAATTATAATAGGGTTTGTGGAGAAGGAGACAGTTTATTCAAAGACTACAGATAAGTATCTTTATTATTTCCTTACAAAAACACCCTGCGTGGACATTATAAATTTGTGCAGTATTATTTCTTCAAAAATGATTGAAAGATTTTAGCACATATTTGTGCTTACTATGAGTCCTGAACAAAAGAAATTAGGTAAGTTATTATTATAGCTTATCATTGTTTCAGTGTACAATCTTGAGTAAAGCATTTTATTTCTTGATCTTCCCCAATTCTGACATCCACTCATGGCTGCTGCCTATGGGAGATAACATAAAACAGTAATATAATGCACATAAATGTTTAGCTAGCATCCGTGATGTAATAGAACAGCCTCGGGGGAATACACTAGTAAAGGAAGGGTTTTTCATACAAAAGAGCACAGGGTCCTATGCTTGGCTGCTCTTCATATCTCTCTTCTGCCTGCACTCAGGCTTAGCTGAGATAGGTTAGGTCAACCCTATACAACCTGCAGAATGTAAGTCGCTGTCCTGGCAAAGCAGTCTTTCAACAAGTTCCTAACCAGAGCCTTCAGAGATATAAGACTGATTAAAATGAAAAAGAGGAGATAGAAGAGATCTGAACAGGGCTACTAAGTAAGGAACTTTAATCCATTGAGGAGATTAGAGATTCATCCATATATTCAGGAAACATGCATTGGTAATGTGCTAGCTGCTGATAGAGCAGTGAAAAAGGCATAGCCCCTAAAGCTTGTGATCAAATGTAGCATTTCTTAAGCAGGGTTCCATGAAACTCCAAGAAATACTGCTTTCTCTGTATATACTTCATATTATTTGTTGAAATGAATTTCATAAATGATCTCCTTGAACCGAAAAGCTTATACAATAAAATAAAGAAGGCCTGAGGAAGGCTAAATAGCATTGTATAGGAGCAGAGGTTTTCGAATCACATAGATGTGGTATGAATCTTTTTCTTGGCAATATGTGTGAAATCTTGAGCATCTCTAAACCAGTTTTCTTGTCCACCCAGGGTAGGTAATCCTGTTCTAACCTCACGTTTTCATTGAGATTAAATAGATGATATAAAGTGCTTGCTATAGTGAAGATATATAATAAATTCTTGGGAAAAAATTTAGCCATTATTAATATTCTCATAATTATCATAAGTTTATGGAAGAGATGAGATAGAAAGAATAGTGCTGCCTTAGTTTGGGTACCCCTAGAAGTAGACCCTGAGATATGGAGTTTAGTATAGTAGTTTATTTAAAAATTGACTCTAAGAAACATCAGAAGAGATCAGGAAAATAATGTGCAGATGAGAAAGAAGCCGATAAAAGGAAAAGGCATTATCAAGCATGTCACTGCTGCAGGCCACAGTGCTGAGCCCTGCCAGGAAACTGGGCATCAGTGAGGAGAGCATACCCAAAAGTTACCCCATGGAAAGTACGTTGGACAGAGTGGGATCCAAAGGCCAGAGAAAAGCTGCAGGGAAAGGGTTGAGTCCTTGGCAATTGACGGCTGGTCTGTTGTCAGCACCAAGCTGATCAAGAAGGAAAGGCTTCGGTGGTGAGACGCCTTGTTGAAAGAATGCATGAGGGGCTGACATGAGAATGAAATGGCAGGTGCCAACTTCATTGTGGAGAGCGCAGTTCCACTGGGGGGAGTCCGGTATTGCTTGCACTTCTGCTCCCCTTCTTGTGCTTTCCTTCTGCTCTCCAGGGAACCACATGGCTCCATACATAGCAGAGTATAACAGTGGCATTCAACCACACATGTGTGATGCAATAAGCTGAATTATGTTTATGTTTTAGGCACAGGGGTCCTACTACAGTAATGTAACACTCTAAATCCAGGGTCCTGTTCCTAGCCATGAGCCTGGATCACAGCCGGACATGGGACCTGCCAGGCCTGGAGCCCACATGTGTGTATTAGTTTTCTATAACAAATCACTACAAATTTACAATACCTACTTATTATCTCACATTTCTATAAGTAAGAAGTCTGGGTGCAGTTTGACTCAACTGAATCCTCTGCTTTGAGCCTTACAAGACTGCAATCAAAGTGTTAGCTAAGTTGCATTTTTTCCTTGAAGCTCCAAGGATAAGCCTGTTTCCACGTTCTTTTGTAATGTTGGCCAAATTCAGTTCCTTGCAATTGTAGAACTGAGGTCTTTGTACCTGGAAGCTGCCAATATTCCATTTTATGCTTTCCATGCAGCGTCCTACCAGCAATGGTAGTTGAAGGCCCTCTTATGATTTGAATCACTCTGACTCTCTTTTTGGCTCCATCACTCAGACGTCAGCTGGAGAAAATTCTCTTCTCTAAGGGCTCATGTGATGAGATTGGGTCCACCCAGTAATCCAGAATAATCTCCCTTTTTCAAGGTTCATGACCTTAATTACATCTGCAAAATCCTTTTTTCCATGTAACAGAATATGGGTAGGTTCCAGGGATCAGGCTGCAGGCACCCTAGGCAGACATGGAAATGGCAAGGCCTGGACGTACATGCAGGCCACCAACCGCCACTCGTAGAGCTCTCAAGCATTCCATTATCCATGTGCCTAAGTTTTAAGATATGAGGGGAAACTCTAAACTGAGATTTTGGTAGGGGCAAAGGGCGGCAAGATACTGTTCTTCAAGTCTTATTTATTAAGAATATTCATTAAATTTGAAGAAAAAGGACATGTATAGCAGCTGGCTCTTTGACATGGCAAATCTTAGAAGGTAAGGTCAGGGATCCATAGTATCATATATTTTATTCATGGTTTGTGGCCAGGAAGCAACCACCGCAATGTCAAACTTACATGGAAGTGGAGAGAATTGATGTAATGATGTTTTAATTATGAAACTTGGGATATGATACGTTGGAAACCACCTTTGTGCCTTTTTTTCTGACAAATATATCCAGAATGAATGTGTGCCAAATGCTCTTTCAGGCAGGAAGTGATAGCTGACACACTTGGACACACAGTTTATGTAGCAACCAGGAATGCTTGTCCTCTATTTGTGATCACTTGAAGATGTCCAATGCAAAGCCATCTTGGAAAATACACAACAAAACTTCCTGGGGGAGAGAACTGAGTAGGACTTTTCTGTTCCATTTATGAATATATTTTGATGCTTCACACTCAAAGAATGGGCTAAAACTTTCTTTTCTCTTCTCAATTTTAACAATGCTGTACTCAAAATAGTACTGAGACTCCATAAAAAACAAGTCTCAGTGACTTCAGAGTCCCAACAAATAGAGGCATAGTGTCAAATAAATAGCGTGTCACTTTAGACTGATTACCCTAATGGGATAAGGAGTTTTGAACAGTAAGATCACAGCTCTGCCTGCTGTGTTCCTTGATGCTGGAGACTTTCTTTGTTCTTCATTTCATCTGACTGAACCAAAATATGGCCCCCGCAAAGCTTTTATAATGCTGCTGAAAGCACATTTTTGCTTCATAAATGCTGGCTAACATTTTCATACTCATGTGTGAATTATTAGAAAAAAACACTATATGTTTCATTTTATATCAGAAGATTTTGTACACGTCAATTCTGCTGATTTTATATTTGCTTCCAGAAATATACTAAGGAAGATGTCAGTGGTTTTGATCTGAAGCCTCCTTTGGCTTAACACTTTGCTGGAAACTTTCTCTCATAATACAGCATTCACTCAGTATGCTCACTTATCCTTACTTGAATCTCTGATGTATACTGGTTTACCAGCTTGTTTTGTTGCTTGCTTATTTTTCCTCCTCATGGAACAAATCTGGAATGGAACCACCACTACAGCAATAAATACAAAGAATAAACAAAGATAAGACTTTAAACCACACAAACATTGCCAAGTTTCTAGCTAATTTTATCCCAGGAGGGAAAACAAAACAAAAACTACCCTTAAAGTAAAATTAAATGTAATGCTAGAATACTGAACTTGAGTTTGCTTAAAGATTTGCTTATCTGTCCATAAACTTCACTTTCACATATGTGGCGGGAGGTCAGTTAGAAGCAAGTGCTATTGAAAACCATTCACTCTATAATATGATATATCTCAGATTTCTTTGCTGCTTTCAACTTCATTTTTACACAGCACAGACCCTAATTCAAGCTGCATATTAACACCACACTAGGTTTTTCTCCTTTTATTTTTTTGCAATATTATGATTAGATGTGCCTGAGAGATGGGGGAGTATATTATTTGCAGCCATATTTTATGTATAACATTTTATTTATATTATAACTTTTGAGAAGTTAAACATAATATGCATTGTAATTAACTAGGTTCTCTTTAGAAATTGAATGGAAAGAACATGCAAACTGATTAGCAGGTTTAATGATTCTAGATTAAAACATCATCAATACGTCCTGTTAGAATGCGATTTCTTTTCATTAGACAACTTTCCTCTGTAGCCTCATTCTGTTTATTAGAAGTTAACAGATAGCCTGAAAGAACCTATGCTTATACACACATGTTGGACACAACTTGTGACCCAAAGAAATGTCCCTGGATGTGAAGCTGATGAGTGAAGTAAAGAAACTTGTATTTTGTGTAAATGATAGCAAAGTATTGATTAGCTAATATTTCTCCTGTTTCATAATTGATTTTTTTTGGTATTGCAAAATTTTTATTAATTCATGATCCCTTAAGGGAAAAAAGGGCATTCTAAAACAAGGTTCCTTGCTGAGAAGTGAAAGTGCAATCACAAAACCCTCTGGCTTTTAAGAAATGTTCTTTTATAATTTTTTTTAGTAACTCAGAATTAAATTTTCTTGTTGACATACTATTATACTTTCCACACAGCATATTTGTGGGTGAAAAATGAAAATGTGAATGGTGAAGAAGGAGCATTATTGTAATTATATGAGAACTAAGGTGTGTCTCATTCTCAGGCCCCTTTGATGGACTATTGTCCCATGTTCCCTCGTGGCATATACAGTAAATGTGGTAACTGTAGGGCTTCCATCACTGGTCTAGCCTAACGTTTAGCAGCAGAAGGTATTTGTCTCTTTCGAAGAGCAGGCATGCTTTTCTTAATCAAATAATAAATATTAGTCCATTTGAAAACGATTTAATTATCAGAATAATTGGAATTTTCTATATTTAATCTCTTCTAGACCTATGGCATTTTGATCTATTTTTAAACTTCTACAGTATGGGTAGGAATATTTTTTACACATATATCTTTATAGAAAAAAATAGATCTTTAGTTATAACACCTTAAGTTCAACTTGAGATTCTGTGAAATACATGACATCAATTAAGATTCTCCACAATTCAAGGTTTCGTAAGCAAATAACTGAAGGTTAAACACAAGAAGCATGTGAGAGAATTGTCTTTGGAGTAATAGCAGTCTTGCCCAGCAACTTGCTGCTTTGGAAATTACATTTTCAAGAAGAGCAACTATGGTATTTGATTGGGACCTATGCTGGAGACGAGTTAGAATTAACTCAGCTTTTCCTTTCCTCTCAAAGTAGGTTGATACATAAGCTTGAGATGCATGTTACCATGTCCTTTGAGGAATGCAACTAGCAAAACTAAGGAAGGAGATAAAAGAACTTTTAACCCATGCCTTCCACATAAAAGATCTTAAGTGAGAGCCTGTTAACTATCTGGAGTTTTTTTTTTCTCTGTGCTTTTATCTTTCAAGGGTAGATTTGACCCATATTCATGAGCACATACAGTATTCTGTGGCCAAAGGTGGCTTGTGCTGTTGATGGATTCACTTCTCTGAAGGTGATCTGGATCACTTGTGTCACTGACAGTTGTGCGACAGAGAAATTGAGATTGAGGCTGTGCTTGTGGAAGAATCATGTTATTTGTGTGTCACTAGTGACCATTGTTTAGGTCAGAGAAGAAAAGAGAATATTAGGGTGATTACATTTGCCTTAGTCCTTCAAGTTAGCCTTATTCATGGGAGCATGATCTCCTAGGCTAGCCATCACCAAATCTTCTCTTCATGATTTCCTCTCTCTGTCTTGTTGTACAGAGCTTTCTTTGCTCTCCACCTAATAACCCCTGTCAGAGAGCTGGGAACTTTAAAAAACTGAGCCTCACAGAGCTCCTGAATAGCAAAGACAAAATCCAAAGAGAAATTGTGTGCAACAGAATACATTTCTAGTGAACCCATGTGTAATTAGGTCACAAATGGCATGACTATGTGACATGGTTTTGGATAGTATTAGGTTTTATTTGGCAATTACATTCTGGTTATCCTATTTTTGTTCCCTCAATATTTATTTTTTATTTTTCACTTTCTGTCTTTTTTTTCAATTACAGTTGACATTCAATATCATTTTACATTAGTTTCAGGTATACAACATACTGGTTAGACATTTATATAATTGGTGAAGTGATCCCCCAGTTAGTCTAATACTCACCTGGTACCATATGTAGTTATTAAAATATTATTAATTATATTTCCTGCGCTGTTCTTTATATCTCATGACTATTTTGTAACTACCAATTTGTACTTCTTAAAACCTTCACATTTTTTTTCACCAAACCCCTAAACTCCTCCCCTCTGGTGACCATCAAAATGTTCTCTATATCTATGAGTTCATTGGCATTTTGTTTGTTCATTTATTTTATATTTTACATTTCATATGTAAGTGAGAGCATATATTTGTCTTTCTCTGAGTTATTTCAATTAGCTTAATACCCTCTAAGTCCATCCATATTGTTGCAAATTCTTTTTTATGCTTGAGTATAATATTTCATTGTATTTATATACCACTCCTTCTTTATCCAGTTGACTATTGGTGGGCACTTAGGTTGCTTCCATATCTAGGCTATTCTAACTAATGCTTCAATGAACATAAAGGTGTATATATCTTCACAAATTAGTGTTTTGGGTTTCTTCAGATAAATACCCAGAGGTGAAATTTCTGGGTCATATGGTAGTTCTATTTTTAGTTTTTTGAGGAACCTCCATACTGTTTTCCATAGTGGCTGTACCAATTTGTAATCCCAACAGTGAAAAAGGGTTCTGTTTTCTTTACATCCTTACCAATACTTGTTCTTTGTTGATTTATTGATGATAGCCATTTTGACAGATGTGAGGTGATAGCTCATTGTTTTAACTTGCATTTCTCTGATGATTAGAGACATTGAGCATCTTTTGATATATCGATTGGCCATCTGGTCATCCTTTGTCATAGGTTCACCATATAGGCATGAGTTAATTTCTAGGCTTAGTATTCTGGTCCATTGATCTATGTGTCTGGTTCAATGCAAGTACCATGCTGAATTGATTACTATAGCCTTGTACTATAGTTTGCTATCAAGTAGCATGATACCTCCAACTTTATTTTTCTGGCACAAGATTGCTATGGCTATTCAAGGCCCTTTGTGGGCCCATATAAATTTTAGGATTCTTTGTTCTAGTTCTATGAAAAATTCCATTGGTATTTTGATAAAGATTGCATTGAATCTATAGATTGCTTTGGGTAGTATGAACATTTTAACAATGTATTTTTTTCTATCTATAAGCACAGTATATCCTTAGATTTGTTTGTATCTTCTTTGATTTCTTTCTTCAATGACTTACAATTTTCCAAGTATAGGTCTTTTACCTCCTTGGTTAACTTTATTCCTAAGGTATTTTTTTTGATGTGTGTATGATGCAATTTTCAATGGGATTGTTTTCTTAATTTTTATTTGTGATAGTTCATTATTGGTATATAAAAATACAACTGATTTCCGAATGTTAATTTTGTATCCTGCTACTTTATTAAATTTATCATTTAAAGCTGTAATGGGAGGAGGCAAGCACAGTGTTTATGTACTCTGCCATCTTTACCAGAACACCACCCCCTTCCTGCTCCCCACTTCAAGGAAAACTTTTTTCTCAACATTCAAAGCTCAGGGTAATATCTCTATTAGCAACCCTTTCTTTCCCTCCATATATACCAAGTCATAAAATAATAAAGACTTATCTCAAATTTTTACTTTTATTCCAGATCTCACCAGTTCGATTCAGAGTTTTCTCATTGGTTGGTTGGAGGACAGTGCTGGCCTCTCAATTGTGTAAGGCCTTCAGAGATTTTTCATTAACTGTGAATACTTGAAAAATACATACTTAATTCATTTATTCAGTGTCATATTTATTGAACAGCAATTGTCACATACCGTAGTACATGCTGAGGATAAAATTAGTAGACGAGATGTGAACCTCACCTTCAAGGACTATTATCAGGGTGACAGCTTGGAATAAACTTAGAGAAAGAAATATGAATTTTTCACATTTTAATAATAATATTCATGGTGTGGAAATTGGACATAAATATGAGGAGTTGTGCCTGGAGTACTGGTAAGAGTTAATGGGACAGAATGAGGATTTAGACACCTGAGCAGAGAAGAAGTAGGAGAGAGCCGGGATATTTGGAAGGGCAGCTCAGGGCTCTGGGTACCCAAGGAGGATCCTACAACTGTGATATGAGGTTATTGCAAAAGATGAAAATGATAAGTATTACATTAATATGTTGCTAGTTCCTGTCTGTGCCTCCATTTCTACCTGAAATCTCTAGATACATTAGCTAGAAAATCCGGGGAGATGCTGAACTATGACTTGAGCTCCTCCCTCCTCAGAGCAGCAGCATTATGTAGGTTCTCAGGTCGTTCCCTTTGTCCTCCATGGTGAGCCAGATGAGACTGCTAATTGCCGCTGACAAGGATTCTGGAACAATCATCAAGGTAATGAAGCCTCAGAAGCCATTAGTGAGATATCTACCCTTGTGTTCTTTTACTCTGGGACTGTGCCTGAAATGAATTAAACATGAGTTTTGAGACGAAGTGGTTCATCTGTGGTCATCACGTCAGGATTACAAGGAACTTTCAGAATCCAGTAGATCTGTGTTTTCATTTTTTTTCATGGTTGCTTTTAGATTGTTCTAGAATGGAATTAGATTGAGTCAAACCATATCATAACTTTACCAGAGAAAATTTTACTTTCAGTGCTTTGCAAGAAAGCACTGAAAAGTTTGCTAGGGCCCAAGGGAGTATATCTGTGCATATGGCTTCTCTTTATCACTCCCAGAACTGCCACTTGGATTTCCATTTTAAATTATCTGGGGTGTAGAGATCCCGTTATTTCTGCACTACCACTTCTTAAAGTTGTGAAATAGCTCTCATCACATCTTCAAAATTAGAACACCAAAAACAAAACTAATGAAACCATTGGCATTTCGAAATTAAAAGAAAAAAGAGATGACATGGCTTATTTTATTCTTAAAATAATAATTACTATTTTTAAATGTTTCTTATGAGTTTAGGGGTCTGTTAGTTAAGAAGTAGGTTTACTCCTTTATTTTCTTATTTTCTTTTTGCATAGTTTATAAAAATATGAAATTTTTATTCTTCCTATATTTTCTCAGATACTCATTATCTTGTATTTATTCAGGTTTTAGTTGAGGAAATCATATTATTTTCCAACAATAAATGCTTGTCATATTCTATTCACAGAAGCAATCACCTCAGTTTTTATGACTCATAATGTGGTGGGTAAAGGAGACAATAAATATATATTAGGCTTTTAAAATAAATGGATATGCCTTCTATCTATATTCTAAACATCACTCTGAAAGGAGATGATTATTAAAATATATCAACACGTGTGTGTGTGTGTGTAGCCATTCTGAAAAGAAATCCTTTATATTGGAGTCAAGTCTGTGGAGCTAAGGCTCGGAGTTACTGAATAGCTCTCATCCTCCTCCCAGCTCTGCCATCAGCCTGTACAGACCCATTGGGAAGAGGAGGAAAAGAATGATAAAGAGGAGAATGATCAGAGATGGATGAAAATAAATATGTATATTGTGATATTGGGGCTTGGGGACTGAATGAGTAAAAACCATTGATTAAAATAAAAGGAATGATCTTCCCTTATTCCATCTCACTTGAATGAAAGAGTCCATTGTATGTTAAGGGCTGTTCTGTCTACTTTGTGAACCTCGATACCATAAATTATTTGGGAACAAAATAATGTTAAAATAATTGAATCAATATGTTTTGATCTCTCAGCAGCCTCATACTTGGTTTTCATACAAATACTGACAAGACTCAATTTACAAAATAAGACATAGAGTTTGGAGGTGAGAAAGGCTTAGACTCTTACATAAAAGTTTTTTTTTAAGTTGTGTAATGGAAAAAGGGTTAGGAAAGGGGATTTGCATTTTAATGGGATAAGTTTGCCAGGAAGTAAGTCAAGGGCAACAATATGGCATCTTCATTTTGATATGACCTTTCCATGTTGTTCTCATGAGTTACCACCCCTCCACACATCAGCTCCAATTGCCTGTTTGACTCAAAACAATATCCAAACATTTATTTAGTGACATCAGAGAAAGCAAACCTTCTCTTAATATGTGTACTTTCTGACAGACCACTAGTACTATTGTTTGTCTTACTGACTTTAAATACAATGTGGCTTCTTAGTAAGCATTCCTTTTTTCTCCCTCTTTCTTCATTTGATTGTTAAAGATGTGTGCATAAGTTCATGCATGCACCTGATGTGTAGGAGAGCACTTTTTTTATTAGCTATCTAAAAGCCTGTAAATGTCCAAAGGTGCAAGAGACTAGGGATATATCCTAGAGAGGGGTGGATGCATTCTTGAAACTGTCATATTTCTTTTCACACGTGATAATGTCCTATTAATATTCTCATTTAAGCTTTGCCTGTTCAGCTATATGAATAAGAGGATTATAGTACTATTTGAATGGAGAAAATATATACCAAAAAAAATCTAATCACACAATGGGAGTAGGGGCACCATATAAAATATCTGCCAATAAAATTGAGGAGAGCTTCCTAAAACCTGCCCTGAGTCCATCATTTTTAACTGTACAAACCTAAGGAGGCTTCATTTGTATTTATTGGTCTCACTTAGTAAAGGGTTTGCATTAAATATATATCCTACAGTGAACTCTTCCTCATGTCATAGATCAAACCTAAAATCAGAAAAGAATTATTATTTTCATTCTTCATTGTGTTTCACAACTGATGGAAATTATACCTGTATATCTATATACTTATTCAATTATATGCTAATATCTATCTGTCTATCCATGAATTCATCCATTATTTATCCTCCCTTCAAGGAATACTTTCCCCAAAACATATTAGAGTTCTGTGAATAATACTCAATGCAAATTAGAGCCTTTAATTGTGTCATGCTCTGTAAGCTGCTCAAATGTTTTTTGAACTAATTGATTTTGTGCATACAATAACAATAACTAAAGAACTCTGAATAACTTCTTCTATTGATGAGTGTCATTGCTATTCTTTGAAAACGACACATTTCAGTGTTTTTCCTGGCACTTAACAAATTGTCTTTGTTAGAAAAGTTTTTCCAAGAGAATTTACAGATATTTGTTCCACATACTGAAGAGAAAATTATGTAATATATCCCTAATCATTTTAAAACCGTGTCAGCGCAGAGCTGATCAAGAAGGGAAGGTTTCAGTGGTGAGACGCCCAGTTGGAAGAATGCACAAAAGGCTGACATGAGAATGAAACTGCAGGCACCAACTTTATTGTGCACAGCGCAGTTCTGTTGTGGGGAGCACGGTACTGCACGTACTTCTTCTGTTCCCCTTCTTGTGCTCTCCAGGGGACCGCATGGCTCCACAAATAGCAGAGTACAATAGTGGCCTTCAGCCACACATGAGTGATACAATAAACTGAAGCATGTTTACAGATTTTACGCACAGGCACCCACCCTACTACACTAATGTAACATTCTGAATCTGGGGTCCTATTCCTAGCCACGAGTCTGAATCACAGACAGATCTGGGACCATCCGGGCCTGGGACCCACAAACTGGGTCTGTGATTGCACCTGACAGGGTTCTCTAGAAATGAAATTCCAGATGTATTTTGAGCTAATATGTTGCTAAGATATATACTTTAATAAGGAATACGTGGTATTTGCAGAGCCTGGTTTTACCGCCACAGTATTCATTCAACGTAACCCACATAAAAATGCTGGTGAACTGGAAAAATGCATGGAGAGCTGAGCCTGTCCATGAGCCCCCTTCTGTTATACCTTAAATGCGTGTTTCCATGGGTAGAAGCTGAAACAGCCATCATTATCCCACACACCTATGGTATGATTTCTAGAAAAGCAAGCATGCTATAGCAACTTTGGCAGTGACATTTGTTATCTTCCAGAAATGATTGTGGGACTGGCATGCCTCTCTAATGTGCTTGTCACTGGAGACACTGCAGTAACTCCAGTGTCTATATGTGCAGTTTTTTTCAACAGGGAGTTAGGAAGAACATAAAAGAGTAAAATAGTTATCCCACTGAGCTGTATAATCAGACATGCCAAGATTCAAATCTGGCATTCAACACTTTGAGGCCAAGTGATCTTGGACAAATAATTGAAATTAATAATTCTTTTTTGTCTTACCTGTAAAATGTAAATGTATTTATTCATCAATTGGTAGGAAGGATTAAATTAGGCAATGTAAAGCATTTGGTGTAGTGCCCAGGAACATAGTACATGCTCATTAAAGAGTACATAGCTATTTAAGAGACTATTTTGGCTGCTGGAAATGTCTCAGTGGTTTTTAGTTGAATTAAGAAATATCTGCATATTATAACGTTTTGTTGAATAATTTTAATTATAGTAAATTCTGTAGGGCTTTAGAAGCATGATAAATGAGTTTTGTGAATGGTTAGTTTTAATTTAAATTTAAAAATTTAATTTAAAAGTCTATGAATATAATATCAACATAAGTATTCGCCTTCCAGAATATAGTAATCCTGAAAAAAAGTATTGCATTTATATCCTGAAATATATACTTATTGAACATAAGAAAGGTGATAAATGTAATAGGGAAATAACACAAGAAATATAAAGATGGGGAACTCATTTTGTTTTCAATATCAAGGCAAAAGGAGATATTATTAATCTCTTCAATTACCCTCTGCCAAAATGATTTATTACCCTGAATTCACATATCATACTCTTGAACTTTGTGTAAATGTAATATTCCAAAATGTAAAGCAAATGACCTTTCAACTTATACTGTTTGCCTGAAGTGAATATAAAGTTTGTGGATAATATGGCTTTTGGAAGACTCTGAAAGATATTTTTATTTTTCTTTGATGACTCCCAAATGTCTTATCAGAGATTAGCATCCAGTAGGTTTACTCCCTAATCAGATATTTTAGATTCTAGGTATTTTAGATTTAAATACTATAGGGAAATTAATTAGGATCTACTAATTCTAACAGGGTATATATTGACTTCACTTCAAATTCAAGTTAATAATTAAAATATAATACCCATCAATTTTAAATACTTATCTTTCTATAATTGATGGTTTACTATATAATCATTTTATTCTAACATTTATTTTTGTTTGGAACAAGTATTTTATTCCCCAGAAACAAACGTAAGCTCTTTAGGGACTTTGTTTTTTAATGGTAGTTGGTGTTAATTTTTAGGATTACTTTGTATTATTGGCTTCTTGTATTTACTTATATACTTTTTCTGTGTAATGTTTAATCTCACACTTGTCTATGATGTATGCAGAATGAGAGCATATTTGGGTACTAGAGAATCTAGCTGTGCACGTGGTCGCAACAGGTTTATTTTAATCTAATTTGATGAGCAAACATCTCCAGATCAGAAAGATTTAGTTGGTCCACTTTACTGGGAAATGGTTGCCCTTGCTTACAGCCTAACCATTCACAGTTTCCTTTTATTTACCTATTGTCACAGCTTTTTTTTAAAACTCAGAAATTCCTGAGTTATAAAGTAAATACATATTTTTTACTTGGTATGTGAACTGACTTGAAATCTGTGGAGCAAAAATGATTGGAATCAGACAGAGATAACAAGGGTTGGTGATGAAGTAGGGAAATGGGAAACCTAGTATGGGGCAGTGGGACCTAAAACAGTACAATCATTTTGCAGAACATTTTGCTGAACATTTTGCTAGTTTCTTATCAATTTAAATATGTATTTACTATACAACTCAGGAATTTTACACCTCAGAATTTAACAGGTAACAGGAAGAAATATTTCCAAGTAACAGGAAGAAATATTTCCATATAAAGACTTTTATGCAAATATTTATAGAAACATTATTTTCAATAGTCAAAAAGTGGAAACAGTTCAGATGTCCATCAACTGAAGAGAAAAACAAATGAAGTATATTTATACAATGGAAAACAATTCAGCACTGAAAAGGTACCAATAACTAATACATGCTACAAATAAGAACCTCAAAATTATCATGTTAAGTTAAAGAAATCAAATGCAAAAGACCACATATTTCAACAAATGGATAATTCTGGAAATATTTTGAAGCTAGACCAATAGGGATAACAGAAAATGAATATCATAAATAATTTCTAACATTTAGCCAAATGAAAAAGGTAGATGAGTCCATTTAAGGACATGGAGAAGACTGTGAGGGGTAGGGGTGTTGGGGTACACCAGGGGGCTAGGAGTTTGAGATGCCTAACAGAGATCCAGGAGAGAAGTCACATATACAGTTGAATATAAGAGTCTCAAGCTTTGAGGAGTGTTTAGGGTTAGAAATATATAAATGATATTTAAAGCTATGACTTGATTAAGTCATATTAAGTATGTATAGGTGGAGAGGAAAACTGAACCCAGATCCTTAGGACAAATCAGCATATAGGGATCATAAGAAGGGAATAAGCCAATGAATGAGAGTGATAAAAAGATAGGCAAAACCAGGAGCATGGTGAATAAAATAGAAGACATTTTAATGGAATAGAGCAAAATGAATATAACTATAAAAAGGGCATAAATTGCTACATTTATTTTAATTGATTGATGTGTATTTAATTATGTCTTACTGGTAAATATATTCTACTAATTAGGCTTTGCATTTAACTTTTAATTTAACATAAGCATTTTTTCTGCATCCATAATGATGATGCCATAAAGTTTCACCTTCAGGAAATTAAATTATTATTAGAAATCAATTATCATACCCAACAGTTACTACGGCAAGAATTTGAAAATTCCAAGCAGCTACATTAAAAAATTCTCACCAATCTATAGCTTTTCAACAAATTATCCATTCCTCATTTACATAATATATTCAAGAAAATGTGCAAGTATGACAATGAAGCAATCCTGTGGATGTGAGAATCGTAAATGAATTTTAAAGCCTTATTGAAATACATTTTAGTTTGGATGTTCATTAACTTAAGTTTTTTACATTAAAGTTAGTCTAAAAATGGAAACCACTGGAATATTTATATTTCTCTTGCATGTGTTTTCAATTAACAGCAACCTAAATGGGTAACCAAACTTTAATCATGGGTCAAAAAGCTGGTAAACAAATATACTCAGAAGGAAGAAGTGTGGTCTTTTCCTTGGTTTCAGTCCTTGTTCTTCGTGCCTGGGCATTTCTCAAGCATGCTAAGAATCAAGTAAGGGTCACCACAGACCCAGGAGGAGCTAGCTGTCTGATGTCCTGTTCATCCCTTACCTATTATATGTTCAGTCCCTCATTTGGTTTCCACTTGAATGAATGAAGGTATTACATTATGAAGGTTTTACAGTCAATTTCAACCATTTGAGCTGATAGCAATAACTGAACAAGAAGTGACCATTAACTTACTCCGTTAATTAATTAAGATTAATTGTGATACAAATCTACAAACTCTATTTGTTCTAAGTTGTCATTGAGCATTATAAACACTTGAAATGCATATATTGAAGAGTCAAAAAGTAATTGCCACTGAAAAACAAAAGACACCAGTGAGAGCAAATTATATGCCAAAATATATTTTCCTGCATATAACTATTTTCTCAGAAACCCACTCCACAATAAACTTACTCTATAACATATAAATTCTTGTTTGGCATATTTTATTTTCGTGAATACATTTAAAACAGGCCTTATGGTTTGGAGAAATGTTTATGTTTAATTCTTGATCTGTGGTAGGAAGTACAAAATAAATTAGGATGATCTAGTAGAGTCAGAAAGTAAGGAATTGCTAAAAAGAAAAAAATGAGGCATGCAAAAAGGATATAGGAGCCAACCTACAGAGCTTCTAATCGCCAAAGCTGGAAAACTATGAACAACAAAATAAATTATTATTTTATTATAACTTGAATAATAAATATCTGAGTCAATATTGATATAAATAATTGAATAAATAATAACTGTAGGAGAAGGAATTAAGTTTTCTTAGAGAAGAATTCCAAAGACTCCATCTCCTCCTAGGAAAAATAAATCCCCTCAGGTGTTATAATAATTTCCCTCCTGCTGAGTGTGGACTGGATTTAATCACTGGCTTTCAAATATTAAAATATGGAAAGAGAAAATTGAAGCTTTATAGTGAAGGTACTTGGCTTTTATCAAGACTAACATCACCATTGAAAAGTCGTGTTGATGTCAGCAGTGTCTTCCTATGATTAGGGTCAATTACATCTGAAATATAGTAACTCATTTCCGTGTCTTTCTAGATATGGTATACAGTATCTTTTTCTACTGCACATAGGTATAAATACCATGAGGGCTTTTGAATCATATGGCTGAAGAGGCTCAACCTGGATCAACTGCAGCAAACTTTTTTTGTCAGGACTGCACTCAAAATTATTCTTCATAAGCTAATAAGTGGGTCAGAGCATTATCTCAAATGTGGAGTATGCAAAACCTGAAGTCTACCATGTGTGATCTTTTCTTTGTTGTAAAAGAAGAAGTATGCAATAATTTTATTTTCAGGGGAGGTGCTGACAATCTCCTGAATCTTTGTAGAGTTTATCTCCCACATTCAGGACATCTAGAGTATTTGCTTCTCTTTGCTCAGCACTGAATTAATATGATGTCATAAATATAATGGACCAAAGTGATGACCTACAGAATATCCAGTGTGGCAAGACACCTTAAGACATATTGTGATGGAGAGCATGAGAGTTAACTCTCTGAGAAGAGCAGTTCCCAGAGACGGGGTGAGTACATGAGGCATGAGTGGCCTGGACTTTGAGTGGTTGAGGAATGGCTGCACTGGGGACTTGAAAGAGCACCCCTTATACTTATAATGGGTATCAGGAACAAAAAGAAGCTAAAAAAACAAAAATCCCACACATGAGAAAAAAATGCATCACCCATGAATTAAACTCAGAGGATACTTTTTACAAATGACTGACAATTTGTTATAATACCGAAAAGAGAGAAGTCTTTCACTTGTGCTTCAGTGAGCCATAATAAATTTTATAAGTTTCATTTATATTTACACTTGTAGAATGTGGATTGCATATGGCATTATTTTAAAGCCAGTAACTGGAATAAAAAAATGGAGACAGAATATAATTAGCTTTAAAAGTAGTTCAGTTTTCTGATTGAAAATATTTTGTATTTTGAAAATTTTCTGCAAAGATAAACTTGTATTGTTAAACATTTGAAAGCGGCTAATACTCAAAAAATATTCAAGTTTTTATCAAATACAACTCTGAGAGAACTGTCGTCATAACTTACATAATTGTCTTGATGCATACATCACCAGAAGGATCACTGACATCCATGTAATTGAGCAGAGGCCCAGGTTCCTGCACATTCTAAGTATTCATAACGTGTATGAAAATAATGAAATAATAAAATAACTTCAATGTGCAAACTTTGACCACAGGATGAGAATTTAGGTGCTGAGTAATTGTAGGGCTGCAGATTATTTTTACAGTGATTTGCTGGCCATTTTAGTGAGCCTCACGAGATAGTATGTGTGAGCTTCTTTGGAGCGGTTGGGATTCTCAGTAATTGCAAAGGATATGGCAAAGCTTTGTGTAGCAGCTGGACCACAGTAAGTACTTTGTTCTATGACATGTTGGCAGAAGGGAGATTGTGCAAATTCGAGCCTAAGCCTTAAGAGGCTTGGTGCATTCCACCTGTCCTTTTGTATATCAGTTTTTGCCATGAGGGGAACAAGGCTTCGCTATCATTATCAGTGAAGGATGCGAGAGGTGGTGCAGAGCCACCCCAGCTGTTGCAGCCAGAAGCAGAGCTGTTCAGCCAAGCTCAGCCCAGATCAGACAAACCCCAGCTACCCGAAAAACTGTGAAAATTAATGCTTATTTCTCTATGCCTCGAGAGTTAGGGGGTCATTTTTCATGTAGCAAACACTAACCAAGTCAATTGATTTTGACTCTATTCATTCTCCACCCTGGCCTCTTGCTACGGATCTAAATTCCCTTTGTCCTCTCCTCTCTCAGCCCTGCCTCCACTTAGGTTGCAGCATCACCACTGGGCATATAGCCATCTCAGGCCATGTGACATCTACCATTTTTTCTGACTGCATAAGCCTTGGGCCTGAATCTGGCACAGATTACATCAGTAAGCCTATACAGAATCAGTTGCAAAGTGAAGAATTAAACTAATTATGTAATTAACATATAAAAATTAATTTTTCTGCCTATGATCTGTGTGGGAACTCAGAAATAAATAACATTTAGTGAGTGCCTACTATGTATGTGTAGGACATTTTGCTCTGGGTTCTAATGCCCAGCATCATTTATTTCTTATAATAAATGTTCACACGAGTATTTCCACCCCCAGAAAGACTCTCAGCCCAAAGAGGTTATGTTACTTGCTACATGTCACTCATTTGAGAATTGGTGGACTAAGCTGCCGACCCAAGATTGTATGGTGCTAAAGCTCATTCTTTGCCCACTACTCTAGTGTGTTTGACTCTACAATGATGTTAAAATGGTTCCAATTTACTAAAGTTGCTAACGCATTGACTTACATAAGCCTCATAACAAAATTAGAGTAGGAAAATTAATCTATTTTTTTCTCTAAAATGATATATGTAAATAATGTATACCAATACCTGGTTCCTAATTGTTAGCTACAATTAAGTTAGCCTCTTTACTGTTATCACTGTTAATAAAAATGAAAAAATATGTGAGAAGAAAATGATTTTCTCATGCCATTTCCCACATTTACTTTGGCTAATACTGTGGAAGACATGGATACTTAACAACGTGATAAATGGATTCTCAGATGGTCTAACATCAGAATTTCTCTTTGTAAGGAAATATTTTTTTGTATATAAAACATTGAGCATGGCTTCTGGGACAGGAGAAGATAACCTAGGGGCTTGGGTGTCAACAGAAGTTTAAGACTGCCAAGAGGAAGAAGGGCTGAATCACTATGTGGAAACATAACATAAACCAGCGGCTGATACTAGCATGGCACTGACTGCGGGCCAGGACAACAACTGTGCGCACCAAATACAAACTCATCTAACCCTCAGATACACTATGCATTAGATGTACTTTTAGCTAACTTTTCCAGATTGGACATTTAGCCATAGAGAAGTTAAATAACTTTCCCAGTCATACCTAGCTAGAACTGGTAGGATTAGGAATGAGAACCCAGTGTTCTCAGCTTTACAGATTGTTACTTTGATTACTGTTCTTTGACTTTTTCCTTCTAAGGGAGATTTTTCTGCCAAAAAAAAATCATAAAAGACAAAGGTAGGAGTTGGGATGGAAATGGAATCTCTAAAGGAAAAAGTATTGAAGAGTCAGAAGAAAAGTCAGAAGAAAAGTCGCTAAGAAACACCTGATGTTGTTGAATGAATTGAAGTGTGAAAAGTGAAATAGAAATCAATGATTAGTATAAAACTGGGTATTTTTTTTCTCTTTGGCACATGACATAGACTCAAACTTTAGTAAAATCTACCATATGAACAGTTGCTTCTTTTAAAGAGTGTTTGTTAGGTTTATTGGTGAAGAAGGTAACTGAGAAGATCCTGAATTTCCTCACAGCTTACATTGCAGTTGTAAATAGCTATTCCCTCAATGCTATAAAACACCTGTAATATACTCTGAAATTAATAAAATGTGTGACAGGATTTTAAAAAATCAAGTTTGAGGCATTTTGAATGAAGATAAAAATATATAAAAGAAATAAAAACATTTTTTAGGATCGTCTTTTATCTCACTGGTAGTAGCTCATTAGTTGAAATAATTTTCTCACATGAAACACAGGAAAGTTTTAAGAAATGATTATAACCTGTCCTCACTGTGATATAATAGAATACCACTTAAAAGGAATAAGAAAAATCTGGAGGAAAAAGGGAGAGAAAAAGATTTAATAACATGAAACTCCTAAGAGACTAAATACAAACATCGTTGGCAGTGGGATGAAACAAGACATGACAGTGACTCATTCCTTAAGAATCTGTTTGCTATTCTCCACCAGACACCCTCCGCTCCTCAAGGAAGAATTTCTATTAGCTAGGAACCTCAAAATAGATCCTGCTTACATGACAATCTACAGCAGCAAAGGCCATCAATTATTCTTTCCTGAAAATTTAGTTAAGGACAGAAGTAATTACACACTGTGGGTGAAACAGGGCATTCCCCAAGGGGAGAGAGTTGATCTGACCTGCCACCGAGATGTTCATAGTGCTTTGTTAAGAGAGGGCCTTCAATTAATGGTCATGGAAAAGAGTAAAAGGCCTCCAGTTTAGTTTATTCTTTTGTAACTACAAAATAACCAAAGTAAGGAATCTCCATCAAGCTTCATACTTATTTCTTAATCCAAGGACAATATAGGTAAAGTAGGCCTAAAGTAAAATTTCTAATTTCTGAATTCTTAAAACTTCACTTTCACAAATTCTGGTATTGATACTGAATAATGACAAGTTTTGTTCTGCCATTAAGGCAGTAAATTAAATGAAATCAGGACACATGATCCATATGTTGACTTTTCTAATTTAACTTTTCATATCTTAATAGGTAATACTAACGATTCATTTCTTTGGTCCCATATAGAAAATACTACACATAAAAACCTTTATATTTTCTATACAGAACCACTTTCAAATTTATTTTTTTTATTTCTCCTAGAGTCATGTTAAAATTCAAGTTTTCTCTTTTATCATCACTTATAAAACTCCACTGTAAAAACTGACAGAGCCAATGATGCTGGGAAAATTGGAAGGCCACCTGCAGAAGAATGAAACTAGACTGTTGTCTATCACCACACACCAAAATTCACTCAAAATGGATTTAGGACCTGAATATAAGACCAGAATCAATAAAACACATAGAAGAAAACAGAGGATCTAAACTCAAGGACCTTGGTCTTACAAAAGATTTTATGAATTTGACCTCAAAGGAAAGGGAAGTAAAAACAAAAATAAATGAATGAGACTACATCAAACTAAAAAGCTTCTGCTCAGCAAAAGAAACTGTCAACAAGGGAAAGAGACAACCATCTCAATGGAAAAATATATTTGCAAGCAACGCCTCCGATAAAGCCCTAATATCCAAAATATGCAAAGAACTCATACAACTCAGTACCAACAGAAAAACAAACAATTCGATCAAAAAATGGGCAGGGGACCTGAACAGACACTTCTCCATAGAGGACATACAAATGGCCTACAAACATATGAAGAGATACTCAACGTTGCTAGCTATTAGGGAAATGCAAATCAAAACCACAATGAAATACCATGTCACACCTGTTAGAATTGCTATAACCAACAGGATAAGTAATAACATGCTGGAGAGGATGCAGAGAGAAAGGAACCCTCATACACTGCTGGTGGGACTGCAAATTGGTATGGCCACTATGGGAAACAGTGTGGAGGTTCCTCAAAAAACTAAGAATTGATCTACCATATGATCCAGCAATCCTACTACTGGGCATTTACCCCAAAGACTTGAAAACCCATATCCAAAAAGATATTTTCACACCAATGTTCATAGCAGCATTATTCACGGTGGCCAGGACATGGAAACAACCTACGATGGATGATTGGCTAAAGAAGCTGCGGCACGATGGAATATTACTCAGCCATAAGAAGAGATGAAATGCTGCCATTTGCAACAACATGGATGGACCTTGAGATAATCATGCTAAGTGAAATAAGCCAGACTTAAAAAGTTGAAAATCACACGATATCACTTATATGTGGGATATACACCTAGAAGCAACAAATGAACAGGACAAACAATCAGAGACTTGGGGACATGGACAACGGACTAGTGGTTACCAGAGAGTAGGGGCTGGGGGAGGAGGGGAGAGGTAGATGAGGTAAAGAGGGCCAAATATAGGAGGATAAGGGGAGAGTGAATTGGGTAAAGGGGATCAAATGTATGGTAGCTGAAGGAAACTAGACTTTGTGTGGTAATCACACAATAGAATTTATAGATCTCAAATTATAACCTACACCTGAAAATTAAATAAATAAAAATAAAAACTGACAGTGCCAAATACTGGAAAAGATGTGGAACTGAAACTGTCATATATTGTCAGTTGGAAGCAAAATGATAACAGCCCCTTTGTAGAATAGTTTGGCATATGACTCAGCAATGCCATGCTTAGATATTTACTTCCCCCCCAAAATATATTCACACAAAAACCTTACACAAATGTTTATTTCAGCTTTATTTGTAATTGTCAAATGCTAGAAATAGCACAGAGTTGTTCAATGGATGAATAAAAAAAATTATAGAACATTTACACTGTATACTAAGCAATATATAAGAATGACCTCTTGATACAATACCTGCCTTAGATGAATTTCAAAAGCATTATGCTGAGTGAAAAAATGCCAGATATAACAGGCTACATATTTTGTGCTGCCATTTTTTTATATGACATTCTGCAGAAGGGAAAAGTATAGGGACAGAAATCAGATTGGTGTCGGCCAGGGAGTGGGGAGAGGGGATTCACTATGAATAAATCTTTAAGGGAGATATCAATATGAAATATTTATTTTTTAATTTTTTAATTACACTTGACATACAATATTAGTTTCAAGTGTACAACATAGTGATAAGACATTTACATAACTCACAAAGTGATCACCCTGGTAAATCTAGTACCTGACACCATACATAATACAATATTAATGAATATATTACATATGCCGTTCTTTACATCCTCATGACTGTTTTTTATAGTTGGCAATTTGTACTTCTTAAAATCTCGTGGTTTTTGTCTTCAGCCCCCTAACCCTCTTTCCTTCTGGCAGCCATCAAAATGTTCTCTATACCTATGAGTTTCTGTTTTGTGTGTTCTTTTATTTTGGTTTTTAGATCCCCTTATAAGTGAAATCGTACAGTATTTGTCTGTCTTTCTCTGACTTATTTCACTCAGCATAATATCCTGTAGGTCCATCTATGTTGTCACAAATGGCAAGATTTTATTCTTTTTTATGGCTCATTAATATTCCATTGTATATATGTACCACATCTTCAGTCATCTATCAGTGGACACCTAGGTTGATTCCATATCTTGACTATTGTAACCAATGCTGCAATGAACATAAAGGTGCATATATCTTAACAAATTGGTGTTTTGGATTTCTCCAGATAAATACTCAGAAGTAGAATTGCTGGATCATATGATATTTCTATTTTTAATTTTTTGAGGAACCTTTATACTGTTTCCCTTAGTGGCTGCACCAGTTTACAATCCCAGTAGTGCATAAGGGTTCCCTTTTCTCCACATCCTCACCAATACTTCTTTGTTGATTTTTTGATGATAGCTATTCTGATAGGTGTGATATGATATTGTGGTTTTAATTTGCATTTTCCTAATGGTAAGTGATGTTGAGTATCTTTTCATATGTCTATTGACCATCTGGATGTCCTCTGGTGCTAAGATCCCCAACTCTTTTGGTACCAGGGACTGGGACTCCTATGAGAACCTAATGCCTGATGATCTGAGGTGGAGCTGAGGTGGTGATGCTAGTGCCAGGGAGTGGCTGTAAATACAGATGAAGCTTTGCTCGCTGCTCACCTTCTGCTGTGTGGCCCGGTTCCTAACAGGCCACAGATGGGTACAGGTCTGCAGCTTCGGAGTTGGGGACCCCTGCCTAGGGAGAAAGGTCAGTTCAGGTCCTCTGCCCATTTTTTAATTGGATTACTTTTTTTGAGGTATTAAGTTATATGAGTTCCTTATGTATTTTAGATGTTAACACCTTACAGGATGTATCATTGGTGAATATCCTCTACCATTCAGTAGGCTGTCTTTTCATTGTGTTGATGGATTTCTTTGCTGTGCAAAAAAAAAAAATTAATTTGATGTAATCCTATTTGTTTTTCCTTTTATTTCCCTTGCCAAAGGAGATATACCTAAAGAAGATATTGTTAAAACTGATGTCAATGAGTTTCCTATCTATATTTTCTTCTAGGAGTTTGATAGTGTCAGGTCTTACATTTAAGTCTTTAATTCATTTCAAGTTTATTCTTATATATATTGTATAAGAGTGATATAGCTTTACTTTATTGCATTTATCTGCTCCTTTTTCCTGACCCCATTTATTAAATAGACTGTCTTTACCCCAGTGTATATTCTTGCCTCCTTTGTCATAGATTAATTGACCATATAGGCATGGGTTTATTCTGGGCTCTCTATTCTATTCCATTGATCTATGTGTCTATTTTAATGTCACTACCATGCTGATTTGGTTACTTTAGGCTTGTACTATAGTTTGATACAGGTAGCATGATACCTCCAACTTTGTTCTTCCTTAAAACTGCCATAGCTATTCCTGGTCTTTTGTGATTTCATATAAATTTTAGGATTCTTTGTTCTAGTTCTGTGAAAAATGCCATTGGATTGCATTAACTCTATAGAGTACATTGAGTAGTATGGATATTTTAATGATTTTCCTTTCTATCCTTGAGCACGGTGTATCCTTCCATTTGTTGTATCTTCTTCAATTTCTTCAGTGTCTGATAGATTTCTGAGTACAGGTCTTTTACCTCTTTTTTAAAATTTATTCATAGGTATTTTGTTTTTTATGATGAATTATAAATGGGATTGTTTCCTTAATTCTCTTTCAGATAGTTTTATATTGGTATATAAAAATGCAACTGAATTCTGAATATTAATCTTGTATCTTGCTACTTTACTGATTTCATTTATTCTAATGTGTGTGTGTGTGTGTGTGTGTGTGCGTGCGTGCACATGTGCACAATCATTAGAGTTCTCTCTATACAGTATCATGTCATCTGCTAATAATAATAGTTTTCCTTCTTCTTTTTCAGTTTGGATGCATTTTATTTCTTCTTGTTGTCTGACTGCTGTGGCTAAGACTTCAACATCTGTATTGAATAAAAGTGGTGAAAGTGGACATCCTTGTCTTGTTCCTGATCTTAAATAAAGTGCTTTCAGCTTTTCTTTGTTGAGTATAATGTTAGCTGTGAGTTTGTCACGTTTGGTCTTTATTATATAGATGTATGTTTCCACTCTCTCCGCTTTCTGAGAGTTCTTATCATAAATGAATGCCGGGTTTTGTCAAATGTGTTTTCTGCATCTGTCTATATGATTATACCATTTTAATCTTTCGTTTTGTTTATGTGATGTATCATATTAATTAATTTTGGGGTATTGTACCAATCTTGCATCTTGGGAATAAAGCTTACTTGATCATTGTGTGTGATCTTTTTAATGTATTGGTAAATTTAAAATCTTTTTAATGTATTGGTAAAGTTAGCTGATATTTTGTTGAGGATTTTTTGCATCTGTGTTCATCCTTTTTTTTGTAATGTCTTTTTCTTGTTTCGGTATTAGGGTAATGATGGCCTTATTATATGAATTTGAGAGCCTTTATTCCTCTTCAGTTTTTTGGAATAGTTTGAGAAGAATAGGTATTCTTTGTATGTTTGATAAAATTCACTTGTGAAGCCATCTGTTCCAGGACTTTTGTTAGTTGGGGAGTTTTTTGATTACTGATTCTATTTTGTTAGTAGTTGTTGGTCTGTTTAGATTTTCTGTTTCTTCTGATTCAATCTTGGAAGATTGTATGTTTATAGGAACTTATCCATTTCTTCCAGATTGTCCAATTTGTTGGCATATAATTGTTCATCATCGTATTTTCTTATAGTCATTTCTCTTTCTGTATTGTAAATTGTCTCTTCTCTTTCATTTCTGATTTTATTTTTTTGAGTCTTCTCTTTTTATTTCTTTATGAGTCTGGTTAAAAGCTTATCAATTGTGTTTATCTTTTTAAAGAGCCAGTGCTTGGTTTTGTTGATCTTTTCTATTGTTAATTTAGACTCTATTGCATTTATTTTCACTCTGATCTTTGTTATTTCCTTCATTCTATTCATTTTGTTCTATGTTTTCTGTATTTTTCTAGTTTCTTTGGGTGTAAGGGCAGATTGAAATTTTTTTTTTGTTTATTGAGGGAAACTTTATTGCTATTAATTTTCCTCTTAAAACTGGCATGTCTCATAGATTTTGTGTTGTTGTATTTTCATTTCCATTTGTATATTTTGATTTCTTTCTTGATCTCCTTGTTAACCCATTCATTGTTTAGTAGCATATCATTTAGCTTCTATGTGTTCATGTGTTTTTCAGTTTTTTTTTCCTTGTAATTGAATTCTAGTTTTATACCATTGTGGTTGGAGAAGATACTTGACATGATTTTAGTCTTAAATTTTTTGAGACATTTTTGTGGCTTAACCTGTGGTCTATCCTGGAAAATGTTCCATGTAGACTTGATAAGAATATAAATCCTTCTGCTTTGGAGTGAAATATTGTAAAATTACCAATTTAATTTATCTGGTTTAATATGTCATTTAAGGCCAATGTTGCCTTGATGATTTTCTGTCTGGATGATCTATCCATTGATGTCAATGAGGTATTAAAGTCCACTACTATTTCTGTATTACTCTCAGCTTCTCCTTTTATGTTTATCAATATTTACTTTGTGTGTTTAGGTGCTTCTATGTTCACAATGTTCACAAGTGTTGTATCCTCTCATTGGATTGATCTCTTTATCATTATGAAATGTCTTTGTCTCTTTTTAAAGACTTTGTTTTAAAGTTTATTTTATCTGACATGTGTTGCTGCCTCAGTTTTTGTTTTTGTTTCCATTTGCATGAAATGTCTTTTTCCATCTCTTTACTTTCAGCCTGTGTGTCCTTTGATCTGAAGTGGAGCTCTTGTAGGCAGCATATGTATGGGTCTTGTTTTCTTATTCATTCAGCCATCCTATGTCTTTTAATGGGAGCATTTAATTTATTTACATTTGAAGTAATTATTGATACACATGCAATTATTGCCATTTTATTTTTCATATTTTTTTTCTTCTTCTTAAAGAATCCCTTTTAAAATACATAGTAATACTGGTTTGGTGGTGATGAATTCCTTTAGCTTCTTTTTGTCTGGGATCACTTTTAATTCTTAATCACTACCCCATGGATGTGGGACCTGCCCATTACACAGCTCCACCCCTCCTACCAGTCTTGATGTGGTTTCTTCTTTATAACTTAGTTATATAACTTCTGTTCAGCTAGTCTTCAGATGGTTTTTATTAATGGTTTTTCTGTAACTTAGTTGTAATTTTGATGTGGTCACGTAGGAGTTGAGCATTGATGAAGTCTGTCAGATATAATATTTCTTGATTGTGATAATTATTATAAGACTATAAATTTATTAAAATTCATAGTAATGTATATGTGAGACATGAATTTTATTCTATGTAAATATACTACACACCACAACAAACAAAACAAGACATGTAATTCCTATGTACTTAATACCCTAAATATTTTTTTATATTGAAAAAGAAAAACATTTTATATTTCAATTTCTTCTTCTGCAGATTATCCAGTGAAAACCTTATAGGAGTGTCATGAAAACTGAGCAATATAATGCCAAAATGTTTCTTAAACAGTAAATTGTATGGAGTTTCTGTTACATGGGGAGATTTGAAGTCACAGGTTGTTGTTCCCTTCCCAGATGAAGTCAGTTACTTGCCTTTGGCATTGAGTGATAAAGTGCATGGTTAGGAGTAAACTCCAGATTCCATTTTTGTGAATCAAGGGAGACTTTTTCCCATGTCTTGTTTTTCTCCATTCTATGCAATAAAAATAATAATAACCTGAAGATCTTTGATCTTAATTCCATTTTAAAAGGTTAATCTCTCATAAAATTGGACATATACAAATAGCATAGTAACGAATGATTCACAGCTGTCCCCTGGAAGGCTGTCTGCTCGAATACCTATGTACCATGCTCTCATGAATTCTCCCCTTTGATGGGAACAATCTCCCTACCCTCAATTTTTGGAAAGGTCTTCTCTTCGCCCCACCTTTAATGATATGCTTTTCATAGAGATTGGCTGGAGAGGGGAATAGATGATGCAGTCCCAGTGGTTTTCTAATTAGAACTGAGGGGAGGAGTCTCTTTTCAAGAATGGGAGATATGTTTTAGGAGCTACTGGAGACAAAGCCTCCTATCTCATGGAAAAAGCCAGGAAGAGAGAAGTAAGGCAGCCTGCAGAGTATGGAGATTAGAGTCACAGGGCCCTGAGCTTCTGGGCTCTATCTCTGCTCTCTTGCACTTGACAGAAATAAATATTAGTCTCGTGCCTTCTCTTCAGTGTATTTGTATTTTATCATGAACTAGTTTTGAAATGTTTTTGTTTTGTTTTACAACCAAATGAGCCCTGACTAATAGCTCATAGATTGCTATTAACAAACCTTGAGATAAGCCATAAAGTCATGAACTTTTATATTGAAAGTTAAGATAATTCATGCAATCTCCTATCATTAATTTTAATAAAGAAGCTGCAGCTATAGAGTTAAGTAATTATCTCGTTATATAAATAGCATAACCACAAATGAAATTGATGGCTTTTTTTTTTCTGTGCTTCCTCCAGTGCATGCAAGGAAAAAACAACACATATGTCATATCTGAGCCTCTTCTGATTCAGCAGCAGGAAGTGATACCTGTCTGTACATAATCTCTTGTGCCTTGTTACCAATATAGTTTTTTATATTATTATTTAAGATAATTGGAAATAAAGTTCTATATAATCTGGCTACCTGTTACTTCTGGAATCTCTATTCTACCAGCCTTCTCAAACTCACTTCACTTTAGCCACCCTATCACCTCCCTGTTAGCATGATATATTTTTCTCCATGTATTTACTTTAAACCTGTAAATGTGTTTATATTTAAGTGGGTTTATTGTAGACAGCATATAGTTTGGTTGTGTTTTTTCATCCATTCAGACAATACCTGTCTTTTGTTTGGTGTATTTAGACCATTGACATTCAAAAAGGTTACTGATATAGTGATTATTGATATGGTGGTTATTGGTATTGATATGGCAGTTATTGGTATAGTAAGATTACTATCGACCATATTCATTACTATTTTCTATTTGTCATACTTACTCTTTGTTACTATATTTGGTTAATACAAGTATATAATTTTCAGGAGTAGATTATAATTTGAGATCTATATATTCTATTGTGTGATTACCACACAAAGTCCAGTTTCCTTCAGCTACCATACATTTGATCCCCCTAACTCTATCCCCCTATATTTGACCCTCTCTACCCCATCAACCTCTCCCCTCCTCCCCCACCCCCTGCCCTCTGGTAACCACTGGTTCATTGTCCATGTCCCCAAGTCTCTGATTGTTTGTCCTGTTCATTTGTTGCTTCTAGGTGTATATCCCACATATAAGTGATATCGTGTGATTTTCAACTTTTTAAGTCTGGCTTATTTCACTTAGCATGATTATCTCAAGGTCCATCCATGTTGTTGCAAATGGCAGCATTTCATCTCTTCTTATGGCTGAGTAATATTCCATCGTGCCGCAGCTTCTTTAGCCAATCATCCATCGTAGGTTGTTTCCATGTCCTGGCCACCGTGAATAATGCTGCTATGAACATTGGTGTGAAAATATCTTTTTGGATATGGGTTTTCAAGTCTTTGGGGTAAATGCCCAGTAGTAGGATTGCTGGATCATGTGGTAGATCAATTCTTAGTTTTTTGAGGAACCTCCACACTGTTTCCCATAGTGGCCATACCAATTTGCAGTCCCACCAGCAGTGTATGAGGGTTCCTTTCTCTCTGCATCCTCTCCAGCATGTTATTACTTATCCTGTTGGTTATAGCAATTCTAACAGGTGTGACATGGTATTTCATTGTGGTTTTGATTTGCATTTCCCTAATAGCTAGCAACGTTGAGTATCTCTTCATATATTTGTAGGCCATTTGTATGCCCTTTAGAGAGAAGTATCTGTTCAGTTCCCCTGCTCATTTTTTGTTTGGATCATTTGTGTGTTTTTTTTTTTAGTTATTGAGTTGTATGAGTTTTTTGTATATTTTGGATATTAGGCCCTTATCGGAGGTATTGCTTGCAAATATATTTTTCCATTGAGATGGTTGGTTGTCTCTTTCCCTTGTTGACAGTTTCTTTGCTGAGCAGAAGCTTTTTATTTTGGTGTAGTCTCATTCATTTATTTTTGCTTTTACTTCCCTTTTCTTTGAGGTCAAATTCATAAAATCCTCTGTAAGACCAAGGTCCTTGAGTTTAGATCCTATGTTTTCTTCTATGTATGTTATTCATTCCAGTCTTATATTCAGATTCTTAATCCATTTTGAGTGAATTTTGGTGTGTGGTGATAGACAATAGTCTAGTTTCATTTTTTTGCAGGTGGTCTTCCAATTTTCCCAGCACCATTTATTGAAGAGGCTTTCCCTTCTCCACTATATGTTTTTGGATTTTTTGTTGAAAATTATTTGCCTGTATAAATATGGGTTTACTTCTGGACTCTCAATTGTGTTCCACTGGTCAGTGTGTCTGTTTTGCTGCCAATACCATGCCCTTTTGATTACTGTCGCTTTATAGTATAATTTGAATTTGGGCAGAATGATGTCTTCAGCCTCATTCTTTTTTCTCAGGATGGCTTTGTCAATGAGGGGTCTTTTGGCCTTCCATACAAATCTGATGAGTTTTTGTTCTATTTCTTTTTAAAATGTTGATGAGACTTGATGGGGATTGCAAAAGGAATTATTTTTTCCACTTCTTTTTCTGGCACTTCATTATTAGAGTATAGGAATGCTACAGATTTTTGAACATTGATTTTTGTATCCAGAGACTTTACTGTATTTGCTTATTGTTTCTAGTAGTGTCGTGGAGTCTTTAGAGTTTTCTATATAGAGAATCGTGTCATCTGCAAATAGTGACAGTTTGACTTCTGCGTTTCCTATTTGGATGCCTTTTATATCTTTCTCTTGCCTGATTGCACTTGCTAGGACCTCCAGAGTTATATTGAATAGCAGTGGTGATAGTGGACAGCCTTGCCTTGTTCCTGATTTTAGAGGGAAGGTTTTTAATTTTTCACCATTAAGTATAATGTTGGCTGAGGGTTTGTCATATATAGCCTCTATTATGTTAAGGTACTTTCCTTCTATACCAATTTTGTTAAATGTTTTGATCATAAATGGATGCTGTATCTTGTCTAAGACTTTTTCTGAATATATTGATATGATCATATAATATTTATTTTTTAATTTGTTTATGTGGCATATTATGCTAATTGATTTGTGTATGTTGAACCATCCCTGTGCCCCTGGGATGAAGCCCACTTGATTGTAGTCCATAATCTTTTTAATATGTTGCTGTAATCTGTTTGCTAATATCTTATTTAGAATTTTTGCATTTGTGTTCATGAGAGATATTGGTCTGTAGTTTTCTTTTTTTGTGTGTTATCTTTACCAGGTTTCGGCATCAGAATAATTTTGGTGTCATAAAATTAGATGGGAAGTTTTGTCTCCTCTTTGATTTTTTGGAAGAGTTTGAGGAGAATTGGTATTAAATATTCTTTGAATGTTGAAATTCACTGGTAAAGCCATCTGGTCCTGGACTTTTACACTCTGTTAATTTTTTTATGATTGTTTCAATTTCTATACTGCTGATTGGTCTATTTAGATTTTCCAGATCTTGATTCAGTCTAGGAAGATTGTATTTTTCTAAGTGCTGGTTCATCTTTTCTATGTTATTAAATTTGGTGTTATATACTTTTTCATAGTATTCTTGCATGATCTTTTGTATTTCTGTGATGTCATAATTTCCACTCTTTCATCCCTGATTTTGTTTATTTGTGCTCTTTCTCTTTTTTCTTTAGTGAGGCTAGGCAGGGCTTTGTAAATTTTATTAATTGTCTCAAAGAACCAGCTCTTTGTTGCATTTATTTTTTCTATTTTTTGTTGTTTTTTTTTTGTTTCAATTTCATTTATTTTTGTTCTAATTTTGATTATATCTTTCTTTCTGCTGACTTTAGGCCTCATTTGTTCTTCCTTTTCTAGTTTTTAAAGATGAAGCATTCGGTTGTTTATTTGGGTTCATTCTTGTTTTTGGAGATAGGCCTGTAATGACATGAACTTCCCTCTTTTGACTGCTTTTGCTGTGTCCCAGAAGTTTTGCTATGTTGTACTATCATTATCATTTGTTTCTATGTATCTCTTGATCTCTCTTTTTATTTCTTCTCTGACCCAGTTATTCATCAGCAGCATGTTGTTTAACCTCCACATCTTTGTGGTTCTTCCTGATTTCCTTTTGCAGTTGCTCTCTAGTTTCAAAGCTTTATGATGGTATGATTTCAACTCTCTTATATTTGTTGAGGTTATTTCTGTGTACCAGTATGTGGTCGATTCTTGAGAAAGTTTCATGTGCACCAGAGAAGAGTGTATAAGCAGCTGTTTTGGGATGGAAGGTTCTGTATATGTCAATTATGTCCAGTTGGTCAGATGTTTCATTTAAGGATATTATTTCCTTATTGATTTTCTGTTTAGATGAATTGTCCATATCCAACAGTGGGGTACTTAGGTCCCCTACTACGATAGTGTTTTGGTCTGTTTCTCTCTTTAGTTCTGTTAGTAATTGCTTTACACTGAATACAGAACTCACCAATGAAATATTTTTGAGGGTTTCATTTAGGTTCTAGTAAAAGGAGGACTCTGATTTTACCCAACCATTATATAATGAAGAAAATATTTATAGTAAGGAGCACCTGTGGAATATAATGATGAAATAAAAAGTATCTCCTGGCCTTCCATGGTCTGTTTCCAGAAACAGGAGATCTGGAAACATTGAGGTCTGGGGCAACTTAATGCCTTGCCCAGTCCATCCAGAGCCTGGGGATCTCTTACCTTCATTTTCCTATGCCATGCATGCCACTCTCTGCTTCTCTGTGCATGCTGCTATGGTTACCCCCAAAGCAAATTTCATATAACAAGGGGAACAGGGTCGGCTGATCAGTGATCAAGTCTCCATTCCTATATGATCATCCGTGACTAGGATGGGGGAAAGAAAGGTGGAATCACAGGGAAATTAAGAATGCCTCTTCTAGGGCCCAAGGGCAAGTACTATTCTCTACAAATAACTGATAGGTCTAACAAGAAAACATCCAAAAGTATTTTGTTATTTGTAAAGTCACGGTGTAATATAACTATTAAGTCCCTGATTCTCAGCTGTCTGATGTATCTGGAACAGACCTCTGTATATGACACAAATTTTGCTTGCTTCATTTTGCAGAGGAAGAAATTCAAATCTAGAGAAGTCTTGAGTGTCATCTATGTTATCACATTACTGAGTTTTGATATATTATGAAATTAACCTCCACTCTAGGGTCTCAGTTTCCTAACTAGTGAAATAAAATTAATTACAAATTTAAAAACAATATTATTGACCTTGAAATAAAATTTCACCAGTAAATCTTTCCTGCTATTTCTCCTAGTATTTCTGTCTTTGGAAGACACTTTTCTCTCTGTTCACCCGTGTTGTTTGTTTTTTCTTTTCCTTCATAATTTAAATAAGAATTCTAATTTTTTAATTTATGAAAAATCTCAGGAAAAGAAGCAGAGTATCCCAAAGGAAGTTTAGATTAAAAAAAAAGACAAGTGTATCATCTTCACCGAAATTAAACAAGAATTTGTAAAGAATTCTTAGATGAACACACATATACATATAGAGATGAATTCTCAAATATGTTCACACCCCAAACATTATTCTTTTGTGAAGAAAGTAAATCAAACATGGTATCTACAAAACTTCATTTTGATTTGTGCAACAGAGGAGCAAAAACAAATAAACAGTTTGTGTCTTTTCTTGAGAAGTAACTATTTAGTTTCTATTTGTATGCTTTGCTATACATGTTTTTATTTGCATGTATTTACTCCTATATACAACTTAGCAAAATCACCAGGAACACTTTTAAAAATTAACGGAAAGCTAACATAATGTGCACTGCATAGTTCTTAAGTCAACTTTAAAGAATAATATACTAAAAAAATTAAAGACAGAAAACCCTTGAAGTGAATGCTACAGTGTAGTCTGGAGCATGATTTGTCTGAAAAATCATGGAAGCTAAAAATGAGGTCCACAGCAACTGTTACAATTTAATAGATTTTTATACAAACAATAGGATATTTCTTTTTCAAGAGGAGTGGTATTTTTGTTTATCCTCACATATTACCGATTTCTGAAGTTGTAAACAAACATTGGTTTTAACTTTCCAGACTGTATGAAACTCAAAAATAACTAGATGTTGATATCTTAAATACATAGGTTCATATTTCTAAGTAAAAAAGAAATGCTTATTAACATCATATATTTTATCAGATACCTCAGAGGTTACACATATGAAAACTTTAGTTTCCCTGAGTGACTTTAGATGTATTACCTAGCATTCCTGAACCTCAGATTCCTCACTTATAAAATAGATCCTAACTCAAAAAATTATTGGAAGAAATTCATAACTTTCAGTCTTTAGAAAGCTTAGCACAGAGCCTAGTATATAGTAAAATGGCTAACAATGTTTGCTGTTTTTATTATTGTAATTCTGTAGCATCAGGGTATTAGCATGGAATCAAATGCTCTCTAGCAATCAGTATATTGGAAGAATATTTTATTTGGAAAACTCAAAACTAATTTGCTTTATTTTCATATGTTAATGAGCAGTTTTAAATTACAAATTAATTTTTATGTTGAGATTGCATAGATGATGTCACCTTGAGTGGATGATGAACGCACACACCTTGAGCAGGACTGTGTCTATATACAAAAGAGTACAAGGCTGAGTTTCTGCATTTCTTCAGAGTGACTAATGTAGTTGTGGCAAATGATCTGTATACCTTTTTACTCATTGCTGTAGTGAATTTGCCTTGAAATGGTAGTTCATATCACTTAAGAAATTTGACCATGCCAGATAATCATCCTGTATTTCATTTTGTTCCCATAATGGACAAAACATGCTGATTACACACCTCTAAAATTTACTTTTTTCTCTCTACATTGTCCTGTATTCTGTAAGGAATTTTGAAAAGAAAAGTATTGTCAAAACAAGTTTCTACATATCTTTTTCTTCCTTTTTATTTTCTCACAGCTATCTTTGACTTGGGTAATAATTCACTTCAAACATTTCACCAACGTAGAGTGGTCAGTCAAGGGCTAGTGGGGGGGTCAGTGTTCATAACACAAGTCATCACCAATTCCCTAGTTCTCTGTCAACTGGATTAGGTTCATTTCTTGCTCTTCCATTCAGTTTGCTCCCATGATGAATTGCTGTCTTTTATCTACATGCATATAATATGTCTTTATTGAAATGTCAAGGCTAAATAAGGATAACTGTTAGCATATTTCTAGACCACAGTTACTTCTTTAGGGGAAAAAAATCCAAACCAACAAAATAACTATTTAAAATTTTTTCTGTTGATTTCAGAAAATATCTCATCTACTTTAGTTGATAAAACCAAACAGAATTAAGCTTGGATATATTTATTTAAAATTTTTTATTAATAAGTGAGGTTACTTTGTGGCAAGATGCTCTGTTCCAAATACTCATTCTGCTTTCATTATGCATAAAAATATCTTCTATAAGCAAAATTGAGGACATAGCACATCATTCAGTAAGATGAGATTTGATGCCAGTAATTCTATATACATCTAGACTTTGAGGGCAATTAAATCATGAAAACATAAAATTAATAAACAGTTACAGTTTATATAATTTAGTTATCAGAATCAAAAGAATTTTATAAAGCTAGAGAGTTTTTCAAAGCACTGTAAGACAAACCATCTAAAAAACAAAGACCTTTTAAATAGTTTTGATTAACCCATTTATATATGCATATTTATTAATAAACTGAGAAATTTACTGTTTAACTGGCTGAAGAAAGCAAGGCATCATCTCCTCTTATCTGTAGCCACTTACAGACCCAGATGCAGAAAAACACAATTCTGATGGGGATTCGGTGCTGCAGGCCTCTGCATCTCCACATTTCTGGCATGTTGTTTTTAAGCCATGCAAATGTTTTATGAGCTGGCAGTCACTGAAAACTCCTATGTGCCAACTAAACATATACCAAGAGATGGAAAGAATTTTGTGCCAATAATATTCAAGTACTCTGTGCTTGGCACAGGTTCTTGTGCCAAATTTCCCAAAGAACTAGCATCAAATCCAAGAGTTGTCTGTGGATGATTTGTCAGAATATTAGCCCCTTTCTACAAAGTGGTTCTTTCATGTATTAAACAACATCAACAGACAGAGACGTGAGTAGAGGGAAAGCTTTCTTTCAGTAGAAGGCAATTCTATAAAGGTAGAAGAAGGACTATAAAAAACCACCATTTTGAAACTAGTATAGAAACAACTGATTCATCAGTGGTGGTTACAATAGAACAGGACATTTATACAGTTTCAAAATTTCTCACCGCAGACCATTTATTAATAACCAAAGGAACAAAATAACCAGAGAAATCTGGTAAATATCACCTAAACCAAGTGATCAGTTAGATTGTCATTAATAGGATTAAGTGACAGCAGGCGCCTCCTGATATAATCCACTAAGGACAAACTATCACTTATGTAACATTCTGCCAAAAAATATATTTAAGTTGAAACACAGGGAAAGAGTTGGTTAAACTCAGAAGGATAGACTACAACATGACTGGTCTATGGCCTGTTGAGATTTTTAAAGATAATTGCTTTCAATGAGTCATTTCTCAATCACCTTTAAAATTTGTTAAAGTAAAGGAAATTAAATTTTAATATACATACAAAGTGAAATGAAAATATAATTTTCAGACCCATCTAAAGTGTTTCAGTGGAGCAGTGAAACAGGAAACCATCACTCTGAGACAAAAAGAAAGACAAATCCAACTAAATGCAGCATGCATTTTACACCAGAGACTATATAATTTTGGAGATGGAATTTTATATATTTTCAAGTTCTGGTATACCCTCAGTCTTCCTGCCTGCTGAAAAGTGCTTAACTTGTGTTTTATACAGAATTTCTATTGGATTCTAGACACTGGGATGGGGGATGCATTAAATATTTTGAGAGTTAACACATTGAAAGAGCTGTAGTGAAGAGATTAAATAGATTATAATGTTATGGAAATAACCCAAAATGTTTCGGGTGGTTAATGTGCTGTGTGAGTGCTGATTTTATTTATGTCTCAGTTCAGTCTATGTGGTCTCTACGAAGTGGTTCCATGAGTCTGTTTGGTATGGAAGCAAAAGAGAACTCTTTCTCCCCATTAATGCAAGACTTTCCACCTTTTCCTATGTTCAGTGAAAATGATGGAAAATTATAATAAAATAAACCTGAGCACATTCATGCTGACCTTGAATCCAGTGATTGTCAGGCTAATGGCAGGCTAAAGCTTATCTACTAATATCCACATCTGTGCCTCCCCACATGTTTGCCTGTTTTTAATTCTTACATTGATTAGGTATGATCACAGTGTGATTCCCTCTCCTGCAGACAACTCATTTGTATTGCAAATTGTTAATAACATCCTAAAGTCCAACAATATTATCATCACTGGGGCCCCCACAGCCTTCATATTCACTTCCAGTTATTGAGCTAACAAGCACAGATACAGGGACAGCTGCAACTCCTGGTGAAGCTTATATAATCAGAGCTGACTTACCCAGCAGGGACCTCAAACTATTAAAGGTTTGTAACAGATTAGGTGACTATGATGAGTAGAAATGAAAAAATTGTGTTTTGTTTGTCCCTTTTGTTGATATATATATTAGGAATGCTAGCATTTCTTTTGATAGGTGGCTTCATATGAGCATTTTATATTTATATTCACACTTGATGTTTTCTCCTCCAAATATAAGTCAGGTTAAATTTATTGAACAGTGTATACAACGGATATATATTTGAGCTTTGTAATCATACATTTGAGTTGAAATTTTGGCTTCTCTGATTAGTAGAGTATACTTTTGAACAAGTTTCTTTTTTTCTCCTGCGTGTTTCCACATTTC
Source organism: Macroglossus sobrinus (assembly GCA_004027375.1). Taxonomy (NCBI): domain Eukaryota; kingdom Metazoa; phylum Chordata; class Mammalia; order Chiroptera; family Pteropodidae; genus Macroglossus; species Macroglossus sobrinus. Next base: position 543,519 of record PVKZ01000259.1, on the reverse strand, counting down.
AAAAATATGCATAGCAGTAGTCCTTTTGCATATTTAATGAAAATATGGATTAAAGTGGTTGTGTACAATAAATACCAAAAACTACAAGAACTAAACACGAAAGTATTTTCTGTGGCAAGAATAGACTTAAAGTGAAATAAATGTATTAGACATTTGATTGGATTAAATATATATTAATACTTTCAAATTACATCTAATATTTTGGAATCCTGAGTCAAATGAAGCTAACTCTATGACACTTGCATGACCAAATCAGCAAATCTTATTTGAAATATGGTCATACATTTACTTAAATATTTTAGTTGATGGCAATTTTGTCCTATCCATCATTTTCTTTTACTTTTAGGACTTTAGTTTCGGACTCGAGTGTGATATTGAAGATTTCTGCTCCTGGCTTTGATGGATTACTTTGCAGCTGACCAAACTGAATGCCAAGAACACTTCTAGAAAAGGTAAATGCAATAAAACAACAACAACAACACATTTTTGAAGGTGCCAGAGAGCTACCAAGGAAGTTTGAACCTATGGAGCCAAGAACCTGGAGAGAAGGAAAACATGTTGGAGGTGAGCCCAATCCAACATTCCACACAACATTTTTAGTCAAGGCATTTGCATATTGTTAAACAGCATGGGGCAGGGTGTAATAAAGCTGAGCAGAAAGTAGCAGCTAGGCGGTGTTTCTGTCAGTCTTACAGGTAAGAAAGTGAGCCAAAGACTGGGGATCAGATCTTTTAAAGTAGCCAGGACTTGAGGGGCCAGATCTTGCAGTGAAGGGAAGTAGAAAAACAAACCTAATTCTGCTCCAATTTTTATCTCAAAGTTGTCTGTCAATAAAAAGGTCATAGAATGAAAGGCTAAGCAGAGATTGGCTCCTAAATGTCTAGAAGACGTTCAGTTTTTTGCAGATTCATAGCACAGGAAAGTGAAAAACTGGAATCTAGATTCCCTAAGAAGGAAGAGATCCTGATAACCTGTAAGAAGAGAAACCAAAAAATATACCAGGTCTTAGAAAAAAACAAAACCTGCTCTCGAATCTGTGCAACTCCTGCTCACCCATGGGAATGCCCATATCAACTGCAAGCAGTAATTTAAAACCTATTTTCTCTGGGGGGATGTATTATCATATAGAGTCTGTAAAATTTTTCATACAAAATGGACAGTGTTTAATTTTAAAAACTTAAGAAGTGAACAAAGAAAATAAATTTAAGAAAATAATAACATTAGAAACAGAGCCAGTGGTCATCCATTATTTGAAGTAAAGAGAAAATTTAAAACTGGTTCATATGATGAGAGATAAGTTAGAGGCTACCCATAAAGAGAAATCTATAGAAAATATCTTTATAATTTTGGAGTAGGCAAAATTTTCTTAAACTAAATACAAAAAGCAGCAATCCTGTTGTCTTCTAAGTTCATCCATGCTTTTGCAAATAGCAGAATCTCTGTTTTTAAGATTGAATAATATTCCTGCATGTGTGTGTGTCTGTCATCTAGCTAGCTAGCTATATATCGCAATTTCTTTACTCATCTGTCAACAGACATATAGGTTGTTTTCAAACCTTGGCTATTGTGATTATTAAACACATGGAAGCAGAGAGTCGAATGGCTGTTAACAGAGCAGAGAAGGTGGGGAAAATGAGAAGCAGGGGGGCAGGTGTTGGTTAAAAGGCACAAAGCTACAGTTACGTAGAATGAATAAATCTAGAAATCTAATATACAGCATAATGATAATAGTTAAGGTTGTTTTGAATACTGGAAATTTTCTAAGAGTAGATTTCAGGTGTTCTAATCACACAAAAAAGTAGTACCTATATGAGGAGATATGTAGCTTGAATGTCATAATCATTTAACTGTGTATATGTATATCAAAGCATCATGTTGCAGACCTTAAGGAGATACAGTTAAAAATGAATAAAATATAATTTTGAGATTAAAAGCAGTAGTCATACAGAAAAAGTTGAGTAAATAGAATCTCATGAACATTAAGAACTTTCAGTCATTAAAAGACACCTAAAAGAGATTAGAAAGGCAAGCCAGAATGTGGGGGAAATTATCTGCTATATATAACAAAGGGCTCATATTTAAAAATACATCAACTTTAACAAATCATACTTCACAAATAAAAACAACCAACTAACCAATCAGTATATTAGAAGATACTCTACATCATCTGTCTTCCAAAAATGCAAATTATGTGACAGTCGGAGTGGATAAATTGAAGGGATGGTGATATGTTGGAGAGGATGTAGAAGAATATGTTTTGTATTCTGCCAGTAAAAGAGAAAGTGGTTGCTAGCACTCGGACAGTTCTTTGGCCCAGTATACTAACTACAAGTGTGTAGATATTCTATGGCTCTGAAATCTACCAGGTTGAATAGACAGAAATACAGTCATGTTCATGGCAGTGGTGTTTGTAATAACTCAAACCTCAAATATTTGCCAATAAATACCTTATGGCACCAACCTTCATGGCACTAGGTACTGATGCTCTTATGAGAACCTAATGCCTAATGATGGAGTGGAGCTGAGGCAGCGATGCTAGATTGGGGAGCAGCTGCAAATACAGATGAAGCCACAGACAGGTACTGGTCTGAGGTCCAGGGTTTGGAGACTCCCTGCTTTATGGTTTTTATATAATGGAATAATACTATATAAAAATAGAAATAATTTAACTTATGCTACAAGAACCATCATAGATAAATCTTATCAACATAATGTTGAACAACAAAAGTTAGACATAAATGTCAATATGCTGTGTTGGTATATTTATATAAATTCCATAAACAGTCAAAATTAGTCAGATTAGAAGTTTAGATAGTGGTTATTTTTGGTTGGAGACGATGTCCAGAAGTAGTTTAGCAGGGATCTCTGCAGTACTAGTGCTGTTCTGTTTCTTAACAAAGACAATAGTTAAATGGGTATGGTCATTCAAAATACATCAGCTTGTATCCTCATGATATGCACATTTTCTCAATATCTAAAACAGTGAACTCAGTCCCTGAGAACCCCTCAAACTTGCCTTAATATAATTATTATTAATTAATAATCAATCAAAACCACAAATTTGTATAGTTAGTCTTTACATGTGAATATCATTTGGCTTCTTTCTACCTGAGATTTATCTCTTACTCAGTTTCCCCAAAGTGAAGACTATTTATAACCTTAACTTTCTGAACAAAGTATATTGGATATTGCTATTTTGCAATTTCTCACATATTAGAATAATCTATTTACTGTTACATGAAATAATTAGTACATGATGTGGGCTTCTGGATGTAATACAAGGTGGATTATGATGTACTTCTGACTGCCTGAACTTCACCATCCTACTCTGAAGTGTTCTCCCTGCCTTATTAACCTGACTCCAGACACCTGGAAGTGAAATGTCCAGATAAAGGAGTGTGTGAATGTGGGGATACCATATCCTCTCCATGAGCAGAATTATAACAACATTAATTTTTTTTTAATTTTTAATTATTACTCTAAAGCATTAAGATTCACCGCCATTTATCAACAAAGTCAACCAAAAGCAGAACTTAACATTGGCATTGCTTTTGCTTTTGCTTTTATATTTATCTGTTTGTTGATTTTTAGGGTTAGCATGCCAGCACTTGGTTCTATGTAATAACTTTCTCCCCAAAGAGAAGTTAATATACTCTATGGAAATATTACTGTTATTATATTTGCTCATTTTTAAGATCTTTCAGCAATCTCATAATGTTTATTCTCTTGTTTTGCAGATTTACTGATTCTTGTTGTAAATTTTTAATATCTTTCCTATTCACATTTCCTCTACCATTTGGGAAAAAAATGGTTTTACTCTAAACAAGTAATGTTTTAATTGTCAGCAAGCAATACTTGCAAAAATGGAAGCTATTATCACCTTGTTGATCTGTGAATCGATATCCAGGAGGCATTTTAGCCGGAACATTCAGCTCAGATTAACTCTGCAGGCTGATGTCTGTCTGGAGAAAGGGAGTGAGATTTAGGGAAACTGGTGAAATCTTCTGTGAGCTCTTTCTTTAATAAAGCAGCATGTGTCTAAACACTATCAAATCTCTCTTAGCTTTTACAATCCAAGGAGGGCAGTTCAGTTTGATAATAAGAGCCTACTTTGTGACAGATCAACTTTTGCCCTGGGAACTACTAGAAGATACTGGATAGAAACAAACAAACAAAACTGAAAATATCAGAGAACTACCTTTAAGGCAGTGGGTATTTAGAAGACTGAGATTTGAGGAAAAGAAAATAGCCAAGAGATGTGAGTCTGGCATTTGGCCCCATTCTCCACTCAAGAGGTTGCTCAAGAGACAGAAGAGTAAAAATTTCCATAGTCCTGGGAGATTGGGAGAAGAAAGCTGAAATGAAGTTTATATTCACTCAAGAGGGAGGAGGACACTTATAAATCAGTAAGGGTTTGCTCCCTGAAATCTCCACACAAGGTTGTAGATGAAACCAGCACTCACTAAGACTAAAACATCTAACTTAAAATGTACTCAGTGATCTTCTCCAGTAGAGCTGTCTGTCTGAAAACAGAAGATAATTCTTATATCAGATTTTATGTAAATATACATAATTCATTAAAATATATTTGACACAAAAGAAGAAAAGACTTGACTAAGAACCAAAGAAAAATTATATAATAAAACAGATGCAAGAGAAAAGTAATGAAAATATCAGATATGTACCTTGAAGTAATGATAATTAACATGTTCAAAGTATTAAAAGATAAGATTGAATTAGCAGAGAACTAGAAACCCTAATAAAGTACAAAATGAAAGTTCTAGAAGTAAAACCACACAAAACATAATTGGTGAGTGGATGAATATAATGGCTGTTTAGATATAGCTTGAGAGAGTTTAAGTGGATAGATGAGAATATAATACCAAGAATGAACAGAGTGAAAAGAGTATGACAAATAATAGAAAGGATTTAAAAGAGATAATGGACATGGGTTAAACTCTGACATATATGTAATTGTAGTCCCAGAAAAGGAGAGAAAGATAATGGGACAGAAGCAATATTTGAAAAAACAGTGGCAAATGATTTTCCAAAGTTAGCAAAAGACATTAAGCCACAAACTTAAGTGTTTCAAACCTCAAGCAGGCTAATTATTTAAAAACCATACCTAAGCACTACTAAAAGCTAAATACAAATAGAAAATCTTAAGCATCAGCCAGAAAAAAAAAATGTGTCTTTACAGCAGGAACAAAAGGAACGATAGCTGGCTTCTCAACATCAAACAGTGGAAGTCAAAATATAATTATTTCTCGTTATTTCTGAAAAGTACTAAAAGAAGTCAATACAGAATTATTTACTAAATAAGAATATCCTTCAGAAAATGAAGGTAAAACATTTTAAAATAAAATATGAGAGCATTTGTAACCCCACACCTTCCCTAAAAGTAGCATTTTTGATCCCACTTTGGAATCAGAGTATGTAGAGGGCCAGCTTAAGTTATACAATGCCCCTGACCAACTCATTGTTCAAAGGTCAACTGTAATACTAAAAGGTGCCCTCAGGCAATAGAAAAATGCTATTAAAGTCAGAGTAGTAGAAAGAAAAACTAAGTAGATGAAGGTGAGTAAAAGTTGTTATTGGGTATAGAGTTTCCGTTTTACAAGATGAAGAGTTAAATTGGAGATGGATGGCAATGACGGTCATGTGACAAGATGAGTGTTTTTAATACCACTGAACCGTATACCTAAAAATGATTACTATGGTAAATTTTATGTCGTGTATTTTACCACACACAAAAAAATTGAACACACGCACGTGCACACACATGCACAAAGATCTAAGGAACAGCGTAACAAATGCTCAGCATCCACCAGCAGCTTGACGAATAGTGTCTCTGGTAAGTGGTCCATCAGTGATGAGTCACTGATCTCATGATTCCCTGGCTTATTTTCTGACACTGTATTAACACATGAGGAACATGAATGTAATGCAGATTTATAGCAATCTTTCCCTTAATAAACAGTCTCTTCCCAAAATTTAAAAAGTAAGTCATTATTGATTGTACAGAACAGTGCATCTAAACGTCTTGTGGAATTTGAAATTCACATAAAATAAAATATTCAACATCAGCCAGAGAAAGGGAAACGTAATCTGGAGTCCATGTATTGACCACGATATGGCAAAGTACTAACTTAAATTAGACTTTAATTAATCAAGAATATATGCTGCAATCTCTGGAGTAATTTCTAAAAAAAAAAAAGAATACACTAACTTATAAGCTAATAGGTAAATTAATTAATAAAATTCTCAAAGAGATTCTCATCCAAATATGTTTAAGCTTAAATGTCATATTTAAATACAAATATATATGCATAATATATATATTACATATATATGTATATATTTTTAAAGTCCTTTTGTACAAGAAAATCAATATGAAAAAAATGCTTGACTTGGGGTGGGGGCAATATGTTTTAAAAAGAGGAAGACATAAAATTATCCTTAATTTGCTTTTCTCCTGTTTCACTGATTTTCACTAACCTTTGAAATGGAAAGAGCAAAATATTTAAGTGAAAGCAAAAGCACAGAGGATGTGATAAGAGCCCTGTGTTAGTGCCGATGATCATTTAAATTTCTGAATTCATGAAATAGCAATCTTGGGTGTGATACTAAGAGAACTAGTGAAGCCACGTCTATGGTAATTTAGGAGAGAAAAGACTATTTTCTGGAAGACAGAGGTGAGGCAGAATCCCCACAAATGGCATTTCATTTAGAGCTGCTCAAATAAGGTGGAAAATTATGTCATTTAAGGAGCAACTGAAACTGCTGGCAGCAGTTAGGTTATAGCATAGAAGACTAGATATTTGCTGCAGGACAACGTGCTCATCTTTTAATTGTTTATGTAACAGAAATACTTCTCTTCACTAGATTTCTTGGAGTATTTCAGTATCGTACATTCCCACAAGGAGTGGGAAGATGCCTTTCTCATACACTGTCATCCTCACCTCACCTATTTCTCTTTTACCTAAAAGCTGGCTTTCAATATAAACACAATGCTCTACTCGAATTATTTTTCAATATTCTCATAGCATCAAGGTCAAGGAAAAGAATATTCTTGTGTGATCTGAGACAGTGCTTGAAGAATGAAAATGCTTATTTGCCTCCATAGAGCCTTGAAACTCACCATGTCCTGATTACAAATCAAGGAGAATAAAGGCACCTTTTTAAAACATATTTAAAAATCCACAATTAAAGATACCCTCATATCTTTGAACTGTTTTATTCCATGTTCATCATTCCTCATACGTGATAGGTACAATTACACACCTTTTGAGTCTTAGGCGTGGAAGCCTACATAGGAAGAAGGTGCATTCTAGGATATATAGAATCTAGTGGCTTAAACTGGGCCTCTTATGATTTTCTCAGCCACATGGTTCTGTTATCTTGCATCATATATACTGTGCTGGATTTTCCTTATAATAGTCAGATCGTGGCTTCTAATTAATGCAGCATACTATTTTAACTTCATGTTAACCTCACTACAGGAATTTCTCAGTGGATGTTTTGATTTAATTATCTAGAGAACTGAATACATGACAATGAGACAGTCCTACTATTCTGATCATTCAAATGACAATCCCACTTCACTCTCAGATTGTCATTTTTGCTGCTCAGAGTTGAACTGTTTGGACAATTGAAAATAGTTTTGACCCCTAAAATGGCAAATCTTAGAAAAATTTTAGCTAACTTTGTTTCAGAAATAATTTTAAGGAGAAGTGCATAAATTAACAAACTAAAAAGGCTAATTTGCCTTATCTTCTAACAAAATTCTTACATACACTTGAGTATTTAATCCCGTTATAGTCATTATTTTTGAAAGGTAATTACTTCCACCTTTATTATAGAAAATTAATGTCGGTATTAATGAGGGGACTTGTCCATGAAAAATAAAATGCTTTCTTCAGGTACAGAAGACAGTTTAGTGTCCTGGGTACCTGTGCCCTGGGTCAGCCCACTTATGCTGGAAACCAGGCTCTGCTTACCAGCTGTGGGAACTGAAAAAAAATGAGATGAATTCTGGGTACCTCTGTTTCCTCATCTTCAAAACGGGGAAAATAACATATCTTTTCTAAAGTTTAAGTATATGTATGTAAAATGCTTAGATTAAGCAATTTCACTGCTGGGTATATTCCCAAAAGGATTGAAAGCAGGCGCTTAAATAGATATTTTTACTACCACATTTATAGCAGCATTATTCACAATCACCAAAGATGGAAACAACCCAATGTCCATTGAAGGATGAAGGGACAAACAAAATGTGGTATATACATAGAATGGAAAATTATTCAGTCTCAAAGAGGAATGATTTCTTCATTTTTATGACTGAATAGTATTATCCACTGCATATACAAAACACAACTTCTTTATCCATTTATCCATTGATGGACGCTTAGGTTGTTTCAATCTCTTGGCTACTATAAATATTGCTATAATGAACATGGGTGTGGATACGATTTTAAGTTAGTGTTTTTATTTCCTTTGGATATATTCCCAGAAGTGAAATGGCTAGATTGTATGGTATTACTATTTTTAGGTTTTTTAAGGATCTGCCATACTTTTTTCATATTGGCTGTACCAGTTTACAGTCTCACCTACAGTGCATGGGGGTTCCCTTTTGACCACATCCTCACCAGTATTTTTAATCTCTTTCTTTACTTTGTCACACCATTCTAAATAGGCGTGAGGTGCGGCTCATTGTGGTTTTAATTTGTACTTCCCTAATGACTAGTGATGTTGAGCATCTTTTCAAGTACTTGTTGGCCTTTTATGTACCTTCTTTGGAGAAATGTGTATTCAGGTCTTTTGTGAGAAAATTCTTCCATTTGCAATAACATGAATGAAACCTGAAGGCATTATATTAAATGAAATAAGTCAGACAGAGAAAGATAAGTACTGTATGATATCTTTTATATGTGGAAACTTAAAAAAACAAACAAACTCATAGAGAAAGATCAGACTTTTGGTTACCAGAGCTAGAGTATGTGAGGAGAGGGAAATTGAAGGTGTTCAAAAGGTACAAACTTCCATTTATAAGATAACCAAGTACTAGATGTGATGTACAACATGATGACTATAATTAACAGTGATCTGTGATGCATAGGAAAGTTGTTAAGAGAGTAAATCCTAAAAGTTATATTTTTAAGGAGAAAATATTTTTTCCCTTTTTCTTCTTTTCTTTCTATTGTATATATATAAGAAGTTGGATGTTAGCTGAACCTATTGTAATCATCTCACAATCTATGTAAATCAGATCATCACGCTATACAGTAATATGTCAGTTATTTCTCAGTAAAACTGAAAAAAGAAAAAGAGGAAGGACATTCTAATGCATGCTGTAATATGGATGAACCTTGACCATATTATGCTAAGTGAAATAAGATAGTTACAAAAGGATTGCAATTTTGAGGTACCAAAAACAGTCAAATTCATAAAGACAAAGTAAGGCAGTGGTTTAGGGGGCCTGAGAGGAGGGAGGAAAAGGAAGTTACCTATTAGTGGGTAAAGAGTTGCAGTTTGGGCTGATGAAAAAGTTCTGGAGTTGGATAGTGGTGATGGTTGCACCACATGGTGAGTGTAATTGATGTCACTGAGCTGTACGCTTGGAGTGGTTAAAATGGAGAATTTTATGTTATGTATATTTTACCACTATTTAAAAAATTCTCCATATAATGCTTAGAGCAGTAGTTCTCAATAGTTTGTCTGGACCAGCAGTCTCAGCATCCCCTGGGACTTGTTAGGAAAGCAAATTCTGGGGCCCCACTCCACATCTACCAAATCATAGACTCTAAGAGGGGATCCTACCAATGCTTTTCAGTAAGCTCTCTAGGTGATTCTGGTATATGTGCAAGCTAAACTTTGATTTTACAGGAGGAAACAATTATGAATAGTTAATAAATATTAGCTTTAACAACATCACTTAGCTCCTTTTCTATATTTTTTTAGTCTCAATTCATTTCATTTCATTTTTTTGTGTGTTTTTATTTAATTCCACATTTACCTCCTTTACAGTATTTAATGTCTCACAGCTAAAATGTATGACGGAAGAAGGAAATATTTAGGGATAAACAGTACTGAAAGTTATTACGGGTGGAGGCATATCCCCAGGGCTTATTTTCATGTATCTGAGTAACAGATAGACGAGAGGTCGTTTCCATAGTAACTGTAGAAGAAAATTATTGAAAATGCCTATAGAAACTATAAAGGTTTTCAGGAGAATGTTTGTAATACCTTAAATTGGCATGTTCCCTCTCATGATAAACATAGAGGTTATGGGTTATTTAAATGAGTTGTAAGCATCTGGGGGGCCATTGTAATCCTCATTAAACTTCCACTAACCATAAAGACCTCTTTATTCTTAAAATGAACACGTTGAGAAGGAATTCATTGCAAAATACCCAGACTGTGACAGATATTAACCTCCTACATCAGTAGCTTCTACTCTTACCAAACTCCAATAAAACCAAGGAATTCTCCACTGGAAGCACTTTCCTTCTGTAATGAAGTATTTTGGTTTTTTTGTTTGTTTGTTTGTTTTTTGTTTTTTTTGTTTTCTTTTTTTGCAAATCCATAATTCAAATCACTTTCTCTTTTCAGAACAAAAGTTAAACCAGATTCCCTTCTCTCTTTTTCATTAGGGCCCCAAGTGGGTAATCTCTTCACTCAATTCTTGATGAACTAGTGGTTGTTTCCTCAGGAAATCAAGCACTCAGAAAATTAATCTAACCATGGCCAAAAATTCCTTTTTTTTTTTTTTTTTTGCTAACAATGTCTTCAGTATTATCAGGTAAGTATAATAGATGTCTATAAATGGAATGCTGGACCCAATCTGTATCTGAAAACTTACCCTGGTACGTTTTTAGGCCACCTCTGGTAATGGGTTTCAAATTCTTGTCTTGGTCACTGGGCTGGAGCCAGGAGGACCTATTTTGAGGCCCAGGTGAGCCACTTATAATGTGACTTCCTGCAAATCACCTAATTCACTTAGGCCTTGGGTTATATATAAAATTAGACCAGACTCTGTCTAAAGTTCCTTATAATTCTAAAGGTTCTATGACACTCCTCCTAACTCATCCAAGGGGAAGTTACCAAAAGCAAGCTGAATGTTCATAATAACTGATGAGTAGCTCTCAGAGAAAATAAAAATAAAAAATGTTTCTTGAATCATGGTTCTCTCTCACTGAGTAGTAGTCACCCTGGAGGAATTACAATAAGAGAAAACTCAGTTCCTCATTCAAAGATAATTTGGCTTTGGCAAGGACATTGGGTTAGGCCTATCTATCTTTAGAAACTTCACGTCGAGGTGACTACTCTGAGCCCTATGCGCTAGGATGCCTCAAAACTGAAAGGGACCTTCTAGAGAAGGGAGGAGGGGCGGCTCCATTAGTAGTAGCTAAATAGTGCAAAACCTGAAGGTCATTTATGTTCTGTAGAGGGGTTGGATTTCATCCTGTTCAAATTGAAATAGCCAACAAAAGTCATTTTTTTGTTATTGTTCGTTGTTTGCTTGTTGTTTAATGTGCTGTAACTTGTTCTGGAGCCCAACTCCTAAAAGTAACAATGCATGGCAGGTAGATGGGGAACTCACAAAATGGTTAAAAATAAACAGATTCAAAGAAACAGTTTCTTCCAGCTTAAAACCATCTCTTTCTATTTAATTCTGGTTCATTAGGAGAAAGCACTGGCAGACTTTAAATCCCTATTCATGGCTTTTCCTCCACAGTCTGTTTTCTTCTTTTTTCCTGCTTATTGCCAAGGAGGGTATTGGGTGAAAGAGACTTGCAAACCCTAATGATGAGTGTGAAGTCTCTCTCTGTTCTTCCCTTTAAAGCAAATGGTCTGGGGAAGCTCCTAGGTGCCTTGCTATGAGGTCAGGCTGAAGGTGGATTATCTTTTCTGCTACTGTTTGGGGGGCTGTTGATGATGCCTGGGTCCCACTGCCTTTTACCTCCAGTTAAAAGGTCCTCACCACTCTCTGCAGTCTCTTTGTCCTATTCCAAGGCCTCTGTAGGTCACCAAGTGAATTGTACTTGGTGATGTCCTCCTGATCTAAGCACATGAGAACCTCTGGATATTGTGTGTGGCAGTGCCAGCTGTGGTGCCTTGGACTCAGGGCACTATTTCAAGACTTTTATCTAGGGACTGCCTTGCACCCGTGCTTTGTAGAGCTCTCATGCCATCTGAGTGATGATATGGACATAGTACCCCCACCGGAGGATCTGGTACAGTTTTCTGTCACTCACATTGCTCTAGTGGTGGAGCTAGTATCTTGGGAAAGAACTACCCAAGAGCCAAATTACTTCATTTCAATTATTTATATAAACGAGTAAGTATATATATTTATATATATCTTATTTATATATTTTCTATTTATATTTATTTTTACATATATAATTTACTAAATACTAAAGAAATTAGTACTTTATTTTAGCTAATTATTCTCTCCCATTGGCTTTCATATTTTTAAAGCAGATACACCACTTTCATTAATATCTTGGATGACAAACCAAAAGAAGGGCTGCTTGGGTTAAAGTATGGACAGTGAGGGGACATCGGTGGTCAGGTCACAAAGGGCCTATCCAGTCCTTCCTCCCAAGGCAGCTCTACTGAACTCTAATTCCTCTCAGAATTCAGTTTGAAACCCCGCTACCTGCAGGTGGCCTTTTCATTTTCAAGTTATCTCCTAAAGCATAAGTCAAAATCAAATCTTCAGGACTGGACCGGATCGCAGACCATCCAGCTTCATGTTGGACCTGGTGGAACCTAGTGGTGAGCACTGGAGCAGTGGGCTGCGACCTCATAGAGCTTGACAGTCCACTTCTCTCCATACCTGGAGGCCTCCTACATCTCCAAAGCAGAGAGTACCAAGTAGACATTACTGTTCATACTTATCTTGTTACAAGGCCATGTTATATTTGGTTGTTGTGTTCCAATCGTGTATGTTCTGTTCATAGCTGAAACCTTTCCTTTCCACCGTTAACTTACTTGAACTGACTGGCCCCTGGCAGCTTTCCTATGTCCAGCCTTGGCCCGCAGCAACTTCTCGATAAGCCTTCAGTTAGAGTGTGGGGCGACAGCTCAGACACACTGGCAGACCACATGCTCTGCGAGAGCTGTGACTGTCTGGTTCACTAATGTCTCCCCAGCACTTGGTATACTACTTGGGACATAGTAAAGATACAGTGAGTGTTTTCTTAAATTATTAATTAACTAATGGCACTCGCTTGTGCTCTTATCAATTGATTTAAATGTCAATGCGTTAATTATCCCGAAGAAGCAGATGTAGTTTTACATGCTTAATTTACAAGAAAGAATCCTTTGGTTATCATGGGGTTTGTTTTAAAATCTCAAAAAAAAGGAAAGGAGGGAGGGGAGATTTAGTGATTTGACGAACCATGGAATTAATTGCTCTTGCCTGATTTCAGTTACTCTCTTCCTTGTCCAGTCCCTTAAAGATGTTTTCAACAGCTTCAATATTTTTACATTTCAAATAGCAGGTCAACTCCCAATGTAAACAGGGAATTACAATCATTCAGTTTGGTAGGGGAAATTTATCAAACATTATATCCTACGTTTATAAACAAGCTTGAAGCAAATGTATAACTTAGAAAATATTCTAATTCTCCATATTTATTTTTTATATTCCCGTGTAATTCCCTGGAAACAAAGCTATTATCTGTCATTGTGTGTGTGTGTGTGTGTGTGTGTGTGTTTTATCATTATACTTGCAAGTGATGTTATAACAAGCTGTTTAGGTCCTTGGGGAAATTTGGAAACATTCGCTAAAACTCCTATCACAAAGGACAGCTCTCTTAAAACTAAAAATGCAAATAGTTTAGTAATTATTTTCATCAGACCAAGGTATCATTAATGATAGAAATTTGTGAGTTAAGTGTCATTTTTTTTTAAAAAGGAGAAAAATGTATATGCTCTTAACCATGCTCTTAACCACTATTTTAAACACTATGTATGTCAATTCAGTATTCAGATTACTTCAGATTATCAGGCAAGAAATAATTTATGGGTTTGAAGTCATGTCCAAGTTTTTGCATCCTAATATACAAGTCTGTCTTTTCACTTACTGGATTAAAGTGGATATTCTCAAGGAAAGTTAAGGTATTAAAATAGGTAGTATATCTAGACTTTACCAATAATTCAATGTCAGAGTTACCCAAATAAGGCACATCACTCTGAGAGGAAGCAATGACCTTCTACTTTCTGTTTTTTTCTATTTCACTTTTCCAATAATATTCAGTTTTTGAATAACAATCAATATAAGATGCTGCAGTAATGAAACCCAACTTTCTAGCAAACCTACCTGGCCATTGGAGAGAAGGCCAGAGCCACAATTCAAAATTAGGTCAGTTAGATTCTGATGTCTGTGCTGGTTCATCTTTCCATTTTGCTCGTATATCCAAATTGTTAATTAACTGTTTAATTTGATCATGTCACAGTTAATTGTACATTAAACATTTTGAACACTACACAAATTTACCATTTTACCACATAGTGCCTGCACTAAACCTCACAAATATATTTTAAAGAAAGAGAAATAGTTATATTCTTTGTGCCCCACTAATTCCCTATTATCTTAATTTATTTGAACCTCTTATTCTCCACCTTTTTTCCTCCCCCCTTTTAAAAATTTTTTCAATTACACTTGACATTCACTGTTATTTTATATTAGTTTTAGGTGGACAACACAGTGGTTAGACATTTATATAATATATGAAGTGATCCCCTTGATTAGTCTAGTACCCACCTGGCACTATACATAGTTGTTACCATATTATTGACTGTACTCTCTATACTTCACATCCACATGAGTGTTTTATAACTACCAATTTGTACTTCTTAATCCTTTCACCTTTTTCATCGCACCCCCCACCACACACCTCTCCCATCTGACAACCATCAGCTTGTCCCCTGTATCTATGAGTCTGTTTCTGTTCTGTTTGTTCACTTATTCTGTTCTTTAGATTCCACATATAAGTGAGATTATATGGTATTTGTCTTTCTCTGTCTGATTGATTTCAATCTAATACCCTCTAGGTTCATCCATATTGTTCAAATGGTAAGATTTTGTTCTTTTTATGGCCGAGTAATATTCCATTGTGTATATGTAATACTTCTTTAATCGTTTATTGATGGGCACTTAGGTCGTTTACATATCGTGGATATCATAAATAATGCTGCAGTGAACATAAGGGTGCATGTACCTTTTTAAATTAGTGTTTTGGAATTTTTTCAGATAAATATCCAAAAGTAGGATTACTGGGTCATGTGGTTGTTCTATTTTTAAGTTTTTGAACCTCCATACTGTATTCTATATTGGCCACACCAATTTACAGTCACCAACAGTGCACAAGGGTTCCCTTTTCTGCACATTCTCACAAACGCTGGTTGTTTGTTGATTTATTAATGATAGCCATTCTGACAGCTGTGAGATTGTAGTTTTAATTTCATTTCCTTGATGATTAGTGATGATGAGCATCTTTTTATGTATCCATCTGTATGTCTTCTTTGGAAAAATGTCTATTCAGGTCCTCTGCCCATTTTTTAAATTTAATTGTTAGATTTTTTTATGTTAAGTTGTCTGAATTTTTTATAATTTTTGGATATTAACACCTTACCAGACCTATCATTGGCAAATATCTCCTCTCATTCAGCAGACTGTATTTCTGTTTTGCTAATGGTTTCCTTTGCTGTGCAAAAAACTTTTTAGTTAGATATAGTACCATTTGGTTATTTTTTCTTTGGTTTCCCTTGTCCGAGGCAACATATCAGAAAAAATATTACTAAGAGCATCATCAGAAAGTTTACTGCCTATGTTTTCTTCTAGGAATTTTATGGTTTCAGGTCTTACATCTAAGTCTTTAATTCATTTTGAGTTTATTCTTGTATATAGTGTAAGAGGGTGGTTCACTTTCATTTTCTTGCATGTATAGAGATGCTTTATTTCTTGAATTCTGATGACTTTTAATAAATAAATTTATGGCCACTGTAATAGTTTCTCTAAAACTATATCGAGATTTAAATAAACAATATACCTGAATTTGTGTATGTGCTGGGGGAAAGGGGTTGCTAAAATTGCAGTTTGGAATTCTGCAAGACCATGGGAGTACTCCCATGTACTCCCATAACCGTATGTGATTCCACTTCCATAATCCTCTTAATATTATTTTTAAAAGTAGCTCAGTACTCATCGATATTCCCCACTGTGCTATGATTTGTGTGAGGACATGCTGCTCTGTCCTGTCCATATCTTCATTCTTTTATCCAGAGTGTATCACCGTCATTGGCATAAAAGTAGATCCACAATGAATATTTAATGAATGAATGAAACTTGAACTCAAGTTCACTGCAACTGCCCTCGTTCAGATCTTACTGATGTTATATTAGACTTTTGAAAGATTTCCCAACTTTAGCACTATTAACATTTGGTCCAGATAATTATTGTGTGTGTGTGTGTGTGTGCATGTGTGTGTGCATGTGTGTTTGTGTGTTTGTTTGTGTTAGGGAGAGGCTGCTGTTCTATTCATTTTAGCATGTTTAACAACTGTCTTCAGATGTTACCAAATGTGGTTTTGGGTATCAAAGTTGCTGCCTTGAGAACAAATAGACTTATTTAATTATCTGATACTTTTCTTCCTCTTCCCCAAATTGGTTCCATGGTTAACATTAAGATTTTATTACTAACCATAATAAAATCTTATTAGCAGTAATAATAAGACAAATTCCAATTCTGTCTCTGCCTTGCCTAAATACCTTTTCTCTGGGTTACCATGTCTACAGAAATTATAATTTGCACTGTAAATAATGGCATATTTGAAAGCAGTCCTTGGGATATTAGCACTGTACTGCTCCTGCCTTGATGTGCTGCTCTTAGTTTCTGCATGTGTTTTGACCTCCCTGAATTCCAAATTCCTCATTAGGAAGCTAGACTAAATGATTTATGAAATTCTCACTCTAAAATTTTCAGCTTCTTTCAGTTCAGTTAATAATACAAATTAACAAACAATGTCTTTACATATTTAGCACTACGTTCAGGCAAAACTTATTGTTTAACATATTTAAAAAATCAGATCTGTCTGCAGGATGCTTGCTAAGAACTCAGAGTTTGACCTAAATGTCCTTCTTTCAAGGTACCAAGAAACCCTGCGCAAAACTTTGCACTGTACATTATTTTGAAAATAAAGTTTGTTCTTTCTCTAATAGACTAAGTAGTAGAGTGATATGTTGTTAAAAGATGGGATCATGAATCTTAGTAACTAATTATGTGCTCTTGGGGAAGTGATGTAACTTCTCTGAATCTAATTTCCCCCATCCATAGGTTAGGAATTATAATGATACCTCATATGGTTCTTGTGACATTTAGGGTTTGGCACAATGCCTAGTTTATAGGAAATGTTCAGTAAATTTTACTGTTTTTACTAGTACTAAGACACTTTTTAGCAATGGCAATTGTGCTTTAATCAGCAATTTTTTCTCTTACTGGCACATGCAGGAAGTGTTCTTACAATCAGTGACCTCATAGATTGGAAATACTTTTAATATTGCAAGCTTTCCAGTGTACACAATATATGAACTCACAGTGTCCAACACTTGATGTTCCACTCCATAGCAAATGTGGTTTTATTGACCAACATGGAAACCAACAAAAGTCATTTCTTGTTTATGATCTAGATAGTCAGATTAAAAATCACAATATAAGGTTATTCTCATTTGCAGAGTTCGTCCTTCAATCATAACAATTAATATTGAAACTCATCAAAGGTGCTGAATAATAATATATGCCACTATCTAGTTTGGCCCATCCCAAAGGAGAATACATTTATTTATATTTTCCCTACCAGAGAGATTAAAGTCTGAAAATGCTGCATTAGAACCTGTAGCTATCTTTGTTTATTTTTCCCTAGGCTACTAATTATATTATCAAAATATGATTAGTTGAAGTAATTTGTATGCAAAGCACATCCTATCATACAGTGCCTTTACATCTTTGTCATGTGGTTACTCAGCTCAGATAACATAACAATAACTCATTATCAGGAAAGATGATCTGCACACACATGAGAACAATGAAAGGTTTGTTCAAAATGTGTCAGTAAATTTCAAAACAAATGTACTATTTTTAAAAAATTAAGTAAAACTTAAAGTGATATTTATTGAATAGCTAGTGATAGTTCTCAAGTTGGGCTGAAAATAAAATCACCCAGGGGTCATTTTAAAACATAACAATGGCCTTGTCTTTGTTAATAAAATGAGGATACCTGAAGGTCTGTCTTGGCAGAGTGATATCTTCTTAAAGCTGCCGAAATGATTCTAATATGTAGCCAGGGTTGAGAATCAATGAGCTAAGTTAGTCAGAATAGTGCTTTCAAAGATACAGTAAGGAGTACCAAATATCTGTTATATGGCCTAGTTTCTGATGACAGATACTTACACCGATGGGGTTAGGTAGTAAGGAAGGTAATCTAGTCACTGTTCGCTGGCATGATTGTCTAATCTGTTCAAGTAGGAGACATCAACTTGGGTTTAAAACTTTGGTGAACTATTAAAAGAAATAAACTCTTAAAGTTTCCCTTTATACCTTTACATTTTAATTTTTTAACAGAAACACAGGGTAAGAAACATCACACATTTGTATGTATTTAAAATACAATAAGCCTCTAGCTCATAGAATCTGATAATATGGTTCTTCATGGGAAATCTTCCATTGTTATTCAGGGGGCAAAGGGGAAGGCAGTATTTTCCTATTATTGATGTGATTTCTGCTCAGAAAGCAGAGAGTGAGAGCTTAAGGTAGGAACTTGAGGACACAAGAATAGAAATGATGTGACAGGGGCCACAGACAGATCTCTTAAGGGCAGTTATATGGGACCCATGTGACCTAAGAAATGTAGATGTTGGTTTACTTACTCTTTTTCACCATCAGGAAGTTTACAATTTTTGGTCACTCATTTCATTGTAATAAACTATGGATACAAAGATTGCCATGGGAAACTAATTTTATTTTATGATTTTAGGACAGGAGAAAATTTAAGTAAGATGCATACCTACTATATTTTATGAAATGCCTAAAATAAGAATAAGAACAAACACTGATCATTATACTTCTACAGATGGCGTTAAAATTCCAGTCATAGTATCATTTATTTCACTAGCACTAGTTAAAGGGAAAAAGGAATCATTACATGTATTTTACATAGCCTCACTATATAGATTAAACTACATACATTTAGTGTAATTTACCTTTACAAACTAATAAACTTATAGTGCTCTTGGTCAATCAGAAGGAGAGACCTTTCTTTTTTAAGACATAGGGTCAGTACTGGTTCTTTGTGACATATGTGCTCCTATGCTTAATTAATTAGTTAATTAATTCATTTAACTCAGAACATAGGAAATCTTGGGTGGGGGAGTGTTGATTTGACCTGACTTCCTTTTCTCCTATTGTTGTCTCCTATGGTCCAGCCTTTTTTCTTTGAGAGAGAGTTCATTCTCCATTGCTTAAATAAGGGCTGGTATTATGATTGTGTTGACCAATAGAAGTCAAAGGAAATATTAGTGTGCTAGTTCTAAGCCTAAGACTAAAGAAGGTTGCTTTCTTGTATTCTCTTTCAGAACCCTCTGACCCTTTGATAAAGAGCTTGAGCTAACCTGCTGGAGGATGAGAGGCTACACGGGGAGCTATAGCCAGACACTATAGTTAGACAACCCCCCAGAGGAGAGATGCCTAGCTGACTTGCAGCCACTGTGAACAGGTGAGAGTCCAGCTGATACCAATAACTGCCCATCTGGCACATAGACCAAGTAAGCAATAACAAAGCATTATTACTATTTTAAGTCACTAAGTTTTGAGATGGTTTTCTATGTGGGAGCAGAAACATGATATAAAAAGTGGGATGCTCCTCTGGCAAAAATGTAAAATATATGGCATTAGGAAGAAGGAAAATACTAGCCAGAGCTGAAAAAAAAATGACAAGATATTTGGTAGGCAAAGGCTGGGGAAACAGTGAGAAAAAGTTCGTTGCATAGCTGGAAGAAATGATTACTTGGAGTTTATCAATAGAATTGTCACTTGTGGTGAGTCAAAAATGGAAACAATGTACCTAATGAATTTTAGGCCTTGGCAAGATATTTTTCCAGGTAGGAAATGAAAATATCATTTGATTTTTTTCTGCTGAATATGATAAAATATGGTCAGAGTGAGAGGAGCTGGAGACACATTAAGCCCATCTGAACAAAGTTTGTAGTTATAGATTCCAGTACTGGCCAATCATAGCTGACATGCTTTGTGAAGGAGATCTAAATGATTAGATTGACTGCATTGGTTTTATTTCAGCATCTTAATCACAGTTGCTAACTGTGAGATTTAAGAAATCATTTCATTTTATACTTTCATCTTCTGATAATTATCCATAAAAATAACTAAATTTATTTGACACACATTAAAATTTCGTACACTTTTGTCACTCTTTATACTTTATATAGCCTTGAAACATTTTAACAATTGTATCAATTTATTTAGGATGAGATTTGGTTTGCTTACTTGTTTAACAAATTTATTACATAGTGTTTTTCTTGTTTTCTTGCCTATTTACTAAGAGATTTAAATTGGGCATCTAAATGTATCTTCTCTAGCAATGCTTCCTTTGCTTTTGTGGAAAATTATTCCAAATAACACCAAAATTACCCATCATGCTTGTGCTGGAGAAATTTTAAAGACAATGCAGACTCAAATTTTATTTTATTTATAGTCAGAACTTTACATTAACCATCATTACAGAAGTCAAGTTGCATCTCTCAGAGATGGGTAAAAATATCAACTTAGGCTAACAATGGAGGAAAGTAATATAAATATTTAAAACCATTCTTTTTTAGTATCTCTGTTACTTTTATTTACCTGTTACCCACATGCTACACAGCAGCGTGTTAGAGAACTGATTTCTTTGGAGGCATCACTATCTTTATAATTATATCTCTATAATTAATAGTATTGCAAAATTTTAAAAAATTAAATATAATTGATTCTTAAACAAGATGGGTTTGAACTTCATGGGTCCACTTACATACGGATTTTTTTCAATACATACCTGTATCCTTTTACATTTGCCATTGGGAGTCCAAAGATCTCGAGGGCTAACTGCATGTATTGATCTGTGCCAGTTTGTATAGAGGACTTGAGCATCTGTAGATTTTGGTATTTACAGGGGGTTCTGGATCCAATCCCCCTTGGATATGGAGGGACAACTTTGTAGTTGTGTTTTTGGGGCATCAAAAATTATAGGAGGATTTTTGCCTGCATGGGGTTTGGTGCCCATAATCCCTGCATTGTTCAAGAGTCAACTGCATATATAATCATAATAAAATATTTAAATAGATAAATATACTTCAAACTCTTATAAAAAACACAATTTTTTAAAAATTTTCCTGACACTAAGTCAGTGTTCTAGTAGTAATGGATTCATGTTAGAGTGGATGAATTGCATTCTGTACATAATCGCTACATATATTTAAGATCAATAACTTTCTGAATATTTTTAAGAAAAGAGATTTGCCTTGATGATGATTTCCATTTCAAACTTAGATCTTTTTGAAGGATACATTTAAATAATGTCAATATGAACATTTCCACTTTCACTTTTCGTTTGTTGCCAGCAGGTAATATGAGGTGATAAAATATTTTACTCATACTATGGAAATGCTAGAGAAGCCTGAAATTTTATCTATAGATAAATATTTGTGCACAGCGTTCGAGTTTTTCTAATGACATAAAGAAATGCTGCATCATCTACTATAGCCACCCTTGCTTAGAATAGCACCTGACACATAGTATGTGCTCAGTAAATATTTGCCAAATGAATGATGACAGGGGAACATCTAATCTTCCACAGCAGATGAAAAACAAGGAAAAACATATGATAACATTAAAACTATGAAGACAATAAAAGAACAGTGCTTGGGAGTCTAGGTAGCTAATACGTTGGGAACATCTTCCTGGCTGTTGGAGATCCTGGAGTCCAGTCATGCATTTTTTACACTCACTGACTTTGAACCAGTTACATTACTCATCTGAGCCTGTTTCCTCACTTGTATTATGAAGATCAAACTTTGGGATGCAAATATTCTACTACTTTCGGTATAATACACCTTCTTACAAATCTAATTCTCAGGATTTTATTTTAAGTCTGGCAATGATCTTAGTGTTTTATTTTCTGTTTCTATTTATTTCCTTTACTAGTGTGGAGTTTTTCTTTTACCTGAAGATTCTGTCTTGGCAGTAGTGTTCTTGCTAACATAAATATCAGTTATTTATGTCTAAAAGAAATCTTATAAATGATTCTTTCTCATTTACTCATTTTACATAAGAACAGAAACTCTGACATGTAACATGAATTGTTAAAGCTTCAACGTCAAATTGGTGATAAAGACAAGATTCTTGGTTTTCTGATTCTCCATAAAGAGTTAGCTCTTTCTACTGCTCCATCGTACCAGCTCAACAGAGACAAGTTTGTTATTTTGGATTTAATTCACATCTTGCTTTCTTCTTCCTATCATTTGCTTTTATTTTTCATAATATGAGCAGTTATAGTACCCTTCAATTAACAAATACCAACCTAGCAGAAAACATAAAGAAAAACACATGTGAGGACTGTAATATAGTTATGATTAGTAAAAATTTACTTTTAAAAAATAATGCAACTATCACCAAGAGCAGATACTCATTGCTAAAAAAGCTTTTAGCATCTGAGCTTTAACATCCAAGTGATTTTGAAATGCTCTTTATATAGCCCACATGCCCAAATCTTTAATTTGGGGCATTTGACTTGTAGGGAATCAAAGAGACAAAACATGAAGATTTCTCTAGTCATCTCACTTCAACTACACAAACCCACTGTGCTATAGTAATATGGGATCTAAATTTAGAAAACACATCCATTCCTTTTATTAATATAATTATGCTTTGTGTATTTTTCCCTGGGATTGGAAGGAAATGGCTGTTTCAACACTTGAAATGTTTACCAATGGCAGCTAGTTTCATGAATTCACATCTTGACACCATGGGGAGTGTGACTTTAGTCTCTAATCATGAGCTGAATCTGTCAACGAAAATGATGAGCAGCAGTTGGTAGCAAATATTATTTGCCACACTTGGTAGAGCCTTCTACATGCTGCTCTGTGATTGCAAGTGAGGATTCATACAGTTCTCGGGGCCCGAAACAATAACTCAACTGGAATACCTAACCAGAACCCTCCAACATCTGGGAACCATTTAAAAAGCCATTTTATTTTCTGGCGAGCAGTGATACTGTCAGCACTATGAGTAGTTCATTAGTAAGGGACAACTAAATTTAGGAACGTACTCTTGAAAATAAGTTGGGCTTAAAATAATAACCTCTGTTTTGTTCTTAAATGAAACACATGTCCTACATTTTTCTTAAGCCCCAGTCCAGTAATAAGCACTTAGCCATTTAATAAAACACCTGATCAAGTTGATTGAAAGCAGCTCAGATTAGCTTCACCGTCCTCACATGAAATAAAACATAAGGGTGATTATCGGGTCATAAACATTTGACTTCGGTTATAAATCCAAGCACTAAATATTTTGCAGTCACCTGAAATCTTTGGTCACACATCTTTCATCATTTCCTCCCCTGTCGTTTTAGTTAACATCATTCTTCCCGTTCTCTGAATTCCTGTGGTAATTATCTTGAGCACTTCAGCTCTTAATTATGTGCTGCTGCTTTGCCTTAGCAGAACAGAATGTTAGCACTTGAAAGAATCTTTCAAGATAAATCCACTAATCTAACCCCTTCATCTAACAGAAAGTGACCCAAAAATTGAAAGTGATTTTTACCATATCTATATTATATACCTAATGTAGAACAGAATCGAAGCAAGACTCTAAATATATTGATGTCTTCTGAACCAGATTGCAAGGCCCCTGTGTACGTTACACAGGAAGGTGCACTGCCAGAAAACTGCATATAAAGTAGGTACATAATGAATACTTTAGTCTGATCTTCTTATGCCCCAGAGTATGTTAGATTTGGAAACAACAACTGGAAAAGACCACTTCAGTAAATGTTACACTCGTCATGAAATCCTGTTATGACAGGTTTTTCAAATATTTAAAACAGCTAGTGATCAGGTTTTTTGTAAGTTTAACATGAGCCATCATATAGATTCCAAAATCTACATTCAAATATAAAATAGTAATTTCATGAAGAGAGATCATTTGGATTATCCTAAGTTACCAAATTATTATGAAAAATATTTCTCTGTTTACTTAACACTTTATAAGGAGAAGTATTTCTCCTAGGCATCCACATTTCCAAAGGATTCAGGGATCTTTTGAGAAATGCTAATTATAGGACTGAGGTAGAAAATACATAAAGTGATGTTGCTATATCTTTTAGTGACAAAAAGTAAGGAAGTACCAAAAACAAACACACCAAGAAAAAAACTAAATTGAGGGGATATGTCAAAGGGACACAGGATCCAATTGAAACTTACCAATGGCTAAAGAAGGGATGATTTGAACAACAAGATAAAGTGGTATTGGGTTATAACATAACCCAAATATATAAATAGTGTAAAATATCCATGAGTCCTTACTGATACTCATGAATGAGTGGAGGAAAAGAGACAAATCTGCTCTGCAGAAGAATTCCAAATATTTTATGTAGATACTCTGCCCCCATAGTGACTTCCTTCCAGAGGACAGTAGGAAAAGGAAAAAAAAATAGAATAATTTTACAGGGAAGAAACCTCAGAAGCACTGGGTCATCCTGGTGATCCAGGTTAACATCACAGTGATAAGTCACATTGTTTTATGTACCCTTGATATGAGATGATAAAAATGACACCTTAGCCCTGTATTCTCTCCCAAACCCATACTCTAAGCTAATAATAAGAAACATATTAGAAAAATTGCAATAGGGAGGAATTTTACAAAAGCCCTGACCACTGCTCAAAACTGTCAAGGTCATGAAAAACAAGGAAAGTCTGAGACACTGTCACAGGTAAGAGTAAGCTAAGGAAACATGATGACTAACTGTATTTCATTATGAGATCAGGAACAGAAAAAAAAAACTGTAAGGGCAAAAAAAAAAAGACAGTTGGAATATAAAGTATGGGCTTTATATGATAAAGTATAGTCTAATAGTAATATAACAATTTTGGGTTTGATAAAGGTAACAAATGTACCATCCTAATGTAAAATGTTAGTTATAGAGGCAACTGGGTGCAGGGTTTATGGGAATACTCAGTACTGTGTTGACAATTTTTCTGTATATCCAAAACTTTTTCTAAAATAAAAAGTTGATTTAAAATAAGTAGATTGGCAAAATATTTGAACACACAAGTCGCAAAATAAAATATTCAGATTGCTATCAAGCACATGAAAAGATGCTCAACCTTCCTAGTCATTAAGGATATGCAAATTAATACCACAATGAAATACCACTGCACCTGATAATACTAAGGGTGGGTAGTGAGTATTTGTTGTAACTGGAGCTTCCCTACATTGTCAGACAGGATATAAAATTATCAAACCATTTAGGAAAATTGTTTGAGGATTCCTGAGACACGCTTTTTCTATAACCCAGCAGTTCAACCCCTAGATATTTATTCAAGGAAACAAAAACATATATCTACACAAAGACTTGCACACAAGTATTCAAAGCAGCTCTGTTTATAAGAGCCCAGCCTTGGAAATTAGTAAAGAGTTTCTTATAAATAAATTGTGCTCAATAATAAAATTATTATTATATATTTTCTGGTAATTTTGCTATATGTATTATCTCCAGAATATCAAGTTAAATGTTGTATAAACACAAAGATGATACTCCCATGTTTTATGTTAGGTTTATTATTTATTCATATCTGTTCAAGGATAACCAATCTGTTTGGTTATATAACTTCTCCTTATAGATTTCTACTCCAATTTTAATTATCTAGTCATTCTCAATAATAGTGAGATGACTCTCTACAAATCACAAAAAGTAGGATTCCTTTTCAATGTGCTTTTCAGCTCTAGGTAGTTCAAGTCAAATCTACTTCAAAGGAAGCTGCTTGTGATTTTTTTTTTCCCCTGTGGGACATTTGGTTGATTTTCTAAGTCAGAAAATACTTTGCACTAATAAAAATGGTTAGATGCATGGTTGTGTATTTTTTATTTGTGCCCTCCTGAATTAGACCAAATGTTGTTTTTTGTTTTCTTCAATATTATACTCTATTCTGAACCAAAATGAAAAATTAATGTAATTTCTTAAAAATGATATATTTGCAGTTGTGGTTTTTATAGAGTAGCAGCCATTTATATAAAAAGTAATACACACACACACACACACACACACACACACACACACATATATATATATATAATTTAGATATTTTAGTTTTGTTATATCAGAGCATCTAAGTAACGATTAAATATTTAATAATTCAAACCCAAATTGTGCCTTAAAGACATATATTACATAATGTTTGGGTAAAATAGAATTATTATTTCAAACCTTCCTACTACCAATTTTTAATAATACGTTATGTAGAGTTTATTTCTCTCATTTCAAAACACTCAGCTACCCTATACAGAAATTAAATGATGAGGCACTTCTATATTTTTCTACTGACATTAATATTTCAATGGCTAATATTTTGCCTCTGATTTAAGATTCTCTTTATTGGCAACGAAGATAATCCATGAGACCTACTTCTTACAGAGAATGGTTCCTGGAAGATGTATTGCTTTATTATTTAGACATTATTTATTACATATTTCAGACTTTAAATTGGAGACAAGAATTACTTTTAAAAATATTTTTTAAGTTCCAATTCTCCATCTTGTCTTGCAAACAGCATGAGTAAATCACTCCTTGACAGCACAGCAAAGAGAAAATAAAGGTCATAAGGGACATATTAAGGTTATTGCTAAGACAGTTCTGGACTGTGCCACAGGTCAGGTGCATTCACACATATGAGGATAGTTTTTAAATTAATAGCTTCCTTACCAGTGTAGTTTGCATAATTTAGATGACAGAATTTCCTCAGGAACAATAATACAGTCTCTAAATGTCAGTGACAAAGCAGGCGAAAAATGTGGGAGTCCAAATTTGTTAATTCACACCTTGCTTTCTCTCCCAAATCAGGAAATAACACTGCCTTCCTTGCATTTGAGCGAGCTGTTAATCCAGAATATATTTTTGATACCTTTCTTATTTTCTTATCTAATTAGTCACTAAGCCATGCCAGTTTTAACCTCCAAATATTTCTAGGAAACTATCCACAGAGGGTTAGACTGTAATCAGTCTCCTAGTTCATATTGTCATCTTCACGTTCCTAGTCTCCTGCAAAAGTCTCTGAATTTCCTGTGCTGGTAGCAGAATTGTCTTCTTACAGTGGAAACCTGATCGCCTTATTTACCTGCTTGAAATTGCACTAATCGCTCAGTTGCCCAAGGATAAAGAACACTTTTTATCAAGGTCTGTCCAGACTTTTGTGCTTTGCCTATGACTCCTGTCTTTCTCTTAGTCTCCTCCCTTTTCTATGTTAAACAGACACATTAGTCTCTCAGTTACATGACTGGGCCTTGCTCCCTCCTGCCACAGGTCTTTGGCCTGAAATGCCCTTGTCAATCAAAACTCTTGTGCCATACCCACGTCTATACAGATGTCAGTTCTTCAGAATATGACTCATAGTTCCCTAGAGCTGAGAAGAGGCCCTGTTTACACATCCTTACTTTATAATATCATAAAGCATGATATATATATATCATAAAATATAATAATTTTTTATTGCTGTATATTTAATAATGTGTCAAACACATAAACATTTGGCTTAACATTTTATTCTAAACACCAAATATAGTGTAGCAGATATTTTTTGACAAGTGACCAAATGTTGGTAAAATACCTATTCTGTTCCTAGCAGATCTGGCTCCTGTAGAACTAACAAGAAGCTCCTTAGAGACAAATTATCTGTACATAAAAAAATGAACAGAGAATGTCAGGAAGTGTGTATAAATGCTGTGTTATTAGTTCTGTGGATAAGAATAAAGCATATTAAAACTGAGTAGGGGATAGAATGATGGGGACGTGCTACAGTGTTATATCCCCTGGTAAGATACCATCTCTGAGGAACTGACATCGGAGAAGGGAGCAAAGTAATTTCAGGTGCAAGACATTCCATGTTGCTTTAGAACTTTTAATTTTATTCTGAGTGAGATAAGTCATCGGAGAGTTTTGAGCAGGGTGCGATGTGGTCTGACTCGGTGAACAAAGTGAGGTGTTATGAATAAATAATAAAAGGTTCACTCTGGTTGCTTCACGAAGTACACATTTTCTTATGGAAAAGGGAGAAGCATGTAAATTCGTTACTGCAAATGTGCAGGGGAAAGAGGTTTGGATTCTGGATACGTTTGGAAGAGAGTTTTCAGGATTTGCTGCAAGAAAAGATGGGATCAGTAAAAGAGGTGGGTATCAAGATAACCTCAAGATCTTAGTCTATGAGAGCTGCTGTTTACTCAAAGAGCACTAATGAGGGGCACTGGTTGGGGGTGGGTATATGGGTTTGGATGGAAGAATCAAGAATTAGTAACGATGTTAAGAGAACTCGGCTTTTTTCATGACTGAAAGTCATGAAAAGTCATAACTTACAGCATTAGAAACTCATGAACCAGCAATCATGCTCAGAGCATTCTACATTAAAATATTGACATTGTGCTGTGAGAAATTATAAAATATTTATATAGTGGTAATTAATTTTAAGTCTTATTTTATTTTAATTTTTTGTTAGAGTTGGTTCATAAGGCCAATGCAGGACCTGATACAAATTTCTCTAGATGGTTTAAAGCCTATGGTTTTAAATGACTATGGTAAACACAATGTTTAATTTGCTAACTTTTGACTATGTTGATTTATTGTAATGAGATGATGCTTGTTGAGGGCACCACAACATGATGTAATACCTTGCTAATTATTACAATAATTCTTTTCTATCACTGATAATCTATGAGGGCAGAGATAGAGTTCACATTTAGACAGATAGAATTTGAAATACTTTACATTTCAAATTAAAAGACATTTTAACAGGTATTTCCAGTTATTGCCCTCTTAATACAGAAGCAACCAAGGGACTTTGCCTACATTAGCCTGAACTACAAACTTCTTTAAATTGCCTAAATATTTATAAATGTAGGCATGCTCTCATGTATTTGAGGTTTGAACTCATAATACTGTTTTAATTGGGAAAAACTCAGGCTGAGAATAAATTTAAAGTTGTCCACAATTGATATTGTACCTCTACCATACAGGAGCTAATAACATATTTACAAAAGAAGAGACTCCATCAACCCAAGAAGTTGATTTTTTTCAGATAGACCTATAGAAAATGAGCTCATAATTACAAGATATGAGGGGAAAAGGCATATTAGCAAGAGTTTTTTGGGAAAATATGTAATAACTCAGAAACTAGAGATTATGGAATTATTAGAAACAAATATTTATAAATGTTTAAAGTGGATAAAAACATAAGAAAGGAACAAAATGTTATTAAAAAGATAAAGAAGAGTAGATTTGGTTTTATGATGATAGCTTTAACATGTAAAGGGCTTAGAAGGTGTCACTTGTGTCTTTACAACAAGAAAAAATCTGAAAAAAAATTGCTTGGATAAAGAGAATTGAGGTGGCAGAGTAAAGAGCCACCCCAAAGTCTTGAGACACAGGCAAGTGCAGAGAATCCCAATGAGATCAAGTTATCATGAGCAGAAGCCTCTGGAGCTATAAAGTAGGCTCTGAAGGAAAAAAAGAGGCAGCATGCAAGAACAGATGATTAATGGAGACAGAGAGATGAAACCAGAGAAATGTGAGAAAATGAAAGTGCAAGAGAAATGAAGAATGCCTTCGATGGGTTTGTCAGTTGACTGGATCTTGCCAAGAACTCAATTAGCTTGAAGATATGCCAATAGAAACATAGAAACTTGCTACACTCAAAAGCAAAAGGAAGAAAAAGTGAAAAAAAGAGACAAACCTCACAACAGGGTATCCAAGAACTGTGGGATAATTTTAAAAGGGATAATATATAAGTTGGAATACCAGAAAGTGAAGAAAGAGAAAATGAAACAGAAATATTTAATGTAATAATAGCCAAGCTATTTCCAGAATTAGGCACCAAAACCCAGAGAATACTCAGAAGCTCAGAACTAAAATTTACATCTAGTTATATCCCTTTCAAACTGCAGAAAACCTAAGACAAAGATAAAAATCTTGAAGCTTGGGACAAGATGATATCACCTTATCTCTGGAGGAACAGCATAATAATTACAGTGGACTTTTTGCATTCAAACAAGAAAAGATTACAGTGAAATATTATAAGTCATGAAAGAAAAAAAAAGCACACCAACCTAGAATTCTGTATTCAATGAAATTATCCTTCAAGGGTGAGAAAGAAATAAAGACTCTTTCAGGCAAAATAAAACAGAGAACACATTGCCAGCAAATGTTTGCTCTCCATTTTTTGATATAGCCTAGCATTTAGAAATCTGATTTTCACTACTGTGCTTATAGGCGTATAATAAATGATGGATCTAATAATATATAAATGGGTAATGCGCATTATTATACAAGACACCTCCAGAATGCATAAACTATGAAAATACGCTTTCTCAAATCAAGTTTAAAAACCCTGAATTAGTATGGAACATAGCATGAAGGAAGGTAGTAGAAGATGGAGCATGGTGGTTTATTTTGGGGAGGAGGTACATTTTGGCAAAACATTTTGTTTCTAAAATTGTTTTTAACATAAAAAAATGACACTACACTATCAATTGCTGCTAGAGATGATAGTCTGAATTTGATAGGGAGACTCATTGTGTCTTTTTTTCAGTTTATTTAAATCCATCTAGTTCTTCTGAAATTAATTCCATCATTTTAATTTGGTTGTCAAATAATCCTAAAGTTCATAACTTAGATTCAAGCCCATAGTTGACTATAAAGTTAGTAGATATTGATTTTAAAAAACCTGTTTTCCACATTGTACAAGTTTTGTTCACGAGGTTGGGAAAAGTCAGTACAAGAGATGAATTAATAAATGAAAACAAGTGTTGTTAATAGATATAGTAGATATTTTAAGGAAATTTATGGATAAAATGATATTAAGGTTGTATGTTATATCTCCCTATGAACACAGGTAATTAGTATTGACATGTTCATGTTAAAATAAAATGAAACATTGAAACCTAGTTTTTGTGTTTGCAATCAGATTACTCTTGCTAACTGGGAGTGGCCCCTGAGAAACAGTCCTGAATCAAAAGAAACTATGCACTATGATATAAAAATGTTAAGGAATTAGGAATGTCCTAGGCCACTGGTCTCCAGTTTCATTGTGTCCTCTGTCTTCTTCCCCACAGACTTATATTTAAATAGACAGTGGTAGTTGTGGGAAGGAGTAGCTAAAATGTGGCAGTCTGCAAAACTCTAATTGGATCATAACTGTTGTTTTTTTAACCTGTTCCCTAAGCTTGCGAACCCTAAAGAACAATTTGTAAAGCTTTCAATGACATGGTAAGATAAAACGAATAGTCCTGTCATGAATTGGAAATCAGTAAAGCATTAAAAATGCAAATACATTCTTGTTAATATGATATAACTGTGAAGAACTTTTTAGGCATTCAATTACCATTTAACACAAAAGCCTGTAATGATTTAATTAGGAATCCTTCACCTAATTGAGGTCAAGATTGTTAGCACTGGGTGTCTAATTAGCTTGCTTATAGCAGCTTTTTTTTTTTTTTGAAAACTCCCTGGATAAGATTCTTCCATAAAATATATCAACCCCACCACCACCACACACAAAACAAAAGGACTGTATGTAAAAGCTATTGAAATTCAAATAAAGTCTATACCTGAGCAATAGTATTGTAGCACCATCAGATCCCTGGTTTTGACAATATATTATGTTTATATATTATCACTGGGGGAAGCTGGTGAAGGGTACTCAGGAACTTCATACAACTATTTCTGTATAACATAATTCAAAATAAAAAGTTTCTAAAAATACATCCATACCTTTCAGAAGTACGAGTATTTGAATTGTCTACTTTCTCTCTTGACCTTACAGAGATTGCTTTAGACAATAATTGGTTCCATGAACTATGACCAAATTAATATGGGATTTGCTAGTTCAAGTAAATACCAGTTTGGTCAATCCAAAAATAATTAAGAACTCAGAACATCATAGCATTTCTAAAAGTTGCTATCCTTTGGCAAAGAATCATAGTCTCTTGATAAATCTGGTATTTATCAACCAGTCCCACCTCTTGTCCTCTTCACTTGTTTTTTTAAGAACAAACAGCAGGCACTACATGGATCATATATTTTTAGATATAAAGATATAAAAAGGAGCAGTACTGTGTTACATGATATTTTAAATAACATTAACTCATTAACCTTGCCATTTTCATAAATATATCCAAAATTAGGTCTTCCTCCTCTTCAACTTCATTTTAAACTTGATTCCTAATAGATATTGATAAAAAACTCAGGTATAAGTAAAAATATAGAAATGAAGCATTAGTCAAAATACAGAAGTATAGAAATATGCTTATTAGAATGAATATATATATATAGCTTGAAAATCCATACAAAACAACCATCAAAATTGCCTGAATGAGTTATGAAAAAACTTATTCACAGTAATAAAATTGGCACAGTAATAAACTTTTTTCGCAATGCTAAAGTTATAGTAATAAAAATGCAAGTATCTTCCCAACACATTAGAGACTGTCCCTTACAAGTCAGCTTCCTGCACCCAACAACCATGTGGTAAAAACTTTTATTAGGAATTTTTCTGAGTTCCTTTCAACAAAGATGGTAGGTCTATTATGTAGAATGTGTATAGGAACTAGAATCAGAAAAAGAACTTTTTTGTACCATGCCCCCAAAAAACATTTAGTTTAAATTAGAGTCATTTCAACAAATTTGGCCTAAAACAGACAACATAATTGATGTTACAATTCTAGGTGTTTCTAACATGAAGTAAAAAAATCAGGAGCGAGCTCTTTGGTTTTCAGAAAACGCAACATGTGTTCTAAAATTCTTTACGCAGAACACTATTAGGTAAAATACATCATCTATCTTTAATAAATTGATATTTTAGCAGACATTTATTTCTTTGCATTAGGAAAAAAGCCAAATGCATTTTTTAAGTGATGACTTGGTGGTTTTTCCTTCAAATTTGTATACCTTGTTGAAATATTTTCTAATATTTCTACATGTTCTGCTTCACTGAAAAAGCTGAGTAGAAAAATATTAAAGTAGATTGTTAATATATCTTAAAAGTCACAAAATAATCTTAAATAGTTATCAGAGAGAATAGGTTTTATATCTTTACATCTTAATTTAAATGCAGTCGGTTTGATTTTTATTTTGTTCTAGCAACCAGTTATGAGTGAATATGTGATCTATGTGTTTATTCTTTTATCTACCCATTTTTCCTAATATTTTTAAATAAGAGTGAATATAGTACTATAATTTAGCTATGTAACCTTTTTTTTTTTTTTTTAAAGAAATTCTCATCACTATATACAACTATAACAAGGAGGGACCATCAATTATTTATATTTTAGAAAGGTGGAAAGTGGCAAAATCTTGACATTCTCTTTGTATCTCTTAATCAAAGACGTATTTAAGTGGGTGCTGAGGCTGAGAGGACAGCAGTTCTCTGGGAAAGGTAGAAGGAGAAGAGCATTTCGGGGGGCTCCTTGGGGGAAAGGCCAGTATCATTGCCAAACCTTTCAAATGTTTCTTTGTATCAGTCCTAGAAGATGTGTCTTTTAAGTGCAGTACCAGAAGTGTGAGGGATAGAGAATGCCTGTTTACAGTGACCATTCTTTTTAAAAGAAGAGGACCCTGTTTTCTTCCACAGAGGGCATGTCTACACCAGTTCGCAGCACAGTTTGCTACTGAGCTGGGGGAACACAAAAAGGCAGCCCTTAAACTGCAAATCATTTTAAATTATTAGGGGTCAATTAGGAGATGAGGAGAAGTTAAGAGAGAGAAATGAATTGAGAAAAGCCACCCAAATGGCTAAAATCTGAAGAAATAGATGAGGGTAAGTCAGGAGAAATTCCTAATAATACTAATGAATATGTTAAGAATGTGGGTTCCCAGTGTTCAATTTGAATTGCCTTTGTTGTTCCTACATGTATCCCATTCTCTGTTTCCCAAATCCTAGTTCTTCAAGCGAGACTGCTAAATAAGCTGATTGCCCTATTTGGTTGTGTTTCAGTGATTGTGCAGAAATAAAGGACTTATCCAAGTTGATGCCATGTGGAATGGAAATTAGCACACCTAGGACAGTGAGATGGTCAAAACAAGTTAGCACGACTGGCCAGAGGTGGCCAAGACACCCATTGCCACTCAGGCAGCAGCACACATTTGGGGAAGCATTCTGGATATACATAAAGATTGGGTTTTATGTTTTAAGCCCGTTTTTTTTTTTTTGGCAGGAATGTACCAGCTGGCATCTAGGTTACAGGAAGTGGTTAAAAGAAGAGTGGTTTCCACGATAAAACAGGGCCATCAGAACAGCAACGAGAGTTACTGGCGGCCCAGATTATAGAACAGAAGGGAGCTGACTAGAAGCCTGAGAGAGGAGAGCAGCAGCCAAGAAGCAGTGACTCCCTCAGTCATCCGGTCCACTGAGTCTGTTGTGGGACAGAGGCAGAAGATGACTGGGGGTTGGGAGAAGATGTGGGGTGGGGGAGAGGAGGGTCGCATACTTTACTAGGTGCGTATTCACTCCTTTGACAGTCTTATCATTCATAGTGCTTTGCAGGTCACCCCATTCACCTGCGCACACTTCCTGTCCTCATGCTCCCTTCCAGTCCCTTTCAGCAGCTTTTGCAGCCCTGTCTCTACTGTCTTTGAAGGGACTGTGGATCATGCAGTGAGCACTGTGACAAGCCTCTTAGCTTGGGGTCACCAGTGCCCCTTCCTCACATCAGAGCAGCCCATGCCCTTTCTGGGCGGCGTAGGGGCTGCTTCTCTGCCTCCTCTCCATTAGGAGGTGTCAAGTAGGCAGGAGTTAGAGAACATTCTAAGTGGCTCCTGGACCTGAGGACCGGTGAAGCCTGTGGCCCCGTTCTCCTTCTCCTAGCACATGCTCTGGCTATTGGACCTGCTCACACTAAGATGCCCGTTTCAGAATTTTTCTCTCTGCTCCAGGCACTGAAAGGTTGGGCTATCACCTGTCATCTGGCCCCCAAAATTAGGATCTCTGGTGCTTTGGGAGCACATTTCAGGGGTACTTCGAGCCCCAGGCAGCATCAGTAAAGTGTGCTGGAGGAGCTGGCTAAGGATGGTGCCATCCTGTGCTGCTCCATGCCTTTCTACAGCCATGCCTCATCTTGGGTGGTGGGCCTGGTATCTCATTTCCATACTGCAGTGACAAAATGACAGTGAGCCCCTTTGCAAATGTGCAGACAGAATAACAGATCCTTTGAAAGACACTATGTTTCTTGCAATTTTCAGAGTAAACATATGAACATAAATATAATTCAACCTGGTTTCATGGAAATAGCCATCTTTTAATTTAATGTCCAGTATAAAATCCTGTAACCACAGTTAGTTGAAACACTTAGTAAGAATAATGGTATTATAATTTTTCCTACTGGGAATTGTGGTTTCCACCTAGAAATACAGTTTGGCTTTGCAGCATTTTCTTAATTGCAAGATCTTATTTCTGCCCCTAGGTCCCCTTAGGCTATGGGACATTCCCTTGTGTCTGCAACCTACCTATGTGACTCCTGGAGAGTTGTGTCCCCTCTTTATGCTTTTCTTTGGGGATGAGGGAGCAAGCACTGTTTCATTTCCCTCTTTCCCAGCAATGCCTGCACCTGCATTATGTATTCAAATTATCACTCTCTCTAAAATGTGAAAAATAAATGAACAAATGGATGGAATGGATTCTACTCTTAATAAGAGAATTGTAAATGTTGTCTGGATAAGCCATTAGATAAATTCAAACTTGGAAGAAAACCTTCCATAGTGTATTCATGTGTAAGTCATCCCACGACACTCAGATTCATTTATCTGTGGATTAATTACTGTAGAGTTGATCATTTCAAAGGATAAAATGTCAGAGTTCTTCAGTTTTTTTCCTCTCAGGCTAATTATATTAATTGTATAGCTATTTTTAAAAGTTTTAGATATGAAGGAAAATTGTGAAGGTAGCAGTTTTTGTACAGCCTATATTCTGTTTCCCCTTTTTAGCACCTTTGTTACTATGGTCATTCATTAAAATTAATGAATCAATACTGATACATTTTTTTTAAAACTAAAGTCTATTTTATTCAGATTTTCCTTAGTTTTTTCTTAATGTATTTTTGTGCTCCAGGATTCCATCTAGGACACCGTATTGCATTTAGTAGGCACATCTCCTTGAGCTCCTCTTGGCTGTGACAGTTTCTCAGACCGTCTTTGTTTTCTGTGACATTGACAGTTTTTAGGGATACTGGTTAAGTATTTTGTAGAATGTCCTTAAATTAGTATTTATGTGATGTTTTCTTACAACTAGACAAGGAGTGTATGTTTTGGGGGAGGAAGAACACAGCTGAGACTCTGTTTTTATCACATATGCACATGTGTGCATATTATCAAGGGCTCATACCGTCAGCATGACTTAGCACCTTCGATATTGACATTGATCACCTGGCTAAGAATGTGTATGACAGGTTTCACCTCTTAAAGTTACTGTTCCCCGTACTCCCTTGCCATCCATACTGTACTCTTTGGGAGGAAGTCACTATACACAGCCCATTCTCTATTACAAGGAAGCTGGGCTCTCTGGAGAAAAAAAAATAGATTCTGGTCATGAGGAAGAGAACATGCAAGATGAGCCTGGGGAGCTCTTGTAGAACCAGAAACGAAGGAAGTGTTCAAAACACAAAAAGTTGTAGTTAAGTCAAGAGGGGGAGGGAGGTACAGGAGTCAGCTGATACACTTCCCAATGGCAAAACTGAAATAATTTTAGCAGCAAAATCAATAACATTGTATTGCATTATAACCTAAAGTATAAAATAAATATGCATGTGACATACTAATATACATAAATAATAGAAAAATGTGTAAGAAGAAACTTTGTTTTTGAAATATTCCAAATGATATATGTAGACAACCCCCTTCTATTAGGTGACTATGTTCTCCTCACTCCCAACTCTGCTGAATGTGTGTTGAACTTGGTTAGTCACTTCCAAAAGAAATAATAGGAAACCCTTATCACAGACGAGGATACCTTCTACAGCAGCAGTCCCCAACCTTTTGGGCACCACAGACCGGTGCTCCCATGAGAATCTAATGCCTGATGATCTGAGGTAGAGCTGAGGCGGTGATGCTAGCGCTGGGGAGTGGCTGCAAATACAGATGAAGCTTCGCTCATTCGCCCAACGCTCACCTCCTGCTGTGCAGACCAGTTCCTAACAGGCTTCGGACCAGTACTGGTCCAAGGTCCAGGGGTTCGGGATTTTTGTCCTATAGTATAACTGAAAGTACTCCTGAGGACCATGAAGTTCATAACAGAAAGACAGAAAACATTTTATATCAGAGGAAACTGGGGAGACATGACAGTTAGATCTAATGTAATATCCTGGTTGAATTCTGGAACAGAAAATGGGCATTAACAGAAAAAACTGATGGAATCTGAATGAAGTCAGAACTTCAGTTAATTGTAATGTTTGAATGTCAGTTTCTTAGCTTTTACAAATGTGTCATAGTAATGTAAGAAGTTAATAATGGGTAAGCTGGGTACACACAGGAACTGTGTGTACTCTTTTTGTAAACTGTTTGCACTCTCATTGCAACTAGATGTACTCATCTAGTAGTATTACAATATAAGAAGTTTATTTTTAAAAAAGAAATTAGTGTTTCTAAATTTAAGATCAAAGAAACCATCTCAAAGAGGATATTTACAGTTGCCCCTCAATATCCACAAGAGGTGGGTTCCAGGATGCTCAAAGTCCTTAGGTGCTCAGGTCCCTTGTATAAAACGGTGTGGAACAAAGCATACAATTGCCCTCTGCATCCACACATTCAAACTACTGCGGGTCGAAAACAGTGTTTTCAGTCCATGGTTGAGAGTCTTAAAACCTGCAGATACAGAGAATTGACTGCATTCAGCATATGATGATCAAATAAGAACTAACTGGAATGACTCCTTATATTTTTATCAATGAACAAACAGTGTAAGTCATAGGTGGCAGAAACAGTCTGACCTTCAAATCTAAGGAAACCATAAAAGATTCAGGCTTCCATTATCTTTACATGAGCCAGATTATCAAGCAGAATCTCTTTTATTTAGAGATTTCATATTTCTTCCCTGAAATTCTTAATTTTGCAAGCAAGGCTGTTTTTGAATTTAATTTCTAAAAAAATAAAAAAGGCTTAAAATATACTAAGCCCATTAAATATTGGTGCTTCCCCATTTTCACCACACAGAATATGAGATATTTTTATCATGGTATATGGCTTGCTCTGAAGACATTACAACTGGAAATAAATATAGCCCAAGAAAGCCATAGGATATCTTATTTTCAGTTACTAATATTGTACCAATCTGAATTTTTTCTTTTTTTAATTGATGTACATTTAACATACACTATCCTGTTTCAGGTGTACATCATAGTGATTCAATATTTATATATTATGAAATGATATATATTATGCAATGATGTCTAGTTGCCATCTGTCACCACAAAGCAATCATATTATTGAATATATTCCCTATATTAGATCCTCATTACTTATTTTATGACTGGAAATTCATACTTTTTAATCTCTTTGATCTGTTTTGCCCATCCCCCCGAACCCTCCTCTCTCTAGCAACCATCAGTTTGTTTCCTGTATCTGTGTGTTTGTTTTATTTGTTTGTTTCGACTTTTAGATTTCACATATAAGTGAAATCATATGGTAATTGTCTGTCTGACTTATTTTACTTAGTATAATACCTTCTAGGTCCATCTGTATTGTTGCAAATGGAAAGATTTCATTCTTTTTATGACTAATATTTTATTACACACACACACACACACACACACACACACACACCATATTATCCATTCATTTATCAATGGACAGTTAGGTTGCTTCCATATCTTGGCTACTGTAAATAGTGCTGCAATAAATAGAGGGGTTCATATATCTCTTTTGAATTAGTGTTTTTATTTTCTTTGAATAAGTACTCAGAAGTTAAATTGCTGGATCGAAGTTCTATTTTTAATATTTTTGAGGAATCTCTATATTTTTTTTCATAATGGCTGCAACATTTTACAATCCCACCAACAAGGATTTCCTTTTCTCCACATCCTCACCGACACTTTTTAGTTTTGGTGTTTTTGATAATAGCTATTCTGACTGGTGCGAGGTGATATCTCATTGTGGTATTGATTTGCTTTCCCCTGATGATTAGTGTAAATGAGCATCTTTTCATGTGCCTATTGGCCATCTGTATGTCTTCTTTGGGAAAATGTCTGTTCAGCTCCTTTGCCCATTTAGTAATCAGGTTTTTTAAGTATTAAGTTGTGGAAGTTTTTATATATTTTAGATATTAACCCCATATCAGATGTTTAATTTGCAAATATCTTCTCCCATTGAGAAGGTCACCTTTTTGTTTTGTTGATAGCTTCCTTCTCTGTTCGAAAGCTTTTTAGTTTTGTGATCCCATTTGTTTACTTTTGCTTTTGTTGCCCATGTGTGAGGAGATTGGTACAAAAAAATATTGCTAAGAATGATGTCAAAGAGCTTACTGGCTATGTTTTCTGAGAGGTTTTGTGATTTTAGGTCTTAGATTCAAGTCTTTAATCCATTTTAAATTTATTTTTGTATTTTCTGTAAGATAGTGGTACAATTTCATTCTGTTGCATGTAGCTGTGCAGTTTTCCCAGCACTATTTATTGAAGAGACTGTCTTTTCCCCATTGTTTATTTTTGCTTCTTTTGTCATAGATTAGTTTACAATATAGGCTTGGGACTACTTTGGGGTTCTCTATTCTACTCCATTGATCTATATATCTGATCTATATATATTGATCTATATATATTTTTGCCAGTTCCATACTATTTTGATTACTATAACTTTGTAGTTTAGTTTGAAATTGGAGAGTGTGATACCTTCAGTTTTGTTTTTCTTTCTCAAGATTTCTTTGACTATTTTTGAGATCCATTCAAATTCTAGGATTTTTGTTCTAGTTCTGTGAAAAATGGCATTGTTGTTTTGATGGGGATTGCATGGAATCTGTAGATTGCTTTGGGTAGTAAGGACATTTTAACATTACTTTTTCCAATCCATGAGCACAATATATCTTTCTATCTGTATCATCTTTAGTTCCTTTTGTTGATGTTTTGTAATTTCACAGGGAATATAAGAATCACATAATGCCCAATCTCACACTTTATACTTAGAGACATAATACATCATATGAATACCAACCAAATAACGTTTAGAAATATGTATTATGTCAGTGCAGATGCATAGAAACCACAAGGCAGTATACTGAACTATATGGAAGTGTGCTATTACATGGAAAATGGCAATTAATTTCTTTGTGTTTTTAATATGTAATATATAGTTATGATAAGTAGATGACAGAATATATAATTTTGATCTTATGAATGCTGTTTAGTAGAATGATCACATGAATTTCTTAAATTTTATAATTTAAGATTAAAAATAATTATAATCTACTTAAAAATAAGAATTTATTATTTTTTTCCTTCTTATATCAATATTCTAGTATTTGACATAAATTACATCTTGTTAACAGAAGCCAAAAAATGAAAGTAGAGCAGCTGGAGCGTTAAGAAAACAACATAGAAAAAATCAAAGTCTTGTGCTTAATTACTTAATATAATACAATTATTTCAGAAACTACCTAATTTTGAACAGTGTGAATTTTATTTTATTTATCTTTGTATGCCACTTAAAGGAAAATATAAAGAAAAATATTGTGATGCATATTCATTTTTCCTTCTGAAATAGGGAAACTCCTTTAAGTTAAAAGAATGGAGAAGAAAACACTGTTTTAAATGAGTTTGGAAATTAAGAAAACAACATTACTTTGCCCTTTTGCATATAATTTATTCTTCTACTAAAGGGTAAATTTGACATTCTTCCAACTACCACTAAAACTGTCAGAAACCCTCGAAAATAGCATTTAAAAAATCAATAGTGCCCCCTTCCTATCTTCTAAATTGGTCAATTTTGATTGCCTAGTTCCCTGAAACACTTTGGAATTCCCCTGTGTATAGAAAGCCTAAGCCATCGTTATGAAAGCCATTAAAGAGAGACACCAAATTTAGAGAGCAAGCTACTGTAGAAACATATTAAAATGTGTCTTTAGGTGCTGCTTGCAAGGGATACTGTGATTTCTTAAATGTATCTGTCTCCTAGGTCAGTACCAATCATTATATGGATGAGCGTGGCTTAAAAATATAATCTAAATTTGCAAGCATGGGTCTTTTTTTTTTATAGGGTGATCTGAAACAAATTGAGAAAACTAGATGTGATTTCCAGCCAAAGGTAATGTGTAACCATAGTCCTCTACCATGATCAGTTCTGAGAAGGTCTGCTTCTCTGACTTTGCTTTGTTGCCACAAAAGGGTCCTGCTAGGCACCTTCATCCTTGTCCTTCCCTCTACACACTCTACTCCCCTGTCTCTTATGACGGCAGAACCATGTCACGCTCCACAAGGTGATCATATATGGTCACTATTATGTCCACTCTACTGTAATGACAGCCAGATTTGTGAATAAGAACCATTGTGTCTGCAATACCAAGAGTGAGTGCAGATGAAAGGCCTTCTAAAATTACCTGGGTAAAGCCATACCATAAGTAGTGATGGCCAAATGAGGTGGACTTTTAAAAACAAATTTTACCTTTAGAATAGTTTGATATACATATCAAGTGATTTTTTTGAAAGAGGTGTATTACTTTTAGAATAACCTGTATGCCTTTTCTAAGTTTAAGATATGATACACTGAAGAGGAGATGGGAGAGTCTGCTCCTGAGGCTGTTATTAGAGTCACAAATCCAGCTGTGCCTATGGGAGGGCTGGCTTAGCTTTTGCAGTTAATCCAGCACATGTTTGTCATGGGCTGAACTGTGTTCTGGCAAAATGTACATGTTGAAGTTCTAATCACCAGCACCTCAGAATATTACTATATTTGGAAATAGGGCTTTTAAAGAGCTAATTAGGTTACATTAGGTCATTAGGGTGGACCTTAATGCAATATAACTTGTGTACATATAAGAAGGGCAGATTAGGACATAGACAGGCACAGAGAGAAGGCCAAGTGAAACACAGAGGAAACAGCCATCTAGCCATCTTCAAGGCAAGGAGAATGGCTTCGGAAGAAAGCAACCCTGCCGACACCTTAATCTTGGACTTCTGGCCTCCAGAACTGTGATAAAATTAATTTCTGTTGTTTGAGCCACCCAATTGGAAATACTTTGCTATGGTAGCCTTAGCAAACTAATACAGATATTTGTTTGTTTGTAATGATTATTTATTTGTTGCATAAGAAAATTTGAGATGGTTTTTCAGTCAGTTATAACTCACTAAGTGCTAAAATATTAACATAATTTACTTCATTCTTCCTTATTGAGTTGTACTGTTGGTTTTCTTCAAAATTTTCATGATTCCTTGTTGGTCTTTCATGTTTAATGAAGTCAAAAATATAATGGAAAGATTTTTCAATATGCGTGCCTGTGTTTGCTAGAACTTCACTTTAGGCTGCACCAATAGAGAAAGAGTCTTAGTGCTGAGGTGCCTCATGGCCAGAGTGGGACAGTTTTGCTCTGGAGGGTCCTACCTGCCCTAGTGCACAGCTTTCTTTTAACAGTGTGTTTCAGAGCTTGCATGATGACTTCTTTAGTGACTGGTCTGGTCATCCCACTTTTACGTGGAAAAGCAATGGCAGGGATTCAGGGATTCTATTTTTAATATAACCCTTTAATTATTCTCTTTTTAGTTCTGTCTTTTCTTTCACCATACCTGCTGCCTCACTTCTGGATGCTTCTGGGACTCTACCCAGCAGGCATGTTGGTTCTGTATTCTATCTTTGTCAGCCCCATGGAAGTGACGTCCCATGCTCTGTGTCTTCTACCAAATTTTTGTATTTACTTTTAATTTTTCTGAAAAAATATAGAATCTTTTATCTAGAGATGACTTATGCTCTTGTATGTTACTAGTGTGCCATACGAGGCATCTTTTATATTGGCAGCAAGATAAGAAGTATTAATATTTGATAGTAATATCAGTGAGACCCTCTGTCTCATAAGAGAGAGCCATCACCCATGAAATATTTTGAGAATATCAGTCAACTGAGACCTCTGCTGCCCCTTTCCTCAGTCCTCTTCCTTCCCCCAACACAAGAAGACCCGTTGATAGCCTAGTGAGCAATGATGGAAGAAAGGAAGACAAGTCTCTGGTGGGGAAATAAAGGACAGAGAGACCATGTTCTCCATTCTTCATAATAGGTGTTCAGCCTGCAGCAGGCTGGAACTGAAGGAGCTGTAACCTTGAACAAAGTTTCAAGGTTCACTCACCTATAACTAGACAATTTAATTACTAAAATTAGACTGAGTGTAATGACTTATGAGGAAATTTATTATCTAAGAGTACCTGGAAAAAATGAGGCCTGCCTGACTGTTCACACAGTAGAAATGGGGGAGTTAAAACCAGAGTGGACTAAACAGGACTATGGCCAAACCTTTATTAATTGACTTTTAAAGATATGTCAAGAACGTTTTCCTTTTACCAAATGTGTTATAATGACAGTTTATGGATAGATTTGGTCTGAAGTTTGCTTCTTGAAAAAAGTTTAAGTATTTTGGGGTGGTCTGTGAAGTAACAATTCTTAAAGTGCATCTTTTTTTTTTCTTCTAATGTTTTATTAGTGTGGTAATATGATTATGTTTATGCAGATGTGTAAACTGTCAGGTAAAAAATCTTGGTTCATAGCTTTAAAAACAAAAATAAACAATTTCACATTTTACTATCAGCTTGAAAATTCTTGGATGATAAAACATTATGAAGTTGGAACAAGATTTTAACAATTTCATTTTGTTTGCCATCTATTTGGCAAATAATAAAGATCCTCCCAAAATAATATGATTCAACAGTACATTTTTTTGTTTGTACTGAGATGATATGTGTGCCATTAGTATTAGAAGTTAAACTGATTCTAATTTACTCTTCGAATGTGAATGAGGGACGGTAGCCATTCGAGTGTCTTTCTCACTCGATTTTCTGGGTTTTGTTTGTTTATTTGTTTCATTGTGAGGTTTTATTCTAATGCAGCCAAATTGT
This sequence comes from Macroglossus sobrinus, assembly GCA_004027375.1. NCBI lineage: Eukaryota > Metazoa > Chordata > Mammalia > Chiroptera > Pteropodidae > Macroglossus > Macroglossus sobrinus. The sequence continues at coordinate 499,136 of PVKZ01000259.1, read as the reverse complement.
AGGATGAGAGGCAATGCTGTGCCTTGAGTCCACCTCAAAGGTACAGTTTTTAAAAAACAATTTTATTGAGGTATCTTATCCTTACATACCAATAAAATGTACTCATTAGACATGTACTGTTCAGTGAGTTTTGACAAATGTATACACTCATTAACCATCACCACTTCCAAGATAAAAAGTTTTTACAGTCCCAAGAAGTTCCCTAATACTCATTTATAGTCAATTCCTTTGACCCTGGGGAGTAGGTAAAAACCAATAGGCTTTCAGTCACTCTCTTTAGTTTTGCCTTACTTAGAATTTCAAAAAAACTGAATCGTCCTCTGTGTGTGTCAGGCTTCTTTTGTTCAGCATAGTGTTTTTGAGAGTCTTCCCTATTGTGGTGGATATCAACGGTTCATTCCCTTTTGTTGATGAGTAATAATTCCACTTTCCTCATTCACTTTCTGTTGTTAGCAATGATCTATGCCTACAACACTGGGAAGAATGAGACAGGGAGATTTTATTCCCAAACATGCCGTTTATATATTGTGTAACCTTGAGTAAATTCCGCTAAGCCAGACTTTTCAATCTGTTAGATGTGGGCGATGATGGAATGCTACTCTGTAAACCCAGGAGAGGTTTGTATAGGAGACCCGCAGGTACGTGATGGTAATGCCCTTTAAGCATAATGATGCCAGAAGCAGTATGAGGCATGACAGCTCTCCTTGTGAACCCAAATAGCAAAGTGTTGAGCCCGATCCAAGAAGCCACCACTGCTGTGCTCTATTATTATCTTTCATGTCCTCATTTGTGGGAGGGTAATATTCCCAATATTCATTGCTGTGAAAATGATCATCCTCTCATGTACAGACGGTTGTGTTTTCAGATAGGAGACGAGCAGCGGGAGCTGTAAGATTCTTTAGGAAGCATATTTTGTATTGTTAAGCAAGTATATACTCAGATTTGTGTAAGATACAAATTAATAATAAATGGAGAAATAAATAATATATGACAGATATGTATGCAATCTAGAAGCACACCTTTTTCAAATCGTTCTAGTTGCCCTTAAAATATCATTATCTTTCTTGTAGAGTATCATTTTCTCTTATGTGTTCTATATAGTATCACAGTCATGTTAAGAGAAGACCACATGCCACATGTTTGCAAGCTACACCAGGCTTGTGGGCTCGGCTCCATGCTGTGACCAGGCCTACGCTGGAGACCTGGCAGTCCCCGGTTTTACATCTTGCAGTGGGGTGAGGCCAGAGAACTTTGAAGTTCTAGAGGGCAAATTTTGTAATGGTTCTCCTTGTGCAAGACTTTCAGAAACATCTGACCTCAGAGATTCGTGTGTACTGCACCTGCATTCAGCAGGATCTTGCACACCTTTGCAGATAAAGCCGAAACCTAGGCCACTGATCCCAGTTCAGATTCCCATCATTAAATATGGCAGGAGGTCATATTGGTGCTTAGTGCCCCCTCTGAGTGCCCACCCTCAGTGCCCACCACTGAATGTCATCCCACCGTCTTCTAAGAGGAAGCAAAGCCTACACCCTGTGAAGACCTGTGACTCATGAAGGAGGAGGGTGCCAGAAGGTGCTGTTCACTCACACCCTTCTGTCTGCTCTGTGCGGCAGGCCTGGCACCTCATGAAGAAGCAGGCCCAGAGGCGCTTTCAGTGCCAGTTCACTGTGGTGATGGGACAGAGATTACGAGATGGGAACAGTGATGCTGTGCCCTGACCACGTCATGGGGATATTGTGCATCGTCACCACGGGAGGGTGGATTGTCCATGATGGACTGCCCACAGGACTCACCCTCATAGACCATCAGGAAGCTTCACCTTGTAGACCATGAAGAAGCTCCAGCCCCAGTAGGCAAATGGGTGGCTTCTTTCTTGGCAGAGCCACCAGCCAGACTTCAGACATTGTTGAAGTACCTTCCAGGCCTGATGTTTGGCATTCCTAATTCCAGCAAAGGTTCATTTGGGTTCATGAAGAGCAAGGTCCAGTAGCCCAGGCCAGCTTCTCTATACATGTGGCTTGAGAAGGTCCTTTTGTCTTCCTCCAATGCTCCTGCAAGTGCCTGTCACTCAGCAGTTGAGGCATCCTCCTGGCTCTTCTCCTTCTGCAGTTCACTGACTACTACAGACTTCCAGAAGGCACTGTCTATGGTGACCTCATGCACCACCATCCCAGTAATACTTGGGGACTTGGATGGGGGACTCTGGGGTTCTGCTGCATGGGCTTCTTGTCACCTCCACAGGACAAATCTGCCCTTCTCACAGGAAGAAAAATCTTTCATTTATGATTATTATTAATAGGAACAATATCACAACAAGATACAGGTATCATGATAGTTAATTTTATGAGTCAACTTGACTGGGCTCAGGGAGCCCAGATAGCTGAATAATCATTATTTCTGGGTGTGTTTGTGAGGGTGTTTATGGAGAAGTTTAGCATTTGAATCAGTAGTCTGAGTGAAGAAGATTTCCTCACCAGCGTGTGTGGGAAGCACCCATTCCACTGAGGCTCCAAGAGAACAAAAGGGTGGAAGAAGGACAAACTCACTTTCTACTTGAGCCTGGAACATGTCTCTTCTGGTGCACTTTGACAGTCGTGGGCCTCATCCTCAGGCCTTCAGGTTTGGGCGGGAACCACACACCCACTCTCCTGGGCCTCCAGGTCACAGACTTGTCAGCCTTCATAATCGTGAGAGCAGGTCCCTTGTAAGAAATACTGTTCTATGTATCTATACATATCCAATTGGTTCATTTGCTCGGGAAAACCCTAAATGATACAGATTTTGCTACTAGAAGTGGTTGTAGAAACAGCATTTTACAGATGAGTTTTCTGACTGGTTCTGAGATTTCTGTAATTGGCTCTCTAATCTGATTAGATTTAAAGATGCTAATGACTCTATTTCCAGTAGTAAAGAGAGCACTGATCAACTGTGGTATGAACTGTTAAGAGCAAGATGTGAAATATCTGTATTGGATACTCCTCATCAAGGAGTTAAGTGACTCTATTTATGATATTTTTAAACATTATTGGAAAACTGCAGAATATAGTGGCCTTGGTGGGTTGCTCCAGACATCACTGGTGAAAGAAGAGGATGAGCTCGGGGATTTGAATTCCCAGGTTAAGCACCACATAAATGACCTAAGAGCTTCTAAATGTGTCCTGAAGGAGACCCTGTGTTCCACAGGGCCGAACTTGCTAAAAAGCAAACTAAGAACCTCATCTGTAAATTGGCTGAATTACAGTGCAAGTTGAAACACCAGTCTTGCAGGGGTTCACTGGTGGGGTGAGGGCATTGACTAGGAAAGAATAAGATCGGTAAGCTGGGATGGGGACACATGGGTAGACCCTAATGAAGCTGGGGACATTGAGCCTTTAAATTCTAATGAGTTTTCTGTGCCAGTGGAAGTGGTCATCCTACACCCAGTGGTAATGGCCTTGCTATACCCATCTGAGGAATGGAAATAGGGAAGTCAAAATGGGACAAAGCTGTCCTTACCAAGATGTTTTTTCTTGAATATATGTCCCCTATAGTAACTCCTCTGGTTAATTTCCAGAGTTTTGAAAAACTTCATTTTGTCAACTACTACCAATATTCTCATTCTTTTATGGAAAAGAGGATTTTTGTGTGGATATATTCCACTCCGTGCTGATGTCATCTAGGGTCATACAATGATGTTATTAAAGCATGATTGCAGTCCCTTCACTTTTCTAAATTATTTGTTTTTCAACAAGAACTTACAACTGTCTATGCTGTTCCACTTCATTAAAAAAAGTGACGGATTGTTTTGTTTGTGAAAAAAGCTAAAAAAATATTTCAGTAGTAGCATGTAATAATTACCAGCTGTTCAATATTTGTCACATGCCACGAAGAATGTATAACAATGAAGTATGGTTCATCATTTGTATTTTTAAGTGGACATATCATCTAAATTTGTACTATATTTTTCTTTTTTATAATAATTATTTATAAAATGCTTAATAAATACATCCGATCTTTTCTCACTTTAAAGTGGTAGTGCAAAAAATGAATCAAATTCTTCACTTAGTTCCATGATTTTTATATTTCTGTTATTTCAGGAAGGCCTCTTGTCACCATGACCTCTAAAGAGGAAATCTCTTTGAGAATTAGATGACCGCAGTTAAGCTTTTATGATCTCACAATAGTGCTGAATATTGCCTCTCATCTTTAACTTCAAAATGTTGGTTCAATCTGTGCATGTTTATGTGGCAGTCAAGTAAACCTGGCCTAATTTAGTCTGTGGCATCTTCATGACTTTTGAGTGTTCTCACCATATGCATCCATCCAGGCCTAGAACCCAATTGATATAAATGATTTCAGTCTTTTTGAAAACAGTTTACAAAGAAAATGAAACTCTTAATCATGAAGTAGGCTGTTCAGAATGTCAATGGTGTGACCTTTCAAAAATATTTTTTCACAAAATATCTGGGAAATATCTCTTTATCTGTTGTATATTTTCTTTGATAATCTATAAATATTACTGAGAACATGATTTTGAAAAAAAATCCTTTTTTATATAATAGAGTTGAGTGAATCTCATATTCCTCTATGGTTTACCCTAATGGACCTTTTTAAATTTTGGTATGATTGATATAATGTTGAAAAAGATCAATATTTATCTTAATGTTAAGACTACCTTAAAATGGCTGTAGCCTCTTCAAAGTCCCCTGACAGGAGGACAGGAATGAGAGGAGAAACTGGAAAAAAAGAAACCAGTCCTAAGTAATTGAGATTAAAATGGCTTACTTTTAAAAATTTTACAGAAACATGTGATTATCTCGGATCATTTCCAGGGCCCTCAAAGCTGCCTGTGTACTGGAGGCATCCAGAAGCTCAGGTATACGTGATTCTCAACCCCCAGACTTTTCTTCTCACTTGTAGATAATAGAAATCTCTGTGGCTTCCTTCAGGCATAAAGAATAGCCTCCTTTAAGTAATTAAAAAGTGTCCAGTCAAAAATATTAATCAACACTTCTGCTATTATCATCTCCTTCTTCCAGGTAGGATGGTAGAAATGGAACTCTATGGCATGGGAAAGGGATAATAGCAGCTTCTCTCTGTGTCATTTGGCCTCTGCCTCCCCCAGACAGACACACACGTGAACTTCTAATGCTACTATATCTGATGAAAGCGAGGGAGGGAGAGCAGCAGACAGTAGGAAAGTTTTTAGTTAACTGTCACTGTTGTATATTGGCTTCATTCTCTCAAGATCTGGAAGATATTTAAAGTAGATTCTCTCTCTTGCATGGGTATTTTCATAACTTCTTCAAAGCTTCCCCCAGCCTGTCAATCTTCTGGTTGCCCTGAGCTACAGTCTGGGCGATGTTTGCTGTGACACCTGTTGCCACTCCTCCCTTTACCCCTGGTTTTTAGAAGCCACAAAGCCACAAAGACTCTGTTGGAGTTCTGTCTTCTTCTCAAGTGGTTTACTGATTCAAACATTCAATAGATCCAGGCTTCCTCCACTACCTCAAGGACCACCTCTGGTTCATGAAAAATAGTCACCTGTCCTATGTCCCTGATCAGCAAAAGAGCAGGATAATTCGTAGGTAGCCAATTTCTTCTGAAAACTGCCTCTTGTTTTTCTTCTTACCTTCCTTCATAGACTTCTAAATTTCAATGGCAGGAGTCAGATCTCATTGCACCATTTTTTCCCTTTCCAGAAAATATGAGATATGCTTTCCATGAAGCCTCCCTCACCTTCTACCCTCACAATGAAAGAGGTAAATGATATCCCTCCCTGCCCCCACACACATAAACTTATATCAGCTCACATTTCCCTTCCTCTTTTGTGTTGGTGAATGGGAAAAATGGCACAGATTTCTCAGAAGAAATCATTTTTAAGTATCTCCTTTCTATGTAACTAAAACTCCTAACTAGATTCAACTCTCAAACTGAGTATTAATCCTCAGCATTGCCTTTTGTTATCTATACCTTAATCTGACTCAACACACTTTATTATGCAGTGTTTTTTATATCTAGGTGCTTCAATCAAAACCTTCACTATAAAACTATTTACTTTGGGGAAACCTTAAGAGTCAGAAAATCTACTTATTTAGGTTTCAAAAGATCTCAGAAAATATAGACTCTAACAATTCAGAAGAGGACTTTTTTAGTTATTGAGTTTGAAAACAGTTATAATGTAAAGGTCATTAAATCAGTCAGTTAAAGACTTCCTAGAATAGCTCCTTGTAAACATATGTAGAAAATTAAAACTTATTCTTTCCATAGCCTTTTCACAATTTACATCAGTATAATTTCATGGGGTTAAATCAGTCACATTTTTACTTACATTTAGATAGAACCTCCTTGCCATCCCTTTCACCCCCATCTTATTTTTTCCATATATACCAACACACACTCTTTCTTCTTCTGGTGCTCTATTCCAACTATAGAGACTGCTCATTATTTGGCTAAGATTCAAAGCAAGACTGAAACTAAATGATTTGCAATCTCTGTTTACCCTTGACAAACAGCTTTTTCCATGGCACCTTCAAGCTTAGTAGAAAAGGCAGACTTAATTAGTAAAAGTTACAAATAACACTGAACAAAATAGTCATTTCCAGCCTTCTGTGAATCTTTAAAAGATTATGTTAAAAAGCCAGTTTGTCTGCAACAACTTAAGCCAAGAAAGGCTTTTTTTTATTCGCCATTTTTCTATTTTCTCCTCAATCTAAGGTAATTTACCTTAAAGTACTGTCATCAATGCTCCTAATTTATGCATGTGGTAAACATAGTGATTCTGAGGTGTAAGCTCTGTTTGATATAATAAAATATCTCTGTAACCCCCCCAAATCTAGACAAATAAAAAGACAATGGCTCCTAGATAAGACTCATCCAGAAATCTCTCTCATTTTCTGTCTAACTCTTTGCATTTCTCCTAAAATTATTAAATAACAGATTCCAATATTTAACTGTGCCAGTTGTCACTAATGCTTTCCCCCGCTTTCTTGTCAGCTAGGTTAAAAGTTCGAATAATATGTTCTTTTTTAGAAGTAGGGACAAATTCTGTGTGGTAACTCCAAAAATATATGTATATTTTTTTAAGTAGGAAAGTCTATATTCTAATTTTGGAAGAGGTGGCATATATCTAAATAAAAGATTCAAGATGATCTTGGGTACTGTGATATTCATTGTAGCACTATTTATAAGAGTAAAAATTTGATAGCAACCTAAAGGCTTAGCAGAAGGAGATTAATTAACTAAATTACTATAAAATCATAGTACAAAATCTGCAACCATTCAAATCAAGTTTTTCAAGGATACTTAATAATATAGGAACATATCTTATTGTTTACATTCTGTGACAAAATTAATTAAACTGTGCTTTTCCAGGTAATGGAAAATTATAGAGTCTTAAAATATTGTTTCTGAAGATTACTTAGTAGCATGGGAAAATATTTGATATTATGTTAAGCAGAAAAGCATAATGTTCACTTGTACAAAATGTTTGTTTATGTATAGAACAAATCCTAAAGAGAAGTATGTACAAATGTTAAACACTGCTTTAAGATGTGTGGTGAAGGTGTGCATGTATTTTTATTCCCCCCCACTTAATATGTAGTTGAAAATTTTTGCAGTGGAAAAGTATAATATTTATAATAGAAGTACACTTATATCTTATATTTCTAAGAATAAATACAAATACTGTAGAGAATTCAAGTGGAATGAGTTTGGGGAGATTTCTTTGTTTGGCATTTCGAAGGTAATGGAAGACCTTAGCCAGAACATTTTCAGTGAATTTGATGGGGTGGAAGTCACTTTGCTGTAGATTAAAATTTAAAATGGGAAGGTAAATATACTAGGGATTTAAAGCCTTTTTCCAAACAGCTTGGCTATGAAAGGATGGAGGAAGATGAAACAGTAGCTGAAGAGGGACTTTTGGCTTACAAAAGGGCTGAATCTATATTTTAATAGGAGATACTAGAGGATACTCAAGTGAATATAGGTTAAAAGCCTCAATTTTCTCTATGAAGAAAGGGGGAAATTATGAGCAGAGCACAGTGGCTGGTGACAGGGTATGTTCTGTGAGGATAATAATAATGAATTAAAACCATCACTGTGATGAAGAGCATGGGGAGATGACCAATGGGCATAACAATATTGCTGAGCAGCACTGAAGGCCAGCTGCCACTGGGTGCCTAGAAAGCATGGTGACACCAATCTGCTCAAATGTGAGATTTAATCTAACAGTCTGTAGGCGGCTGGGTACAGAGCGGAAAAGGTGGATAACTGGGCCCATTCAGAGTTAAGAGATTAGAAGTTTTGGAAGGAAAATGGGACCAAAAAATATAACTCCTGTGCTACTTCAGTGATGTGGGAGCTGAGGGAGATGGGTGAGGATTATTACTTTATTAAAAAAAAAAAGTCACGGTGTATAGCACTCAGATCAGATAATTAATAGCATCCTCAAGAGGAGCCTGATGAACTCAGATCACTGGGCAGTCTTGGGTCTCTTAATTGTTAATGGGCTAGTCCATCATCTTCGCTTAGTTGGCAGGGTTTTGTCGTAAACAGGGAACATTTTCCAGGCTCACTTGCTTATATTTATTTACTGCTGGGGATACAGTTGCTCAGAGGAGGCTGGTAAGTGCTCTCTGTGGCCTTGCAGGTAAAGGGGGCTCCAGAAAGAGAGAAGACCCCCAAGGCTCTGCATCTTACTAGTTACTGCTTTCTCTGAGCACCATCGTCATAATCAGGTTTTATGTCAGCTGTGAGCAAAAATATTTGTGAAGACTGAAAGTTGGTATTTCTCTCTGGTTAGAGAAAATAACATAGAAGGACTGTGTCTTTTAAAATACATATGTGTAAATATACATTTTCTCATTAGTATGATACAATAATCCACTTAAGTTCCAAGTACATCAGAAATAAGACAAGATTTATATTATGTATCATCAAGAAAATTACTTTTAACCATTGCTGTCATAGCATCTCTAGGCTCTCTGGTTCTTTCTAATCACATAGTCAAAGAGGTGTAGTAGGTTCATTATAAGCATCTACATAGTAGGTTATGATGAGATGGAAGGTCAGCACTTATTTTTTTAAAATGTTCAGATATACTGTGGGATAGACTATGACCTCAAGTATGAGAGAGGCTACTATAATATATAATGATTAGTATTATAGGTCAATTTTTCCCATCTCATTATGGACACCTCTGTACCTATTCAGTAATATAAATAATAAGAGATCCTATAGGTTTCAAAAATCAGCCATGTCCTGTGAGTAAAATTAATAAATGCTTCATAAATAAATGGGGAGGAAAGGAAAATACTACGTACACTTTAACATCTTCAAATCAATATTTGTACTGAATTTCCAGAAATAAGCTAGGATATGTCTTGGAAAATGCCTTGAAAGGCAAGTGCTTATTAAGAGTTTAATAATGATGATGACATTTATTAATTATATCTTCTGTGCCTGGCACTACTCTAAATTACACACACACACACACACACACACACACACACACACACACACACACACTTAATAATGAGTATATATATATACACACACATTCATTTGTATATATATATATATATATATATATATATATACACACACTCATTTAATAGTGAGTGTGTGTGTGTATGTATGTGTGTGTGTGTATACACAGCTATTTAATCTTTTTCTTATCAGATAAGTGTTATGATAGGCACTATTTTAAGGAAAAATGAACTAAATATATATAATATATGTGTGTTTGTATATATATACATATATATATATGTATATATATATATGTATATATATATATAGTGGCTAAATAATAAATGCAAACTGGAAAGGACAGAAATATAAAATTGTGATTTTTAGGAGAAATATTACATAGAATATTACATAGAATATTACAATAGGATAAAGTGAAAAACAATGAGGTTTACCATAAGGCTGTCACAGACAGTCATGTTTTAAAAAATAGTGTCATAGTTTGCTTTCATATTCATGATGACAATTAAGAATTCAGACATTATGCTGTATAAGCTTTGGCAAACTGGAATTGATGTATATTTCACCTTTAAGTCTGTGAGAATTTTTTTTAAGCAATCTATGATTAACATCAAGTGAAAACATGAAAAATGTAATAGCTATAATTCTCATGATCATGAATAGAGCCTTACACGTAAGAGCAAAAAATTACTCTCTGTCACACATTCCTCTAAATGTTTTATACTTACCACCTCGTTTAATCATTACACCAACCTTATAATCTTAGTAATGTCATCAGCACCATTTCACAGGTGACAAAACTGAAGCTCAGTGAGTATGTGACTTGTCCAATACACTTACTTGGGAGACAAAAAAGTAGCAAATGCAGAACTAGGAACTTATTTTCTCACTGCAAAGTGTGTATCATCTGTCACCAGAAAGACTCCCTTTCTCTGCCCCTTCTGGCCACTGGTGAGCCAGAACTGCTTCTAGTGGCTTGCAAGAGTCAATTGTTAATTTTTGTGAGGTGGTGTTAAACACAGTTAGTTTAAAATTTGCCATAGTAGGAATATTTACACCACAGAAATAGGCCAGTGTTACAAATCAGAGACCCATTCTCCCTGCCACCAAAGCCAGTTGTTAAACATTTACCATCTCACCACTGAATTAAAGTTGTTTACATCCTAAAGTATACTGAAATTCTTTGCAGATTTCCCTTAAGCCTGCCCATGTCTTGGTAAGTACTTCTTTGTTAGTCATTCTTCAGTCAGTCTTTTTGAGTGTGTCACACTTTTTCTTATTTAGGACACATTTAACCAGTGTTTGGGCAAACAGTAGCTGGTTCTAGATTTTAATATCTTAAGTGATGCTTAAGAAAATTGAGCCATGAAAGATGTCTTTACATCAAGTGAATCTGTGATATTAATCATTAAGATGTTAATGTTTTCCTCCTGTCTCTGACTTTTTTAAAACAATTTTCTGGAGGAGACTTTTTTTTAGATGTTTAGTGAGTTATTTATAACAGCTTGCTCTTAACTGAACATTTTGGGGTGACCATTGGGCTTGATAGCAGGTCTCTGTAATAACCTGGAATGTTTTCACTTTTTAAATTTATACATTGGAAGTTTGTTTCATGTATATATCTGCAAGGTTATTATCTCTAGCATGAGTAAAAGTCATCATTGTGGTTGATAGGTATATAGTTTATTAAAGCTGCAGCTGCTTTTTATACTGCCTTGTCATCAATTTCCACTGGCTGAATTTATATACTGTCCAATTTTCTCAGTCCAACTTTTGTAGTAAACACCGTCCAACTTTTAAATACATGCTTAATGGCCCACCATATATTAACATGGGTAAATCAACCACGGGGAGACAAAAAAGACACATAACAAATACATAACAAATAGATTAATATTCTATTCCATTAAAATTAATCTTTACATCTGAGGGAAAGGACAGAACACTGCAGCATGCCCTGTGATGAACAGATGGCAAAAGTAATGGAATCAATTTGTAGTGATTTATCTACCTTCTTCCTGTTCCTCATGTCCTTTCCTTGAGATGAACCTGTTTGGAGACTCCTGTACCTTCAAAACTCCTCCTTAGTAATTGCAGAAAAATGAGTCCTTTCACTAAATGTTCATATAGGATTTAGTCATAAACATAGGAATCCCATAGGATGAGAGGTTTGTGCGCAGAGAATAAGGCTTAGCAATATTTGTTTTTTCAAGTAAGTTTTAGGAGAAGAGTAAAGACTTTGTACAAATACTGTGTCTCAAAGCTGAAATAAGCTTATTTTAGTATTGTATTATTATTGAACAAAGTTCAGAAATCCATGCCAAACCTTGTTGATAGAAAACAAACTTAAGGTGTTACTTTCTATCAGCACTGCTACCAGAACTTACTTAAAAAGGCTCAAGACCATGTACTCAATTGAAATTTTTTTATCTCTTGCAATTTTAATTTTAAGGACAATGTCTGGAGTATTCCCCCCCCCCCCAAAAAAAAATACTGATCTTACTCTTGGAGGAGGAAAAAACAGTCAGAATTTTTATTGATTACCAATACCAATGCTATCCTCATGTCCTTCTGGCTTCAATTGATGGCTAATTTTTCATGCATTTTAAATTTTCTCAAAAGCAAAAGAGGACACTAAATGAAGTGAACCACAGTATGTACGTAGCTAGGATGCCACCTAGGACTGTAGTCAGATTTCCATTAGGCAATTTGTTCAATTTGAGTTATACTCTCTCCATGTTTAATAATGTCTGTAGAAATAGGCCAGTTTTTAATATTGAAAGTTTTAATATAGAGTTTGATTTCTGGGAATTTTGTTCATAATAGAACTGATCACTTCTGTTGAATGGAACCATTCCTACTTTGCATGTGGAAAGAAATGTAGTGTTTTACTTTTCTAATAGTCTGAAGAAAAAGTTTTTATCACAAAAGCTATTATCATGCCATACAAATAGTAAATACTTTGATTAGCTTTTCTCTCTCACACAACAAATATCTAGTGCCTACACATTTTTATCTATCCTGGGTAAATGCCAATATTCCCAAAAACAATTCAAAATGACATCTATTTTTCCTCTAACTTTAACTAATATTTAGAAATGTAAGTAGAATAATGATTTCACTTTCATCTAAAATTATTTTATTTAGGGATTAGATTTATCACTAATATCAGTAAGATGACATAAATACTTTAAATAAATCTTAAATATTTATCATTCTATATTCATAATTTTAACTTTATTGATATAAAATATGAGAACCTTAAGCACACTATTTTTAGAATCACAAATTGTTTTTCTACATGTGATCTTGAGACATCTCAATTCCATATTTTCTTTTTAAATGGCTTAAACCTTTTAGAATTCCTAGGCAAAGCCATTGCATACCTTCACATGTCTCTGTAAAGATATTCCTATATCTTTGTATATCATAAATCCACTGTTTTCCAGCCTACTAGTAGTTTCCTCTCAATTGAACCTGCTGGATCATCCCTGATTTACTAGCAGATTGACCTTTTATGGAATGCAGAATGTCCTTTTACATTCTTCGTTATAAAGTAGAGGTTATGGGCACTTCGATACCAAGTGATTTCAAAATGTTTTATCTGTCATGTAGACCTATTCAAATGAGAGAATCTGTGTTATCACATCTTTTCAGTATAGTATTGCCATTAGCATTTCCTACACACACACACACACAACTTTTATTGCTTTGTTTAAACTGTTTGCAAATCAAGGAAATATTTTGTCAGATATGTTGCAAATTTTTTCTCTTTTATTATTTATCATCTAAATTTTTCTAGTTTGTTATTTGACATTTGAATATGTGTACATGAGAAACAAAAATTATATATGGATTTGAGTTTTTAAAATATTTTGTATAATTTTATTGATTTTCTTCTGTGTGGCTTTTAATACATCCCCTAATTATTTTTAAATTTTGAACAAGTCTAAATTTGTAAACTAATTATGTAATAGTAAAATGTTTTTTACACTTTGAAATATCCCACTCTGAAATGATTCTAGATGGATATTAAAGAGGAAATGAAACAAAATCCTCAGCTCCATGAGGATTTTTTCTTGTTTTCCCACTAATAAAACAAGAGAAGACTATCTTACTGATTTACAAACAAAGTATGGAAGACTCTCTAGAGCTAGGAAAACACCAGAAGGGTCTGTGAAGCAAAAAAATAAACTTTGTATTCAACCATATCTATCACTAGAACTTCAGATTAACTCTTTGGTGAAAAAGTAAAAACTGACTTCAATGTGTTAGATCTCTTTCTACTCACTATAAGCCAACAAGTAGGTATACTGTAAAATGTGCTTGTGTGTATTGTGTAAATTTTATGTGTACAGTTTTTCCATAAACATCTAATGACTATATTAAAAAAGTTTTAAATCGCACACCTGTGTGATACTGATGTAATTATTTTTATAAAGGAACAGATTGGCTTTGCCAAATTCAGTGACTTCTAAACTTTGTCTCTAAGTTTCTATCATTTCAAGGCTGTCTTGATTAAGATGTAGGAGGGAATTAAGTTTATTCAAGTTGGATTAATGAAATGCTGATTTGAACAGTGTTATCCCACAGTATTTAGTATTTCTCCTTCACTTTTATAAAATTGTTTCCTTATTCCTTGAGTATAATATATGACTGTTTTACAGAAAGTACTTATATGGAGTGTTTCAGAACCACGCATGTGGCCATTTTATATCCATTGCAGTATTTTGAAATTATGGTTTCATTATCTCTTGGCCTGTTTTTTAGAGAGAAAAATATGTGTATCACCACTATTATAAGTTTTGGAGGCTTTGAAACACTATTGAGATTGAAGTGCTATGCTTGCAAAAAAAATAGATTCTAACAAATGGCATGCTTTGAATTTTCCTTTCTACTGCCTTTTTATTCAATTTTTTTTTTATTCTTACATGGTGTTCTGAAGCAGTTACAATGAATCATAGGGCTGAATTTAGCTTTGCAAATATGCTAAAAGAAATTATCAGGCACTTCTCTTCATCTAGAAATATCACTCAAGGAAAAAAAAAAAAAAACCTTTGCTAGCTAGTGTTGCACAATGAGCCAAAAGAATTGAATCAGTATTATTACTTTCCTGAAGGTATTTGACAAACACAGAATTGTACTATCTCTGAGAAAGGCACTATTTGTAATTTTTTTTAACATAGTTACCTTTGTGTTTATTACTTAGTGAGAGCAACGGCCTGCATCAGTAAGAGTGCGAGGAGAGCAGTGTATGCACAGAACACACATGATGTGCCCTGTTTGAAGTCTTAAGCTTGAGACATGGATGATGTTTAAACATTTGCTTTGGGAAACCGAGTGGCCTGCAGGTACCTTCACTGAGATCCAAAGATGGTAGAAACTGCTACCTACCATACAAAGATGGTAGTCAGGACCCATTGTCATCTTTGGATGTAATGAAAGGTGTTGGCCTGGTGACGTTTCTCCAGTGCAGCTTCATGGATCGTGTGAACAGCATCCCCAGTGATGATTTATGATGTCTCTGTCCACAGGTGGCAGCTCACAAATCGCTGCTTATGTGTTGTTTCAAGTTCTAAATGTTATTAATCGATTTATAACTAAGAAAATCTTTCCATTGGCAGTCTCTTCCTGACAATATGTTCTATTATAACTGTAAAAAACATCAAGCTGGCTTTTGGTTATCCAGAGGCTGACCTGTCTGTATGGTTATTATGCAGAATATTTGCTTATCCACCAGTTTCCTATGAACCATCCCAAGGAACTTTGGCTTTCAAATCAAGGAATGAGGAAGAAAAAGGAGGGTAGACATGAACAAAGACCATCTGGTGCCATGGCTTCACCTCTGCGAAACTTAGAGATGGTAGGTAAACCACTGGCCATGTGAGTTTCAGGAATTACTTATCCATTAGTCTAGCTATATTTTCAGTTAGCACAAATAGCAAGAAACCATATTTTATGATATTATGAAATAGTGGAAAAATGTTTCAAATCTGAGTTAACATGGAATCTGACTATATCCTACATATTTACTCAGGTCACTACTGTTTAGACTTCTGAATATTTTTATTTTATATGAATTATTAATAAACTTTACATATTCAGAGACAATATCAATGTAAATAAATTTCCAGAAGCTTTCTATACCTCTTGCTTAATATTTTCACTATTTTAATAAATACTTTATTTCCATTAAGAGTCCTAGGTTTCAAATTAAATATGGACAATGATACAAGAATTAGTTTCCCTTTATATGGCAAAAGAACTAATTTCATGGATAGATAGATAGATAGATAGAGACATAGACATGGCCATAGATACAGATATGGATAAGCATTCATGCCTTTAGGATAATATATACATAGTTCAGTTGTTTGAGTCATTCTTCTTTAGCTGAAACTGTTTAGGTTTCTATAGCTGTTAGGTAAACTTTGAAAGTTACCTTCTTTGTGATCATTGTTCGTCTAATTCCTCTCTGCAGGGACCTAAAATGCCAAGACTCTAGAAAGACTCAGAACTGATTGGGATGAAATTATAGATATACTGTTTCCTTTTCCATCTTGGAAGAAGTGGGGAGACAAAAGCAAACAGACAACTGACATTAAATTGCCAAATTAAAGGTAAAATTTGGAACTTCTTACCTGCCTAAATAATATTGTTTTTTTATAACATTAATTTAAATTCTCTAGGAACGGCTGCTTTTTAAAAAGTGCCCTTAAAATCGCATGCTTTCATGTCATTAAACATTTATTTTCTTCAAGTATATCAAGAAGTCATTCATACAGAGCCTTATATTATTTTAATCATAAAACACAACTAGGCTTATTTAAAATGAATACATTCTATAGTTTGATACATTATAAAATGCTGTGCTTTACTTTTATGGAAAAAATCTTTTCAGTGTAACTTTGGCTTATGAATATTATAACAGTCCTTTTCTGTTCCCATTCAGTGAACTGAGACAACCTTCACTCTAGTATTTGGAGTCTCCTTCCATGAATTTGTCTTAGGAGAATGCATATTCAATGGTTGAATGTCTCTGAAGAAAAAGCAATACGGAAAGTTCATAACCTTTATGAGTGCTCTGGGTTTTGTTTTTATTTTTCAGTATATATCAGGCAAAATTTTTCATATGATCACTTTTCAAAGAAAGGTTAGATTTCACAATGAGAGTAGATAGTGCTATTTTTCTAACCAAGAAAATTTTATTTTTGCATATGACATACATCATAATTATCTTCCTTAATTAACAGCCCATTCAGAATATCATTGCCACTTAGGTCATATAACAATTTGCTTTTTGATTGGTTCAAATAGTTTATCTAGAAAATATAGGATTCTCCTTCAAATCACTGAGTAAAAATTATTTTGTTAAACATCTGAATTTGTAAACTGTAAATCAGGGAATATCCAAATGGTAGAAAATACTGCTAAGTATAGAATCAAGAAGGGTAAGAACTCCATGCTTGGAGAAATAGTTTCTTACCTCTTTCTTGTCACTTGATATTATGTATATAACTGCTGAGTCAGAAGAAAAGGAGCTGATAGCCAATTAACAAGCTTTTATTAGTGCAAAATATTTTTAGTTCAGAAGAACAAATAAAATGGGTTCTGGGCTTAATCCCAGAGTGGTGGTCTCCACTGAGGGATGTGCTGGGAGCTGACAGCAGCCAGTATTCCCAAGTGTGAATCAACCCTGATGTGAGCCTCTGGTGAAATGCTGCAATACCCACCACAGCCTCTGGGAGAGCCCTTCTTTTCTGTCACTCTGGATCCATTATGACCCAGAACAAGTCAACATTCCTCAGAGGTATTTAGATATCTTCCTAAGAACATACACTCTGAACTTTGGATTCCTGGTAAGTGAAAACAGGAGTACGTGGTCAGATTGTTTGTCTTCAATTCTGTGCATCTATTGCAGAAAGAAACTATCCATAAAATCCTGGGCTGGAGGCCATCCGGCAATATATCTACCTGGCCGTGAACATGATTTCAGCTTTCATCCACTCCCCTGGCTGGACCTGTCATTCTGGGTATGATAACCTTAACATTTTTAGCTAAAGCCTCCTCTTTCAGCATCACAGGTGATTTATGAAGGTAGACTTTTTCATATGGACATATTGAAGACCTGTCAGATTGTGTTGATTAAGTACTCAGGCTCAAGAGGCAAACTGCCATGGTTAAAAATAAGATGGGAAAGCACACCACCCTGGAGTCTGTCAGCAACTTCTCTGTGCTTTAGTTTAGTTTCTTAATAAGTAAATCAGAAATTATGATGATAGTATGATAGTAAAAACAATTACACCTACCTTATAGGGGTGTTTTAAATATTATATAAAGTTAATCTATATAAGATACATGGCAAAATCTGGACTGTGGTAAACACATACTTGCTACTAGGATACTTTAAATTGTAGTAAAATTATACTCTAAAAATAACTATTTGCTTACAGTAACCTATAATCATACTCAATGTATTTTTATAGCATCCCTGAACTAGAGCTGCAATCAACACAGAGATATAAAACTTTAAAAGCTGGGGCCTCAGACAAATTAGGATTTATCCTCAAACTCGTCTCTAACCACTATACTAAGAATATCAGTACAGGATGGGGATAGGGGTTTGAGCACTCAGAGGAGGCACCCAAAATAGCCTGGTAGGCTGGGACCTCTGGGGGAAGATTAAGTGAGGAGACAGCTGGTAGGCTGTTTTTCTACGTTGGTATATTAGTTTGCTATCACTGTCCTAACAAATCACGACAAAATTTGTGGCCTTAAACAATATAAATGTATTGTCTTAGACTTGTAGAGACCAGAAATCTGAAATGGGTCTCAACAGAGGAAATAGCAGCATGTTGGCAGGGTTCTGTTCCTTCTGGTGGCTCTAGGGGAAAATCTTTTTTTTTTTTGCCCACATTTCTTGGCTCATGGCCCCTTCCTTTATCTTCAAAGCTGGCAACTACAGATAGTGTCCTTTTCACATCACACTGCATTAGTCTTACCTACTGTCAGCCTCTATCTTCCAGTTGAAGGACCATTGTTACTACATTGGGCTCACCCGGACAATCCAGAATGATCTCTTCATTATAAGATTAGCTGGCTAACAACCATAATGCCACCTACAACTTAAATTCTCCTTCCACATGAAAGGTAACGTAATCACAGGATCTGGGAATCACAACATGGTCACCTGTGGGAGGTCTTCATCCTGCTTACCACTGCAGCTGAATTTTAATTAACCTAAGGAAAACACTAGGAAAGGAAGAAAGACAACACTGAGAATGAAAAAAATTTTTTAATACTCAGTGATAGAAAGGGAAAAGATAGAATTCTACAGAGCAAAGCCATCCAAGATCAATTGCTTAAATTTTCTCAACTAAATTAGTATTACCAAAATGCCCTCTTGTTTCTTTCTGAGAGTCATAGGGTATAATAAAAGTATCTAGTCATCTGATTGTTAGCAAAATAAACAGGAAAAATGGAGAGATTTCATCTTTGTTGCTCTGCATAGATTTTGTTCATGTTTTACTAGCATTAATCTTCAAGTTTCACATTCTTTTTGCTGCCCATTCTAACTAGAAAAAAAATTCAGCTTCCAGGTCATCAGTGAAGTCAATCTAAACAGGGAAAAAAAGAGAAAACAAGAAAGAAGTAAAGGAGGAAATGGTAGTATTTGGTTTTATTTGAGTTTCTCCTACCACTCTTTCACTTTATTATGAAATTATAAGGTAAAAATAGTATATAATGATAGGTTTAAAAACTTAAGGACATAGAGTATATAAAATTATAATTTATAAATCCTCCATAATTCTCTATTTCAGTCCCAATTCTTAAATATTGTGATTAATATTTGGTGTGTATCTTTCCAGACATTTTTTAATGCATGCATATGTACACATTAAACAGTTAGGATAAAAATGTATATTGTTCTGCAGCATTATGAGTATATATACCCTATACCTGGTTTGAGATGACATAGTTTAATTAGGAAACATTTACATATTTATGATACTTAATGTACATTTCCAGGAACAAGAGATTTCTTTGTACTATTTCAGAATTTCTTTTACTTTTACACTTTAATTATCTTAGAGAGTATTCAAGCTTTCTATGTAAGAACCAGGCCTTTTTAAATATTTATTTTTCGTATATGGTATTTTTCTTCTTCCTCTTTTTATTTTTGTTAATGGCTCCATCTCAAAAAAGGGAACCATTGAAAACAAGCAGTTATCCCGTTCCTTCTTTTTGGAAATGTTCTTCTGTAATGTTCTTGAATACATTGTCCCCTTGGTTCTCTCTGCTTCAAGGACACCGGTCATCTCCAGCTTCTGGTCTCCTTATCTGCCATCTTCTCCATAACTTCAGCGGTGCAGTGAGTGAAGTTTTGCCTATTATTTCTGTTACAGAGCAGGTAATCAGGGAGGTCAATTGCTGTTTTATTTTTTACTAATTTGTGGAATTTTTACATTTCCACCCATGTACCACAGGGTCATCCACACAGTGACACTGCATGAATTCTAAGTCCTGGCACAGAAGGCACTACTTAGTTTTGCAGCCTTGCATAAACCACGAAGCTCTTTGGGCCACTATTTTCTTGTCTGTAAAGAGAACCAGCAGAAGAGGCTACTGATTTTCCAACCACATTATGAGCCCTGAGGTTCTGCATAGCAACTTTAGAATGGAGTTTAGGGTGGGAAAAATAGATAAAAGGAAGCTTGCCTACTTTAGTTTGCTCATATTTTCCAAACAAAAGTCATATTTTGTCTTTTACACAATATAGAGTTTGATCCTTAAAATACTGAAACCACTAGGCTAAATGTCTGCATCAGTATCTCTGAGACTATAGAATCTCCTGTTTTGTGGACTAGACATGTAATATCTGTGGAACTTGCCTAAAATCTAAGCCAAGTCCTAATTTACTATTTACTTTTGTTTCAAAAACATCTATATATAGAAAATATCTATATGAATCTCTGGATTTTAGTAGACTCAACTGCTTTTAATGTGATTATCATCAAAAAGCAAATATATTTGAAATCATTTTATGATGAGCACATTTTCGTCACTGTAAAAAATCATATCTTTTAGAAACTCTATTCTTTTTTTCTATTAACTTTTCTTCCAATACACTCTACTTACCCAAACAAGATTAATTTCTCTCAATCATGGACATCTTCTGGCTCAAAACTCCCACGGGTAAATTTCTATATAAATTTTATAATTACTTTTAGTTGTGCTAGACTAGAGATGGTAGGAGAATGTCATAGATAGGATAATTACCAAGGATACATGTAGCTGACTCTTTTGGCTGTGTGTGTGTGTGTGTGTGTGTGTGTGTGTGTGTGTGTGTGTGTGTGTCTGTGTTCATGTGTTCCTTGCCTGGCTGCAGCCATGGTTTGGGTAAGTTAATTAATCTCTGAAATGCTTTTGAGAGTTACATGATATCGTTTACATGTTAATCACTTGGTTCAGTGCCCAGCATATAGTAAACTGCAATTGGCTGAATTGTATGCTTTCTCTGTGAGCCCAGGAAAGTCAAACCTTGCCATCTAGGGTCAAATTTAAATGAAAAAAATACACATACACACATAGGTTATACATTTTGTCATTTTTGAAAGAGAATGACTTGAAACTAGTTAGATAGTTCTACTCCTTGTAAATTTTAGTGAATTTAAAAAAAAAATTCAGAGAAGTACATGGTTCTCCTTATTTAAACAGGGAATATGTATAATCCAAAGAAAATATCAATACAAAGAATACCATGGAACAGATAGTACATTACTTTTTGAACAGTAAAGGAAGCAAATACAGAGAAATATAAGAGCTAAAATGTCACCTCTCTAGCACCCAGAGCAGACATTGTTAAATTGATAGTATTCCTCTTTTTAGATGTGTTGATATGATGGGCAGCTCCCATCATATCAACCAGAAATGTGTAAGGGATAAGTTTTATTTATCACCCTCCCATTCTGATATGTTATGAAGAGATGCTCAACCATATATAAAGAATGTCAATAAATTCATTTCCTCCATATAATATAAAAGCAACAAGTAGTAAACTAAAAAATGTTCATGCAACAAACATAACAAATATTTCTTAAATGAATAGTCAATATAATGAAGAAGGCTGGAAAATAAATGAGATACTGAGCTTATTTTTTTAATCTGATTTCGAAAAATAATTTTTGCCAAAACAATAATTATGAAATAATGAAAACAGTAAAATGCATATTAATCAGCTACAGATTTTGAATGTGTGTATAAATTTATAACCAGTGTAAATGAACTTATTTAATATTCAGAGACACAAAGTGAATTCCTAAATATTGCAATTTTATTTAATTTTCCTCAAGTTCTAAAAACAATTCTTGTAAAATATATTCTGATTTAAATAAATTCAGAATATAATTTCCTTTAAAGATGGATTTTTACAGCACATTTATCTAGTCACTAGACATTATACTGGAAAGGCATGAAAACAAAAAGCCAGTAGAATGAATGTAAAGTAAATGAATATACTCATTTTCAAATATAGAATCCCAGAATATTGGAACTAAAAACATTTTTAAGGATTAATTGATCCAGTCTTGCCTAGCCATGCTTTTATTTTTTATCTTTGTATTAATATTTTCCTTCGACCATTTATATTTTTATATGTAACAATATTTATCTCTGGAAATTACCTGAGATTCATTTTAAAACAAGATGATAATAAACTAATGCGTCCTTTCCCCTTTCTTGCATATTAAAATGAGACTTAGATCAACTCACTCAGCAAAGCACATAGACAATCAAAGTAGGAGAAGCCCCCCGAGGCCTGGGGGATCGTTGTACAGTTTGTTTTCTCTTTGTATATTTCAGTCAATAGGCAACATCAGCCAATTAACTATGCATAGAATCTTTTAATCTATACAATAAAGTCACAAATAATACATGATATATTTTAATACAGGATGTATTATGTTGTATGCATAAGCCCATATGCATACAAAGAATGAGATATAAGTTTTCAGTGAAAAAGTACATCTTACATAAGGCTGCTACAAACTTAGTAAAATAAGTACCATAAGTTACAGAAATTCCATTTGAGTACTAGTACTAAGAGGAATATTGTAATCTACATTGAAAAATGAATGGTGCTTTCTCTGATGGTTGTCCCCAAATTGTGTTCCTTGGATCATTAGTTTTAGAGTAGATCAGTAAGTGCTTCAACGGAAAAGGGTACTTAGGTCAAAAAAAATTATAAACTATTTGATTAGACAACATTATTTAGCTCCCACTGTTCTGTGTAAGTTCAGGTGCTTTAGTCTGAATGCTCTCATGTCTCCAAGGGAAGTTAGACAGCCTTTTCCCCATTCCCGTAAATCTTGAGGCTTTTCTGTAACAGAAGATATCACAAGAATTGTGTTCCTTGGAGATCTGTTCTAAGTGTTTTACATTATATTGTCCCTATCTAACATTAATTACATGTTATGTGTGATATGTGCATTTAATTATGTAGAGATATATATGTGTTTGTCTATACACATAAAAACACACATATGTATAAATATACAGCAGGTCTTCAGATCATTTCATTTCATTCAACATATTTTCATTATACTGTTGACAAAATGCCATAGTAACTTAACTCTTGTTTGTATCAATTAGCCTATGGTAAACTGGTTTTGTTGTACATCATTTCACTTAAATTTGCAGAAACTTTTGATAACTTTAAGTTAGGACTTTATTATAGAAATACATGTATAAAGGAATATATACACATATATATGTAGTTAAGTTCAGTTTCGAGACAACCTTTTTTCTATTGTAACAAATCCTTTGAGTTTATACTTAACAAAAAAATTTCACCTTGCAGTGTGTACATGATAGACATTTCTTAAGGATGAATCAGATCATGAATAATAGCAAAACACTGTAGGTTATAAAAGGGACTCTTTATTATCACTGTTTTCTCTACAAAGTGAAGATTTATAGGCAAGTCAATTGATTATACTCTGAGATCTTGATTTCACACTTCAAGGAAAAGCAGAATATTATTTTCCAGCATTGTTTATTATGGGAATGTCTATTTGAAAATTAATAATTACTTTTACAAACACTGTACACATCTTAAAGCATTGTATTAAAAGGAACAAAATTGTGGCAAAAATATCTCACTGAGCCAACTTTCAGGAATGAACAAATTTTGGAGAACTGTCAAAAATTCACCACTAAGCTCAATGGGTGCTGTCTCCAAATGCAAGTCATCTCACATTGTTTCTTTGAAAATAATTTAACACTGTTGTTCTTTTTTGCTTACAATGTCCACCATTTAAAATGCCTCAACGTAGTTTTCCTTCACAGACTACATTTTTGGTGAAATTGATCCAACTAGCGAGTTATGTATGTGATGATATAAGAATCAGAAATCAAACACATACCAATTAGCTTATTTATAGTAAATATATTTGTAGTCTATCTCTGCAGTTGCATTGTGTCTGCTATAATTCACATTGTTATCAGACTGTTAAGCTGCATATAATAAACCTTCAGGTTTTTTATTTTAAGAGATGATTTTTTTTTTTTTTATTACTGATATAGCTGTAGTAGATTCAGAGTAGTAGATTCAGGTGAAAAACACTTTATTTTAGGCCACCAAATACAATAGCCACTAGCTATATATGGCTATTTAAATTTAAATTTATTGAAATTAAATAATATTAAATATTCAGTTCCTCAGTTTTACTAGCCACCTTTCAATGTACAATAGCCACATGTAGCTTGTGGGTACAATGTAGATAAAGAACAGTTAGATCGTCACAGATAGTTCTGTTGACAGCCTTATAAATCCTGCTCTTCCTAGGTGAGTTCCCAAGGTATATGGAAATCAAATAGTTAAGTCTCTTTTTTTATATGTAACTTGGTCAAAAGATTTAAATGACTTGTTAAAGCTCATATCAGTTAAATTACAAAATTTTTAAAGTCTGGCTTTGTGTGTAACTGTGAGTGTGTATCTTCTTGAATGTGGTTGCAAGATTGATGGGGATTGTCAGCATTCTTGAAATTGGATTTACATAGGTGTTGGTAATTTTTTAAAAATATTTTTTGAAATGCACTGAAATATTTTACATAAGTAAACACATCCATTCAAAGTGTAGATTTCCATGAATTTTGAAAAATGTATATACCAGCATCTCAAGATATAGAACATTTCATTGCCTCAAGAGATTCCCTTTGACCTTTCTCATCAAACTTGTACCAGACTCAGCCTAAGGCCACCACGGATCTGCTTTCTGACAGAAAAGATTTCTATTTTCTAGACTTAAAAAGAGTCTTATATATTTAATGTATGCTTTCATCTTTGATTTACATTCTATACATTTTCTAAACTCATTTTTTAATAGCTTTTTATGTAGATACTTTAGGACTTTCTAATCATACCATTTGAAATTAGAGTTTTATATCTTCATTTCTAACAGTATATGTTTTATTTCTACATATATATAAACATATATAATATTATTATAATAGCAACACTGAATAGAAATTATAAGAGTGAAAATATTCACTCTTACAATTTTCATCATGAAGTTGTGTGCAAGTTATCTGTATATCGCAGGGATTAGACCTTATATAATTGTGGGAGCTGGTTAAACAGTCTCTAAGACTGTTATCTTTGTATCTGATGTTGGAATTTGAATCAACAAGACAGGCAGTTAAAGAGGTTAGATAGATGTAAAATGGGGTGATCACAGACAAGATGGAGCCCACAGACATGAGCTGGAACCTATGACTATGGAATGTAAATTTTCATCGTCCTCAACCTTGATGATGTGGGTGTCTTGCAGGAGAAACTAGTGCACTCCATTACAGAGCTAAACAGGCATATGGCCCCAGAGTCAAAGGAACTGAAAGAAGACCTAGTGGAAGAAGGAGCAGTTGCAGGCCTGACTGCATGCAGTCTGTGAATAACTGAAAGCCTCAAATTGCTTTGAAGCACTACTTTCACTTTATCCTACAAATTTTGGTAAGTTGTATTTTCATTTTTATTTAGTTTAAAATATTTTCGAATTTTTCTTCTGACTTCTTCTTTGACCCTCTTGTTGAGAAATGTCTTTCTAAATCTGCAAATCTTTGGGGATTTTTTCAACTATTATTGATTTCTAGGTTAATTTCATCATGGTTAGAGAATACACATTGTATGGTTTCTTTCAAATTTGTTAAGGTATGTTAGGGCCCATCATGTGGTCTGTCTTGGTGAATGTTCCCTGTGAGCTTGAGAAGAATGTGTAATCTGCTGCTGTTGGATGGAATCGTCTATAGAGTACATTATTTTTATCTGATTGATGGTGTGTTAAGTTCAACTACATCCTTACTAATTTTCTGCGTGCTGATTCTGTTCTTTTCTGATATAGGGGTGTTGAAGTCTCCACCTCTATTAGTAGATTAATCTATTTTTTCTTGCATGTTGTTTTTGCTTCGTGTCTTGTGATGCTGTTGTAGGCACATACACACTAAGAATTGTTATGTCTTCTTGGAGAATTGACGGCTTTATCACAAAGTGCCATTCTTTATCCCTGATAACTGTCTTTGCTTTGAAGTCTGCTCTGTCTGAAATTAATATAGCTACTCCTGCTTTCTCTTGATTAGTGTTAGCATATCTTTCTCCATCCATTTACTTTAAATGTATATGTAATCTAACTTATATTTAAAGTGTATTCCTTATAGACAGTATAATTGGGTCTTATCTTTTGATTCACTTTGACAACCTGTCTTTTAATTAATGTATTTAGACAACTGATATTTAAAGTGATTATTGATCTATTTGGATAACATCTACCATATTTGTCACTGTTTTTTATTTGTTGTCCTGTTCTCTTCCTATTTTTGACTTCTACTTTTCTTCTTTTTATGGTTCACCTGAGCATTTTACATGATTCCATTTTCTCAGTCCTACTTTTTATTTTACTTTATATGTTGCCCTAGAGTTTCTCATATACATTTACAATACAATCCACTTTTAAATAATGCTAGACCATTTCACAAGTAGTATACCTTATAATGACAAAATAATACTAATTCTCCTTCCTATGTATTATTATTGTCATTCATTTTATTTATATATAAGTATATAAGCATATATAATGAAATACACTGTTACTATTATTTTGTGTAAAGTATTATATTAGATCAATTTAGAATAAGAAAATTTAAAAAGTTTGCTTTCATTTATTCCTTCTCCATATGTATCATTTTATTTCTCTCTTTGAAGAACGTTTTAACATTTCATGCAAAGCCAGTCTACTGGCAAAAATCTGCCAAATTTTTCCTTGTCTGAGCAAGTATTCCTCCTTCATATCTAAAGGATTATTTTATAGGGTACAGAATTCTAAGGTGATTTTTTTCTCTCAACACTTTAAATATTTCACTCCCTTCTCCTCTTACGTGTATGGCTTATGAGGAGTTGGATATAATTCTTACCTTTGATCCTCTCTAGATAAGGTGTTTTTATCCTCTGGCTTTTATCAAGACTTTTCTTTATCTTTGATTTTCTGAAGTTTGGTTATAATACATTTTGGTGTAGTTTTGTGATTTTGCTGTTAATATTTTTTTCTTTTTGTTATTCTCTGCACTTCCTGGATCTGTGGTTTGTTGTCTGACCATCTGTGGAAATTCTCAGGCTTTATTGGTTCAGATAGTTCTTCTGTTGTTCCCTTTCTTCTTCTGGTATTTGCATCATATGTATGTTACACTTTTGCCCCAGAGTTCTTATATATACTATTTGTTTAGTCTTTTTTCTCTTTGCTTTTTAGTTTTAGAAGATTCTACTGAGACATCTTCAGTTTAAGAGTGTCTTTCCTCAGTTGTGTTCAGTCTGCTAATGATCCCATCAAAGACATTCTTTATTTCTCTTAGAGTGGCATTGATCTCTCACATTTCGTTGTGCCTCAGTCTTAAGAGTAGAAGCAGAATCCCTCTGCTTACATTGTCCCTTTGTTCTTGCATGCTCTCTATCCATTAATACCCTTAGCATACTAATTATAGTTCTTTTGAATTCCCAGCCTGATAATTCCAATATCTCTTACATATCTGGGTCTGGTGCTTCCTCTATTTTCTTTAGTTGTTTTCTTTTTACCTTTTCGTATTCCTTGAAATTTTTTCTTAATATCTGGACACGATGTACTGAGTACAAGGAACCCAGCCTTGAGTCCAGCATAGGTTTCTGCTCTGGTAAGTTGTGATTCTCTAGATTCAGCTGTCTTTGTCTCCAGTTTTGGTGCATCAGTTCACCCTGTGACCTCACATCTCTGACAGATTTAAGATGAGTTGATTCTTTGGTTTGTTCATTTTTAATTTTTTACTTATTGTTAGGATATAGTAATGACTTCCAAGCTCCTTACACATAGGACTAGAAATTGGAATTCTTTATTATAGGCATTAAAAAATAATTCATACAGAACCTATAAGTAGAGAAGCCATACTATAACCAACAGGGAAATACTTGTAATCTTTGAGATTAAAAGGGAAAACAAAAACATTTTTCCTATGCAATACTATTTTATATTCTGGAGAGCAATTTAGTTCTATATTTCCTTCAACTCTCTTATCCAAGACAAACCACAGGAGTTTTTCTCTCATAAACAACAGGTCCATTAAGATGTTGACTCCTACAAGAACCCAGAGTTCTGTTAAGGTGACTATTTCTATTGCTGTGAGGTAATGAATACAAGTAGCCTTTTAAAAAGCAAATGTTCCTTTCTACTCTAACCATAAATAAGGATAAAAATTTCATAATGGCCCTAACCATAAACATCTTAAAAATGTAACTATTGAATCTGAGTTGTTGGGATAAATCTTGAATTTGTTTATACCTACGAGAATATTTCTGGACTTGTTAAACTTTTCAATTGAAAAACAATTGCTTCTAGTGATTAAAATAGTGCAATTTAAATATTTAAAATTTAATTAACTTTGAGGATATGCAATGAAATATGGCCTTTATTTCCGTGAGAGCATAGTAAAATGCCTTTTTTTTCTTAGCCCTTGACGATAACAGAATATAGAACCCAATTCTTAAAATTGTATTAAAAGTATCAGTGAGGGAACCACCAAGAGTACAGGAGAGCCTCCTAAGGGAACAATTAAGAAACTAGGAGATTATTTGGTTAGTCAAGAAAAAAAACGTCTAAATATGGCTAAATAAGATTGCTAAATTATGTATAAGACTGGCTGTCTAAAGGCCAATAAATTAAGTTATCAATATTTTCTGGTTAACCTCTGTCTTTATTGAGCTCTAAATGACTTACCCATTTATCACTTGTGGATTGTTAGTCAAATATACTGTGACCACAAAGTTACACCTCCAAGAGTACCAGATGAGAGACCAGCAGAACTTTTTATAAAATGCCCTGGCATCATATTAACAGCGATCATTGCTCTGTCTCTCTCTAGATGCAACTCCATAGGTCGCCTTGTTTTCTACACCAAGATGCCTTTTGGGTTCAGAGGGACGAAGTGATAACTCCCATCCACGGCACATCCTCACTAGAGGCTTATTTACAATGTACAACCCAGACAGATCAGGCACAGCATACTAAAAGGATTTCTTAGGTAGAAAATCAGTATACAGCAGCCCCAGAAGACCCTCATTTATCTTACAGCTAGTAAATTCCATCAGTATGCTTAAAGGAGGACAAAACTGCCTGAATTGTCCCCAAGGAGGATGAAACAGAGTTGCAGACCCACAGTTAACACTTTCTTACCCATGTGGAATATAGTGCTTCCATAAACTGTCTAGCATTTGTTTTTGGTGGTGGTAAACAGTACATTTTGTTATAGGGAAAAATCATAACTTTCATACAAATATAAAAAACAACCCATAGATTTTATATGACTTGCTAATTAGCGAGCCAAGAAAATAGACCATCAGGAATGCTGAAATGAATCTGTAAGTAAATGCTAAACTGGTCAACATTTACAGAATAATAAGCAGTCCAGGAGATTAAATTCATTAGCATTTCTATGTGAAAATAACAAATTTACAGTGTTTTCTACCATCCACAGAGTTATAAAATAGCTCAAAAACAATGAATTGGAAAACCAGACAGCAACGCTGTACTCTTTACAGTGGGTGTGCATGCATTTCAAAATGCCGACCATCTAACTTGTGGTCAGACAGTGGGCATTGGCCTCTCTAAGAGGATTAAGAGGAGAGTGAGTGGAGCAGCCGCTGAAAATGTGATTTGTGTTTCATTATCTTACAATATGAGAAGGGTTCTAGTCTATAATTCATAAGTGTTTAATTTTTGAGGCTTACATTCAACAGAAAATATTTATCTCTAGGTAATTAGCCTAAGGAGAAAACAAAATTTAAAAAATCTGATATTAGGCATTCACTAGTAAGCATTCACAAAAAACACAATGTCTTTCTTCATTTTCCAGAAATATATCATTTGGTTGGTGGGGGAAGAATTAAGACTATGTTGGACTTTGGGTATCAGGCTAAGACATTTTGATTCTAATCTCTGTTTGCAGTGGGAAGTTGAGAAGTTTTGATCTAAGGAGTGAGAAGAAAGTGCCAACACACAGACATGAATCTACAATAACAAGGTAGAGGTACAAATCAAGAAAGATTAGCACAAATCAAAGGACAGCTGACTGACATTCACTGTGTATGGCTTTCAGACTTTCTCCAGGTTCATCATTTTACTGACAACTTTGGTTGTTTAACTTCTAGGAACTATTTACGTCTTTCATGCAGAGTATAATTTTAAATTTTTTCTTTTAGTAAGAAACTTCATATTCAGGCAGGTATACAATATTTGAATGACTTAAAAGTTCTGACCATATCATGGAAACCTTATTGAGAATTCTGGCCAATATTAGTAACATCAATATCATATTTAGGAAAGAGAAGCCTCTTCATATTGCCAAAGCAAAAAATTCACCAAAGTTGAACAGGCAAGGGAGACCTGATTCTAGGTTATTGCAAGAGCAGAAAGAGACCAGAACTCAGTTTGAGCTTCAGGTCACTTAAACAAAGGGCAAGAGCATTTTTAAACAGTAAAGTTAAGAGGGAAAGAACAGGTCCTCTGCCTTTGCTAACTGGATTTACCCAAAGGAAAAGTAAACTCTCTCTTATCTTTGTGAAGGTACTTTCCTAGTAGTTTATAACTGGGAGCAAAGTGCACATCAAAATTAGGCTCTTACCTTTTCACAGAAACTGGGGAGTGTGGGCGTGCTGTTTTCCTTGATGTTTACATTCAAAGAGTTAGGATGTAAAACTGGCAGGAGGTTTTTTCAAGATTTATATCTCAAAGGGGCAGAAAAGAAATTTACAAGTTTTTTAACAAATGTTCTAGATAAGAGAGGTCAGATGCCTAGAATCAGGAAGAATCCTGCATATTTATGGACAATTTATTTTCCTCAAATTCTACTTATTTAAATGTTATCTAAAAAAAAAAAAAAAAAGCCTTAGCAGCATCTAGACTGATGTTCAACCAAATATCTGTGTACCAGGACCTAGCCAAGTTGACACATAAAATTAATCCTCACAGTGGTGGGCCTGGTATACAGAAAAACCCTCTAAAAGGCTCTACAGAATTCTGATGATGCATTTCTGAGGAGTATATCTGAGAAACATTCTTATAGTACTTTTATTGAATAAATCAGTTACTTAATAGCAGAAAATTCAGATAATTTGACATAGACTAGGTTTTTGTGAATTTTTAGTTTCAGAGAAGCAGAAATAATAATTATTCTTTTCTGGATAATGAAGCTTGCTTTGAAATATATGAATATCAGCAAAGTGCCCTGAGGCAAAGAAGAGGCCTTTTTAAGTGAAGGATCTAATCTTAGAAGCAGGAACTGTGCTTTCCAGGGCCTACTAGGTAAGAAGAGTATGACCTTCTGGTGATATGAGTGTATGATTTCTGTAACTGCAGGGGACTTAGCACACAATCTAAGAAGTAGAGAGATTGGCAATTTACATTTTCACTGTGATATGGCAAAAAAAAAAAAGTGCGATGTGGAAATATAACTTTTCTTAGAGTTAGTCTACACACCTACAACCCATGATAAGAATTAGATGTAGTTAGCCTTAGAAATGATAACTTTTGATATTGTGTAGTGCTCAGTACTTTGGGAGAGTAGGAGATAGGAGAATAAAATAGAAAGATGCATTCAAGCACTAAATAGAGATGTTAAGAAAAGCTTGCAGCAGATGAAGTTATTATTCAGCTGATGTGTTGCTATCTCTCAGATCACTGGATACACCTTAAAATGCAAATTGCGCCTTTCTAGGCATTGGCAATTTTTCTCTATTCAAGGGACTGAAGATAATTTTGGCTCTCTACCCAGGGCCCTGTTTTTTAACTTACAAAGTCCTTTATAAGGTAAAATCATTTTAATCTTACCCTCAGGTTCCTCCTTCTCTTGGGGGGTCTTTATTATCCTATACCGCACAGCTCTAAAGAGGCTGTAATGAAAGACAACCTCTAACACTAAGGAAATTAAACCAATCTAAGACACAGTTATGGAAACATTTTTTCTACATAACATTGAATCATTACTCTAATTCAATTTTCAGATCTATACTCTAGGTTCCTTTTTCCTACTTCACCTTCCTCCATTTTTTAAAATTCTTATTTAATACTTGAGAGTAGCAGAATGCCACCTAAAAATGTCATTTTGGCATAAAGATTATTTTGAGCTGAAGGCAATTGAGAGAAGCCCATACCAGAAAAGCTCTCTGCCTTCCACCTATTTGCCTAAAAGCAGGACATAAATTTGTAAAGTTGGCCCCCTCTTCTTTCTCCACCAGGAAGGACAGAAGTTAATCACCTGAGACAACTCTTAAATTCTAGCCCCCATCCGCTCAGAGATAGCACCAGAGGAATCTACATAATAAATGGTACTAATCAGCCCTTATCTTCCATTAGTTCCCCATATATTTACCTCCCACAATTTGCTGCCCTAGAAATTCAGTTCTTTTCCTTTGTTAGTGTTCTTTTGTTAAGATGCTATATAAGCCCAAGTTCTAATCACCCTTTTGAGTTACTTGTCACTGAGTTCTCCATGTGTATGAGATGCACATGTTAATAAACTTTTTTTTTTTTTCTTATTACTCTGTCTTTTGCAGGGCCCCAGCCAGAGAACCTATGAGGCTGGAGGGAAAAAAGTTTTTTTCTCCTCTACAAATATTTGTTTTCTATAAAGCTTGCTTACATAAATATTGCATTCTTTCACCCCACCACCCAGTTAAAATTCTAAATATTTGGTTCTTTGAGTTCATAAAATGCCCAGTTGACCATATTTCCTAGGTTTTAAAACCTTATCAATAGAATTATAATTTAATAACATTTCAGGGGGAAAAAAAAGTTAAAACTAAATTGTAGAAGCAAACCTGATTTTAGGGTCTTAAAACAAAGTAATATAATTTATATATCTCTACATTTATGGTAAAACTGAAATAAAGTTAATGATTTAAAAAGGTCAATGAAGAAAGAGTTGGCTTCAAAGGTTCCAGTGCTACGTGATTTATTCAACTATGTAGGAAGTACCTAGTTTGTTTTATTACATATATATATATATATATATGCACATTTATGAAACATGTATATCTATATATATGTCTCCCCATATATACACAAAATAATGTGCATTTTCAATGACTGATTTCTGATTTAGATCAAGCATGAGCTATTAACTCTCCCCTCCCATTACTTTCTTTAGTCATGTTAGTCATTGTTTATATAATTCATGGATTGAATTTCTTTTGAAATAGACTTTTCCCAGCTTAATTTAGTTGGGAATAAACACTTCTGACAATGTTATATGATATTCTCCAAAATCAGTCTACTTAGAAATGTTTTTTTAAATTATAATTGTGTAAAAAGAAAAATTTTCCCTGACAGCAGCACTAGCCTAAGAGATATGAAATTTAAAACTGTTTCACTAAAATTATTAGAATAATTTTTAACCAGCTAGTATTGTTAAAGAACTGTAAACTTTGACTCCACACGTGCTGGCTAGACTGGCATTGAACCTGACTGAGGACTCTTTCCTGACTGAAGAGCATCATCATTTGTTTTAACAAACAATGAACAGATCTGTGGATGCATCATCCGCTTACCCAGAGGAGCAGCCTACAATACTTCACCTTTGACACCCATAACTTTCCCCTTATCTAACTACTCAGTGAAATTCTCCAGTGATATATGTTCTTGAAGCTGGCAAATATATGAAACCAGCTTTAAAAAATGTCTTATATGATCTCCAATTGATTTTGTAATGTTTTTGAAACCTACATTCAGGATTTAATCTACGATTTATTTAGGTCTGAAAATATATTTATGGGCACTCCAGTAGTGCAAACAGTTAGTGTGTGTTACTTATATAAAAATATATTTATGATAATAACACAGCAGAAGTTACCTTCAGTTGGTATTTTATTCAATATTAACTCTACAAAAGTTTAGCAATTTTTTTTGTAATTTCTTAGGACCATTGTTCTATCTCTGATATTTTTATGTCATACAAATTCAGAGACTGATTTTTTTTCTTTTTCCTCATTTTTTGTGCTTATGACTAACACCAGTGGTTTTCAAATGAGGTGTGTATTTGTTGTAATTTGAGTTTTATAAAATATTTCTTGCCAAAACTTTTGTTTCATCCTCTGCCACTTAAGAGTACAATTCATGAATGTATCCAACTGAGCTCAATTACATCAAACAAAGCAAACAGTACCTGGGAAGTGCTTTTCCATCTACCTGCCTCCCTAAGAAGAGAAATAAATTGAAGTAGTCTTTTCATGGACTTACTGTGAGCTCAGTGAGGGGCTGTGGTAAGCAAGGATTTGATTTATATGTTCTGAAACTGTTAATCCATCCTCAATATGAATTCTTTGAACACTATAACCATCATTGTTTTCATTTAATTTAATGCCCATTAAAATGAAATTCATTTTAATCCAATGGCTGTAGGCTCAGGATATTTACAGTGTATTTGTGCTGGACTATAAGACTGATCTGTTCATTTTTTTAAAATTTGCATTTTGTTGAAAAACATGAACACAGGAATAAAATTTAAAAGAGGCTAGGAACGCCATCACAAATTTTCAAATTTCTTTCTATTTCAGTTCACATACTAATTTTATACAGCTATTATCAGTGCTTTTATATGGTTGCCATTACCATATATTTTGTAAGATATTGAGTGGATTCATATTATGTCAAGTCAATTAGGCAGAGTGTCCTTAGTCATTCTTTCATTTTGTAGTGGAAATATAAGCTGTTCCTACTTAAAACAACTCATTAAAATTAACCTATAGTTTTATGGTGAGGCAAATAGGTTTTTCTCCTTTGTTGCATAGATTTCATATGGTGGTATTTCTGGGTCAAATGATATAAACTTTGCTAATGGCATTATACATATATTTTTGATATACACATACATATATACACACTCACAGATATTTCTGAATGATTTAAGTATAATTTGTGGACATAACATCTTTTTCACAAATAAATTCAGTGTCTCCAAAAATATGGATTTTTTTATATGCAATCATAGTATATCAAAATCAGGATACTTAATACTGTCATAATACTATTATGTATTCCACAGTTCATAGTCAGATTTTACCAATTGTCCTGATAATGTCCTTCATTATAATTTTTTCTTGGTCTGAGTCCAGTGCAGAATCACATTTAATTTTTTTGCACCTTTATTCTCAATATGAAACAATTTTTAACTTGTCTATTGTCCTTCATTGTTTTTGAAGAACACAGGCCAATTATTTCATAGAATATCCTTCAACTTATATTTACCAAATGTTTCCTCATTACTAGAGCCAGGCTAAGCATTTTGAGCATGAGCACCACAGACTTAATGCTGTGTTCTTCACACAGCATTATTACAGAACACACAAGATACCTGTTTGTCCATTATCGGTGATGCTAAGTTGATCATTTCATTCGCTTTGTAAGAACATAGCTGGGTACTTGATATGAACACTGAAAATTTGTGGCACTTGAGCCACAACCCACTTCCTCCCACATTCCCCCAGTACTACTCTGAGTGGAACACCTAAAAATATAATGTTCCCTCTTCTCCCAGTTCACTGCAAAGGGGTAAGTCACCAGTATTTCTAACTTCCTTTAGCTCCTCGTTGCAGAAACTCTTTTCTTGGAAGGCATGGCTGAAAGGACCAGGCCTCCTCCTCCCATGTCCCATGGAAGCTGTACTCCAAGCACAGCAGGGAGGGAAAGCTTGGCACTGTCTTTGCCCTAGTTTGCTCTGTTTTATATTGGAGGGAGAAGCCAAGCTGGTTAGGTTATACTAGCCACCTAGCATCTGCTTTGAGAGCAAGTGTCACATGGGAGAAGAGGCCACTGTCCTCACCCCCAGCTCCTATTCAGTGTCCCAGAAGTTCTGCCAGGAAAGAAAGGAAGGCTCTAGAGATAAAGCGCTCTGCTGATCTTCCTGAGCAGGTTGATTTAATTTGTAAAAGATTGTGGATGGGTTCATACTTAGAGACTGACAAAACCACAGAGTATTTAAGAAGGAACGCATAGCTTCATGATAATGGTAGCAAAAAGCAAAATGGTAGAGCACTTAGAAGGTTAACAGAATGAAGGGAACACATAGCCATTCTGGTTTCACAGTCAGCTTCTGGGGTTGAGAATAGTGTGCACAGTGCTACTGACAGCACTCACTCAGGATAAATTACTACACAGTGTGACACAGATGTAAAGACAGTCCCCAAATCACACACAGCTCCATCAATAAAGGAGAAAAGTCTCACTGTCATGAGGGGATTAAGTAAAAGCTCTTACCAAACACTGGCTGAACAGTAAGCAACTCTGACCCAGGAGCAACCCTTAAGAAGCTGGGAATAAAAATAAAATTATACCACCTC
This sequence comes from Macroglossus sobrinus, assembly GCA_004027375.1. Classification (NCBI taxonomy): domain Eukaryota; kingdom Metazoa; phylum Chordata; class Mammalia; order Chiroptera; family Pteropodidae; genus Macroglossus; species Macroglossus sobrinus. Next base: position 462,760 of record PVKZ01000259.1, on the reverse strand, counting down.
TGACAGTCTGGAATACTGTACATGCCCAAGACCATGCCCTTGCAGAAGGGACTGGACTGGAACCTGGGGCAAAAACAAACTCGAACTATAGTAGTAGCCTCCAAGCCATGAACACATGAAATGGAAAAGGCTAAAATCTAGCTGGCCAAGAGGGCTTAGGCACAATCTGTGAGCAAAACATGGCTTATGCCAACCTGGGGGTAATGCCTAGACATCATTTGACAAAATCTAATACCTTTTAGTAAAAAAATTAAAAAAAAAATTGAGCATAGGCATTAGATATTATACGTAATATATATTAGATGTTTTAAATGTTAAAAAATCATTTAAAAAATAAAGATTTTATGATGTTTCATTAAATAAATAAGAAAATAGAGCTTATTAAAAAAGGATAAATGAAAATTCTGGAGTTGAAAAGTATAGCAACCGAAAAAACTCCCTAGAGGAAAGACAACACCAAGAGAATGAGCAGACAAGCTCCAAACAGGAAGAAAATATTTGCAAAAGACACGTCTGATAAAGGACTATTATCCAGAATATACAAAGAACTTTTAAAACTTAACAGTAACAACTTGATTTAAAAAAATAGGCCAAAGACATTAACAGACATCTCACCAAAGAAAATATACAGATGGCAATTAAGCATATGAAAAGATGTTCCACATCACATGTCATCAGGGAAATGCAAACAAACTTATTACCATGCCTAAATCCAGAACAACGGCAACACCAAATGCTGGCGAAGAAGTAGACCGACAGGAGCTCTCATTCACTGCTTATGAGATCGTGAAATGGCACAGACTATTTGGCAGACACTTTGGCAGCTTCTTACAAAACTAAACACATTCTTACACTATGATCCAGAAATCACACTTTGGTATTTACTGAGTTGAAAACTTAGCTACACACAAAAACCTGTGCAAGGATGTTTATAGCAGCTTTATCCATAATTGCCAAAACTTGGAAACAACCAAGATGTCCTGCCCTAGCCAATGGATGAACTGTACATTAAGACAATGGATTATTATACAGTGCTAAAAACAAATAAGCTATAAAGCCATGAAAAGACAAGAATCTTAGATGCATATTACTAAGTGAAAGAAGTCAATCTGAAAAGGCTATATACTGTATGATTCCAAGTATATGATATTCTATAAAAGGCAAAACTATGGAGACAGTAGAAAGATTAATGGTTTCCAGGGATTTGGAGAGGGGAAGATGAATAGGCAGATCACAGGGGATATTTATTGGTATGATATTATAATGTTGGATACATGTCATTGTACATGTGCCCAAATTCATAGAATGTACATCAAAAGTGAACCCTAATGTAAATATGGACTTTGAGTGACTATGATGCGTCATTGTAGGCTCGTTGATTGTTAACAATTGGGGGAGGCTATGTGTTGGGGCACGGGGTTTATGGGAAATTTCTGTAACTTCTTCATTTTGATGTGACCTAAAACTGTTCTAGAAAGACATTTATTTAACACTAATAAACTAGAAGATCTAGTCAGAGCAGTCAGGCAAGAGAAGAAAATAAAATTTGTACAGATTGAAAGAAATTAAGATATCTAGTCAAAGATAGCATAATCTTTTATATATAAAAACCTAAGCAAAAACTGAAAACACTATGAAACTAGATCAACATGGTAGCAGTGTACTAAGTTTTAAAAATCAATTGTATTTCTATAACTAGCAATGAACAATCTAAAAAATAAAATTATTAAAAACAAAAACATAAATGCATTCATCCAGGGTACTATAGGAAATTGCAGTATCCAATATGAGTAGCCCCTGGGCTTAGGATGTAGCAAAATATAGATTTTTAAATATGGATTTTGTTGTTAAGATGATGCAGATATCTCTGAAAATCAGTGTCTTCTATGTGAGAAATTCTGGGTAACTACTGAATGGAATCAATTTGTTGCCAGAAGGGAACTGTACAAGTTTAGAAGGAAAATTAACATAAATATTTACAACAGCAAAGCAAGACATCTTATTTTGGAGTAAGAAAACCAAATTAAGCATGGAGAAAATTATTTGAGGTTTCTTTGAATCTATTTAATCAGAGAAAGTTTGAAAAATAGGCTACAGATATGGCCAAATCAGTTTGGGATCTTCAAGAAATAACATCTAAAAAGCACTACCTCATCAAAAGAACTTGTCAAAAGATACATTTAATGATACTAATACACACATACACTCAGCCTAAAAAATTCACCAGGTATATGTTAAACCATTAAGTTTTTACAGTGGGTGAAAAGCTATACCCTTGATATGATTGATCCTTGCTGCATAAGCTTAATTATCTTTTATTGAACAAAGACTTTCAGAATTTTATCTTCCATAACTTGATAAAATGCAGTTGCCTCTTCCAACTTTACATGTTCTGAATGATGTCTCTGCTCTTTGCCTCCCAAATTATTTTAGACCACAGGTTTTACCAAAATTCTCATCAGAGAATAAAATGAATAGCCATTATTAAAGCCTTCCATATCAGTTTACTTCTAGTCTGCCTATTAAGTGTTATGCTAATGCTGCATATATTAGTTTTTATTAAAGCAGTCCCTTCTAGATATTATTTATAACAGAATGGGCCAGGTATGATAAATAACCTCAAATCTCAGTGGCTTAGTTGTATTTTCCCCATCACAGGTGGTTCTGCACATCTCTGTCATTGATACAGGACAAGAGGGTGCCTATCTTTTAAAATAATACCAAAGGGGTAAAAAAAAAAAACTCTGGAGGGTTCCAAATCAACAATTCTCTGATCCAGAGTCCTAAGTAACTTCTGCTTATAGGTCACCACAAGTCACAAGTCCTCAACCAACCATGTGCTCTGAAAGCAAAGAGCCAATATTAATGGGGAATTTATTAATTGATGGAAAATTGATCTTCATAAAAAGTCATCAGGATTTCAAAAATAGTGGTTAAATTGGAAAACCACTTTTTTAAAATCAAAGTATCAAGTAAAAATGTGTGCAGATGTACACAGCATGAGAAAAATGTACTAAATGTGCTGAGACTAAAGTGAAATTTAAGTGATATAATTCAGGGGGAAAATATATTTCAATTTCAATTTAAATGTACTATTTTCTCTAGTCCCTCTGCTGGAGCAATCACAATATAATAGTACCCTTATATCATTTAGCAAAGCTCTTTCACTTATCAAGATTAATCATGACATTTTCCTTTCATTTAACTGAAATACTTGCTATCTCAAGTTTGCAATGTCTGCCACACAGAGAATTAGCAAATAGTATTGTTTAAAGGGATTTTAAAGTAATTTAACAGCTAAACCCTAAACATTATTGTTTTTTACTAATTTAGCCTCAGACTGTATAAAACAAAAAAATCAGCAGGATTATAGCCACTCAACTACTAAATGGTAGTGCAGGAGTTAAAAATCAGGTGGCCCAGAAATCGGCACCAATGCTTTTGTTTATATATCCTATTTCCTTTGCTAAGCTTAAGTCAAGAGCAGTGATTATTATTCTTTAATCAAAATCAAAATTTAATAAAAAGTCATTTTTGGAGAGGTTTTCATTCACAATAGCAAAAGAAAACATGAGGTAACTAGAAACACAGAGCAAGGTAGTCAAAGAGAGAAATAAGAGGATCCTGAGCTCAGACGCATAGTCAGGTGTTCATGGAAACCTGGATTATGAAAGAGGTGGTATGAAAATCACCGGGAAATGATGGCCTTTTATTAAATGCTCATGGGAAAATTGAAATCCATGGGAAAATGATGTATCCCTTGCTCATATTATGTGCCACGGTCAAGCCCAAATATTCTAAACACCTCAATGAGCAAAGCTAATCTAAAATGTCTAGAAAATATATAATTATCCTTAGGATAGCAGAATAAAGATTTTCTTAAACAAAGCACAATCATAAAGGAAATCCTGTTACATCTGTGCAATAAAATAAATCATAAACAGATTCAAAACACAAGACACAGACAAGGAGTATCTTTATAGCTTATTCAAGCAGCCAGTATAAAGAAATTCTAAAAATCAATAACACACAAAATATGTATGAGCAATTCACCTGAAAAGCAATAAACACGTGGAAAGAAAATGTTCAACCTCACTGGTAATCAGGAAAAATGCAAATTGAAGCCAATATTTCAGTCTTACACAGAAGAAACTATAGTATATTTTGAGGAAATTGATCTTAAGAATCAACAGATTGTGTTATTAATGGCTACTATGACAAGGAGAGAGAAATACATATTTTTTGATATTATTTGTAGACTCTTTTTTTTTTTTTGCTTCCTTCACTACATCAATTTTTACTATAAATAGTTCAGGGACAGATAGCAAAGGGGATATAATCAAAGCATGCCAGAAAATAATGTGTGCAGCAGTCTAAAAGGAATTTAGAGGTTTGTAGCATCATTGAGCTGACAGCCCTGCAGAAAACACACACCTACCTAAGAAATGTAACCTGAAGTAAAGACACCCTTGGCATATAATTTAACAGAGTGCTAATTAGATGAACACCAACAAGAAACGTGCCAAGAAGATGCTTCTGGAGACTTTTTAAATGCTGAATAAATAGGATAAAATGCTAAATATTCTCATTTGAAGTCAAGATGTTTGGTTATGTATTGTTGTGTAACCTACCACCTTAAGACATAGGGGCTTAAAATAATTATTATTGCTATAGTTCTGAGAGTTGTTTGGGCTCGTCTAGGTAGTTCACACTTTGAGGTCTCATATATCATTTCCATCAGATGGTGGCTGACCTGGAGGCCGTCACATCAAGTATCTCAGTGAAGACGGCAGGAACGTCTGAGGGATGACCAGGAATCCTTACATGGCCTGGTTTTCCCCAGAACAAGGCTGAAGGAGAATTTGTGACTAGCCTTCAAAATTCTAGAACATCAATTCTATTGCATTTTATTGGTCAACAGGTCACTAAGGACAGCCAAGTTCAAGAGGTCTGGAGATAGGGGTGGACTGAACAATAATATCTTGATGTGATGAAATACCATGTGAGCTCAGGGAGTAAAAGAATGGCAGTCTCTTTGGAGACTAGCACACAAAATAACCAACATTCCTTCACTCCCCAGACTATACTATAAATGATTCTGAAGGACCATCCCCTTCATGTGTTAGCACTATATGTGAATGAACCAGTTCAAGCTATTACCCCAAGGCATGCATGGGCACAGTCCAGCACTAACAAAACTCGGAGTCATGAGTGCCACCATGATAAAAGGGTCATGTTATTTCTGTGTTCCTAAAATAACTCCTTTTGTGGCAGTCTAGTCACCTGGCTTTTTTAAGGGATTGGTTGCATCACTGAATGGCAAGCAAATCAAGTTTAAGGAACTTCCTGTCCAGATGGTAGTGTAGGTAAACACTACCTATGATTGAATCAAAATTACAACTAAATTATAGAAAAACCATCATTGAGAACCACCTGAAAACTAGTTGAACAAGAAGTCTTATAACTTAGGATATAAAGAAGAAGCCATGACAAAACTTGTAGGAGGAGTGGAGACATTAAACAAGAAGGTCCCCACCCACAGTGTGGCAGTTAAGAATCAAGAAAGGGTACTTCTCAACTGCAAAAGTTCCCCATGAGGAGCAAAGGATGCCAGCTTCACACCAAACTCCCAGCACCAGTGCCTGGAAGAGAAATCCCCATAACTTCTGGCTGTGAAAACCAGTGGGGATTGCGTCCAAGTAAGACAGAACCACTTTCAGTGGTTTTTGCACCCAAGTAGTCAGCCTTGGTTCATGCTAAGGACTTTCCTAAAATCTCTCAAAAGTCCACAAAGCAACAGCTGGCCTCAGTGTACCCTGTACCACTTGCTAAGATGCCCCAAGCCTAGCACTCAACTTACATTGTAACTCCTATTAGGTGGCCCCAAGCCTGACGTAAGCAGCAGCCAATGTTGACTTGGAACAAAGCTTCAACTAAGCAGCCACAGACCTGGCACAAGTATCAGCTGGCTTCAGCTTGCATTGTGGTGCCCATCAAAGGATGCCAACTCTGGCATTAATAGCAGCTGGCCTTGGTTCAGAGCATAGCCAACTGCAGAGCACTTTGAGCACACATCAGGCAGACCAAACTGGGTACGAACAGTGTGTGAATTTGATATGCACCAGAGACCCTCCCAACAGGCTTGAGAACCAACATAACTGGTAGCCAACTTCAGACCACACCAGATTATGACCCAGCCAGCTCTACGAAAGACACACCCAAGGGGCCTACTCAGCTGTCATCAGATCCCCAGGATAAAGTGATTCCTGCTTCAAGGGTAAGTCCCTGCACAACAGCTTCTCTGCTGTAGTCATGGCAAGCCCTATAAACTAGCCAGTCTGAGGGTTAGTCCCACTCATTGACATGCCAATAGCAATCAAGGCTCAACCACAACAGGAGGGCACAAACCACAAAAGACACTCCTAGAGCACATGGCTCAGGTGAAAAGGGAGAGTGTGCCACTGGACTTCACAAGACACCTACCACATAGGCTACTCTGCCAAGACTGGGAGATGTAGAGGATCTACCTAGTACACAGAAATGAACACAAGGAGGCAGCCAAATGAGGAGAAAAAGAAACATGTCCCAAATGAAGAACAGGACAAAACTCCAGAGAAAGGACTAAGTAAAATGGAGACAAGTAATCTACCAGATATAGAATTAAAATGCTGGTTGCAAGGAAGCTCAGTGAATTCAGGGGAAGAATAAATGAACTCAGTGATGACTTAAAGAAATAAAAAACATAAAAAAGAACCAGTCAGAAATGAAGAATGTATATTTAATATATTCTCCTGTTTCATATAGATTAAACAGAGGATTGAATCAGTGATTGGGAAGATAAGGTAGAAGAAAACATCCAATCAGAATAGCAAAAAGGAAAAAGAATTTTAAAAAATGAGGGTAGTTTAAGGGCCTCTGGGACAACACCAAGCATAACAACATTCACATCATAGAGTACCAGAAGAGAAAGAGCAAGGGATTGAAACCTACTTGAAGGAATAAACACTGAAATCTTCTCTAACCTAGTGAAGGAAATAGACATACAAGTCCAGGAAGTGCAGAGAGTCTCAAACAAGGTGAACCCAAAGAGGTCCACACCAAGTCACATTATAATTAAAATGCCAAAAGTTCAAGAGAATCTTAAAAGCAGCAAGAAAAATGCAGTTAGTTATATATAAAGGAGCACCCCTAAGACTGTCAGCAGAAACTTTGCAGGCCAGAAGGGACTGGCACAAAATATTCGAACTGATGAAAAGCATGGGCCTATAATCAAGATTACTGTACCCAGCAAGGCTATCATTTAGAATTGAAGGAGAAAGAATTTTCCGGACAGGAAAAAACCAAAGGAGTTCATCACCACTAAAACAGTATTCCAAGAAATGATAAAGGGATTTTGTTAAGTAGAAAAGATTAAAAATATGAATAAGAAAATATAGGAAAGAAAAAAATTCTGAAAGAGAGCACTTAGTAAAAGCAGTGGATCAAACAAATATAAAGCTAGCACAAAGTTTAGAAGGCAAAAGTAGGAAGGTCATGTGTAATTACAATAATAAATTAAGGGATATACACATACATAAACACACAAAATAAAAGTTAGTGACAAAGACATAAATGTGGAGGGGGTGAGTAAATATGGTAGTGATTTTAGAATAGGTTCAAACTTAAGCAACCATAAACTTATATTAGAGTTCTGTAAACATAACTTGCTATATATGAAGCACATGGTAACAACAAACAAAAAGTCCACAAGAGATATACAAGAAACAAAGAGAAATGAATCCACACATGGAAGAAAAGACAGAAAATAAGGAAGAGAGAACTACAAAAACAATCAAGAAACACTAAAATGGCAACATGGCAATAACTACAAAGCTATCAATAACTGCTTGAAATGTCAATGGACTAAATGTTCCTATCAAAAGACATAGGGTGGCTGAATGGATAAAAAACAAGACCCATACATACAATGCCTACAAAAGACCCACAGATCAAAAGACACACAAACTGAAAGTAAAGGGATAGAAAAAGATATCTCATGTAAATGGATATTTTTAAAAATCTGGGGTAGCCATACTTAGATAAAATAGACTTTAAAAGGGTGCTATAACAAGAGACAAAGAAGCAATTTCATAATGATAAAGGGATCAATCCAACAAAAGGATATAACTCCCATAAACATCTACATACCCAACATAGGAGCACCTAAAAATACAAAGCAAATATTGATGGACATAAAGGGAAGATTGACATCAATACAGTCATAGTAGGGGATTTTAACACCTCATTGATATTCGTGGATTATATTCAGTCAGAAAATTAACATGGAAACAGAGGCCTTAAATGGCACATTAGAGAAGATGGACTTAATTGATATTTTTAGGACATTTCACCCCAAAGCAGCAGAATATATATATTTTTAAGTGCACTTGGAACATTTTCCAGGATAGACCACATACTAGGCCACAAAACAAGTCTCAGTAAATTTAGGAAGATTTAAATTATATCAGGCATCTTCTGTGATCATAATGGTATAGGACTAAAAACCATCACAAGTAGAAAACTAAGCAGCACACAAACATTGAATTGTTAACAAAGAGATCAAGAAGTTAAAAGATACTTTGAGGCAAATGAAAAAAAACCACCAAAATCAGTGGGACACAGCCACAGCAGGGTAATTTATAGAAATTCATGCCAACCTCAAGAAAGAAAGAAACAAATAAATCACAAAAAGGACAAAGAACAAAAAGGACGAAGCCCAAACTGAGTAGAAGAAAGGAAACAATAAAGATCAGGGTGGAAATAAACAAAATAGAATCTCAAAAAACTACTTGTAACACCAAAGACATCAAGAGCTGTTTTTTTGAAAAGGTAAGTAAAATTGATAAACTGTTAGCCAGATTCATCAAGAAAAAAAAAAAAGAGAGAGCCCAAATAAAGTTAGAAACAAAAGAAGTGACAACCAGTACCACAGAAATACAAAGGATTATAAGGAAATACAAACAATTACATGCCAACAAATTGTACAAATGGAAGAGATGGATAAATTCCCAGAAACACACAATTTTTCAAGACTGACTCAGGAAGAAATAGAAAATCTGAACAGACCAATAACTACTAATGAAATTGAGTCAATAGTCAAAAAACTCCCAACTCACAAAAGCCCTAGACTAAATGGCTTCACAAGTGAATTTTATCAAATATTCAAAGTAGAATTAATATCTATTCTCAAACTATTCAAAAAAATTGAAGAGGCGGTAAAGCTCTCAGACTAATTTTAGAAGGCCAGCATTACCCCAATACCCAAACCTGACAACACTACAAAAAAAAAAATGATAGGCCAGTATCCCTGTTGAACAGATGCAAAAATCCTCAACAAAACATTAGCAAACCAAATTCAGCAAATATTAAAAAGATTGTACACCATGATCAAGTGAGATTTATTCCTGGAGTGTGAGATTGATTCAACATACAGAAATCAATTAATATGATACACTATATAAACAAAACAAAATGAAGGGTCCAAATCATGATCATACATATAGATGCAGAAAAAGCATTTGACAAAATTTGACATCCATTTATGATAAAAACTCTCAGCAAAGTGGGGATAAAGGGAACATATCTCAACATAATAAGGGCTATATATGACAAACCACCAGCTGACATTATAATCAGTGGCAAAAAGCTGAAAGCATTTTCTTTAGGATCAGGAACATTACAAGGAAGCCCACTTTCACCACTTTTACTCAGCATAATATTGGAAGTCCTCACCACAGCAATCAGACAAGAAATAAAATGCATCCAAATGGGAAAGGAAAAAGGATGCAGATGACATAATACCATAAAAAGAAAACCCTAAAGAATCCTCAAAAAAACTATAAGAATAAAATGAATTCAGTAAAGTAGCAGAATACAAAATTAATATTCAAAATTGGTTGCATTTTTATATACCCATAACTATCTGAAAGAGGAATTAAGAAAGCATTTACAATTGTATAAAAAAAAATCGAATACCTAGGAGTAAATTTATCCAAGGAAGTAAAAGACCTGTACTCAGAAAACTAAGTCTTTGAAGAAAGAAACTGGAGAAGATACAAATAAGTGGACAGACATACTGTGCTTGTGGATAGAAAGAATTAGCACTGTTAAAGTATTCTTATCGCTCAAGGAAATCTACAGATTTAATGCAATCCCTTTCAAAATACCAATGGCATTTTTCATGGAATTAGAACAAAGAATCCTAAAATTTATCTGGAACCACTAAAGATCCTGAATAGGCAAAGCAATCATAAGAAAAGAAAAACAAAGTTGGAGGTATCACACTACCTAATATCTAACTACACTAAAATGCCATAATTATAATAGTCAAAACAAAATGGTATTGGCATTAAAAATAGACACACATATCAATAGAACAGAATCAAGAGCCCAGAAATAAACCCATGCCTATATGGTCAATTAACCTATGATGAAAGAGGCAAGAATATGCATGGGGTAAAGTCAGTCTCTTCAATAAATGGTGTTGGGAAAACTAGACAGATACATAAAAAGAATGAAACTGAAATACTTTTTAATTCATGGACCAGAGCAAACTGAAAATAGATTAAACACTTAAATGTAAGACCTGAATCCATAAAACTCCTAGAAGAAAACATAGGTAGTAAACTCTCTGACACTGCTGTAAGTAATATTCTTTTGGATATGTCTCCTTAGGCAAGGGAAAATAACTAAACAAACAAACAAACAAACAAAATCGGACTACATCAAACTAAAAAGTTTTTGTACAGTGAAGGAAACCATAGACAAAGGGAAAATATAACTTACTGAATCGGAGAAAATATTTGCTATGATATATCTGTTAAGGAGGTTATATTTCAAAATATATAGGGAACTCATAAAACTTAACACCAGAAAAATAAATGATCTGATTTAAAAAATGGGCACAGGACCTGAAAAAAATATTTCTACAAAGAGAACATACAGTTGACCATTACAGATATGAAAAGATGCTCAACATCACTAATCAAGAAAATGCATGTTAAAACCATAATGAGATATCATCTCACACCTGTCAAAATGGCTATCATCAATAAATCAACAAATAGCAAGTGTTGGTGAGAATGTGAGAAAAAAAGGAACCATGATGTATTGTTGGTGGGATTGTAAATTGCTGCAGCCACTATGGAAAACCATATGGAGTTTCCTCAAAAAAAACAGAACTATTATAGGACCCAGCAATTGTTCTTACAGGTATTTATTTTAAGAAATACAAAACATAGATTTGAATATATATATATATATATATTCACCCCTCTGTTCATTGCAGCATTATTTCCAATAGCCAAGATATGGAAGCAAGCAAGAAGAATTCATTTAGAAGTGGTACAAATGTATAATGGAATAGTACTCAGCCATAAAAAAGAATGAAATCTTGTTATATGCAAAAACATGGATGGACCTAGAGGATATTATGCTAAGTAAAATAAGTCTAAGACAAATACCATATTATTTCACTTATATGTGGAAACTAAAACAAAATAAATGATCAAAAAAACAGAAACAAACTCATAAATGGTTGCCAGATTGGGGGGCGGCGGGCATTGGGGATGGGTGAAAGAGGAGAGGGATTAATAAATACAAATCAGCAGTTACAGAATAGTCTTAGGGATGTAAAGTATAGCATAAAGAATATAGTCAATAATATTGTAAAAACTATATATGATGTCAGATGGGCACTAAACTTATTGGGGGGACCACTGCATAAATTATATAAATAGCTAATCACTGCTGTAAACCTAAAATTAATGTATTTTATGTCAACTATAATTGAGATTTTTAAAATTTAAAATAAAAAGGAAAAATATCAAGTCTAAGGAATCCATTCTGTGGACACAAACTGTATAAATAATCTTCTAAAAATCATACATGCCTGAAGCAATTTCATTCTTGGTATTATTCCACTCACGTAACTTTAGCTTTCATTAAAGTCAGATAAAATGTTTATTTCACTAAAAAGCAATTAATAGGTCAGTGCATATATGGTTTTTTTTTGATACCAAAATTAGTTTTTTCTTTTTCACACTGCCTTCCAAGTTAATAGATAACTCTCATGTCCAGTTAATAGTATAAAGTATTAGCTCTCATTATCTATAATTACTTTTAAACTGACTTTTGGACTTATTGTATTATGTAATTTCTCATTTAAATTACTCAAAAACCACAAATTTTTTCTCAAAATCTATCTCAGAATTTTTCTTTAGATAAGTAGTATTTTGTAATCTATTAGTCACTAGATATATTTTGAAGAAAATGAGATCTACCCTATTAAAAAAATGTTAAGTGCACAATACCATATTCTTAACTATAATAGATCTTTTGTAAATAGATCTTTTGTACAGATCTTTTATTCATCTTGCATGACTGAAACTTTATACCAATCAAAGAGTATCTTCCCATTTCTCCCTCCCCTCAGTCCTTTGCAACCACCATTCTACTCTGTTTCTATGAGTTTGACTATTTTAGATACCTCATATAAGCACCATTTAATATTCCCACCAACAGTGCACAAGGGTTCCCTTTTCTCTACATCCCCGTTGATATTTTTTTTTCATAATTGCCATCCTGACAGGAGTGAGGTGATAACACATTGTAGTTTTAATTTGCATTTTTTTTGATGATTAGTGATGATGAGCATCTTTTCATATTCCTGCTGGCCATTTGCATGACTACTTTGGAGAAATGTGTGTTTAGGTACTTTGTCCACTTTTATTTGGGTTATTTAGGATTATATTTATTTTGCTGTTGAGTTGTAGAAGTTCTTTATATGTTTTGGAGATTAAAACCTTCGCATAAATATGGCTTGTAGATATTTTCTCCCATTCTGTAGGTTCCTTTCTCATGGTTGATTGTTTCATTTGCTCAGCTTTTTAGTTTGATGTAGCCCCATTTGTTAATCTTTGCTGTTGTTGCATTTACTTTTGGTGTCATATCCAAGAAACCATTATCTAGACCAATGTCATGAAGCTTTTCTCCTTTGTTTTTATCTAAGATTTTAGTTTCATGTCTTATGTCTAATTCATTAATCCATTTTGAGTTGATTGTCCTCTAAAGTATAAGGGTCAAATTTCATTCTTTTGCATTTGGAAATCCAGCCTTCCCAACACCAATTGTTGAAGGTACTTCAGGAAAGCAGTCATTTTTATTTTTTAAAAATCATAATTTCATTAAAATCTTTTTTGCTCTCAGAAGCTTTTACTAATGAAATTTAGATATTATACTAAAAGTTTAGCTATACAATTTAGCTTTTATACATCTCCATGTTCCAGCTCTGACTTCTGATATTGATAAATTTTAAGCTCAAAATACTTTTGAGGGCTTAATTTCTTCTTGCTGTCAATCAAGGATATCTTTTCTACATTATTAAAGACTATTCTTTACTGAGAATGGTTGATATCTAGCTGTATCCTCTAATCCGTCCCTCTTTTATCTAAAGTTTTGCATAGTGCCATAGGATACTTTGCTATAATCCTAGCATAAAGGACAATTCAAATGATCACATCAGTCTCTTCATGTATTTATATAATCAAAGTTATTTAATAAAACATACTAATGAACTAAAAAATAATACATCTTATTTCTTGAACTTTTAGATGTAATCTGAACACTTTTTTTCTAATCTCAGCATTAAACTCTTCCAAAATAGTTTTATAAATAAAACACTCCCATCCACAGTGGACAAGAGTTTCTCTTGCTTCCAATCCTTACAATCACTTTATTTTGCCCAATTTAAAAAAAATCTATTCTAGTATTATATGTGATAAATTCTCAACTTCAATGTGGTTGAATTTACTTATTACCTTTATGACTTGCACTTTTTTATATATTAGAAGAAATTTATCTTTTAATAAAATATATTAAAAATCAATAAAGTATCAAGAATTTTATATATACTGTTGATTTTGCAAGCATCTTTAAATCTTTATGCCACTTTAAATAAATGTATATTTTATACTGTGCATATGTATATTTACATATATTACTATCATATTTTGTTATTTATAATACTATACAAAGTCTGCTATCTACATATCATACCAAATAACTCAGATCACTTGACCTACCCATGCCCTCCATTTCAGAAAAAACAAATCATAGATTAATTTATATATGAACTATCTTGAAAAGTGAAAAGATAATTGTGCAACATCATGATGAAAAACTAATTCCCTTTGCATTACAATACTTACAAGTGTTTGGTTTCTGTCTTTATTTTTCTTTCAGAAGAAAGTGAAGCAGCTTTCCTTTTAAACATTTGCATTTAGGGAATATCTTGTTCTGAAGGGTGATGGCAGTCGTCATAGAAACAACCATAATTACAAGAGATACATTTATCATGGAGGAAAATATTTATCTTAAAATTCGATCTACTTTCTCCTTGTGGAAAGGAGCGAGTTTCCTATCTCATGAGTATGCAGAGGGTTATTGACCTTCTTCTAGGTTTCCCACTCCCAGCAGTCATTTCTTTCAGGCATCTTGAGGCTTAATTTAAGTCCGCATCCTCTATCCTAAACTTGTTGCTGGAGACTGTGATGTCTCCTCACAATCGATTGATTTTAGAAATTATGTGATGGAACAGAACAGGCTATTGTTTGTGTTGAGAGGGAAAAAACACTCATGATATTTCCCAAGGCAAGTAATTATCTTCAATAATATTTATCCTTGGTGTATTCAGAGTTAACAGAAAAGCACAGGAGTAGGAGCAGAGAGACATGTAAATACCTCATTTATTTTCCTCTGTCTGAAATTTTACCTATATTTCTTTTAACAAAATGATGGTTCTTCCTTGTTCTACTTTATTTAAAATATAATCCTCTTCATATTCCTCTATAACTTTGTCTCCATGACCACTTTATAAATATCTGAACAGATGTGTCCAATGCTTAAAAAATATATATACCTTAAATATATGTATATATTTTATTTAAAATGTTTACATTTATATATAATATATCTGCTATATATTATTTATAAATCTATATTTTCAATGTATATATTTTTAAAGCATATATATATTTAAAAGTATATATGAATCGAGCACAATTTATATATACTTATATTTTTTCTATTTTAAAAGTTAATTTATCCTAGTTTTTTATAAAAATAGATTTATGGCAACCTTCAAAATATATAGACTGTAATGAAATTAAAATAATAAAAAACTTAAGCAGGGGACATCAGATAAAGTTAAAACATATACATAACACAAGATGAAATCCAGTTTACATAAAGTTGCTAGAAGGGCAGTTAAATTGACTGCATTTTGTCCATCAAGCACATTCACCCTCCTGCTTGGCAGTGTACTAAAGATGCTATCGAAGTCAATGCTCAGAGGAAATGCAATTATCCCCTCTTCTGCTGAGAAAAACTTCCCCCACGAGCATCACAAACACCCCGTGTAAAGCACTTAACCTTTTCAACAACGTTTTATACTAAATCATGTAAGTTCACCTTGTATGTTAAAACATCCCTCAAAATTGCAATGACAATGATGGAAAATTATGTTTAGCAAAAGCGTTCCATGCTGGGGTCAGAAGGCTGCGCTCCTGGTTCAGTCCTCTGGAGTGATATATGGAGAGAATTTAGAGAACCCAGGGAAATGGATAGATTGAAACAGTTGAGGCTTAAATGTATCATTTCACTCAACTATAATCTTCAGTGAATTTCAACAAATCAAGTTATATTCACTGATGATTATTGGAGTGTAGGTATTCTATTTTACCCTTTGTAAGTACATTCTACTAGCCAGCCACAAATGGAATTTCATTCTTTACTTAGACGGTGAAAAGGCCACAGGATAGGTATAAATTAGCCTTCTACCTTCCCATAGGCAGAACCTACTAGTGTTTAACATGTGTGCACACACCCCCCAGAAGACTGAAGCCTCAGAACTCTGTGTCATAAAGCATAGCCTTAGAGGCAACAGCAAATGTACAAAGGCCATAAATCTCTGAATAAGGATTCAAAAAGTAACAAAATTTGAAAATAAATATCCTAGTATAGCCAAGATTAACAGTATGAAAAATAAATCCTAGGCCTGTAGCTCTTATATTTCTGGATTTCAAAAATTATTAAAAAGTACACAAATGTGCACAATTACATGCATGCTTGCATGCATATAAACATGTAGCCATGGACTCTCACTAGCTTGTATTGCAAATTAAAGCCAGAGAAGGTAATTAAACATGCAAGCAAACACACACACACATACACACACACACACACACACACACACACACACACACACACACATATATATTGTACACTGGCCCCCACTGTCATTTCAAACTATGAAGGTAATTTTAACAAATCCAAAAAGTCAAATAAATTTACTACCAGGGAATGTCAGTCTTAAAAAAAAGAAGTTTGCTTTGTGTAATTTTTCACTTTTTTCTAAGATAAATATAACATTTGTCATAGACTAACACAAGTGTTTGGAGCAACATTCAGGAAGCTCCGTCTTAGGTAACTAAATGAGTGAATTTGCTGGATGGGGCACAGCCATTTCATGCTCTAGCAATGAAACACTAACGTGTGACATACATGTTAGTCACAAAGTTTGGTATGATAAACGGCAAACCTTATTTCTATTAAGAGGGGTAGACATTAAACAGATAATTCCACAGATGACGCTGAAACTTCACTTGAATAAAGTTCTGTGAATGAAGAGTTCCAGGTGTGATGAGAATTTGTAACCATAACTCCCCATCAGCTTGGCCACCTCTTGCAGCCCAGCAGACAAGCAGTGTGGCAGCAGGGAGGAGCCCTGCTCTGTTTCTACCTCAGCTGTTTGATCCTGATCAGATATGCATTCAATGATCAACATATTTCTTGAAGACCTATTATGTTCCTGGGACGTTCCTAGGTGTTCCAAATGATTTTTATATTTAATGACGAACAGGTTAGCAAATGCCATATTTATTATTTAGTTCAGTCCTCCTTAACCTCCAGACTATGAATCTTCTTTTTTTCCTCATTAAGTGACTTAGAGAACACACTCCAGTTATATCCAACAGAAATGACATGACTACATCAAAAACAGAGAGTTGCTAGGTAACCCTTAGATTCTTAGTTCAAAATGATCCTCTCTCTATTATATCTAGCAGAAAAGGCTCAAATTATGTTATTTCACTTTCTACTAGCCTTAATGTAAGCTTATCTATATTCTTAACCATATTCTGAAATTATTTTAAATCTGTCCATCAGGATATGGGAAGTATTATAAAGGAGAAGTTAGAGTCTCTTATTAACTTATCATTCTCCAAAATATTCCATAAAAATATAATTAAAAATATTCAGAATTAGAGTTAATGCCAGATTTTAATATCTTAAAATTTTAAGATATAGGTCCAAGATGGTGCTATAAATGGACGCTGAGCTCACCTCCTCACAAAAACACATGGAATGTACACCTATACTTAGAGCGAATCCTTCTGAGAGACAACTCTGAGCCAATTTAACATCTTCTCACATACACGAGAGAGGGACTGCATAGAGAAGGGCGGGAACATGAGAGGTCTCAAGGAGCTGAAAGAACAACTCAGAAAGGAGGAACCAGTGAATGCCATTGTTTACATTTCCCCTGAACATGGACAGTGGGCAGGAGCTCCATTCAGGTTCTCTGGCTGATGTGCAGGACACTGTAGTGTGTCCCCAGACACCCCTCCTGGAGCTACATCCATCAGGAAAAAGAGGGCACCATAGCATGCATAGAAATGGCCCCTCTACTAGGAGACTGATCCAGCAGGCGCAGCAGAGTACTACTTTGTACAGCCACTGGGCTTCTTATGAGCGGGGCTCCCCTACCTGGAGAGAGTATAGAGTTAGCAAACCTCTGCAGTACCACCTGCAGGGCTACCCTGTCCAGAAAAATGGCAGAGATAGTAGGGTGCTCCTGTGTACTCACATTGGGCTCTTCCCTCCTAAAGAAAGCATGGAGCTAGCAAAACTTTGCAGTACTCACACAGAGGGCTTCCTGGGTGGAGTGAGAGGGGCATGGCTGAGCACTCACATGAGGAGCTTCACCACTCAGAGACAGGACAAGACTAGCAAAGTGCAGCTGTGTACCGCATGCAAGGCTGCCTCGACCAGAGAAAGGGTGGAGCTAGTAGGGCACTGAGATGCAGGCACAGAGCCCCCTGCACACACCCTGATGTGACTGGGCAATTAAAGCAGTGGGTTGTTCACACAAGACAACATGTGCGGAACAGGATGGGTGCTGCTGAGTGAACAAGGAGCTGTACCGCCCGGAGAGGGAGCAGCAGTGCATGGGCACATGTCTACCCCACTAGAGAGGAGGTGGAGCTGGTGGAACACTGAGACACAAGTGCACAAAGCGGCCCTGCCCAGATTCTGCCCTGATAACAGTTAAAGCAACAGGGTACACCAAGAGCGCACTGAGCAGCCCTGTTTACATCAGGCATCCCCACACACAGGTCAGAAGGACAAGGAAGCATTTGCACACCAAGCACCACGCGTGCCCACCCCAACTACAACCAGCCTGCCCAAACTATTCAATATACACTCTACTAAGAGATCACTCTTTAAAGAGAGATACATATTCTATCCAACTCATAAGAACAAATACAGAAAGTCAAATGGGGTGACAGAAGAATATGCCCCAAATGAAGGGACA
The DNA here is from genome assembly GCA_004027375.1 of Macroglossus sobrinus. Classification (NCBI taxonomy): domain Eukaryota; kingdom Metazoa; phylum Chordata; class Mammalia; order Chiroptera; family Pteropodidae; genus Macroglossus; species Macroglossus sobrinus. Next base: position 444,069 of record PVKZ01000259.1, on the reverse strand, counting down.
AGAAAAAATTCCAGAGAAAGCTCCTGATGAAATGAAGATAATTTGCCTAATACAGAATTCAAAGAAACGCTCAAAAAGATGTTCAACAAACTCGAGAATTCAACAGAGGATTTCAGAGAACGCTTCAACAAAGAGAAATAAATGTAATGAAGGACCAATCAGAGATGAAGAAATAATAACTGAAATGAAGAAAACATTAGAAGGAATCAAAATCATGTTACTTAATAGAAAAGAATGGATCAGTAACCTAAAAGACAGAATAGTAGAAATTATTTATTCAGAATAACAAAATGAAAAATAATTTTTTAAAAATGAGGATGGTATAAGAGATCTCCAGGATAACATCAAGTGTTTTAACATTCACATTATAGGGATTCCAGAAGGAGAAAAGAGAAAGGGGGGAAAAAGAATATCTAAAGAAATAATCTCTGAAAACTTTTCTAATTTACAGGAGGAAACAGACATCCAGGTCCAGGAAGCACAGAGACTTCCAAACAAGGTGAACCCAAAGAGACTCACACTGGAACATACTGCAAAAGTTAAGGATAAAGAGAAAATCTTAAAGGCAACAAGAATGAAAAAACAAGTCACCTACAAGGGAAACTCCATTAGGCTATCAGCTGATTTCTCTGAAGCAACTTTACAGACCAGAAGAGAGTGGCAGAAGATACTTAAAATGCTGAAAAAAAGGAATCTACAACCTAGAATTCTTTTAGGCAGTAAGGTTATCATTTAGAATTGAAGGAGAAATAGTTTCTCAGAGAAGAAAAAAACTAAAGGAGTTCACAACCATTAAACCAGCCTCACAAGAAATGTTAAAGGGTCTTCTTTATGCAGAAAAGGCTATTACCAGAAATAAGAAAATATAGGCAAGAAAAAAAATCACAGTGAATCAACCACTTAAAAAACTAATATTGAAGGTTAAAAGACAATAGTAGCAAAATTAACTGTAACTACAATAAATAAGGGATATACCAAACAAAAATATATAAAACATGATGTCAAAAACAGTGTAGAGAGATAGTAAAAATGTAGTGCTTTTAGAATGTAATTGAATTTAAATGCCTATCAGCTTAAAATAGGCTGTATAGATCAATACACACACACACACACACACACACACACACACACACACAAACACATATGTATGAACCTACCTCATGGTAACCATAAACTGAAAACATACAAAAAAATACACACAAAAAAAAGAAGAGGAAGGAATCTATTCAAAACACTAAAAATCCAACAATTCAAAAAGAAGGAGTTCAAGAGAAGATGAAAGAAACAGTGAGGAACAAAAATAACCAAAAACAATAAAATGGCAATAAGCACATACCTATTAATAATTGCTCTAACTGTAAATGGACTAAATGTTCTAATCAAAAGACATAGGGTAGCAGAATGGATAAAAGAGAAAAGGATTACCCATCTATATGCTGCTTAAGAGAGACTCACTTTACATCAAAAGATAAACATGGACTGACAATGAAAGTGAAGAGATGAAAAATGATATTCCATGAAAATATAAATTAAAAGAAAGCTAGGTGTGAGACAAAATAGACTTCAAAACAAAGAATGTAAAAAAAGAGACAAAGAAGAACATTACATAATTTTGAAGGCATCGATCCAAGAAGAGAATATAGCAATTCTAAATATGCTCACACCCAACATAGGGGCACCAAAGTATATAAAGCAAACGTCAAAGGACATAAAAGTAGAAATTAACAGTAAAACACTCCACTTACTCCAATGGATAAATCATCCAGACAGAAAATTAATAGGGAAATAATAACATTAAATACCACATTAAACCAGTTCAACTTGATATTTATAGGGCATTCCATCTAAAAATTGCAAGTTATACATTTTTCTCAAGTGCACATAGAAGATTTTCCAGAATAGACCATATACTAGGCTACAAAACAAGCCTCAATAAATTCAAGATTAAAATTATATCAAGCATATTTTTCTGACAATGGCATTAAACTAGAAATCAACTACAGGAAGAAAACTAGAAAAAAACACAAGTAGGTGGGGATTAAACAACATGCTTCTAAACAACCAATGTATCAAAGAAGAAATCAAACAAGAAATCAAAAGCTACCCTGAGACAAATGAAAATGAAAACATAACCTTACAAAATTTGTAGGACGCAGCAAAAGCAATTATAAGAGGAAAGTTTATACAAGCCTACCTCAAGAAGCAGGAAAAATCCCAAATAAACAATCTAAATTAAATCTGAAGAAACTAGAAAAAAACTAGAAAAAAGGAACAAACAAAACCCAAAGTAGGAGAAAATAATAAAAATTAGAGTGGAAATAAATGAAATAGAACCAATAATCCTAAGTCCTTTGGAACCACAAAAGACCATGAATAGCCAAAGCAATCTTATGACTAAAGAACAAAGTTGGAGGTATCATGCTACCTGATTTCAAACTACATTACAAAAATCTTACTATAATAATCAAAACAAACACAAAAACAGACACAGATCAATGGAACTGAAAAGGGAAGCCCAGAATTAAACTCTCACTTATATAGTCAACTAATTTGTGACAGAGATAAGAATGTATAATGAAATAACAACAGTTTTGTCAACAAGTGGTGTTGGGGAAACTGTACAAATACACACACACACATACAAAATTAAACTAGACTACCTTCCTACACCAGATACAAAAATAAACTCAAAATGAGTTAAAGACTTAAATGTAAGGCCTGAAACCATGAAACTCCTAGAAGAAAACATAGGTAGTAAACTATTTAATGTCAGTCTGAATATCTTTTTGGATATGTCCCCTCATGCAAGGGAAACAATGTCTAAAACAAACAAATGTGCAGCAAAGGAAACCATCAGCAAAACAAAAGGACAACCTACTTAATAGAATATATTTGCAAATGGTAAATGCAATAAGGGGTTGTTATCCAAAATATATGAGAAACTTATACAACAAAAAATTTTTTAAATTGATCAAAAAATGGGCAAAGATATGAAAAGACATTTCTCAAAAGAAGACATACAGACGGCCAAAAGCCATAAGAAAAGATTCTCAGCATCTCTAATTATCAGGGAAATGCAATTCAAAACTACGAGAAGGTATCGCCTCACACCAGTTGGGATAGTTGTTATCAACAAGTCAACAAATAACGTGTTGGCAAGGACATGGAGAAAAAGGAACCCTTGTGCACTGTAGGTAGACCTGCAAATTGGTGCAGTCACTATGAAAAACAGTATGCAGAGTCCTCAAAAAACTGAAAATAGAACCGCTATATGATCTAGCAATTCCACTTTTGGTTATTTATCTGAAGAAAATGAAAACACTAATTTCAAAAGATATATGCACTCCTATATTCACTGTAGCATTATTAATAATAGCCAAGATATGGAAGCGACCTAGGTAGGTATCCATCAATAAATGAATGAATAAGGATGTGAGACAGATACACACACACAATGGAATATTACACAACAATAAAAAAGAATGAAGTCTTGCTACGTGCAATAACATAGATGGATCAAGTAAAATAAGTCAGGCAGAGAAACATATAGTTTCATCTGTATGTAGAATCTAAAAACTCAAAACAAATTAACAAAACAAAAATAGACTCATAGAAACAAACCAAAGAGATGGCTGCCATAGGGTAGGGGTAGGGGGATGTATGAGAAAGGTGAGAATATAGTGATACTATTGTGATAAGTTTACATATGACAGGTGATTACTAGAATTAGTGGGGTGATCATATTGTAAGGTATAACAATGTCAAATCACTATATCATACACCTGAAACTAATATTACATACCAAGTAAACTTAAAATATAAAAAAAATTAAAGCTAAGGGAACTTTATTAAAGCTTAAATATAGATATAATACAATGTTGGGAGGTAAATTATATATTTCTCTCTCTTCCTATACATACTTAATAAAGAGGATGATAAATGGAAATATTGATGTTTTGTGGGATTTGTTTATTTTAAGGAGACTGCTCTTGTCATGTTATTCTTTATAGAATTGATAGATAACATGTGTAAGTAGTATGCCAAAACATGGTTGTGTTTTTCCCAGATATCTTTGTCTCTTGGATATAAATCTTTTTAATTCATTTTAGGGATATTTCTTTGCTCACTTTCTGGAACAAATGGACATTTTTTTGGCCTAAATTGATCACCACCTGCTCACAATGCAACATCTGGTATTTTTCAATTGCCAAGCCTATGGAAGCTATGCTTTTAATTATAAACGTTAAATTTTTCCAATGAACGTAAATTCCCATTAAGAGTCAGTTTAAATTGTACTTACACCCAAGGCTACTCCTTCCCCCAAATTTTCCTACAAACTTATACCATTGTGAAATGTTCTTCTCCATTTTTGTCTCAGTATGTCCTCCCTTCACAGACTCCCAGCCTAAAGCCATCCCATGGAAGAGCCTAATACACTAGATACTACAGATCCAGAAGGTTTAATCTAATGGGTATATCAGGTCAGATGCAATAATAACTTTGACTCTTTGTGTTCTTATATCATTATGTCCCATCTTTTTAATTATTTCCTTTCTGACCTAGAAAGCAGTGGTTTTGTTTTTCATACTGTTTACAAGTTATGACCAGCCCAATAATTGAGTTCATCAAAATGAGCAGAGGGGAAAAGTCAGAATGCATATATTTTGTCTTTATACTTTTACTTGAGACTCCATATTAGTTATTTATTGCTGCATAACAACTTGCCACAAATTTAATGGCTACTCTAACACACAGTTTATTATGTTACAGTTTTTGTGGGTTAGGAATCTAAGCAAAACTCAAATGGATTCTCTGCTTTAAGGTTTCTCACAAACCTTGCAATCAAGTTGTCAGCCAGGGTTGTGGTCTCATCTGAAGTCCTGATTAAGAAAAAATCAGCTTCTGAGCTCACTTGTGTGGTCACTGACAGGATTCAGTTTCCTTTGGGCTAATGGGCTGAGAGCCTCAGTTTTTATTTGGCTAGTAACTAGAGGTTGTCCTTGCCATGCAGGCCTCCCCAGCATGGCAACTCACTTCACCAAAGCCAGCAAGAGAAAGCATATTTTACTAAGATGGACATTACATTATTATATAACTTAAGGATGGAAGTGATAACCATCACCTTTGCCATATTCTATTGGTTAGAAACAAATTGCTAGGCCAGCTCACATTCCTGAGGAGAAGACTACACAAAGGCTTATGCCTGAAGGCAGGGGACAGTGAGGGTCACCCTAGAAGCTACATCTATTGCAGCATCAACATAGAAAAAAAAAAACATTAAAGACTTCTCTATCAGCAGCTTATGGAAGCTTTGTCCATGGGCAAGTGGCTGTTTTCACAAAGAATAACATCTGTTTCTATAGAGGCGGCAAGCACAGTCTGGACCTTACTCAACACAACAAGCTTTTATCTGTTTGGACAGCATTGGAGAGCTGGCTGCTGGCAGCCCAGTCTTCCTAAATTGACCTAGCTGAGGGAAAAATTAGATTTCAGGGAGAATCTTTCCAATAATAGCCTTTTGGCTATTATGTGAAAGGGTAACCATGGACCTGTAATTTATTCCTCCCTCCTCAGATCCCTGAAGAAGTTTGACCCTGACCAGAATTCTTCGCAAATATCAACTGATTGAATATACTCGCTAAAAGATAAATGAGGGTCCTTAAAGGGTTTGCTATGCACTGATTACTGATTTAGAAATGACTTTAGCCTTATCTCCTGGTTCATCTAGATTGTTTATATTAAATTATCCTGCAAATCACGGGCTAAAGTTGTATTGACAAATGGAAGAAATACGCAAGGCCATATGTCCACAGCTCCGAAACTCAGCAGCTTCCCTGGGTAACTTGTCACACGTGTACTCAGTTCTTGACCAACTCCAAAACCAAAACACTTCCCACTGTGGGGAAGAACACTCAGGAAGCTGTACGTGTAGACTGAAAACCTCCCAGATGCTATGTGCATCGTTGCTCCTGTCTCGTATCCACCGATAATTACACATGAAGCCTGGTGCTGGGTGCAGAATCATCTTTCCAAAGCAGTTGGAATGACCATGGAGAAGGCAACTCTAGGGATTAGCTAAATAACCTTTGGAGCAACGTGTCTGCTCTGATTTTAAACAATTTTATTAATGTATAATTGGCATACAATAACCTGAGCATATTTAAAGCTTTGGCAGATGTATACCCTCCAGAAAACATCACCATAATCAAGATAATGGATATATCTAATTTGACACTGCTGACCCAAACCATGATAGAGACTGTAATTTAGAGAGCTCCCCAACTTTGAAATTATTACATTATAGTGCTACCTAGAGGTCGAGAAAATACTCAAGAGACAGTAAGCTCAGGTATTATGCAGGGGATTAATGGTAGCAGAAATATTCAGACTAAGAGAAAGGTGAGACTACAGGGGGCAAATATTAAGAAGAAAGAATAGCTGTCAGTGTGCTAGGATTGTTTCATTGCTATTGAAAAACAGGATGAAAAAGGAAGAAGTGGATATGATCATTCATAGGGTGCTGGTGGCATAATCTTGTGGCTTGAGAGGTGGAAAACCAACCATCTCTGGCCATGACATCCACAAACCTTAAGAAACCCCTTCAAATTTCCTGCATATCACCTACATGAATGAGCACAAATCCAGCTACTATGACAATCATGATCTGGAATGGGAGATTTGTAGAGTGGCTGAATTCATTCCCTCAATTAAAACCATAATATTTTAAAAATAAATTAAGGATTTGGGATCTGCTCATCTAAACTTCAGAAGGGGAATCCAAGGAGCTAGAAAATGGTGTCTTGGCCTCTGGACAATAACTTAAATATTTAAAACAATTAGCTCTTGGAGCCCAATGTACTATAAGGATAAAGGAGGTACCTTATAAGGCTTAAAGGTAAAACCTGGAAGTTATCAAGATGCTGTGATAGAGAATATCTATATAAAGGTTAAACCCTAATTGGGAAAACATAACAAGAGAAAGTATTCTCTGGTTGCATCTTTTTTACTGAAATGCATAATTGGGATAGATGCCACGTGTGGATGGAGGTCAATGCCCCTACATTCTTAAATTGTATGCATTGCATATCCACCCTCCACTTGGTTTCAACTGAAGTGCTAAATGAGAATTTTTGCAATTCCCAAGCCCTTGTCTGTAGCAAATATTAAACAATATAGAATTCTAGGAGTACAAGAGGAGATTAATGCTTTAGTTAGCATTAATGGTTGAAGTAGGGATATTGATCTCTATTAATTCTCTTCAGAACAGTCCTTTCAAGCTAAAAGGCAAAGCACATGATTTACAGATACTGATAATGGACTACTGGGAATCCATCTAGGTAAATCTACCAGCAGCCTCAGAGGCGCTATAGAGATGATTAAAAAAAAAAAAATACTGCACCAAAGGGCAATGGGCCAAAGGAGGCTAGTATGCAGATTTAGCTCTTGATTTCTTTTCTATTCCTATTTCAGAAGCCAGTCAAGAAGAGCTTGTGTTCATATTAACTGCGCTTACACAAGGACATTAAAATTCACCAGTATATTGTCACAATCTAGTAGGAATGTACTTGGTCTTAATAGCCATTAAGGGTGAGTTGGTAACATCAATGACATAATTGCCTCCTCAGAGGAGGAAGCACAGAGAGATTTAGAGACTGTAATCTTCTGCCAATAAAGCATGGCAGATAGACCCCATTAAAATTCAAGTCCTACTCCAGTCTCTGAAATTTTAGGAAATTACATGATCTAGAACCACAAGAGGCTGTTCTCATAGTAGGAGAAGTAATTTATGGTCTGATCTTGACCTTGCCACTAAACAGCCCAAAGCCTGGAGAGACTGAGTTATGGCAAAATCACCTCTCTAATTTGGGGATATCGTTAGTCCTATTCACAAAGTCACCAGTAAGAAATCTGAGACCAAATTGTGCCCTGACAGAAACAAGCAAATAAAAGATTTATAAAGTTCTGTCAATCAGGCAGTACCTTTTGAGCCTTATGACCCCAATGCACAAATGACTGTAGAAGTGTCAGCAACTAGAACACACACAGACTAGAGCCTTTGGCAGAAATCAATATAGCTACTCAGTGGAGGCAGCAGAGATTTTGGACTTGAAAGTGGTCTGATGCAGCTGCTCAATACAGCCCTTTAGAAATATAACTGTAAGCTTGTTGCTGGGTATTTGTAGAAATTGCTCCTACCATAGAAAAACTTCAGACAATCCTGAAACCAGACTTGGGTGACTGATGTCAAAGAAATATTCAAATGGAGGAAGCATTGCCTTAGAACTTCTGATACATGAAAATGGTATACTCAAGAGTACACTTTAGCTGAGGGTTCAGAAGAAGCTTGCCGCCTTTATACACATATTTATTCACTGCATTTGAAGCCAATGGTAAAACCTCACTCCCTCCTGCCCCAAAGTCTTCTCTGCCATGATTGCTGGATGATCTGAACCCTAAAATTCTCCCTTAGCCATGCAAAATGGCTCCTAAGTTTACTGACTGGATTTCCTAAACTGAAAGTCATGAAGCTGTAAGGAAATTGGTTCTCACGTGTTCTACACATGGTAAATCCTGGGTGGGAGGAGAAAAAAAATGAGATGGCATCTTGAGAAGCTGTACGTTATGCTTAGGAAGATCTGCTAATCCAAGTGGAGACACTAGAGGGAGCTATCTTTCAGGAGACTAACTATGGCTGGCAGTCAATTTAGAGATATGGTAAAGCAATGTAAGAACAGTCTGTGTTATTAAACTTATCAATCTTAGCAGCAGCTCTGGGAAAAAGCATCTGCCCTTACTCAGGGGACATTTTAAGAATAATGAAATCAGATGTATTTAAGAGACTATGGTGATCGCGGCAAAATGTCTCTAAGACTATAGTCCAGTAAGGTGACTGTAAGCTATATTTGTCTATTGAGCACTTGAAATGTGGCTAGTCCTAATAAGATAGGTAATATGTGTAAAATACTTAACTTTCAAAGACAGCACAAAAAATGTAAAATACTTCATTAATAATTTTGTATTAATTACTTGCTAATTCATATTATTTAGGATGTATTTAGATAAATACAACATATTATTAAAATCCATTATAACTATTTTTTTACTTTAGTGTACCTGCAGAAATTTTTAAATTATGTATGTGGTATGCATTTTATTTCTCCTCAACTATCCTCTTCTGGATTGCTTAGTGTAAATAACTTCATAATTTATAGACTTCAACTGGGCTGAGTACTTAATTGTAGGCACACATGTAGCTAGAACAGGGACAAAGGAAAATCTGACTATTTCCCTGTGCTTACTTGTTCTATGTATGCCTAGTTCTTATAACTTAAAAAAAATTTTTTTTTCTAATTTGGAAAAAGGAACTAGGAGAGGTATTATCTGTCAGGTCCAATACAGGTAGTTAGTGACATGGAATACATATCATGCCTGCCTTGTGTCTTTTGTTAATTATGAGTAAATCTTCACACTAAGGCAGACATATGTCCAGTGAATCCAAATGACAATTTGGGCTTCGTGTCTGCACAAGGTTTGAAACGATATTTGTTTTCTAGACCATGTTTTTTCAACAAGATCTGCAAGACATTGCTAATGCTAGGTCTTGGAAGAGAGCCTTATTAGGCCACTTGACATCTGTTCCTCTTCTACAGTATTTGAACTGACTATGACCTCATGAAATAGGTCTGTGAAAGGACCATCCTTGAATTCATGTGGTTTGCCTGTAGTCGCCAGCCAGTACATGACCTAAAATTGCCTACATGACCTCTGATCATAACTCTTGGATTTAGAAACCTAATTCTCCACATAAGGGAACTATTCCCCATTAAAAAAAAAAGATAATTTCTGTATTAAATAAATTTTTAAATATGGTCATTTATTAAAATTTATTAAAATAATAGGACTTTTTTAAGTGGGATAGAAAGTTAATGAAATTGTTGTAAAAACTAAAGGATTTCTAGGTAGGTTTCCACAGGGAGAGAAGAATGTGGTGTGCTTAGAAAAATATAGACTTTAATCTCACTTTCATAATAGAAAAAAAAGACATTTGAAAAGAAATACAAAAAATATATTTTAAAAAAGACAGGCAAAATAAACTAGATGAAGGGTGATATAGCTTAGGAGAAACTTTAGATCTTAAAAACCAATATAGATATATAAAAAGGAGGAAAATATACAATTGGGTCCATATGCTCATAAAATTTGTCATAAAAGTGAGATGTCCCATAATTTCTGAATTTAAGAAAAGAAATCATGTAGATACAACTGAAATCTAACAGAGAAAGTAGGCTCTAACAGAGCCTGTCTCAATTATTAGAGTGACTCAATACCTCCTCCATTGAGAAGCCAGAACCCAGGAAGCCACTGAACAGAAGTCTCTTAACTTTGTAAAAAGAGAATCTCTGAAAAAAAATAGGTAACTCTATAGATTATTGTCCATTTTCAGATTGCTCCTTCTTGAGGTACTTTAAATTTCTAATAAAAATTTCATGGCAAATTAAGTTATCATTTTTCATCATCAGAAAGACAGAAACGAAAACATGATTGTGTATAGAAAACACCATAAGGATACCATTTACAAGGGCTAATATGTGACATTAAAGAGATAACAGAATGCAAGGTGAATATTTCTATATATAAGCAACCAAAATTAGACACTGGAATTAGAAGAATAAAGTTTATTTTAGTGTGCAAAAGTAGAAAATGATTAGAAAAGGATTTTAAATTGGTAAAAAATCCACTTTGAAAACTAGAAAAGAACAATGCATACAGAAATTAAAAATGATGAAAATAAATTGAGGGGGATGGCTTTTAAAGGGCGTAAAATAACATTTTGTGGTGATAGAAATGTTCTGTATTTTTATTGTGACAATGACTATATGAATGTACACACTTGTCAAAACTCATCTAACTGTATATTTAAAATTAGGGCATTTTATTTTATGTAGATTATACATCAGTCAACTTAGTTTAAAAATATGGAAAATGTAGTAGATGCTAGACCAAGGAATTGGATAGAGAGTATAACTCCTTCTTCCATCCTGGAAAAGAGACCTTTAGTCCATAAACTGGTTCATACCTATTAGTTATTGATAATATTTGAGAAGAAGAATCTGAGAGAAAGCCTTGACTCTTGATAGTCAAGCAAGTGTATCTCTGTGCTTAGAGATTCAGAAACTTGCTATAAACCTCATATCAGATGGAATAGCTTCACCAAAACTTACATTAAAATTTCGTCCATGTCATAGATTTTTTTTCTTTTCTCTCATTTATTAATAGTGTGTTTGTACATAGGAAACATGCTTTGTAAACTGGGAAGAAATATTGTTATTATGGCATTTCAATTTGTACCTGGTGTTTCCCAGGTCCAGTTAATTGGCATTCTGAAGTGAAGCCTCCTGTCTTTTCCCTAATTATGCCAAGTTATTTCACGCCTCAGTTCTTTCCACTCATGTTGCTTTCCGGGACTGAAAATTTGTTCCCTCATCTCTGCTTGACTGGCTTCTACTGATCCTTCCAGACCCTGTTTGAAAATTGCTTCTTCAGAATTACCATCCTGTTTCAATGAGATGTTCTTTATTAAACTTACTCATTGTACCACATTCTACTTTAAAACATTTAAAATATTTGGATCTTATGTATTTATAAATACGATTTTTTTTTGCTTACTATTTGCTCTCTCTATGCTAAGTTCTAAGACTCCATTCCTTTCTAGTACATAGAAATGGTGTGGATTATTGCAATTGTTCAGCGTTTTTGGATCCTAGAGATGAGTAGAGTTGAAGTTTTTATATAAAGAGAATATATTGTTTTTGGTATATGCCTTTTCTAAATTGCTTTATAATGTGGCTTAATCTAGAAATAAACTGGGAGGATTTTAAAGGTAGGGACTTTAATTTTGTCCAACTTTCTATCTCTTCTTTCTAAAAGTACGGGGGTTGGGTGTGTGGAAAAATAACAGTAACAAACCATCAAACAAATAAAAAGAAAAGAACAAACAAAAACCAATCTGTCATCTTTGGAGGGTAATAAGGAAGTAAGTTATTTTCTTGAAAAATGGCAAAGAAAGGGAAAGAATCAAACATTTATCCTGCCTTATCTATATCGATGATGCCACTTGGTAGTCAAGGAGTAGCTCATGGAAAGTGCTTCTGTGAAAATATCACAGCAAATTAGTTGAAAAACAATGCTGAATATGCTGAATATTAAAATACCACATTTTTGCAAAAATTAACTAAATTAATAATGAATCTGATCATTGAGCATCAATGGCTCCTCACATAACCAAGAGTGAGACAACAAAACATCCTGTGCCTTGTGATTATAGAATACAGCACTTAAAGAGTCTTTCCAAAGGAATGAAATATGAGTCTGATGAAGCCTTAGATCCTTCCACAAATTTTCCAAGAAATATAGGACAGAGGAATACATTGAACCACACCATGAGTGCATAAAAAATAAGGTCCATTCTGTGGAAAATCTTATAGGACAAATGTCCTGGGTTCTTCAACAGATGGATTTTAAATGAGCAGGAATAAACAAGTTATGAGCAGATCTTCTCTACCAAAAATAAGAAAGGGAGTCCTTCAAGCTAAAATGAAAAGAAGCTAGAGAGTCATTCAAATTCAAATGAAGAAATAAAGAGCCCAAGAAATGGTTTCTTAAGGTGCAAAACCCAATCCTTTACATAAATAAGGAGAAAAAAAAATTACCAACAAACTTGCAATAAAAAGGAACCTGATAAAAGGTATCTACAAAAAACTCAAAGCTAAATTCTTAATAATAAATGCTGAAAGCTTTCCCTTTATCGTCAGGAGCAAGACAAGAATGTCTGTTCTCACAACTTCTATTCAACACTGTACTACAAGATTAGCTAGGATGTTTAGACAAGAAAAACACAAGGCAATCAAACTGGAGAAAAAAGACTAAAACTATTTTATAGATGACACAATTTGGTTATAGAAATTCCTAAGAAATCTATAATAAATATGGCTAATAAATGAGTTCTGTATGTTAGAAGCATATAAAAATCAGTTGTATTTCTATAGACTAGCAATAAACAATATGAACATGAATTTTAAAAATCAGTTCCATTGTCAATAGCACAAAAAGAATAACATACTTAGGAATTTAAAAGTACAAGATGTATATACACTGAAAAACTATACAACACTCTTGAAAGAAAGAATATGTAAATAAATGTAAAGACATCCCATGTTTATGGATTGGAAGACTGAATATTGTTAAGATGGCAGTATTTCTCCAAATAATTTATATTTTCAATGCAATCACTATCAAAATTTCAGTTGCTTTTTGTGTGAAATACGGTAATCCTAAAATTTAAATGAATATGCAATGGACCCAGAATTACCAAAATGATCTTGAAATGAAGAATAAAGTTGGAAGATTCATACTTCCCAATTCGAAGTTTATTATAAAGCTGCAGTAATCAAGATTCTGATGGTACTGGCATAAGAATAGACATACAGATCAATGGAATAGAATTGAGAGTACTGAAATACAGACATAGATTATGGTCAATTGGTTTTCAATGAAGATTCCAAGGAATTTCAGGTGGAAAGAATATTCTTTCAATGAATGGTGGAGAGACTACTGGATAGCACATGCAGTAAAATGATTTTTAGTCTCTACCTCACATCATATACAAAAGCTAACTCAAAATGATTAAACAACCCTAATTTAAGTGCAAAATCTTTAGGGATTTTAGAAGAAATCATAGTTATAAATGTTGGTGACCTTAGATTAGGCAATGATTTTCTAGATATGACAGGAAAAGCACAAGCAACCAAAGGAAAAAGTAGATAAATTAGACTTGACATTAAAAACATTTTGTTTTAAAAGATACTATCAAGAAAGTGAAAAGAAAACCCACAAAAATGAAGTAATAAAAAGTAGGTAAAGGATTGCAATAGAAATTTCTCCAAAAAAGAGAATACATATGGGGAAGAGTCTCAAAATCATTAGTCATTAGTGAAATACAAATGAAAACCACAATGATGCCACTTTAAGTTGGCTATAATAAAAAATAATAATAAATTTTGGCAAGAATATAGAGAAATTAAAATCTGTAATCATTGCTGGTGAAAATGTAAAATGGTGTGTTTTTGCTTTGGAAAACAGTTTTGTATTTCTATAGAAAGTTTAACAGAGTTGCCATGTGACTTACCAATCCTATTTGTAGGTATACACTCAAGAGAATTGAAACTATATGAAAACAAAAGTTCAGAGCAGCATTGTTAATAATAGCCAAAAAAGTGGAAAATCTTAAATGTCTATTTACCAATGAGTAAACAAAAATTTATATATCCATAAAATAAAATATTGCTCAGCCATAAAAAGGAGTGAAGAAGTATCGATTCATGAGATAGCATGGATGAACCTTGAAAACATTGTGCTGAGTGAAAGAAACCAGCCACACAGGCCATATAGTATATGATTCCACTTATGTGAAATGCCCGGCATATACAAATTCATTGAGACAGAAAGTAGATTAATGGTTGCTAGTATTTGCGGGGAGGAGAATGGGAGTGACTACTAATAGGTATGAGGTTTCTTTTCGGGGTGATGAAAATGTTCTAGAATTAGTAGTGATAGTTGACAGATTTATAAATATACTTAAAAACCACTTTAAAGAGTGACTTTTATGGAGTGTGAATTATATATATCAATGAAAACTAAAAGCAACTAAAATCTGAGTCATAATAAAACCAACTTAATATTTGTAACTTAACTCATAAATAAATATGTATTTTTTCCTAATGTTTAGAAAGAGAAATCAGTCCTTTCTATGCATGTAGTCCAATGACTGTTCTGTGTAATTTCCTTATAATCCAAACCCACAATGCATCTTTTTAGAGTCCTAGTTTTAGGTTATTTCAAATTGAGTGAGAAATTAAAGACATTTTTTGGATCATTCCAAGGGCAGAATCTGTCTAAATATTTTCTCAGTCTTTTACAGTTACTTCATCAACACCTTATTTGACAGCTATTTTAAAGCTACTCTTCTTTATTGAGTCTTTCTGAAGCCTTTAATTTAAATTAAACCACTAACTTTGTCTACTTTCAACTTATATTTCAGCAGATTTTTTTTGGTATTTAATTAAAACATGTGGTTAGAGTAACAAGTACAAGTGGCAAAGCAGTGTTGAAAGAAATATAAATGATTCCTGACAAGTGTGTAATTCAGCTGGTATAAATGGAAGGATGAGGACAGACAGAAGGAAGAATGCCATGAGTACAAGTCAACTGGTGGCCAAAAATAATGGAGAATCCTATGTGTTCCAAGACATCTGTAACTAAGAAGTTAGCTATAATAATTTCTACTATCCTTAAATCCAATATTCCCAGAAAACATGAGAAAGTTAATTGCACACACATAGAATAGCTAGAGCAATAGAATAGACTTTTGGAAACATAAATGAAGAAATTCGACTAGTGTTTATACACCCATGCATGAATCTGTGGTATTCTTCAGACCAATTACTAGTACTTTTACTGCAAAGAGACAGTGATCAATAAAATTTGATGACTATAAGCATCGAATCCTACTAGAGTACCACCTCTGTGTCTTCTACCCTGCTCAATATGGATTTCTAACTATTGACTTGGAGCAGATTCAAACTATGTTCTTTTTAATTTTGAGCTTGGGAAATGGCTTGTCTTGTCTCAAAATGGCTGTAATAACAAATATGTTAGACAGAATAATGGCAGGATGTCCACACATCCTGTGAATGTTACCTTACCTTGCAAAAGGGACTTTGCAGATGAGAAGATCATCAGAGATGGAAAGATTATCCTGAATTATTAAAATAGGCCCCATATAATTACATCTAATTAACAGAACAAGATAGTGTGTCAAAGAGACACAGCATGAGAAGAACTCGACCAACTCTATCATCTGGCTTTAAAGATGGAGGAAGGGACCACAAGCCAAGAATGTTGGTCACCTCTAGAAACTAAGATTGATCCCCATCCAACAACCAGTAGGGAAATGGGGACCTCAGCCCGACAACCAAATAGTAATAAATTCTGCCCACAATCTCAATGCACAAAGAAACACATTCTCTCCTAGAACCTGCAGAGAGGAACACAGCTCTGCCAAAACCTTGATTTTTACCCAGTAAAACCTGTACTGGACCTCTAATCTGTAGAACTGTAAAATAATAAGTTCGTATTGTTTTAAACCATTAAATTTGTGTTAGTTTGTTGTGGTATAAATAGAAAACTAATATAGCAAATTTATTATCAGATAATTATGATAAATTTAAAATTAGATAATCCATTTTAAAAGCAAGCTTGTATAGGGCCTGCCATTTAATTTCTAGTGTATCATGGCTATTTTTGTTATCATTATCATCACAGCACTTACAGTACTTGAATTTTTTATGGATATATTGTTAAAAACAGACTGTATGCCCCTTAGTGACAATGGTTACCCTAATTTATCTTGGAATACTCATTGCTAACAAGATGCCATACCGTTGGTAGGTGCTTAAATTCTTTTATGTCTGTATTATAAATTTAAAAAAAAAGAATGAAAGTGCAAGATGACTTTTTCAAACTCTATGTTCAAATAAGTATCAGAACATTTGATAGTATCTACCTCTACTTAACTAAAGTAAAACTTAGGAAAAAGGAGGAATAAAAATTAAAGTAAACATACCTATTGTAACTGAGTCATGGATAAGCAAGGACACAGCCACAGTGACAGAGGAATGGAGAAAATAGCCCAGACTAAAAGGTGCTGCAATATTTGATAGCTGGATTTTGACATGCCTGTTGTTAGAGGTGAATTTTATGAGTAGCAAAACACGTATGGAAACAAAACATATATTTACATTCATTGCTGATGTGATTATGGTATTAGAAATATTAGGAATTATTATTTCCTTTTAATCCTGCTCAACAACACTTAGTAGAAAAGATGAACAGCCAACAGTAAGAATAGTTCTGTGATCTCCTCTATAAATTTCTTGCCAGTCAGTATTCAAATTGTTTTAAATTGATGCCTGTTTGTGTTCCTGCATACACAGAATACTCATCAGGGATTATACAAAGACTATTAGAATAGAAAGAGGCTTCAAGAAGTTGAATTACTAGAAACTCTGTTACTCAGACACATTTTTTCCCCTAAGCTTCTAATTTCTTTGCTCACAATGACATCCCTAGAGCTTTAGCAGCACAATTTTCACTGCTTTGGAAAATGATGTATTTTCTATGTGTCGACTAAGTTTGGATAATTACTTAGTTCAAGTTTACAAACAAAACTTTTGACACATTGAAAAGAAACATGTAAGAGGCAAAGATGAGAAAGATGTTTTTAAGATAACATTTCACTTTAGGTATCACTTTAAATGCTTGAGTGTAGATTGGGAAAACAATCTAGGGGCTCACGGGAATTGCATTCAGCTCCCATGATCCCCACTTTCTGGTACACGTGTTTTTGCTCTTGCATAATCTCCTCCCATTGAGGGTGGGCTAGACTTGTGACTTCCTTCTAACCTATAGAATACAGCAAAGGTGACAGGCTGAGTGTGATTATAAGATTTTAACATGTCTTCCTAGGATACATGTTCTCCTTTGCTGGCTTTGAAGAAGGCAGCTGCCATGGAGAGGACCACATAAAATGCCTCCGAGCGTGGCCTCTGTCCACCGGCTGGCAAAAAATTGCAACCCTCAGTCTGATATCCTGCAAGGGGACTGAATTATGCCAGCAACCACATGAGCTTGAAATGGGAGCCTTCCACATTGGAGCCCCAAGGGAGACTGACATCCTGGCTGACAGACTGGCTGCAGCTTTGTTAGCCACTTAAATGGAAGACCTAACTAAGCCATTTCTGGACTCATACAGAAAATGAAGATAATATATGCATGCTGTTTTAAGCAATAGCTAATATATGAGTTTTCAAAACCAACCTTTTAACTTTTGAAGGCTGAGAAAGTTTCCTAATATAAACTATAATCTCATGTATCTTCATTAAATACTCAGAACCTGATGACATCTGTTGCCTAATTATGATACTACATACACCAACTCCCAGCTGACAAGTGGAAGCGTGCCTCTGTATGAGATTTCAAGACTATCTAAAAAGTTAGTTTTGTATTCAACTTAAGTACCCACGTTATTTAATTTGCTATGAAGTGTTCTCATCTCTTTCTTTCTTATGTCAGCTATATCTAATCACCAAACCAGGCAAGTTCACATCCCAAGTATTTCTAACTCTTCTGGTTCTTTTCATTCATCTTCCCAAGCCCTGATTCACCTCCTGCCTCTTTTTCAACTTCCTTTTGGTCTCGTCACCATCTCACTCTCACTGTTGCTCCCCTCCCCTCATTTTCAGCTGTAGCCTGAGTAATATTTCCTATACAAACAAGTGATTATGTCAACTAGATTCTTTAAATCCTTTCCAAAGCCTTTGAATAAAGGCTAAACTCTTCAGTATAACTCATGCCCCAGATATTATTTCTAATGCCTTGCTGATAACGTATATTTTTCTTTCCTAAGTTTAGGGATTGTGTGTATCTAATCATTTTACTCTCAGCATTCTGTGTGTTTGATTAAAGCCTGAAATAAATTTGGCAGTTAATATTTGTAGAAGGAATACATAAAGAAATAAATATTTTTGTGTAAGAGGTTAGATCTCATGTTGTGTTCTTACACATATATACACAGAGCAATGCAAAAAATCTACTGGAGGTGATATGTTACTACTTTAATTATGATACATATGCATATATCCAAACTCGTCAAAATGCATATGTAAAATATATACAGTTTTTATATATTAAATATACCTCAATGAGAATTTTAAATTTTTAAAATTATGCTTCTCTTATACATTTGTGCATTTATTTCCTGAAATTAGTACCTATTTATTAAACCTTTTTGCAACATCTACTAGGCATTTGTGTTCACACATGCTCATCATCAGGTTTTTACATGCATGCATGTACTTCTCCTTATGTGCACCAATAGGAAGGAGAAGTCAGAGGAAGCAAAGTATATATAGCAGCGGGGGAATAACTACCAGAGTCAAAGAATGATGGTAAGTGACTCTACTCTGCAGTACTACATACCATGCAACTTCCCAGTGGTCATCAACAATTAAAGAGGCACATGTTTTATGCATATATAACCAAGTAAATGCAAATTTCCTAGAGTTTTCTATGTAGCCATCACTTAAAACAGAAAGCCTCCAGCCAACACAACAGAAATATATTGGTTAGTGAAACTATCATTGGGTTTCTCTTCAAACATGAACTTTCTAATCCTCATGGTCTGTACTCTCTGCAGATCTTTGGCCACAGATAATACATTTATAGATGCTGCATGCAGGTACAAACATGCACTCTGGACATTTCCATACACTGAATGATTCAATTCTACCACGGAATTGTATCTAAACATTTGGTTCAGACATTCCCTGATCTTTCCACTACTCTTGATGACATACAAATAAATAAAATGAAAATTTTAAAAGTTACTGGTTTACATGAGGGTAATAAGAATTTCTAAGAAATGTAAAAATGAAGCTCTTTTTCAGGTCATGGCTAGAATTGAAGCAGATGTTCACTTAAAGTAACACAGACTCTACAGCAACTTTTCCTGCACTTACAGTTTGAGGAGCCTTGAAAAGCCATTGTGTAATTCCCTTCTTTAGCCAATTATCAGTCTCTTAAAGCACTGAAATTAAAAGTATCAGAAAGGAAGGAGAGTTGTTATTCCCATTGGTGGTGCTATGTATGCTATCTAGTATGGTAGCCTAACTGCATGTGGCTTCTCAGGGTACAAAATGTGCCTAATCCAAGTTAAGGTGTGCTATGAATGGAATATATTGAATTTTGAATACAATGTGATTTTAAAAGACTGTAAAATATCTCACAAATAAGATGTATTTGCTTATTACATATTGAAATAACATTTTGATATATCGAATTAAATATATTAAAGTCGATCTCACCTGTTTTTTTTTTAATGTTAAATGTGGTTACCAGAAATTTTTAAATTATATATGTGGCTCATATTATATTTCTATTGGTCAAGGCAGCTCTATGTAGTAACATTTATCAGTAGTAAAAAGCAGGAAGTGAACACTGCCTATCTCAATTTTCTCACATTTCTCACGGGCAGAGAATCCATCTCCCCGTACTTCATAAAGCTTTATTTACGAAGCCCATGACTATGGAACGGATGGTGAACATTTGCTTCCTAGTTTCCTTTAAGTATAATTTTATGCTCTAACACCTCTAACAAAACACATGTTGTAGTTAATAATTGTTAAGGTCCATTTCTTGATAATTAATTTGCATGTGCATAAGTCCCTTTCACTATAGTATCTCATCATTATTTTACCTGTAAAACCTCTTGGTTGCAAGCAAAAAAAAAGGAAAAAAAAACTCTGAGTAACTTAATTGGAAGAAGATTGCATGGGAAGGACATCTGAAAGCCATGACTAGAAGTTTGGAGAATAAGGCTTAGTCAACTAGCAGAAACAGAGAAGGGACAGGCAGTGGGAAACACAATCAAGGCCACCCTTTGGATTCTGATACCCCTTCAACTGAATAATTAATGATGGTGATGTTTCCATTGTCTGTACTTATGTCTCCGCCTCAAGTCCCAAATGGGAACATTTAATTGGAGTGCAGTAATCCATCCTCATGTCCTTCGCACCCCAAGAGGCCTAAACTGACCTCTTGCATATCAGCAGGCAGGTGCCTGCCCACCACCAGGACTTACAATGGAGCCTGTTGCAAATTTGAGCAAGAGGTTCAGATTCTGGGTAATACTTTTTAATAACATATATCCCTACAAATCCCTTCAGAAATATCACTTCTACAGTATATAACAGTGGGTAGGGAGTTTATTAGCATGAGAGTTAACACAAAAATTTGAAAATTCATATTTGTAATGAAGAAAATGCTAGTATATTAAATAGTATGGATTTAAATACATCAGTTTATGAAAATAAGCTTTGTGATTCAAATTAACAAAAAGTTCTTGTGTTTTCCAAAACTAAACTGGCCCTCTCCATGTGCCTCTAATGAGGATTCAATCTTAGTTTCAGACCCTTTCAATTTATTCAATCTGTGTACATTTATTGACCTATTAGTCTTAGTTCAGCCTCTAAGAATGAAAGATTAAGGAACACCAGATAATTGCATATAGACATTTCCATTAAAGGGGACCATGTAGGTCTTTTTGCAGTTGTGAATGGTCTGTTGACACTCTAAAAGTAACACATTATATTTCTGGTTTTAGATAAAGTTGTGCCTATAATTAGCTATTTATAGTTTAGGGTACTCATTTAAATGAAATTATCAAATTAAAAAAAATTTCTTTAAAAATACACACCCAACAAAGGAATCCATACACATCTAAAAAAATAAATAGTGCCAAAGGGCTTATCATGAAAACCAAAATTTTTCTAACATATAATTTCTTGCCTTCGGTCTCTATTTTAACGACCTTTTGGTTTCAATTATTCTGTAGGTTATCCACACAATTTAAAATAAATTATTCATTCTGCAACTTAAAAAATCCATTATCTAGACCCAAGGCACTGCATGACAACAGTCCCACTATGTATTTCACAGCCTATTGATTCCTCATCGTCACAAACAACCGTAATTGTTGGAGACAAAGTAGAAGTAATTAGATGAATCACAACAGAAAATTAAAATGGACTGAATTGGGTTTTCTGGTGATTATTTTCTAGTCTGATTTGGCCTTACTCTTCTCTCTTAATGCAAGGGGAAAACTGGGGGTAAGCTGTCAAGACGCCTGAGCGCTTATTATTTGAGTTATTGTGTGGGAACCGAGAGACCTCACCCTTCCCACAAGCCTGTGCTGAGGGGGGTCTAGGCGCATGTGCAACCGGGGCCCTTAGCCCGTCGTCACACGTGATAGAGTTTGTCTTATATCTGTTGACAGCTCAGCTTCCAGAATGCAGCTGCTGTTTGCAGCTCGGTGGTTTTTCCTCAGAAAACTCAAGCCAAAAGAAAAATGTTAAGGAAACAGAACATTTATTTTTGGCACTTGCTCATCTATTTGGGGCTTTAATGTTATAAGTTAGAAGAATCTGACGATGGGACATACCAAGCACTGTGGTGTGGATGACAGAAATCAAATCAAGGAAGCAGTCATCCCTTATTGGAAGTGAAAACTGGAACTTTCTCATTCTAACTGCTTTTTGTTGTTGCGCATGTGTGTACACATGTGTGTTTTATTGACACACGTGCACAAATATTTTTGGCAGAGATAGCCCCCTAAGGTTAAATAGATTTTGTAATATTTTGAAAAACACAAATGAATATTACTTCCACATTTTAGACTACATAGTGTGATTAAGTAATAAGGATCAGATCATGGCAAAAAATAAAAATAAAAAAATCTGCCCTCTAACACAAAACCTGATTTCTCGCGGTTTTCCCCATCTTAATAAATAGTAATGCCATCTTTTTGGTTACTTTGGTCAAAGATGTGGGGTTCCCCCAGCACTGGTTCCCAGCACCAGTTTCTGCTCGAGTCCCTGCTCTCTGTAAAGCTGTGACTCCCTGTATTCACCTACAGATCTCTCCAATCTTGGGAGGAGTTTGTCCCGTGCCCACCCTTCTCCTATGGATCCAAGAAGAGTTATTGATTTCCAGTCTGTTGTTAGGATGGAGTGGCAACTTCCAAGCTCCTTACATGCAGAACTGGAAACAGGAAGTCCTTTTGAACAAGGAAATACTATTAAATTCCACACAATCTCTTTCAGTTGACTCAAATCCCAAAGCACATGTGGCACTAGACCTCGTTGGTAGTCCTGTGTCTGAGTCATTACATGACCATTCAAGCTTTTGCTTGTGTATTATTGATGCTGGGAGAAATCCATACATTTTGTCGTTTATTCATTCATTTAATAGAAGTATTTGTTTCTCCTAAAGGCCAAATGCTATTCTAAATTCTGGGTAGAAAACGATTTATTTTCAAACCACACACAATTTGAGGTAAAGTTCAGGGAAAATGTTTTCACAATGTAACCAACATTGCCATCCACTGGGACCCTCTTGTGCAACTGGGAAAGAAGGTTCTACTGTAGTTTTATTTAAAAAGAGAAAAAGCTGACGGTAACAAATACAGTGCAACTCCAATATATTTACATGTGTTATTTATAAGTAAATGTAAAACTCCAGACATCTACTTTTAGATTTGTCATACACTATACCCTAATGCCAGAAAGCAGAAAATATACTTTCTAGGTGCTTAATTTGATTATTTTGTGACCAGCTTGAATGATGTCTATATACTCAACAGCAAGTAAGTTTTTGATCAATTCTAGTTGGATCTTTGGTTAAAGTCATAAGCGTTTCTAAATTCTAGCACCTTTAACAGAATTGTAGTTGATCATTGAATTTTTTAAATGGATATTACAAAATAAAACATTTCTTAGAATTATTCTCAAATGCTGTTCATGTTAGCATATCACATAGGCTTGGGGGAAATTAGTTTGTTGCATAACACAATGCATTTAAATGTTTGAAAGATTTCTTAATAAATAAAAATGGTTTTAAATATTCATATAATTTCATTACAGATTCAGTTTTGTAAAGGGTGTAATTTTTTTTAAAGTCAGTAAACATATGATTAAACATTATTCACAGATCAATAATAAAGTTCAAGGTAATAATGTACTCCAGACATCTAATTACCACCCAATACAACTCCAATTATTTCTCCTACTAGATGTCATTCATTCATTCATTCATTCATTCATTCCTTTATTAATTTATCAGATTTTCTCATAGCATCCTCTGTCGGCCAGCCATTACAAATGCCTTAAGAACTTAAAAATATGTTTAGTAAATATTTGTCAAATCGATATCAGATAAATGGAAGAACAAAACACAGTACCTTCATCTCCTGGTCCTGTCAGCACAGAGGAGAATACAGAAAACAGCCAGTATTTGACACAGACTACATTGAGGGTGACAAGATGTTATGAGAAGCTGGAGGAGGAACACAATACCCAGTGTAGGCAGTTAGAGAAAAGTTGCAAAAATAGTCTCATATCAGACCTGAAGTATGCATATTGAAACAGTTCATTGCTAGTCTGCTCAATGATGGATAATTGGGAAACTCTGAGCATTTACTCTTCTCTGAGGTAATGGGAGAAGTGAAGAAAGAGGGTGAGAAAGGGGTCATTACTCTCCTAACACTGGTCTCTGTGTCACCTATCTCAGGTGACATTAAGGAGTATAGGTGATTACTCAGGGAGACTTTAAATCACATCTTGGGTTAATTCAACCCTATAACTTTATCCAACCACTTGAAAGTTGGTTCTAGCTTTCCTCAAGTTGATGGTTCCATCAGCTTTTTAGGTTTTGGGTCACTTGTCTGTTCAATATCTTGTATCTCCTTCAACTTAATGATTCCTATCAGCATTCCAATGCATTTAATCAGTTCTAACTTAAAAAGAAATCTTTTAACTCCACATACCACCAGTTGCCATTTTATCCTCTACTTCCCTTCATTGGTAATTTCTCAAAAGAACAGTCTACTCAGGGTGACCTCCATTACCTCGATGCTCAGTCCCACTCCAATCTAACTGCCAAATTCAGACACCTTTTTTTGTGTGTGAAATCTATTGGGCATTTTTTAGTCCTAAGCCTACCAGACGTCTCACCACTATTTGATTCCATTGCTTCAGTCTTTCAGTTTTTCTCTTCTCTTGGCTTTTACTTCACCACGGTAACAATTGTCCTTCCTGTAACTCTAATATATTTCTCTCTCAAGTTTCCCTTTTCATGTGATCACTTAAATATTGAATTTCTTTCAAGACTCAGTCTTAGATCTTCTCTTTTCACTATTCCATTCCTAGATGACTGTGACCATTCCCATGGTTTCAAATACTACCCAGATATCAATAATTCTCAACTGACATATCTAGTTCTGGTGAACTCCAAGTGGGTTTGGCCAAATGCCTATTCAACAATCAGATATGGCTATCTCAGAGACAGCTTGATGTAACTTGCCCAGGCCTAACACCTCAATATTCTTGATATTCTGATATTGGTTTCACTAAAAAGAATTTCCACTCACCCAGTTGTTCATTTTTTTTAAAGTATAGATTTGCTTTTTTTTCCTGAGGATCTGTACTGACTGTTTC
Source organism: Macroglossus sobrinus (assembly GCA_004027375.1). Lineage (NCBI taxonomy): Eukaryota > Metazoa > Chordata > Mammalia > Chiroptera > Pteropodidae > Macroglossus > Macroglossus sobrinus. The sequence goes on along the minus strand of PVKZ01000259.1, from coordinate 418,903 downwards.
ATAAATATAGAACTATCTCCAAACTCATCAAGTTGTATACATTAAATATACACAGCTTTTTGTCAGTCATACCTCAATAAAATCATTTAAGAACAAGAGTTACTCTTCGCAGTTTCCTTATTCTAACTCCTGCACCCAGCTAATCAGAAAAACTTTGCCATTGATATCAATGGTAATTTTAAATCACTGAATTCTCTCCTCCTCAATGCTACGTTCTTGATCCAAGCCACCTTCATTTCTTACAGTGCTGTGGCCAGCTATACTGTGCCTCATTTTAGTCCATTTCCCACACATCACATAGATCGAAATTTAAAGTGAATCAGGTATATCATTCAACTGCTTAAAAACCCCATATTAACATCTTATTTAATTGGTGATAGAATGGCTCTATCTTTCATGTATATTCATATGATTTCATACTATAGAGCCATGAGAGAAAATCAATTCATACAATATGTAATAACATGGATATATCTCAGACACATATTGGATGAAACAAACCAAAAACAAAAGAGCCCTCACTTTATGAGTCCATTCATAGGATGTTAATGAAATAAGTAAAACTGATCAATGGTGGTAAAAGTCGGAATAGAGGTTACATGTGGATAAGTAATCACTGTAAAAAATTAGACTGGTAATGTTCTATGTCATATCTTTGCTATGAAAATTCACTATTATACAGTAATGACTCCTGCATTTTTCTTCATGTATGCCTTAATATAAAGCTTAAGAATGTTTGAGTATTTTTATTGTTTTCGAGTTACTAACCACTCTGGGTACGTTAGATCTAAGAAATTTTCTGCTGGATAATTAGAAAAATGCCTAATTATACATTCATCTAACATACTAGATTGATTTCAGAAAGCCTTGGCTAATACAAAAAGTATGTGTTCTGAATAAACACTATCCTGTTATAAGAGTAAATATCAGGCCTATGATTAAATAATGCTACTACAACTGTGGTAAAGAAAAAGAAATTCAAAGACATAGACAAAGCCTAGAAATGCAACATTACAAGTTCTATTCTGGTTGTGAGGTTGATGGGAACAGAAACACTCTTCTGTTTGAATGGGAAAGTGACACGAGAGCTATAAGAATCCATACTTTACAAATTAGGTTTAAAATACAAATGCTCTCCCCTTGCAAACTGGGTTGACTTTGCAAATATTCAAGGTGGGCATTTTTATCTCAGGTGTCCAGATATCAAATACTTATCACACTGATGTCAGCTTTAGAACTTTGCAGTTACCTATACATACACTTATTTCTTTGTAGTTTTGTGGAGTTTTTTCTTTTCTTTTCTTTTTTTTTTGAGAACTACGATAACATGTATTCCAGAGTAAAAATAACCAAAGCCAGTGAATAGGACTTTGTTTGTTTGTAATAACACACAAGTTGATTTTGATTTTACAAGACAAAATGGTAATATCAACTTTCAGAACAAATGCTATAACTTGAAATATAAGGTGAAATATAAAGCAGAAATGATTTAACAAGTAATGTAAATTTAACATTATGTTCTTCCAATTTGAAAGTTATGTTTACCTAGGCAAGAGTTAAATGTTGTAGACTAGTCATTTGAATGAGATGAAAATTATTAACATGATTAAGCAAGTCACTTAAAATTTATAAATCATTCACTACCCTTGAAAAGTCAGTTTTCCTAAATCATTAAAAGTTTCATACATTACATTTATGGATAATATTATAACTACATATACTATGGATGTTTTCTGCTTTGTCATCTTATTATTGGAATAAGAGATGTTAAATTTTTTATTAATGTAGCTTCTATCTTGTCCCTTAATTTCATAAACTTTTATGACAATTTTAACAGAAAATCTGAATTTTTACTGATTCTCTCTACAGACTTTCCCACAGGGATCCAAATATATTTACATACAATTTTTAATAGATAAGATTTTGTAATATTTTAATGTTTCCATTGGGAGAAAAAAAGTCTCTAAAACAAATTGGAGTTTCATTACCAGTCTAAAAACAACTTCATTTTTTTTTGTTTGAATGATTAACTCCATTTTACAGCATCTGATAAATATCAGCTTGAATAATATCTTTTGTGTGAGGATGGGGGCTGCAGAGGGAGTTGGGCAGATGGATGCTAAAGTCAGTCATGAGTGCAGAGCACGACCCCTTCAAATTTCATTTCACGACTCACTTCATGTTCGAAGCTGAATTTACATGAAAATCAAATTCACAAATTCAGCCATGGCTTTGATCGGGAATTTTGTAGTTTGTTATTGTTCTTTTTGAATTATTGTGAAAGTCATGGCAGATGGTAATGTTTCTTGAGATGTCTGCTGACACCGTTTCTTCCCTCACCATAGCACCATACGAGAAAATCTTTTGTGCCTTCGTAGAATCAGGCCATCTTAGAGCTTGAATGATCCTTAACCCTGTGGTCCCTCATTTCATATATGAAAAAGTAAACCTACAGTCTGAAACAGTCCTCTGTCCTCCAACTCCCAGTTCAGTGACCTTTCCAGTCTACCAGCATGATCTCCAAGAAAGTGAGGCCAAAGTCTGAGAAACAGTGATATTTAAAATGATTACCTAGAAGAACTTACTGATTGACAGATGGAGTTTGGAAACCAGCTAACATTTGAAGCCCGGATTTCCTGCCTAATATGACCTTGGACATGTTATTAAACATTTTTATACTTAAAAAATATACATTTTATGTATGATTATTATATGGATTAGATAATAAATGTTCTCTATATACTTAAATATTATATATATCATATATATCAATTTATATAATATACAATATATAATTTTTATGTATTTATATATTAAAATAGTTTCCCTCTTGGTCCTTATTATTTTATATATATAACATAATTATACTACAATAATATATAAATATATTAACATATATAGATAATATATTATTAATTATATTACATATATGATTGTTTGTGGATTAGATAAATGAACATTTATAAATATTACCACAATGCCTAATTCATGGCAGTTAAGATAATTTTTTTAAGCATCAAAGAAGTTTTCTGTGCATGCATGTAAGTTAAATATCCCATATCACATACCAGGAGATGAACATAAGCATCAAACTCACATTTACCATCGAGGGCTGCTATGCTACAACTGATACCTTTGTTGTAGGCCAGGGCACAAACTTTGGAGGGGTAAAATGGCCTGCTCGACATCTACTGATAGTGACTGGTATAGATCTTATCTATATGCCACACATATAGAAAGGTAATTTTAGCCACACAAAAAGTTGTAATTCAAGGACTGCAAATGTGTTTGTTTCAATAACCCAGTCTCTAAAATTACCCTAATTCTTACAATTTTCATTTCCTTGAAGCATTAGAAGACTTTTTTAAACAGGCATTAAAATTTCTACTGATAATTTTTGCCCATATCTGTATAGTAAAATTATAAAATTATACAAATACTCTTACCTTTAGGCCTGCTTTTTTCCGATCTAAGATGTAGCTTATAGACAAATTTAAAAACAACAATCACCACTATAAAAAAGAGAAAATAGAGACCTTGTATTTGGAACTTCAACTGTATACCATATTTTGATCTGATATCTCAATAACATTAATAAATTTCCAGGCTATGTCTCCAGATTCTATTTAGTAATATAATTTGAAAAGCATTTTGTATTCAACATGTAGGCAATGAGCCAAGAAAAAATATTCTTGATCTGTTTGCCAACTGGTGCTTTGGGCTGAATGGCCAACTACCAAAGAACCACCATTCTTTAGGCACATGGGAAAATAAAATTAATTTCTGGTTAAGCATACATACTTCTGACTGCTGAAAAATCTTCCTAAGAAAAAAACCAGCTGCCACAGTAAAACACAATTTTGTCTCACTCAACATCTAGCTGGAAACTCTGAGAGAGACAAATGTAAAAGTGCTGGCAACAGGGGTTTGGGGCTAATATGGCTATTAATATATGACTGGTAATCATCTTTCCTTGATGTAATTGTTGGAGTAGGGTTAATATCCCATTCTCATTGTAAATAATTTGCTTTTATTTGCCAATGTTATTCTTTAAATGGAAAAATCTTTTTTTATATATAGTAGAGTTATATGTATGCATACACTGTATAGATATTTTTATGATGTGTGTGTGGATAGTGTTCTAGACATTGAAAATATATTTTGTAAAATAACTTGAAATCCTACAATGAATAGTCTCCTTTATGCAATTTTAATCAATAATTTGTGGTCATTTTTATTATATTATCTGTTGGTGTCAAAAATATTTAGAAACACATGAGACTTGATTTTGAAAATGAAATTTGAAACTGGACTGATGCAGGCAACATACTACATTTTAGCCATAGTCACATGCAAAAAATTTAAACTGTTTAGTAATTTTTCTGGCTATCACTAATTACTCTACAATCATTTTAAGTATTTAGCACTGATTTTTCTCTGGAAGATGTGCCAATTTGGAATTTCTGGAAAGGAGCACACATAGCAAATTCCACACCAGCATATACTTCAGAATGAGTAAAATCTTGTGTGAGCGCATTAATAACTTTCAAATGCAATAGAAACTATACTACAATGCAACATCATCCTTTGGTGCAACATTCCTTTACATGCAAACCTTGTGTCTTAACATACTTGACTGACTTCTTTAGAATATCCAATTAACTCTTAAGTATTTGAGCTGCAAAGAGATCTAACTCCAAAAATCCCACTTCATAACACTGTTGGTTAATTCTGAAAAAAGTAAAGAGCAATTTGGGAAAATCTTTAGTTTACAAGAAAAAAAAAACAATTGGTTGGTTATTACTTTATCATTTTTACATTGTAGAGAGCTGGCTGAAATCAGATATATCAGTGGTTTATTAAACTTCTATTTTATTCATGTAAAACCGTATCGTTTGGATGAACATAATATAAGTGGATATGTTATTAACACTGATTATAATGAAATCTGACAAGTTATGCTGACCCATGGAAAATAAAATCACAAAACTTCCATTTGATATGAAAAGAAGTGAAACCATAATTTGAAGAAATGCTCCATTTGCATGTACATGCAGCTCAATGATTTATGACAGTGAGAGTTTTCATCTAAAATAGAAAGTTGACTCTCCAGGAGTTATTATATAGTGGAAATGAAATTTCCTAACCTATTTAGATGAACCAGGCTGTGCATTATCTTTCACACTGATATCTCACTGCCTTCATTTCAGTAACTACTGCTGCTTTTCTCTGCTTACTGAGGGGAGAAAGAGATAAAAATATGTTATTCCATGAGAATGGCAAAATATCTCATATTTATTATATTTAGATAAAAATCTGCTTGAAGAGGAGTAATTTAAAAATATGTATAATGATTCCATTCCTGAATGATTTTGTATTTGGTTGCAATATGTAGAGGTGGGGTAACACAACACTTTATTGACTATGCTCTTTTTTATTAGTGATATTTGCATACATAATAATTGAGGAGAAAGAAAAAGAGGATTTTGAAAGTTTTGCAATGAGGATCAAATGCCATGAAGGTTTATGAAGTTTCATAATACCTACATTTTATATTGATGAGTTTTTCTAAATTGCTAAGTACTTTACTAGTATTTTCAGGATTCTCACAATGGCTAACTACTTCATATACAAATGTGTCATAATTTTGTGGCTTATTTTTTTCTATATTGTCATTTTTAGAGGTTTCATTTACCTATTATAAACAGGTAGTTCATTTACCTATGTGATTGCAATAAAAGATAACTAAACTAGTATGCCAAATAAGAAAACTTGGGAAATGTTTTTTTAAATTTTTCTAATAAAAATTGAAATGTTTTGATGTTTTTAAATGTTGATTTCCAAGTTCTTGTTGAGATTGGAAAATGAAAAATCACTCATACTGTAAAACTTTCCATCTTAGCTGAAAGGCCCCCCTGTTATAAATCATAAAGCTATATGTAAGATGCAAATGGAGCATCTCTTCAAATTAGGATTTCAATTCCTTTCACATTATAGCACTTGTCCATGCATGACAGTTTTTTCCCCAAGAATTTCTAAATATGACAGGCAGTGTAACATCAAGGAGGTGCCATGTATGTGCTTTCTATATGAATGTGTCAGTCAGCTGAGTGCACATGATCATCAAGTTTCAAGGTTGGAAGGGTATGTAAAACTCACGTAGTGCGACCATATGTTCTGATGCTTGAAGCATCTCCAGAGGGAGGCTGACTCTGCAGCTTGGCTGCATAGGTTTTAGTCCTAGCTTCCCCCATTACTAGCTGTTGACAAGGGGCCAGTTAACTAGTTAGTACCTCATTTTGAAATTAGAATGATAAGGCATCCTTATCAGGATTAGATGAGTTATTCCATATGCAGCCTGAGAACCATGCTGGTACCCATCCATCCCACTCCTTTCCCATAGTATCTAGCTTAACTGGTAACCTCAAGGGGGTCTATTATTTTGGGCCAGCATAGATTGTTGATGATAACTTTCTTCTACTGAGCGTCAATGCATCTCTTTGGAGTTTTTTCTCACTTTTCTAATCCTATTTCCTTGGAATCATGCAGCAAAAGGCTTAATCCCAACTTTTCTTAAATTATCTTCAAATATTTGGATTCAGCATGAGCTCCAGATTCAAACAGATTGGATAAGAACTTGTGAATTTACTGGAGTTAGAAACCTAAATTCTATGAACTCCACACTTTAAAAAAAAATGAGAGACAGAGACCGATATTGTTAAAAGTGCTAAGTTCTTCAAAGGTGTTGTAGGGTTAAGTGAATATATGGGCTTAGAATTTAATTAATGGTGATAAACTTGATGAGATGATGCAAAAGAAGACATTGATTTTCATATGTAAAATACAATGTTACACTGAACAAACTACTCAGAGCTCTTTTATATATCACTGCATACGATAGTATTTACATGACTGTAAAGTTATCCCAGTGCCTGTACTCCTCAAATGGTTTCTATTGTGGATAAATTCTGTTTCTGTAGTTCTGACAATGAAACCTTCTTGGTGATGTATTTCACCTATTTCAGCAGCAAAAAAAAAAAAAAAAAAAAAAAAAAAAGTCTTTGAGAGGTTTCACATTTTATCAAGATCTGAAATTTTCCCTGATATAGAAAAACTATAGCCAATTACCTAGAAATTTTGAGCCGAGACCTTTATTTTCTTTAGTTGCAATTGCTTCTTAGCTCTCATTATGTTTCCCTATTTTCTTTTCATATTGAAAATAAGACATCCTTTCAGTATAGACTGCCTTCAACAAAACCACATTTCTCTCTATTTCAGGCAGTATTTTTTTCATTTTATAGTTAACTATTTTTCCCTGAAATGTTTATATTATATGTTTTCTAAGAAACACTAAGGATATTGATAAAATAAAGCACCACATTACCTCCCACTAAGAGAATTATGATAGCCTTATAACTACATTTGTGCTCCCACCATTTATCTCTTATAATCTGAAACCAATGATCAATCATCAATCTACAACATAAATGCTTCCTTCATTGATTAAAATCTTCTACTGCACATTACCACCTACAGAATAAGATGTCTTTTTAAGGCATCCCAAGCCTTTTATTACCTTATTTATTTTCCCACCAAATTCACTTTTTAGTTAAATTGCTTGCATCTTATACCTTATCTATGCCAGTACCTGGAATTTATCCAATTATTTCATGCTGCTTGTGGCCTTCCTCCTACCATACCTGATGTTCTGGTTACACAGAAATACTACCACTCACTCTCCTACTTAGCAATCCACACACAACACACACACACACACACACACGCACGCACACACTTTTTGATCATCTCAAAAACTGCTCCTGTTCTTTGATTCCCAGCTCAAACATTTTCTCCTCTTTGAAGTGTTTCCCGTTTTCCTTCTTACTGCTCCTGCACAGACCCCATTACTGTGCTCTCTGTATATCACACTGGATGGAATTGACTGGTTTACAGCCTGGTCTCCTCTGTTTCTGAGGTCTGGAAGGGCCACATCTCTCTTTTGTTTTGTATCCCTGTTCTAATGTAGATCAAAACTTTGAGTGAGTAAACCATAGCAGTTAAGCATGTGGAACTAATAGCCAAACTACATAAATTATACAATTTCCCCTACAATGTAACGTGGAACAGATTGCTAAATGCAGTTTATCAGGATCTGACTCAAAGAATTAATTTGAGGAATTAATTAAAATGCTTAGAATATTTGGGATTTAGTAAAAATTCAATTAATGTCAATTATGGGGTAATATATATACATAGGTAGAAATGTAAATTAAAACATAAAATAAACCAGCTTAATTCCTGGGCACTTAAATTTTGTTAAAAATTAAAAATAGAGGTAAAGTCATTTTATTTCAACCTCATTCTTATTTTCAATAACAGAATATGTGACAAATTCTGCATTATTTGAACAATATTTAACATTTAGTAAGCATTAAATTTCTAATAATTGCTAAATATTTTTAAATAATGGGACTTATCTACAGAGAAAAAGGAGAATGTTCTTGATATTCAAGAATAAAAAAATCAGTTCAATAAATCTCCAGAGAGAAAAAGCAACACATGTACAGGTTATGATGCCTGAATTCTGCTCTTTTTATCATTACTCTCTGAGCGCTTAACATCTGGGTCTTAGTTATGATGTAATGTGGTTTCTAAAGGAACAACATTGTTCTTTCTTAACTTTAGACAGTTTATTTTCAAAGCAATACTGTACTTTTTGTGTTTAAACATTTGTGCATAACTGATTTTTTGTTTTACCTGCTTATTTTCCACTTAAAGTAAAAATATAAAGCTTTGTATTAAATATACTGTACATATAAATATTTCATTTAAAAATTCACTAAGTAACATTGTTTGCTTCCTCATTCCTAGGGTGTAAGAATAAAGTTTTGTGTTGGGAGAAAAACATTTTTGGTGACAGGATGATAGACCCGTTTGTGCAGTTTACATTTTCTATCACTTGTATATGTTAGTGTTTAATAAAATAATTGCATTAAAAATATAGGATGTAATATCTGTTTTAGATGTACTTTTTTATATACATCTATCATCTCTCTACCCCTTATTTGTATATGTGATTTTAAAAATGACCAGAATGAATTTCACCAAATGTAATCAATGATTATTTTTGGATGGTGAGATTTAGAAAAATGCTTTATTTTTTGTGTACAACAGTACTCCTTGCCCCCACCTTATCCATGGGAGATATGCTTCAAGACCCCCAGTGGATGCCTAAAACTATGGATAGTACTGAACACTATATATACTTTATATACACATATCTCTTGATTTAAAAGAAGCACTTTATGGCTTCTTTGGCATATTTGCATAGCCGGAATCACTACTCTTGCACTTTGGGGCTATTATTAAGTAAAATGAGGGTGACTTGAACACAAGCGATGCAACACCATAGACTTAATTTGATAACCATGGCAGCTACTAGGTGACGAAGGTGCGGGACATATACAGCGTGGAGACACTGGACAAAGAAGACAATGAAAGATTTCATCATGCTACTCAGAACAATGTGCAGTTTCAAACTTATAAATTTTTTTGTTGGGAATTTTTCATTTAATGTTTTTAGACAACATTGACCGTGGTTAACTAAAATCACAGAAAGGGAAACAGCAGATAAGGACTACTATATTTTCTTTGTTGCTTGATTTGCATCCATTCATCATTAAAAACAATGGTAGACAATATTCTTTAAACGGAAACATTTAAATTTAAGGTTTTTCCACAATTTGTTTGAAAATAGATATCTAAAAACTAACAATAAGGTGAAATAGTTTGAATCTGTTAATTATATATCAAATTCCTTCTTTAAGTCATAAGGTTGAAGTTAGCAACTGTATACAATTTTTAGAATTCAAATATGCATTTGGTATATATTATAAAAACCCAGATAGCATTAAAAAAGAGGAATTTTCCACACTTTAATGCCATTATAATCTCCCTAACATAAAACTGAATCAAGAAATAAAAATATTCATTATGTAGTGAAAGCTTTTATGTAATATATAATTGTGAAGATATTATGGAAATTGCTGGGTAGTCAAATGTACAAGGACCTGCTGTGTTTGTATGTCTAAAAAAATAACTGTACCACATAAGCTTGGGTCTTCACACTTTGCCATAAGCAGAAACAATTATGGCAGTCCTTTTTATAGGTGCTTACAGTAAAAATATATTTTAAAGAACAAAGTAAATGAGCTAAATACTCCAAAGGCAGAAACTGTGTAGATGATGCTGAGTGGCTCTGCTCTGGCTGTCATTTCAAAAATAGGGAAGAGATAACATTATTTTAGTTTTTAATAGCTGGTTAACATTTGGCTCCTGTGAGTTTGCAGACAAAAAAAATCTCAGCTTCATCTCATCTAACTATATCTGACTTTAGGCAAGGACAAGAGGATCGATTTTCTCTATGATGGTGGAATGCTAAATCAGCTCCTCAAAACTGGCTTGCCAAGATATTAAACCATAAATATCCACCTGCTTGCAGATGAGCTTCCACGAGCCCTTTACTATGCTACTCTGCCCTTCCCCCACTTCTTCCCCTAAAGGTTAGAACACATCTGCTCACCCCATATACCCCAGAATACAAAAACTGGGTTTTCCTTTCTCATTTAACAAATAATCAACCAAACATGATATAAGCAAAGCTGAAAATAAATTTCAAATATTCAATGATTTATAGGAAAACTATACCGTTGGTCTGATTTACCCAGGGAATAATTCCTTCCTTTTACTTTATCATAAACATGTAAATCCCAATCCAGAATTGCCTGATACCAGTTGAAAGGTGGAAGAAAAAAAAACAAAGAATCTAAATATATTTTAAATGCTATATGTATGTATATATATTCAGTATCAGAAATAATAAAACATCCACCTCTTAGGTTTCTGAAATAAGTGAGTTCAAATCATATCCTAATTGTAAATCCTTGGATGCAACACATATTGTGCCTAAAACTGAGTTTTTCCATCTTTATTTGAACATAATAAAAAAGATTGGTCTCACTGTGATTATGAGGCCTGAATAAAGATGCATGTTGATTTCTAAACCAAGCACCTGGAAATAAACATGTGATAGAAGTGATAATTACTCTTTCCAAATGTGTTATATATAAGCATCCCTTGTTAAAGGGAGTTTTAATGTCTAAACTTGACCCCTAGAGAAGGCTAAAACTCATTAGCATATTTTAGCACTAAGTCCTGCAACCCAGGGTCTCAGCACCTTAGTCCTCCCCTCTGATTGACCTCTGACTCTGCAGTAAGTTTGTAGGCACCAAAATTCCCAGGGTTTTTAAGTAGTTTTTGCCTAAGCTTAAGAAAGAGCATGATAAAAGAAAAAAAAAAAAAGTCGATATTTTCCTTAAGATTGAATGAAAGCTAGTGACATTACAAGTGGACCGTAATGCTGAGATTGTCCCTCAAGATGTCCAACAACAAGTTCCCTGCTGAGGACTGTCTGTGCCACCAGAGGCAGCTTATGGGGGTGGCCATCCTTAACATCAACTTTGTTTAATTACTTCAAACTATTCTCTCTCAGTGCTTCTCATGCCACAAATTCTTTGGGAGACCCAGTGCCCCATGTTTATCTCCAAACTGTTTGGCTTTTAGGAGAATTGATAACTCCCTATTGGCCTGTCAATACCACCTCCCAAGGGCAGTTAACTAGCATCTCTGTGAGTGAAGGCACACTAATGTGCTAGAATTTCTTTAAAAAATGTTTCCTGGTGAACCTGGTCGATTAGAGCCCCTTTAGGAAGTCAACTTGATGTATTGGTGGAGTAAAACACCTTGTTATTCCCATCCCTGTCCTGTGCCTTATGGTAGGGTACAAGCTCATTGATCAAGCTAGGCAGGCCCACATCCACCCCTACTCCTTTTGCCATTACCTTTCACTATTGCCTTGATGAAAGGGACAATTTTTATTTGCCTGATCAGAGCTATGAATATAGACATTTCAGTATCCACTTGCAAGACCACCTCTTTCCCCCTCTAGCTGGCTCCCATGTTCCCACAGATCCACAGGTTCTCCCAAAGACATGTTTAGAATAGGCACTGAGGAAATTTATAGCAGTGAAAAAGAAACCAGTAACTGCTACCTCTGAGAAATACATATAAATGTCAAGGTCTTGGCTTTCCAACACCTAAAGCATTATCAAAGGAGGAAAAAGAAATCTCCTTAAAGAGATTAAGGGGGAAAATGTTAGATTCAGGAGAATTAACTAACATTTATAGGCTGATCAGATGGATGCTTAGTAGGAACTGAATTGTACCTCAATGCTTACATTCTTTTAAGATTTGCTTAATGCTAATATAAATAATGAGTTAATAGTTATAGGCTATGTTTTGCTATTTCTAATAAAATTTTTATAATGGAAAAGCCATTATTACTTGCCTAATATGTCAAAACATTCCCTTGATTTCCCCCCACACAAAAGCAGCCTTTGCCGAATGATTAATAGTTTCTATGGTCACAGTTAACCGTAATTGAAGCCATGGAACTCAGGAAGGCATGAGCAGTCCCTAAAAAGCAGCTTTAAAGCCCATAAAGAGACAGTAACACAATATATATATTGAGTCCACTCAGAGTCCTAGAATGTGGATTAAGGCTCATTTTGTGGTCACCATTAAAAATACAATACTATAGGCATTCACTTTTAAACAAGGTTTAAAAGCAAAAGGTCTGCTGAAGCCAGCTTATACCATCTCACAAGAAAGTGAATTCTGTGGATTTCTTTTTTATTCTTTAGAGATATCAAGTTGGCCACTTGAAATGGATCATGATGGGATTATTTACACTGTGAAAACTGGCAAAAGCTACAAATCAAGACTGAATTTTTCTTTTTTCTTTCTTCCCTCCCTCTTTCTCTGTCTCTTTGAGAATGTGTTTACCAAAATGGCAAATGTGGATAAATTTTAAATGTACTTAAAACATAATTGCTCCAGAAAGGTATTTTTGAATTTAAAAAAAATTGACTAAATAAATGCAACAATCATCTGAATAAAACAATGCTTCTCAATCCTTCATTTTCTTTTATCTTACTACCTACAATCTATGATTTCTGAAAATATTTTCTCGTAATCCCACTTCTAAAATTTCCTGTTGTCTATCATATTTTATACTTTTATCATTCTTTTCCAAAATCTTCCATTAATTTTTACTTACAATTAGTTGCTTATTAACTATCCATAATCAATATGTACCTTAGATATAAGATTCCCACAGAAGTTAGAAACAAACTTTTCCGTTAAGATCCTAAAATGCAGAAATGTAGCATATTGTGAATAAGAAAGTTAATAGTGCTGATAAAAGAAAGAGAACTGGGGGTAGAAACAACAGTAATAATAGGTACCATATGCCACATTAGCTACCCTATGCTAGATGTTGATCTTAAAATTTTTCATTTACTTTCCAAAATTAACTCTTGCCATAACCTTGGATGGTTGTAATTATTCCCTATTTAAATTCGGTTATAATTTTTGATATCACACAGTGAATGTGTGGCAGAACAAAGATTTGAACCCAGTTTTTTTTAATCCTTTCTCTAGTGTTCAGATTAACTCTGATATGACTAAGGAGATGTGTTAACAAACTAAGGATGGTTGGAGGACATCTCAGTGCATTTTAACACATAAAAAGGTTATGTAAACAGAGAAAGAGTGGTAGACTGCTTTTAAATTAAAGAATGACAAAACAGATTCTAAACTAACTGGAGGAAAAAAATGAAAGAGGTTCAGGCACTTACTCTCTAATCTGAGACCTGGATGGTATTTCAAAGTTCATTATGACTTGGTTGAACTTTCCAGCAAAATGATTCCAATGTCGGTCTAAAAATTGGTTTTGGCATGGAGTTCAGCCACAGAGGAAAGATGCCCTGAAAATGAATAGCCAATGATCTTATTAGAAATTTAGATCCCCATGATAAATCATTAATTTGGGATTTTACATCACATATCAGTGTTTGCAGTTCACCTATCAGTAATTTTGATCATATCCAAGAAAATTATGAACCCACAGAGATCTTAGAATTGTCTAAGATAGGAAGGCTCTAAGCCAAGCTTTAGACCAGTCTACATTTCTTTTCTGTCTTAAATTGGGATCACATTCCCCCATGGGTCAACCTCCCAAGCTTGGTCTAGATATTCTAGGGTGTCTAGACTTCCCAAGTCCTAGGACTTATCACACTGTTGCTTATCTTCCTTAAATTGTAAGACCAGAAAGGCAATGGACATATCTGTCTTGTAGATTACTGTATCCATAATAAATGTCTAGTATAGTGTCTCAATAAATCATTTTTGAATAAATGGATAAATGAACAAGGATCTTGACAGCCACAAAGGTACTGTATCATTCTGTGACAAAACTCAGTTTGGTTAGTCACCAACACCTCTTTAATACTTCTAATTTCAATACTATCTACTAATCACAAAATTTTGTTTGAGGCGAGTTTACAAATCATTTCAAAAATAAGTTAATTTTATCCTGGCCTTTTATAACCATAACATATTTTTCAAGAAATAACGGTATAAATTGTTAGATCCTCAATACAATTACAACCAGAGTACAAATAGATCAAATGTTGAAAAAGAGTCAGCGGTTTTAGAAAAAGAACTGTCCCTAATTCCATCCTATTCTTTCTGATCCCCAAAAGCTGACCTCATTAGAGTTGTCTGGTCTCCAACAAGAGACTCGTCAAGTAGCATTGTTGGCTCACATAAAAGCTTCAGTGTTACTTCCACAGAAAGACAGCACAATTAGTAGGGTATAAAAGTATTCAATGGTATTGATCTCTTTTTTGATTATATAAATCAAGAAAAAAAGAAAGTAATTGCTGGTATGTTAAAAATTCTGCTAATGTAACAAGGTCTCATTGATAACTTGTACTTGTCTTTGATAATCAGATTTGATGATGAAAGAAAGGTGGAGAAGTGGATAGTTGGCTAGCTGGTACCTAGAGGTAAAGAGTATAGTGGCCCATACAAAGTTAGAAATTAGTAAAAACGATATAACTGCAAAATCTGGCTCTGGATAATGTGAATTGGGTTACATAGCCCCCATTAAGAAACCTACAATGCCAGAAATGATAATCAGTAAAATTAATGTTGATAAAAATTCTCTATTATAAATCCAATTTCTAGTCTACATAGAAAATGTCTTAATAAAAATACTTTCAGAAAAATTAAAAAGCAAAAAAAATAATTTTATATAATTCAATCACATTGAATATCAATGATATAAATTACACTAATAAAAGTAGCTCTGGAAAATATTTTTCTTGACAAAGTCTGTCAACACTGGTATAAATTTAATTACTATGATTGTATTTATAAATATAGGTGCAAGATTCAAGAACTGAATAACTTATTTCTTGCAGAGATGCATGATAATAATTCCTATTCTTAGGAATTCCTATTCATTTTTCACTTCCCTGATGACAGCAATACTCTTATCTATTCTGATCTGTGGTGATATATAAAGTAGGCATATACACTCTGGGCTATCTGAAGCTATTAGAGTACAGGTATCCCCAGTATATTGCATAATTTATGGGGTAATTTTTAAAATTTGATGCCAATTATTTTATTGAAAGATTGTTTAGTAACATGTGTGGTCTTTTCCATTTTAGTGGAAGTAGCACATTTTGATAACATCTGTCTTTAGTAGATTAATGATAACAGAAAAGACAAGTTATCCTTGAGGAATAACTCATATTTGTTGAAAAAAGCACTCAGTGACTCAATCCACAGATCTAATATTTCAAAATACATTTTAAAAGTTAATTTTGTACATTTGCTTAGAGAACCACATGATCTTAGCCTTCCTTGGGGATCCTAGAAGCCATTAGGTTCTGTGATGTGCTCCTTAAAACCCAATTTACTAGTGACTGTCAGTGACATTTTCAACCCACACAAATAACTTAAATATGAGTCATAGTTCATAAGTGTAATATAATTTCTATGAAAAAAGTTCTGAAATAGATGAATCTTAAATCATTTTACAAGAAATTGAGTGAAAGAACCTGCCTTAAATCACTTAACTTTTTAATGACTGAACCAATATTGGAATTCAACTATGGTGACTCTTAGTCATGAACTCATTTAAGAAAACTACATATTCTAATTTTATAAACTTGTTTTTAATCTTCAGTACCTTTGCCAATAATTGCCAATTTATAAGTCAATCCTAGTAATCTCAGTATTCTGTTTTTCATAGCCCATCTCCAGATGGTGTCCCTGTAGAATTCAGGATTATCAACCTTGCAAGTGCAAAATATATTTTTAAAAAGATAGAGAAATCATTGAGAATTTAATATATCTACTATACCATTACTATTTGCATTTTGAAAAAAAATCAGTTGACCCTCTTTTTCTTATTTCCTTTTTCTTGAAGCATTCAAAGAAAGAATTTTATCTATATCAAAGTTTCTCAGAGTGAGGCAGTTCAATTACATCAGATTGTGGAGATAGACTGTACATCATAAATCATTTTAACACACCCGCCTTCCTGAGCCTTTCAATTTCTTCCTCACTATGCAAAGGTATTTTCACTTCACTCATCTGGAGACTTTGATCTAGGCTCCATGGTGCCACCAAAGAAAATTAGTAGGATCAGCTCCAAGAGTTTTTACTAAAATGTTAACTCTTGAATTATGGGATAATGTGTTCATGTCAATGAATTCTGTCATATTCAGTCTTATATTGCATGCACACATATGTGCACAATCAGTCTGAGACCCTTCAAAATTACTCCCACTTAATAGCTAGCAATATGGTCACTGTTATTTTCAGATGAGCAATCTAAATCCTAAAACCCATCTTGAAGATCTGCATTTTAAAAATACTCCTAGTACAAATTCATTCTCTCTTCCCAGGAATTTTCAAAAAATAGAGCCCAAGGAAAGGATTCAGGTGCTAACACATTATTTGGGTGGTACGCACCCAGAGAAGAGTAAGGGAGGGTGGGAAGAACGTGAGGTAAAGGAAGATGCTCGCAGTGAAATGGCTACTGTTTCACCCTGATCCACAGGACACTGAGTGTTCATTGGGCACGGGAAATTCTCCAGAAGTGTTGCAAGGAGGAATCTCATCTTAGGGAAGAGAGGAAAATTTATCTGCTTGGCTTCCTTTTGTCTTCCATTTCCTGGTTCTCTGGAGAGTTAACAGCCTCCAGGCCCCTTGGACAGCCACACAGAAACTAGAATCTCATACTCTGAAGACTAATGATTCACCTAATTTCAAAAGTCTGGCATAGGTGAGATGACAACCAAGAAAGATAAAGACATTTGTGGGAATCTGAGAATGTAGACTAGTTTCTACTCACCAATCAATCCACTCATGCCCTCCCATAATAAATAGATCCCACTGTGCAATGTAGGACCTTGACTTTGTGTATGGAAAAAATATGCATAATAGAGACAATTCACACCCATAGGATTTAGAAATCAATGGAAGAGAAAGCATAAGGGGCTAAAAATATGTAAAAGACTTGTGGTTTTAAGTGATACAGAAAACAGAGTATAAATGTAGAGTAAAAGGGGTAGTGAGGAATTAATTTAAGAAAAAACTTTCTGAAAAATTTAATGTGTTTTGGTCTACTTTTTTTAAAGCAAAACTTACAAACATGGCTTCTTGTATGTGTTGATGTCTTTCCATCACACTATGTATATGGCTCAATTATTTCTCATGGTATTCATGTGACCAATCACAATCCAGTTAGTTAATTCAGCAAAGTCCAGACTCCCCAATATAACTACATATCTTCAAGTTGACAGTCGACATACTAGATAAATCTAACTCATTTTTTTGATCATTTAAATAACATTGCTATCACTGTTCTAACAGTCTTAAGGATGGTCAAAAGTATCAATGAATAAAGTTGTTTATAGAAAGATTTTTAATAAGAATACAAACTTTAAAAAGGATGGGTAATGTAATGGGCAGAAATAACCATGCTAGGGAAAATGTTATATTCATAATTTATGTAACTGAAATATTTAATTCCTATTCAAATCACACTTTTAATCCAGTAGCAGCTGACACCGAACACAATTTATATAAATTGAATTTATATTAAAATATAATGTTATTGATAGACAAATTGCTTACAAAGTATCAAGTGCATAAAGATGATTACATTTCTAAAGCAGATGCATAATGGATGACACAAAGATGCTTTATTACATTGCTTCTTCTTAAATTTTCTCAATAAAATGGGCTTTATTAATGTTTTGAATGTACAATTTTTGAAACCTACAAGCCATATTCAAATGAAGATTGCACACTAATGGAAGATACTTATTATAAATATAAATATAACAATTTAAAATCATTTTGAATAGCAAATGTTTGTGCTTCAATTTATGTCTACTCTCTCACTCACATGCACACAGTCGCACACATCACCTCCATATAAATATGTTATAAATTAGGAATCTCGGCTGTGTTTACTAATAATAACCTGATCATGGGATATGCTTTTTTAGGTCAGTTAATTTCTTTTTGTAAAGCCGATTAATATAAATAGAAAAAAGTGATGTATCGACTTAATACCATATAAGTTAAATGATATGCCCCCAAAAATTACATTTTTGTGTGTTTTCTACATAACAACTACCTGCCAATAGCTAAAATGTAATAAACATGAAACATAGTATTAAGATTCTACTCTGAGATTTAAGCTCTTTTTTC
Source organism: Macroglossus sobrinus (assembly GCA_004027375.1). Lineage (NCBI taxonomy): Eukaryota > Metazoa > Chordata > Mammalia > Chiroptera > Pteropodidae > Macroglossus > Macroglossus sobrinus. The sequence goes on along the minus strand of PVKZ01000259.1, from coordinate 400,204 downwards.
TTCCAACTGATTTTCAAACAGTTCTTGGTCTGAATTTTGCCACCCTGTGAAATAATGATTTAAGGACTAATTTGGGGGCAATTTAGTTAATGAAACTACCTAGGTGTTCTCTAAGATGGATGCTTTTAAGACTTACTTATATTTAATTAGTAAAAATCTTTATTGGTGGTTTATGTGTGCAGAATATTCATATTTATCTCTATCCATTTTCTGTTCTCTCCAGTATGTCTGCATCTTGATAAAAACCCTTTCCACATTGTTTTGCTAAATTTAATTTCTACATTTTAATTAAGCTTTTTGTTGTTGGAAAATACCGAATCAATGACAAAGGCTTCCAGCAACTTTATCCAGTGGGTTTCTGACCATGTTGGATCAACATACCACTTTACAGTGTGGTGACATCTGTGAACACTTTCTCAGAATAATACTGATATATAGGAATCAAAATATTATGTCAAATGTATGTTTACTACATTAAATATTGAGTGTTTGTAACAGCCTACTAACTATGAATATAAATTGCTTTTTGAGATATCTGTAGCAACTAAATGTGACATGAAAGTATTTGATTTCTAGTGGTACAAATCACAGGTACTATTAATACTACTGTGGTTCATTGTTGACAATCCGAACTAAAGGAAAGGCTATAGGATTTTAATTAACTCAGAATAGTCCAGTTTAATTGTCTTTATCATATCCATAAATATACAGTGAGAGTTTAGTAAAATGTCTCCTGATATTAAGTGTCTTTCAGTGAAGATCTGATGTCTAGTATTCCACAGGAATTTCTAAAGAATAAAATATATTCAATTTCATCTATTTCCATGTGCCCATGTTCTGTGGAGGAGTCACCATCTTTCAAAACACTCGTTTTTAAATAGCGAAGTCTTTAGGAAAAACCTGTGTGATAAAATAACTTCTGCTTTGTGCAAAGTATGAGAAACATGGCACTGAAAAAAATGGATAAATGCTGTTTATAAAACACACAAATGGAGTGCTTCTATGACAAAATAAATACAGACCTCCGCATTAACATAGGTAAAACTACCAAATTATAGGTGTTATCTAATATCATTATGTAAATTCTTTAGAAAATGCAAGTAAAACTGACAGTGCTCTTTGCCTTTTAAAATAAATATTATCTTTACGGTCTCAACTTCCTAGTTTTCCCAGTGCTGGCCCCTAAGTACCTACGTCGTAAAAATGATGTAATATATATATAAAATTACCATCCAACCAGTTAGTGTATCAGTGTTACTCAGCCTTTAAATCATTGAGACATATTTCATTTGAACATCCATCCATCAAATTAGCTCCATATGTCAACTCAAAGAGCATTAACTTTCGCCTGGACAGAAAATTCTATAAAACCATTGCTGACAAAATAGATTCAAAGCAGTTATTTTTATGTGAAACTGAAAAGCTAATTTAAATGAATACAAAGCTCTTATTCTTATGTGAAACTGAAAAGCTAATTTAAATTGATACTGAAAAAGCTTAGTTTTATTGAATATATGGGAAATATATATTAGCCTAATATCTAAAATAAAAACAAAGTCTAGTTGTTATGTAAGCCACATTACTCATAGTCCTTTTAATTTCCTAAAATACAAAGTTTGGCATTAAACGAATCCAATTTGTGAAAATAAGAACTAAATATTTAAGTACATGCATGTGTGCTTAAATGTGTGTGCATGAGTATGGATGTGTGTTCACAGGTGTGTATGTGAGTGCCCATGTTGAATCTGGATGTGAATTTTTGGAGTATATGGGTGTTCAAATGTGTGTGTTCATTAGTGAATGTATGTGTGAGAGTGGATGTGTATAAGTGTTCTTGGGTGAAGATATATGTTGTCTGAGGGTACAGGACATGTGTTGGGGAGACATGCAGGGGAAACATGAATGCAAGGGGGGCACAAGGACAAGGTGTTCACAAGGGGAATTTGGTGAGGATTTGTATGGAGATTTAGAGATTTCTGAGGTGGCTATATGGGGAAGTTAGTGGAGATTTGGGGGTGTATGAGGGCTACGTTTGTATGGGTGAGTGTTGTGCACACAGCCCTTGCCTTAGCCTCACCAGTGAATATTTAATTCTAGTGAAGAGAAATTAACAAATGTCAAAGGGATCGGTGGGAGAGAGACTGGGGTGTGGGAAATGTACCAAGACAGTTTCATCTGCTTCCAAATTTCATCTGAGTCTGGTGCTTACTCCATTTTAATTTACATACTTTAATTTAGCTCTAGGACTATCAACTTTTCCTGTTTAAAATCATGAAATCTTAAAGGTCCAAGTGATTCTTAAGGTAATTTACTCCCAATCCTCAATTTGGTAGTAGAATAGATGAAATTCAGAGACGTTTTAGTTTATTACTCAAACTCACCCTTTTCTCTTCAGATATAGTTAGTAACAGGTATTGTAACTATATGGCCTTTGTGAGGCACTCCTGATAACTATGCATTTGTGGGAATAAAAGTAACTATCTCAGAGAAAAAAACTCTGGCAGATAATCTGCCACAGGAGTAAGTGAAAGACACAGGAACTGAACAAACTTCAGATGTGAGAGGGTCATACAGCACAGCAGATAGCCACAGGTTATTAGGGCCCTGTGGGTTTTTCAAGGCAGAGAATAAAATCAAGCATATCAACTCCCTCTGACTTTAATTCCTTGCTTTTTTCCACTGACTTCCATAATTTTTGGACTCCTGAAACTCGACTTTTTACTCTAAATTGTCAGTCTAGTTAATAATTGGCCCTGTGGATGTTGGGTGGTAAACCAAATCCTGATTAATCACAGTTACAATCATCCTAAACACAATTTTAGAAATCTTTTTACCATGTTCTATTTTTTGAGTATTTTGTGTTTCTAAACATTTTTATTTTGCCAGCAACTTATTTTTAGTAGGCAATTCTATGGCTTAGCAACATGTGTTCTTCAAAAGAACAAAAGGAAGCACCCCCAAACTCAACCCTCAGAACTCTTTTCTATTGGCCCTTTTTCCTGGGCGATCTGATCCAGGATCATGGCTTCAAATATCATCTCCTAGGAGATTTGTGACTCCAAATATTATATCCAGTTCCAGACTTTCTCTGAATTCGAGATTCACACATCTTCAGATTCTCTCTCAGGTATCTCCAGTTGAAGATCCAACCAGTATCTCAAACTCAGATTTTACACATCCAAAAAGGAACAACAACAAAAGATGACAAACAGTCATCTGCCTCTCCCTCTTCTAGAGTCACTCCAGTAACGACGTATTTTTAATACTTCTAGAAATGCTTTATGCATGTACTTGGATTATGATGTGCAGCCTCTAAGATGCTCCCAGATGATTCCATCTCCTGGTATTCAAAGCCTTTTGTAATCTCTGCTACTTGACTAGCTTAAATACTAACAAAAAGAATACACCGACTTTGAGAAGAAGTCACTTCTGTGATTAGGTTACAAAAGATGGTAACTTGGGTTTTGCCAGAAGACTCTTCCTCTTGTTGACTTTTAAAAAGTTTAACAAAAGATAATCCATGTCCTCTGGACAACGCTTTTCCAATTTTCATGTACGAAAATATAAGTTCTGATTTAGTAAGTGTTATGGACTGAACTATGTCCCCTCAAAATTCGTATGTTGAAGTCCTAACCCCCAGGACCACAAAATGTGACTGTATTTGGAGAGAGGGTCTGTGAAGAGGTATTTAAGGTTAAATGAGGTCATTGAGGTGGGCCCAAGTCCAACATGACTGGTATCTGCATAAGAGGAGACAGATAGACAAAGAAGTGAGGACACAGGGAGATGATCATTCGCAAGCCAAGCAGAGAGGCTTCAGAAAACACCCAACCTACTGACACCGTAATTGGGGATTTTAAGCATCCAGAACTGTGAGAAAATGAATTTTTATTATTTATGCCGAGAGAGAGAGAGAGACAGACAGACAGACAGACAGACAGACAGACACATAGAAGAGAAGAAAAGCTACATTGCATTTCCTCCAAGGTCAGCAGTCTGCAGCCATCAGTCTCCATTTCCTAATGGCATCAAATCCAGAGTGGAGCCCACTTTCTCAAAACCTCTTCAAAATGGTCTAACTCAAACTCTGAGTTCTATCATATTGTCACTGAAGATACCGTTTCCCCACAGTGTTGTCCTTTGTGACAATGAATAATAAACCCAGCTTTATTTCACTAAAGATGGTGGTTTTTAATAAGCGGGTATTGACAGTACCTAAGATAGCTATTTATTTACTATAGTTAGTTAAAAGACATGAGAAAGAGGAAACTTTTTGCCGTATGTGTTCACTATCACATCTACACTAACTAAAACTCAGCCTGGCATGAGTTTGGTGATCAACACATTTCTGTCGAGTCATTGAAAGAAGTATTCTTCCCCCAATGGATCTTTCTCTCCTTCCTAATAACATGGATTGTGTAATAATCAGGAACAAACAGAATTTGGAGGTCCTCACTGGAGGACCCATCACCTCTTCTGAATCAGGTCCGTTCCTAAGTGACTTAACATTATTTAACTCAGAAATTGAGAACCTAAGATGGATTATCTTCTTAGGTATAAATCTATTGCAGGAAATAAAGTGGAATAAATCATATGGAGAAAGACAAATACCTTATGATTTTACTTATATATGGAATCTAAAAAATAAAAACAGCAACACAGAAACTGATTCAGACATACAGAGAACTGATGGTTGCCAGAGGGGAGTGGCTAGGGGGATGGGGGAAAAAGGTGAAGGGTAATAAGAGGTACAAACTTCCAGTTACAAAATAAATAAGTCACAGGCATGTAATGTGTAACACAGGGAATATAGTCAATAATATCTTAATAACTTTGCGGAGTGACAGATGGCTATTAGGTTTATCATGGTGATGACATTGTAAGGTATATTAATGTTGAATCACAATGTTGTACACCTGAAACTACAATAATTCAACTGTAATCTAAAAGTTTATCATTAATAGACATTATAAACAAAAATATAGATTGAAAGCATTTTTTTAGAAACAAATAATTGGACCTATGGGAAAAGTAGGTATAATGAACTTCCTAGCTACCTTCAAATAAAGTTGTGAGAATCCCCCATAAATCATGGCCTCCTTTCAAAGAACTCCAAGGTGGTAATTATTGTGGGGCTGTAAGTTTCAACTGGTTCTTGTTGCCGATATTGGCAGCTGTGGTAATAGATGGCTTCGTGATTTTAAAGGGCTTGGGAGCATCAACAACACTTTCTCCTTCGTCTACTCTATTTCTAAAGTCCCATACTTTCCTCAAGTCCCTGATTTAGGCATCAACTCCACTGTCTTCAGAGACCTTCATTAATTTCTTCATTACCACAAGTCATTTATTTACAATCTGTCAATATCTCTAGAATTCTAGCTGTTCTCTTAAGCTTATCTCTTTAAGATGCTAAGTCATTCTGTAGGAAATAGAAATAAGTGGCTTTTGGTAAGTCACAGTAATTTCTACAAAGTAAAAGTTAGATTAGCAAGGGAGAGATTTGGTTAAGAAAAAGAACAACTACAAGTGTGAGGTAATGACACACTTAAGGAACCAGTAGTTTATGTAACAGTGCTCTATCCTCTTTCCACTTTCTACTTCCTCTGAATCACGCGGCCATTAGTGCACCATTGTCTTTTATTTTTGTTCATGGTATAGTGTCAGAAAATAATGGTACAAATAATTACAGCCATCAAGGACACTTATAAGTTGTTTAAATTTTTTTGACACTAAAACTTAACTTGCTGCCCAAAAGACTTGAAAAGCTACGAATGAAATTTCCTAGGAGCTCATTTATTTTCCATTTTATTTGGGGTCATAAGTGAATTACTGGTATTCTTTTTGAGGAAAAAAGAAACTATGCTTGCTTTCTTGTATTTTTTTACATTAAGCCTGAAAGGCAGCTTTTTATATACTTCTATCAAAAACATTCACCCTCTTAGATGTGCATGCAATTTCTTGGTTATTATAAGTGGTTTTCTCTTTCTCGTTTCCCCCAAAGCACACTGAAATCCTAGTTCCATATTGCACGCAGTAACTAGGAGATGCTAGGCTAGAGTTTTTAGCTCTACCATTGTTGTCTTGGATTACACCATGAATGCCAGACCATCTGTCAGGGAAGTGCTGCCAAGAGTGGCTATTTATCTGGCTTCTCTGTCAATTTAAGAGGACTTAGCAAGTTGGCCACCTGCCAGCAGCTACAGCACCAACCTTTAGAGAGATGGCTGCTGAGGAAATGACTGAAATTGCACAGTTTTAATCCCCCCTTTTCATTTATCCAATTTCTTCACATCTGCACATAATGAAAAGGGGAACTGACTCAATGCCCCATTCCCCCGGCACCTCTACATTCACTCATGAGTATCCCTTTTCCTTTCCATCACTTTCTGTCAAAATCCCACCCACCCTCAGGGACTAGCTGAAATTACAGCCACAGGTGGAATCACGATATTACTTCTACCTTGTGTGTTCTTCTTAGCCTTTAGCCTAACACGTTAATTAAGCATCGATAACATATTATCTTGTTATTGCCAGATTATGCACAGCAACATACCCGGAATGCAAAAATCTTTGATTCACTAATTTTCTAGCAGGCACCTAGCTCAGGATATTAAGTAATTATTGCAAGAAACTGGAATGAAGAGGCGAATTTCTAACCAAATTTGGGGTAGTAGGAATGCTCATGAGAAGCATTTATTGGGATTTTCCTGTGGGGCCAAATACTGGAGACACGAACACAAGTCAGAACTGGGAGACTGAAGCCCTGCATCTGAGTCAGGCAATCCCATGTCAGTGCAGTAGGTGTACGTCCAATGAGAAACAGGGGAATGTGCGGCAAAATTCCCAATGAGTTGAACTAAAACACATACAGGTAAAAACAGAATTAATTGCCTGTCTTCTCTCCCTTACAAACAGAATTTACTATAGTGAACAGTGAGTTAGTTTATTTGCTTTTCTCTGGAATGTCACTGCTTTCTTTGTCACAAAGTAGGGCTATACGTTTGGCAGAACATTTTTGGCAAGAGGAAGAAGTTTTAAAGGAAAACGAAAGGCCAGAGACATCAGATTTGTTTTATTATCTCAGAACAGCTTTCCGAATGTCCCTGGAGCATAATTATTTCAACTGAAAACTTGAAGAATCTCTGAATTTAGGTTAATGACTTTGAAGAAATATATGAAAGGAGGCAGTGCAACCATTAGACACTAAGGGTTGTCAGAAGTTGTCATGGCCACTGTGGAGTCAAACCGGCTTGTGGGCTGGTGCTCTGGGTGCTGCATGCAACATAGCCAGCGTTGTCAGCTCTGCTGACAACTATTCTCACTAGCCACGGTAAATGTGGCAAGTGAGAGTAGTGATGCCATGTGAGTGTATGCAAGTATGAGAGTTCTTTAGAATAAGGGTACCAGTCCGTAGCCTTTTAGGAACCGAGCCACACAGCAGGAGGTGAGCAGCGGGCAAACTAGCAAAGCTTCATCTGTATCTGTAGCCACTCCCCAGCGCTAGCATCACTGCCTCAGCTTCACCTCAGATCATCAGGCATCAGATTCTCATAGGAGCACTTGTCCCTGGTGCCAAAAAAGAGTGAGAACTGCTGCCTTGGATCATGGGTTCTCATAGCTGGCTGTATGTTGGAATATTTTAGGGAGTTTAAAAAAAAATACCAATATCCCAGGGATTCTAACTTGATTGGCCTAGAGTACAGCCTAAGCTTTTAGACTTTGAAAAGATCCCCAAAAGTCTGAGAACCAGCATGACAGAAGAGTATTCAAATTATTGCTTTGGGGGCAGTTAACCAAAAAGATCTGGAAAACAGATACAGGATACAATATAAATCAGGAACCCCAGGATATCAAATTTGTATGAAAAATTGAAGTATAAGAATATACAATTGGCAAATAAATTTTGCTATGGAAGTCATAGAGGATTTTTAAAAGAGGGGGATGAAATACCATACAGAGTGATAGTCAAACATGGAGAAAATACAAAAAGCATCTAAGATCTGTAGCCCGGAGTTAAGGACCAGAATGAGATTCATGCAGGAATATACAAAGATATGAGAAGGACATACAAAGGACTCTGGCAGAAAAACAGTGCTGCATGGGTAGTAACGAAGGGTCACTACTTTATCAGACTGAGTGTAAATGTATTGCATAGTTTTATCAGCAAATGTGCCCATATATCACCTATCACTAATGTCACTGAGTACTTCCTATGTCATTACCTATGAGCTTGTAAAGTCTTAAGTTAAATAATTATTTTAGATGTGTTAAGCCAAATATACCTGAATCTTATATATGGACAACACTTGGAAGGTCACAGAAAAAAATATATTGACCTAAAGATATTTTACAAACAGTGGAACTGTTGCCACAGTTTTAAACCACAAAAACAAAAGTCACCTCGCATTAAGGCACTGCTTTATCTGTTTCACGCTAGGGAATTGTTTTTAATCTGCATTTTTACCTATGAATTTTTCATGTTTCACATTTTTCACAAAAGAGGATGAACATTTGTAAAGATGTCCAGTAATGCTCAACATGAACTTATAACTACAACTGAGGGAGCCTGGAGCTCTATAATTGAGACTAAGGTTTAGCAGTAAAAAATTTAAACATAGTTTTCCAAAAAAAAAAAGAGTGGTTAAATGTCATAAACTATCGAAACTTTTCTACTGTTGAACCATAACATGCAATTCAATGAGGAAACTCACCGAGTTGTCTGCAAAACAAACAATGTATGTCAAGAGCCATCAAACAAGAATATGGAAGAGTTCCCACTAAGTGAAATGGTATGTGCCCACTCGCAGATTTATCCCAGCCAAGGTCTCAAAATTCCAAGGGTTTTTAGTTCTTCAAATATTTTGACACATTTACTTTGAATCATCTTTTTTTCCTGAGATTGTACAGTATCAACTCTACTTCCATCCAACTGCTTCTCTGCTGAGCATCATCGGATAAATTTCAAGACCTGGATACTAACCACCACTACCCTCTCCCTCATGGGAGAGAGCATGAGTCTCACAAAAGACTTATTCCAAAAAATCTCTCTATATCAGTGTAGCATTGACATAATTCTGATATTTCTTTGTGTTTCTTCCCCACTGGTTGTTCAAAATACAGCCACTCATGGGAGTGTACACACTCAGTTGAAAATCTCACAATTCAAACTGTGGTCCACGGGCCAGCAACATTGTCATCCCTGGAAGCTTGTTAGAAATGCAGACACACTCAGGGCAAACCCCAGACCATCCGAGTCAGAAACAGCTTTAACAAGATCCCCGGTGATTTGTATGTAGGTTAAAATTGACAGTCACGGTTCTAGATGTCTCTGGATACTTAGCATTTGCATTTCATATATTTAAAGTTTTTGTATTCTTTTTTATCTTCTTTTTTATTTTTTTAGGGGAAAAAAATCACTATATGCCAAGCCAACAAACAAATAAATGATTTCCAGCTGTTCTATTTCGCTTAATCTGCTGGTTATCTCACACTCCCCTACAGTTTTAACTATAATTCTTATGCAAATTATCTCCCTTCTTACATCCCACTTTTACCTTTCTCAATACCCAGTTTTAGAACAAGCTCACTAGAAACATCCATCATGATAGACCTATAGCAATTAAAAACCAGTTGATCTAAAATCTAATTATTTTCTGCCTTCAAGATGCTTTGGTTTTAGTATTACAAGTGATAGAAATAATTACAACAAAAGAGATTTCCATGTAATCCTAATGATCAGACTATTTGGATATATCCTAAGAGTATTTAATATTGTCCCCCTCCTTCTGACATAGGCATCCAACTTTTTGAAATAAGTTATCATTTGCCTCCATGTGTATTTTTCTTACATCTCAACATATGTTTGCAACGGCAATTACATTCTAAATTTGGGGGAATTGTTTTTTTGGGAAGTGTACCTTCTAGTGACAGATGAACAAGTATATAGACTTACCATTGATTTAAAAGTCAGAAACCCTGTAAATTCTAATTTATATTATTGAGAATTTCAATTTCCCAAATAACTCTGGAAAAAATAATTGGAAATCAGACTAACAATTACAACAAAATATTTTGCTATTACATCACTTGAGAGCAAAAATCTGTCTTTACAACTTGTATTTAATTCCCAGATACTAGGAAATCTAGATACATTTATAGCTCAGAAGATGCTCAGCTGAAGTGAACATTAGACTACTCAGCACACTGGGCATTGGCTCATAAACTTCAAAGGAGTTACATTATACTGAAAGTGAAAGCTGAATGCTACATTATCTCTTTTATGCCAGTTTGAAAATAAATAGAAACAAAAGAATGAAAGAATTCTGCACCAAAATATCATTTAAATCATATGAACCATTGGTTTCTGTCTATATCACAAGCCAGGAAAAAATATATCCAGTCAGTTATTTTTTAGAAAAATTAAGTTGAAAATTGCCATTGATTTCACCAAAAAAAGTCAGACGTTCACATTTTAGCTTTTTCTTGGGTGATATGTTACTGTTACGAGGTGGTTATTCATTTTGAAAACACACATTTAAAGTTTATTCCTCTTACTAAAATCAATACCGAGATGACTGACTTGTCAATAAATGTAACACTGAACCAGAGGAGGTCGAATGCAAAGGTTGGGTAGTTTCTGGCTTACTGAGAAAGAACTTAGCAAGCTTCCCCAGAGTGATTCTGCTTCACTACCTCCTGGAAGTCGCCTGCTCACCTAGGTTGGCTCCTTTTACGGCTGCTGCTTCTTATAAACATTCCCAGTTCCACTCCCCCAGCCCTGCCTACTCGCCTTCTATAGACAAGCAAATCCTGAGAAGAGGTCTTGAGCTGCCAATTCTAGTTCAGCCTTCTACCAGCATGGATACACTAATTAAAAATGGAAACTCCTGTTGCTCACACTTAATGAGAACCACTTGACTTGGGGGTCTGGGAATACACAGCTGAGATGACTTATTTCACTAAATTTTGAAAAGCTGTACATTTTAATGCACGGAGAATATTAATCAACGATGTAGAAATCTCTAGCATTAGCCTGTGTTCCCATCCTGTCCTAGGGAGCAATTTGGAGATACTTCAAATTTATACTTTAATTGTAGTAAAATAACACGTGTTCCCCTATTTACGTTAAATATTCCATGGGAATTATTATTGCTGATGAGTCAGTTGTTTGGATTGAAGCAAAATACATAATAAAATACCATAACATTTACCCAGCCTTTGGAATATGCCAAGCTTACATATCTTGAGTGCATTTATACAGGTAACATAGAAAGTTACTTGTTAGGATTTATAAAATGTATCTTCCAGGAGGCTGTTATGAGAAGGCTTGGAGTTTGTGCTGTTAAATAGATAAAGTTAATTTGGAGGAAAGAGGCACTTTGAAAACTTAGCAAGCCAAATGAGTCTACAAAGCTATTTACCATGCTTCCTTTAACCATCTCAAATGGAAAATCATCTCACTGCCTTTATGAATTTCTAGCAGATTTCAAAAATGTCTTTTATAATTCAGACAAGTTACTGTAAAAGAAAATATATACACAAAGAATGCCTAAAACAGACATAAGCACACACCCATACAATACATTAAATACACAGGTGCATATATATATTTATATACGTATATGCATATATGCATATATTCGGTGTTTCACACTGATGAAAACTCTGGAGGAAAATTTTTGGTCCCTTAAAACTTGGGGTTCACAACAAACATTGTACCCACAGAAACACGTTGGAAACAAAAGTCGTCTGTGGGTAACTGTCATAGCCACGGAAGCAGGCAGGGGTGACTGGAGAACTCTCTGTGTCAGACACATACTCACAGGTCACAGCCAGACTGTGTGAGGATGTGATAGAAACCTCTCTGTCAAATAAAGACGTCCTTAAAAAGAAATTCAGAAACTTCAGAGCCCTAGTGTCTGCAGAATAAAACCATAATTGTATTTTTGTGTCAATTAGAGCAAATTAGCCTGATGAAAAGATTGAAAGTCAGAGGGTATAGTGACAGATTCTCTCCTTAACCAAACTCTAGCCAGGTTCCTTGGAGCCCTCTTCTCTGCTAGGACTCAATCTTGTCCTGTAAACAGTTGAACTAACCCTTAACATCATTTCTAACTTCTGTAAAATGGCCCTAGCCCCCTTTAATGTGGCTTCCTGGAAAAAAAAGAAAAGTGGCTGCCAAAACAGTTTGTTGTTTGTTCCGGCCAACACCTGAGGACAGGAGAGAAGACTAACTTCCATAATTGCCAACAAACAAACACAGCTGGACTAATGGCCTTTACACTGACCAACCATCTGTAATTTTTCACCTACCTGACTCTGAGCCCTTGCTTACCTCCCTCCCTGCTCACGCATTCTCCTTTTAAAATTCCCAGTCACCTCTGCAGGAATCTCAGTTGAGTTCGGTTCATTCTGAACTTTTGTCCCTACTGTAATAGTTATTACTGATTAAAATCTGTCCTTTACATTTTAACTAGTGGCTGGCTTTGTTTATCTTTGGCAATAGCAATATGGGCTATTTGAAACATCCAGGTCAGAGAAGAAGTCACAGCTTTCCTCTTAAAATGGAAGAGGGAAAGGGAAATCAGACTTAAATTGAACTGAACTGTGCTTAAATTATTGAGGTCTAGAAAGATGTTTTGCATGGGAAAATATGGTTCTTCTTGCTCCATTAGGCATTTTTCTCCTAGAAATATACAGAAGTATTTGCGATTAGTTAAATATCAATGTCAATACTTTAATTTCTTTAACAAAAACCCAGCTGAGTTGATCATACACTCTGCACCCACATATTAACCTCACCTGGGGACCATCCCCATGGAAGTCAAATATGGAATAATCTTAGCAACAAAGCAAATAATCATAGCATTTCATAGATTGTAAAATAAAATAAATATGCCTATGTTCATATGTACATAACTAATTTAATAAATAATTTAAATGGTGGAGCAGGGCAGCTCTTCCTTATAGAAAAATTCAAGTCAATAAATGTGGAAGAAATGAGGGAAATACAAAAGCACCTTTTGGCATACACCACAGTAATAACTGCAGGAGACAAGATTCTCTAATGAGGAGAAGCAGGATATCAGCCTGGACTACAAGTAATTTTGCAAAGGAGAAACCCAGTGGTGACAGACATCACATTAACCAAAATTTCAAGGTCCATATCACAAGTAATAGGACATAGTGACATCATGTACCCCATGATATTATGAACTGAGAAGGACACATGACTTCTGTGATATTGCTGCCAAAAAAAATTGCATAAACCTAATTTAATCATGAGAAAACATCAGGCAAACCAAAATTGAATGTCATTCTACAAAATAATCAGTTATTTTTTAAAAAGCAGAAGCATCAAGGTCATAAAAATCAAGGAAAGACTAAGAAATTGTCACATATAGAAGGACACTGAAGAGACACAGCAACTAAAAACAATCAGGGATCCTGGGCTGGATCTGCGATGACCAAAAATTTGCATAAGGCCTGTAGGTTAGTATCAAACATTAATTTTCTTGCTTTCATAATTGAAATATGATTATATAAGTTAATATGAGGAAAGTCAAGTGAAGGTCGTACCAGCTTTACAACTTTTCTATAAGCCTAAAATTATTTCAAATAAAAATGTTTTTGAAAAGAAACATAGTATTTTCACTTGGCTCTCTCCTTTCTTGTGCTATTTGCAAATTAAACCTGAAACGCTAGTGAGACATTTCATTTCCTTTCTGGAACACACCCTCCCACATAGACTAGAGTAGAAGTGGACACACCCTCCTGTGTAAACTGCCAGGTCTGCTGATCAGTGCAAGTTCAGCCTGATTACTAATAAAATGCATTTACTATAAATGTACTTACATTCTTTACAATAAGTAACAGAAAATTACTGATGTGTATAGCATGCAAAATGAAATGTTAATTACCCATAAGTGTTATTGTGGGTAAATTGGTATTGAACAAGGGCGATGGTTTTAGCACTAATGTACATAATATGACTCATTTAAAACACATTTCAGTATCTCAAAAATAAAATTTAGCAAATTTAGGGCATTGAGTAATTGGCTTTCATTAAGGTTTTGTTAATTGGATACCTTCTAAATAGGTTTATTAGTGATCACAAAGTGAATCTATAAAACAACTTATACAAATGTAGTATTTACGATGTAATGGACACTGTATTCATGCTTATTACTAACAAGAGAAGTTGGGTATGTGATAGATAAGCTACATTTTGCTTAATGTTTGCTTTGAGGTATTTTATTGTTCTAAATAGGTAGTAAACGTCCATTTAAAAAGAAAAACAATAGTCAGCAAGACGCATAAAAAATAACTGGAGGATGGTCTATGTTTCTACAAGTTTTAATAGAGTAAGTGAAAGCAATCACCCTCAATCATCCTACATGCCAAAGTCACTTTCAAATGGAGTCATGCTGACTCCTGTGTAAACCACAGCAGGGCTGCTGCATTCCAGCTCCTCAGAGCCCAGGCAAGGAAGCAACTGAAGCATCCAGTCCAATTAGAGTGTCTCTCTCCCCCTCTCCCTCACCTCTCTCCCTCTTGTCCTGGCTCTCTCTCTCTCTCTCTCTCTCTCTCTCTCTCTCTCTCTCTCTCTCCACTCCACATGACTTTCAAGTGAAACAATTTTCAAACCCAACAGGACTATATCAGAAAATATATTCACCTAACAAATTATGTATAATCATTGCCATATTGAAAATCCCCATTTTTCCTAATTCAAACACACGACCTAATCTATTATGCTCAAACGGTACCCTTTTTCTGTGGAACTAATCTGAATGCTCATGACAATGAGTACATATATAATTGTGAGTACATATCATATACATCTTACATAAACTCAACAAAATAGTTTTACATCAGATAATTGTTGAGAAACTAGCTTTCAGTTCTATGTAATGGCCTGAATAATAATGAACAGACAAAATAAAATGATTGATTGTGACAGCAGTCTGTTTATAAAATATGGAAAAATAGGGTGGAAGCTAATGTGTTTTATTAAGAGCAAATAAGAGATTCAAGGACTAGACAGTGTAAGAATTGTAACTAGAGAATAAAGTTTTCAGCACACACATTTGCTTTTTAATTTGTTTGTTTATAAGACAGTAAAAGAAGATTGATTTTACTAATGGTGTAGCATTATACAAGATGCTGATTAAAGAGGATTTATTGGTAAATACAGTGGCATGAAAGAAGGTTATTCTGTTTTGCTAATAACAGAAGTTGCATTTAGACATTACTAGTGGTATTTCATGTCTGGAGAAAGAGATAATTACTTATCTTTGCAGAAGTCTTTCTTCCTTATGGGGTGGGTCATCAGAAATTGACCCTTCACTTATATGTATACGGAAAGCAGCCAGTCATTCGTCATTGTTTATTCAATCTATTGTCATTCAATTAACTCTGTTGGGTTGCTGTTAAACACTAGGTCCTGAACTTGGTAATGGGACTGAATGTGAAACAGAGACCTCTCTTGATCCGGAGAAGGCATATAAGTGCTAAGACAGTGCTTTCAGCAGGAGAGTAAGGCCTAGCAGAGACGAGAGAAAGCTTTGCTGAGAAAATACTGCTCAAAATGATGGGAGTGAGATAACTAATTTATAAAGGAGAAAAGAATTTACTACAAAGGATTTGCAAAGTCAAAAGCTATGCAGTGGGGGCAGAGGTGAAAGGAAAATAAATGGAACTGAACTAACTAAAAGAGTGTTAGCGTGGAAAAAATAGGGTTATCTGTCTGATATGAGGCTGAAGACAGATCATGATTATGTTCAGGGTAACCCTATATTATTTAAAATAAAATATTCTTGATAGTGAAATAAGACACATTTTTAATTAATCTGATACAATAAGTATAACCATATGGAATATATGGTCACCATGACCTTCATCCTAAGACCAAAGAGAAGCTTCTAAAGAGTGATAATAAGTGCAAGATGACACGTTTTCAGAGTAGAAAACGGCTAGACGGTTGGGAGGTTGCAGTCCTGAAGTGATTGATTAGGAGGCCACTTCATGGACTATTCAAGTAAGGGCAAAAGCTCAAACAAGGGGTTTTAGGGAAAGAGAGGAGACAGATTTATGGTATATTTAAGGGATGAAGAGACATATATCAGTGATGAATCAAATTCATCCACCTGGCAACCAGGTGGATGGTCCTGCTGTTCCACAAAATAGGAAATGCTGGAAGAGGCTGGCAGTAGGGAGTTGCAGATAGGCAAACTGTTGGAATGAAGCTTAGAGCATGTAAGATGGGGTTAATCTTTATATTAACCCAGTGCTGAGTCCATAGAATGCACCAGAGAGAATATGACAAAATCCTCCACCCAGAACTCTGCAAATAGAGATATTCTAGACTCCAGGAACTTCACTGTCAAGCCCTTAAATCATCACGGCAATGATTTGGGAGCTAGACCCTATCCTGTCTCTGGGCTAAAGGTTTCTACTAAATAATACAAACGCCGTTCATCCTGGGGCAGAAAGAAATCAGGTGTTGGCAAGGAACTGCACTTCCTCTTAGCTGTGGGGGTGGGGAGGCCATCGCACCATTTTGGGTGAGAGAACAGTCCGGAGGATTAAGAATAACTCGCCACACTGGCGTGATTGGTGGACTCTAGGATTGCAATAATTGATATGAAACTGAATTCAGGTTTTATGCTTTGTAGCCTTTTATATTATTTCCAAGGTGTCCATAATTTTTTTCTTAAATGTTACAGTCTAGTCTTCCCAGTATTTAGTGAATTAAGGGAAAAGCTTGAGTTGTAGCCAGAAGTAGCTAGGCACAGAGGTAACCTACTTAAACTAGACTCTAGTTTGATCACTAGAGTAGTGTCCTAATGTGGGCAGCTGGCTGAAGTAACTTATAAGGACTGAGATGGGCTTGTAGAACATGACATTATTTTTTCAGGACCTCCAGAAGATCCTGGGAGGAAGAGGTATACAAGTAAAAGATTCAGCTTCCTACAACTCTGAGATAGAAGCTTAAACTATTTTTACTTGGGTATTAAAAGGAAGAATGATATCTGAAGGCTGATAGTACTAGGTTGAAGTCTGTGTTGGCTTCCTTGAGCTGTCTGGGAGCCAACAGGAGATTCTGACCTTTTTCCATACCCACTCCTTCAGTGGAAAAGCAGTCACAATGGCAAAACAAACAAACAAACAAACAAAAAACAAAATAAAAAGCTGCATATGCATAACTATGATATTTTCTAGCAATGTAGCAGTGATTATGTTACCACAGGATTATTAATATCTCAGAAAATACTTCCCTTTGAGTTAATTATTTCAAAGATAGATTATGTTTATATTATGTTTTATAGCTTAAATTCTGTAGCTAAGCTTCAATTTCATGATAGAAACCAATAGAAAAGTAGAATTTGCTCAGAGATTTTAAGACACATTCAGAACCATGTCAATTTTATATATCATGAAATTTTAACTATGGCAAAGCCAACGTGTACTAAATTTCCACTAAGAAAGTCATCAGGAAAGATGAGAGATTTTTATTCTCTTATACAAATTACAGATAGAAAAAGGATATGTGCACAGAAAATGTGACCCATTCAGGAACTATCATGAGCGTTATCATCTCTGTAGTTTTTAATATAAGGATTCTGTCTAAGTTGAAATTAGTTTGGTCAGTATTTGTTTTAGTTTATGAATATTTTATGACATGATAAAATGTGGTACTTTTGTTATATTTGGCTTATTTCATTTCATATGATGACAATCCTATCCCTGAAGATGTCATTCTACAATAATTTATTTAGTGCTATAAATTTCTGCTAAGAAAAGCTTGTCAAATATCTTAAATAAATGAAAAACTTATTGCAAATAGTCTCCTAATCATCATAGTCATTTGTGACCATTTTATTTTAACATTTATTTTGGAAGAACGGGTCATTTCACTGCTCAGTTAAAAGATTATTTTGTTCCTTTTTTAACATAGGGAAACATGAATCATTATTAACAGGTTACTTTCTATGAAAACATGAATTCATTCACTGAAACAATTTATCAGAAAGTTTCTCTTATGAACAGTGTGGAAACAGATGTGTTAGTTCAATAGGCATAAAGTCACGTCCAGTATCAGCACATGGAATAAGGAAATTATTTTAAGTGTAAACACAAATTAGTCTGGTGTGATGCACAGAATTATTATAAGAACTTGTCTTGCTAGTTTGTGGCTTGAAAATATCTATATTAATAATTTAATGATTTTTCAAATAATAATGGTTAGAACTCCTAATTGTTAGAAAGGCAATTTGAAGCCACTGAGCAAGTCAAACTATGAGAATTTCCAATTCTTTCTCATGGGGAGGTAGGGTTAGCAGGAAGCCAGAGACATGGGAGGGACCCAGGCTCTGTTCCAGTTTGATCTCTATTTGCATTTCCTCCATATAAGGAAAATGAAACAAATATATGTAAAGAAATGGATCAGACATCGTACACCTAACTGAGGAAATATGGGGACAGGCAGTTACTTCACAAGTACTTCACACATAGAAGCATAAAGAGACACCTGAATATAGGTTTCTCTCTAGAAAAGTTCAAACTAAAAGGATCTGCAGTGAAGGATATCAGGCCATTTGGATAAAGAATATGTCAGTAAATGGAGTGTGGTAGGCAGACTAGTGGCCCCCTCACAGCTGTCCACATCCTAGTTCCTAACCTGTGAATATGTTACCTTACACAGCAAAGGTGAATTAGGTAGCAGAAGCCCCAGCTGCAGTCGCTGTGCCAGATGCTGGTACTTTTGCTAGAGTGGAGCAACATGGTCTCGGGTATATAGTATGTGAATATTGATCTGAAAAATACGTCCTTTTCCAAACCTATCAGAGAGGAAATTTAGAAATGGTTTGTAGTTCCCTGGAATAGACAGCGATCTCCTGCTCTCTATCATGGTGTAGTCAGGCAGGGCCTGTGCCATCTGGACACCCTGCAGGACACCCCACTCATCACCACTCTACTGGCTGCCCAGTCAGGACAGTCATCAAGAATCTAGTGCATTAGGGTGCAGATCAGAAAATGATGGCCTATGGACCAAATCTGGCCCATCACCTATTTTGTATATTATTTTGTTGGAACTCAGCTATATTCCTTTTTTTTTCTCAATATATCATCTATGGATACTCTCATGTAATGACGACAGAGCTGTGTCATTGTAGCAGAGACTGGCCCATAAGCCTGAAATATTTACTAGCTAGCATTTTATGAAGAAAGTTTGCTGATCCCTCATCTGGGCATGCTGAGACATTCCACTGAAGTAAATAACAAAGTAATGCATATCTCACGTCTCACTACAAAGAAAAGATAACACAGTGCCTGGTAGGGGTAGGCATCTTTGGGTTTTGGAGGCAGCCTTTTCCACACTTGGAAATGGAGCTATGACCTTATATTGTGAAACATGTAAAGCTTCCACCTTCGAATGGGGCTCAGAGCAAGAAAGGGATTTTCAGTGGCTCTAGACAGGAGACAAGTGGTCCTGACCCTTGGATCATACAACACTGCAGTCCCAGTGCTCTTAGTGGCATCATTGGTGGGAAAAGATGCTATGTGAACTTCACTGGCTGTCATCAATGGGAACATCACACTGCAAAAATTCGAGGTCTGGGAGCAATGTCTGCAGAGGAGAAATATAGAACTCTAAGAAATCTCCTCAACTGCTACTGAACTCTGCTAGAGATTAAGAGCCTCTCATTGGGAGACTGAATATGGGCAAGACTGCCCACAGCTCATGTTGTGACCCACCAAGTCACAAAGTTAGTTGGGCCCAGCAGAAAGACATCATAAATTAGAAATGGTATATCTAGGATCAAGCATTAGCAGGAACGAACAAGATGCTCAGGCCACTAGCCCAGACGTCCCTGTTGTCCACTACTCTTCCCTCAGCATATTTCCCTCAGCACACACAGGCTTGCACGAATCGACCCTTGTTATCAACTGCCAAAGAAGGGAAAAGTATAAACTTGGTACACGAATGAGTTAATCCAGAATGTGGGTGCAAGCTGAAAATGGAAGGCAGCACCACTACACCCTTGGTCAGGGTAGTATAGAAAGACAGGATGAAGGAGAAAACCTCTCAAACAGCAGAACTTTGGGATGGTGCCCCTGGTCATTCACTTTGTGTAAAAGAAATTACCCAAGGTTATAATATGGACCTACAGGCAGTAATTTGCCTTGTTTAACAGGACCTAGGAGATTTGGAAGATTAGAGACAAAGAGGTCTAAGCCAGAAACATGTGGATAACCTATGGGAGTGCACATAAAATGTAAAGCTCTTCATCCACCAGAAAGCACATGCTATCATAGAATAATCACTGAACAACCGAGTAAACTGAATGAATCAGCCAGTTGGTAACAACCAACCTCAATCACTGGTCACTAAAGTGCTAATACAATGGGTGTATGCACAGGGTAGCTATGGAAGCAGGAATGAAAGCTATGTATTCTGAAGCAGCACAAGCTCCCACTCATTAGGACTGATGTAGCCATTACTGCCCCTGGAGTTTCAAATGGTCAATGGCAGAGACCAGTGGCCCTTCTCCAAAATGGTTCCCCTCTAGAAGGACCCCAAGTTTGTGGCAAGTTGGCTACATGAGATCTTTTCTACTCTGGAAGGGACAGAGATTACTCATTTCATCTATGGCTTGCCTTTACTGCCTGTAAAGCATCAGCCAACACCACCTTTTGAGGACCTACTAGAACCTCTGATGGTACAGTATTAAAAGACCAGTATATCTCACAGTGTGTGCTCACTCTAACACATCCATGACTATATCATGAATCATTGGCTGCTGTAACATTATACTGGAGACTATGTCAGGTATAGCAATAATAGATAGAGCTGTGTTTACACTATGGGGACAGGAAGAATGTTTGGCATGCAGATACTCTTCTGACTAATTTTAAAGGTAAATGCAAATTGCAGTAGCTACAGCCTGAGAAGGTCATAATAGGCTAGGGTTAAAACTCTTTGCAGGGCTCTCAGCTGGAGATACAGGAGTCTGGTATGGGTAGGAGAGGAGGGAAAGGATGAGTACTAGCTGCAGCCAAGAGTCCACCTGCCCAGGCAGGGTCTGTCATTTGTTCTAACTTCTTTCTTGGTATAAGATTTCCCCAGGAAAGGAGGCCTACTAGATTCCTAAAGGGGTTTCTTCCAGAAATTACATGAAGCAGGTAGGACTTGATCGGCACAGAGCTGGACTCTCAGGGATGCTGTATTGGCCACCAAAGCCCTGTTTCAGGACTAAATGACTTATTTCCCTGCAGATACTGAGGAGATTTGTCCTCCTTCTTCAGAACTGTCTAAGTAGAAGAGAGCTGTCTGCCCAAGTTCATGCCCACTTCACCAGGCAGTCAGCATCCGATGTCTGGTTGATGCAGAGTATAAGTGCCCAATCCCCTCATGTCAACTCAGGACGCCGTTAAAAGGAGTCATATCAACAGGGATCGTTGAACCTTTGTGGCGATGGCTCCACAGCTCATCTTCTCCATCTGTCCCGTCCTGCATCGTTCTTTCTCCCACAGATGTTTATCTCCATAGTACTCCATAATAAATTTCCTTCATGATAATCTCTGTCTCAGATTTTGCTTCCCAGGGAACCCAGCCTGTTGCAACATGTAATTAAGATATGTGGAAAGAGCTAAAAAGACACAGCTAAATGAGTCAAAAGTGATGGAGAAGGTATATGATAATGGAGAGCTATTTTGCCTTGTAAGATTTCTTGTGCTATTTGAAATTTAAAATATATGCATGTATTTTAAATAAAAATTTAAATGTGTTATAAATAAGGGAAATTATTAAAAAATGAATGCACTGGTATAACTGTGGGTCAAATTGCTTTCTATCCCATTTTATTTTCATTTGCAAGTCTTCAAAGCCAGGCTCCAGGGAACCTATCGATACACCAAAAGTCAAACTTCCTTACCACATTATATGAAAACTGTTTCATATTCCCTTTCTCCTCATTTTGTATTGCTTCTTGTAGAGATGCATGTTCTCACACACATCTGCAACACAGTCAGCTTCTGAACTTTCTCTTCCATTACCACTCTCCACCTTCCAAACTTTGGAAAAGCAGAAGACAAGTAGGACATGTGAATGTATCTGGCAGAGTCATTATTTACTTGATGCATGGATGGAGAGTCAAACAATCAACACATTTGATATGAGAGGTGTCATCTTTCTCCTATCATAAGGAAAATATTTGTTGACTCAATCAGTCAGATCTAACTCATATTGTGATTTCACAAAGACTGTATAAAGTGCTCCAATTAAAATCCTCTCTCCTAGAATCAAGGACAATAAGCTTAAAATTTTTAAAGAAAACCAAACCTATGAATGACAATGACCTACCAAATAAAGGTTTATGCTCACTTTGAAATGATATGGAAAAGATCTAGAAATATTGGTTATTCTGGACAATAAAGATATCAAGATCTTTCACATGTTCTTCATCACTAAGTAACTGTCAAAGATTCAGGTCCTGGAAGCACTAAGATCAGCAAAATGTGGAGTGAAAAGGAAATTCTAGTTCCACTTCACCACTCACACACACCGCTACATGTTTCCTTGGGAGCAACACCTCACATATCTGCATCTTGGACACTTTAACTGTGAAACCGAGGTACTCAAACTAAATAATATACCGGTACTCTCTAGTTGAATAATGGCTTCCGTTCAAGTTTCTGATTAAAGATGAAGGACAATTTCCATTTAATGAAAGATAAATTTAAATGACCAACTTCTGTTTGATTGGTTGTCTGAGTGTTTCTTCCTGTTGTCGTCTTTAACTTAACATCCAAAGAAATGATTAAATGTGCTTTACAGAGCAGCACTTGGAAAAGGATTTTTAAAAATGAAGCTATTTCCCATTTCAGCGGTGTGGTTTCTGCAAAATTAAGATGTCGTTTCCCAAAAATGACCTTCATTTCACATGCCACACTAACTCCACTCTATTTGCATATTGTACATTTGAATTTAATGAGATTTGAAAAATATAGTCTTTCCAAAAAAAGAATGTTAATTATATATTGTTTTCATTTTTAATTTGAAATTACAAATAGACTTTTTAACTTTTATAGTACAGAAGGGGATACTCTATTTTTCTATATAATCCTGTGCCTCTACATAGTGCTCATTGGCCAACTTCTCTGCAGAAGTAAAGACACCATCCAATTTAAATACATAATAACCTTCTACCAAACAATTGCTGTTAGTCAAATCATTGTTTCCTGACAAAACTTAAAATCTAGCTTCCCTTACTTGTTATGATCAGTAAACATTTTTCTATTTTTTCTTTCATTTCTGAGTCCATTTAAAAGAAAAAGTACATTATAAATGCAGCTTTTGTTAACAATTCATAATAATCACAGGATGTACCAAAAGGTTGAAAAAACACACACAGCAGTACAGAAGGCATACAGTTACACATCTTTTACTGTTTTGAGAGAAAAAAAATCTAGTATAATTTTCTCATTTTAAACTTTTGTACAATGTTTCTTAAAATATATTATGCATTTTAATTTAAAAATGCATTTTATTAAGAAAAAAAGAACAGGTAACAAATCAGGAAATGAAAGTCATGGCATAGGATGCATCAATGCATTTTGGTGCCATAATGTTGCAGTTTGTAGTAGCGCAGACCACATGAGGCTTCAACAACTATAAACCTGTCTACATCCCAGCTCCCAACTAAGTTAATGCTACTACTAAAGAACACAAATAAACACTTGTAAAAGATTCAGGGCTGTTACGTTTGTATTTAGCTTTGCATCAAATAAAAACTACCATTTCTGTGTTCAGTCTTCCGCTAGCCACCAACACAAACCATTCCATTTAAAACAACAAAAAAGTATACCATTTGTCAACACAGGTCCTTCATAAACTACTGTGTTAATTCATATCTTTAAGAGTCACGCATTTACAGAAACATCAAAATGGATACAGTGTTAGGAGAAAAGACAGGCAAGTTTTGTAAGGAAAGTTAAGAAGGAAAATAAGACACTTAATTTACATATTTTCAAATTATTCTGGTGTGAACAAATTCAAGAATCCAATTTTCCTTAGCAAGCACCTGGAAAGTGTGAGTATAAATAGCAAAGTGCCTTTATTATATAATTGGCTTGTGGAATTCAAAGATAGCTACATGCAAACATCTTGTTTACATGACCTCAAAATTAATTATTGTATAAGTTCCATAAGGTTATTGAAAATTCTTTAATCTCCTAATATGTATATATCCCCTAATCAGAATGTACTAGTTAGTGGAGTATATTGATTTTTGGTAATTTCTGATAAATATTCCTCGTTATCGTAAGTGTACCCCATTATTGTAAATAAAAAGTGACTATAAGAAATGCTTAGTTCACTTTCATATAGTACGTCATCACCCTTTAGAATGAGCATCCTTTAATCACGCTATGAGTTTTGTGGCATTGGGCATGTGTGCAGCTTGTATTTCAAAAAGTATGTACTGGAGGTCAGTGCACAGCAAAATGTATGCCTGAATGGGGTATATTTTAGAATGGGAAACAGAGGTCTACATTTTAAAGTGATTTTTTTCCCCAATACATAAGACCATGCTCCATGGAATATAGTCAAGGGAGATTTAAAAAAAAAAAGTTGGTGATAAACTTCAGAAAAACAGAAATATAAACCTGTAAAGAAAACAGACATACATTTGGGGAAAATAATCTCAGAGGTATATTTCATTTGATATATTACAATTGTAAATAAAAATAATATTTGCAGTGTTAAGAATTATGTTTTTATATCCAGGAGTTTAGTTGCAAACATTTCATGACTCTTGGGAAACTGGCATTACCGAGGACCTTATCTACTGCCACTACCAAACAATGAGAGCAAATTAAACAGACAAAAATGTAAAGACCAGACATCACACACCGACAATCAATGCACTCTCTGAGTCTTGTTACACATGAATTTTATGTTCAGAGCTGAATTCTGACATTCAAAACCTAATGTATTAAAAATCATTAGGAACAGTCAAATAGAAAAAGAGCAATACAAACAAACCAATGACAACAAAACATCTTTTGAGACTATTGATAAATTGTATTGAATGTAATACAGAGAAAGGCAAAGGGGTTTGTTTAAACGCTTTTGGCCACTGAAGATGCAAACACCAGCCAAAAAGGATATTAGAAGCATTTCCAGGTCTATGAATAACACCATGGGAACACTAAAGCAAACAGAGCATATGTTTTCAAATAAAGCAAGGTTGTTACAGTCCAATTTTGATATTTACTTCTAACAAAACTTACGTATCACATGTTTGAGAGACCAGGGCTACAGTTTTAAAAACCATAGTCATCAAGTGAGTTAAACTTCTGTTTTAGATCATATAGAACAGTTGGAAATTAACAGCAATATCTAATTCCTTGTCATACAGAATGACTGCTATGGGAAATGTGTCACTGGATGAGACCTCCTGGAGCCATCTCGAGTCTGGATATGGCAAGATGGCAGTGCTGCAAATCCATTGCCTGTACATTCAACGTAAGAACATTTTTTTTTTTTTTTGTCCATTGAGAGTCCCTGGCTATTAAAATACACTGCCGTGACTGTAAGTTAAATCATAGCTGCCAATCAGAAGAAGTACTCTTTCTGATTTTCAGTGACTGTGTTTTGTGTATTAAGCTCACTTTTCAAAACAGCCTCAGCACTGTCTACATTTTCTGACCTTTTTGCTTCATTTCTTTTGTATAACCTTTTCTGCTGATAAATGCGAATAGCTATGGCAGTGATACACAGCAAGATAAAGATCACAACAGCTATCAAACCTAGTGAGAGAAGAGAAAAGAAATACAAAGTCAGAATTTTCCTCTGAACAGACACTATATTGACTTCATTGTTTAATAAGTTGTAGTAAAATTATGTTTTACTTAAATCAAGCATCTAGTACATATAAATTGGAAATATCAAAACCAGGTATTTCTGCATCAAGTGGTATCATAATATATTGAGTTTACTTCTGAGTTCTATTAACCTTATAGGTTCACCTCAGTTATTCTGAATGTATATTATATTGGATTTATTTAGTGCATTTATATTTTACACAAGATGGTCTCTAAGACCATGTGGTCACTTCCTACTAATACGCAGACAAGTTTTAATTGTTTTGAAATTATAGAGTAGTAGTAGCATTGTAAAAATAATTAAATATTTTTATACTTAAACATGTAAACATTTTAACAAAGTTGATTTTAAATCATTTGTCCTACACTTAATAGCAAGAATAGGTTATGTGTATGAATAATCCTGACTAATGAAATATATTGATACCGATATGTGGATATATTTAGATTATTTCTATATGAGGAATTTGGACTTATTTGAAACATCTAATTGTCAATAAACTATTTAAATCCCACAGTTGTTAGCTATCACAATGGTTATCAACCCTGGCCTTATATTAGGTCAGTGGTCTTTAAAGTGTGACCTATGAATCCCTGGTGGTTCCTGGGACACTTTAAGGGGGGTCCGCAGGGTCAAAATTATTTTCATAATTATCCTAAATGGCTTTTCACTGTGTTGACATATCCACTGATAATGCAAAACAAGTTTAGGAAAATTACCAGTTCCTTAGCATGAACTAAGGCAAGGTAGCCGAACATGAGTGGTTATTGAATTCGTAAAGTGCAAGGCTTGCGCTGCCAGGCAATCACAGGAAAAAGAAAAGCCAGATTCATTTAAGAGTGACCCTGATGAAGAACTAATACTCGTTTTGTTTTTTTTTAGACAAAAATAGGTACAATAAAAATGGCAATGTGTATCAACTCTCTTATTATAAAACTAGGACTCTTCATTCTAGTCTAAATTAGGTGTATACAACCCTAATGAAGTCCCACCAAACCAAACCTATGAAGGTTCTCATTAGTCACAGTTGATTCCTGAGCACATAACTTCAGGGGCAGATTCACTACGGCGAATCACAATATTGCCAATGGCTAACCTGATTTTTTACTAGGTTGGTCTTATCTGAGAATAATAGCAATTCCTTTCTGATAAATCTAATATAAAAAAATTTGGTAACCAAATTTTGCACTTCAAATTTGAAGAATTTACTAATGGATGTGGTTATTTTTTATTATTAGCCATGTTAATAAATAATAATTCTAATCAGAATATCCACTCGTTGTTATATTTTGCCTTTCATTTTAGAAAAGCAAATGAATTGTCACAAATATTTCTATTGTTTGGTTATAGGCCTCTTGTTTAACAAAAGATATTCTGAATAATGTCAATGTGAAAAACTGATAAAGATGTTATTAAAAGCAGGCTACTACAATTATAAAATAAACATCAACATCACACTGGCCCAGAGAGGACATCTAGTCAAAATCCTGGGTGTACTCTAGAACCAGTGATGCTCCATGTATTCAGTGATCTATATCTTTTGACTTGGGGAAAATATGTCGAGATTTTTCATGTCTTAGAAAAACCTTGATCGAACCTGTTATGTAAACAAAACAAAACAAACAAAAGATATTCTAAATAAAATATGTCCAACTACTGTACTCTCTGCCATTGCCATCTGAAACTCTGTGTGAATGTGTTTTTATGAGGAAATTGTGCAGCTTTTCCTTCATCTAAATCTGACCATCCACATCTATGTAGCCTGGCCACAAATCTGGCAGTATCTGGGTCACCAGTTTTTAAAGGTTTTATTAAATCAGTTTCCTAACTTATATTATTCAGGGTTTATAACCGAGAAAATATCATCTAAAATGTAGAACACTGGGGGATCATCCAATTTGGAAAATCCTTAAATGGATTAATTATTGTCACATGGCGGGTGAGATTTACGAGTAACTAGATAACGGGTGAAGAATTCTACCACAATGCTACCAGATGGAGAAATGCACTGGAGGATGATATTCTGTGATTTAGCAGATAAATTGCACATGGTCCCAGACGAGGCCTTCTAAGCTTAGATGGCCATGACCAGCTGCTCTGCTACTGAAGCTGTGTCCTGCAATGAGCAAAAGCAGACACGAGCTCCACAGACCTCGGCGAGGCCCTGAGCTGCAAATCTTCCATATTGTCTTTCTCTGCTCAACGCAGTCGAATCAAGTACGAATTTCACAGATGACCTGTAACTTATTTCCATTCTAAAATAACACAGCATGACCTATCAACACACATCTTCTTTACTGTATAAACTTAGCCAATGATCTTTGCCCAAAGCGATAATGTTCTAAAGATTAAATATTTTGTTCTAACTTTGGCTTGACTATACAATCATTATTTATATCTTTTTTTCCCTATGTTTTCCTGTATCTATACTGGTTAAATGAGACTGAGACAATTTGTTTGATTAGAAACCCTGGTTTAAAATGTTAAACACATTTGAAATGCTATAGCTTTAAATAATTTTTACTATCTAATGTATGAATAACATTGATGTATTTCTTTTAGACATGCAGTTATTAACTACGCTTCTAACAGGGTTTTTGTTTTTTGCTTGTTACATGACTATTTGGGGACCCTATTTTAGGTATCTTTAATTTATATACCATTAATCTGATAAAAAGAAAAGTAACAGAAGTAGCATTGGGGATATTAATATCCTCACAAACATTTGAACAGTATTATGCTTTGTCTAAATAAAATCTTAAGTAATTAAAAGAACTTGCTGTCCAGATGAGTAAGGCTATAGAAAGTAATACCAAGTCAATCAGTTATCAAGCCCATATAAGTTGCCCAAATATATGAGTAACCACATTATCTGGCAATGTAATAAAATAATTGTTTACTTTTTATGTCCATGTCATATGCAGTGATATAGACATAAATGTTTAACTGATTAATAACATTCTGAAGATAATTAATCTGAAAGAAAAAAATTATTTTGGCAGTAAGATTTGAATAAATTAAGTTTCAGAGAAAATGCCATTTCATTCCCAGGAAAATATACTTAAATTTTTTTTGTTAATTCTGCAACATAAAATACTGCGAACCACTTTTATTCCATTTACCTAATATTTGATAAAAATGTAACTAAAAGTGTAATATTCATTGATGGGAACATCTAAACCATGGAAATATCTGTTTTATTAGACATTAAAGCAACATAAAATATATGCTTCTAATGTTAATTTCAGGTTTTTCCTACTTTTTACATAAATCCTTACAGAAGCAGTGATATGTCTAAGAAGCCAACGAAAATGATATTTTCTCAAATATACTCAGAATTACCTAGGTAATGTAGATGGGCATTTTCAATTTGTAATTATACACTTTATAATATCCTTTAAGTGTCGTGCTTCAGTGAAATTAACAATCATTTATGGTGAAAAATCTCCAAAGAAGTTGGGATTTCAGGAAGACTATACGACAATCCAGTGCAAATAATAAACCTCCTTCAGTGACCTCAGGATCATTGCTTAACACTTGGGATATGTGTAGATTCTTTACAGTTAGTTTCTATAATGCTTCATATTCATTACTAGTAATGAAAGTAAGTACCAAAGTAGAGCTCATTCATGCTTTCTATTACCTCCAATTACTGCAGAGTCACTTCTGATTGCATTAGCTAGGGGTTCTCTGTCATCTCTTGTTCCAGAATGATCTGCAGTTAAAGGGGGCAAAAAAAGGAGGGAGTGAAATAGGCAAGTAAAAAGAAGAAATTCTGAAAAACTTGTGTTTTATACCAGAACGGAATTACATAGGTCAATGTGGGATCTCTATTATTTTACACTTAAGCAATGTAAACTACAATGTATGAAAAAGTGAGAACCTAGAAAAGAAATGGGAAAGAGAACTGACATTTAAACACACCAAACCATTTTTAAAAAACCGTTTTGAGAATGCATAACAGTAATGTCAGAAGATTCTAAATCCAATGGCCAAGCTGTTTTTGTGACAAGATAAAGGAAGATCCATAGCCACCTGCAAAGGTGTGTGTCCTTTCCTTGGATGTGGCATCAGTGCCAGCTTGGGCCATACAGCTGGACTCCGTCACATGTCCTGAGACAGTGATGAGGGCTGAGCGGCTGGGGTGCAGAGCAGCCTTCAGAGGGGCCACGTGGCTGAACTGCACTGCAGAAAGACAGCCCAGGAAGCCCCGGGCACCGGCCAGCACTGTCTCCTGGTCTACATCACTGTGCTCTGTAAATCCGAAGGAACACCACAATATTAATAGTGGAAGGACAGATGGGAATGCCACACGTGCAATATTCTGGATCCATTCATGCAATAGCAATATATAGATATAGAGACTGAATTTTTTTTGTCTTCATTAAAAGAGTCAGATCCATTAAGTCTTTCCCCAACAACTGGTGAAACTTTCCAGAGTAATGAAGGCAAGTTTTTAAATATGGCTAATTAAATCTGATATGAAAAACTTCCTTGAAATGATTAAAGCTTCCATAAGAATGGGCCAGGTTGTGAACAGGTGAGGTTCATGATGATGTTATAACAGGGTAAAGATTATATCCCAAAATTTTTAGGGACTCCCCCTAATTAGCAGTGAAAACTTTCATAGCTCGTGGCCTTATCTCCATGTTTCACTGTCTGCCTTTCACTCAGACAGAAATTTCTGTGAGTCCCCTATGGATAAATACTCCCCTCAATTTAATGAGAATTTAGTAAATAAGAGACTATCGTGGAATAAAGATTGACTTGAATGCCAGGACATTAATTTATAATTTTAAAGTGAAGAATATATTTACATTTCATGCTTGGAGAGCATGAAATCTAAACAAGGGGAATTAATCAGAGTTTTAAAGTTCAAAGTTTATCAGACTTTGATGCTTCCATTCATCCAATATGATCATAAAATAGCATGACTACTGTCCCCTGCACTGCATATATGTGGGCACAGACATTTACATTTTTGTATCTCTTTTTAAAAAATAATATAATATTAAGCATTTATTGAGCGCTTATTATGTGCCAGTCACTGTTCTATGTGATTAGCATGTTCGTGTATAAACCTTACAGTACTCATGAGTCATCTTATTCCAGTCACACAGATAAAAGCTTTAGGGACAAAATTTTAGTAATTTGCCTGAAGTTACACAGTTGTTGGTATTATGTACTGGATCTAGGCCTGTTGTAGTTCAAATCACAAACTACTTTCATTTATGAACCACTTTCTGATTAACAGATTCTTTCCTTTACTCTGCTTATATCTTCTGCAGTGTCTCCTATTATTATTATTATTATTATTATTATTATCATTATCATGATTATTATGATTGGGGCTTGACAGCAACTATTCTTTTAAAATATTATATTTATTTACTTTTCATTAGAGTTGACATTCAATATTATTTTACATTAGTTTCAGGTGTACAGCATAGTGGTTATATATTTACATAATATAGAAAGTGATCCCCCCAATTAATCTAGTACCCACCTAGCACTATACATAGTTTCTACAATCTTATTGACTATATTCTCTATGTCGTACTTCACATCCCCATGACTATTTTGTAACTATCAATCTGTACTTCTTAATTCCTTCACCTGCTTCACCCAGTTCCCTAACCCTCCTCCCATCTGGCAATCACCAGTTTGTTCTCTGTATCTATTAGTCTGTTTTCATTTTATTTGTTCATTAATTTTGTTCCTTAGATTCCACATATAAGTGAAATGATATGGTATTTGTCTTTCTCTGTTATATTTCACTTAGCATAATACCCTCTAAATCTACCTACATTGTTGCAAATGGTAAGATTTCATTTTTTTGGCTGAGTAGTATTCCATTGGGTATCTATACCACAGCTTCTTTATCCATCATCTGTTGATGGGCACTTAGGCTGCTTCCATGTCTTGGCTATTATAAATAGCACAAGAGCAGCCATTCTTGAAGTAGCTCTGGGTAACTCAGCTCTGATTGAGCCTGTCTTGTGATATCAAAGTTTTTGAAGAACACTTCCTTTCCTTCCATTTTATTCATATTTTATACCTAATAATATAAATGCTGATGAAATGTTTAGTATCATGAGTATCATTTTCTATAAAAAGAAATCTGAAAATTAGAGAGATAACATCACAGTATTTTCTGTTGTGGTGGGGAATGTGGTATTCAGACCCAGACATTCTAACTCTGACAGCCAAGTTCTTATCACCAGACTATCCTGCCTCAGTGCACAACGTCAGCACTGAGGGATTAATTACCCTTCTGCTGCTCATGTGCTGGACTGTACGCTCCCTGAACACATGAGTGACCCTTAACACCCAGCATCCCATTGTTATGTAGAAGGCATTTCATCAATGGGAACACACCAAAGAGCTATGCTAACTTGGTCTCACCACAGAGCAGTTGCACATTTGAAAAGATACACATTCAAGCACATGCATTTTCAGAAAGACTGCATTCTTGCCTTGGAGGTTTTTTTTTCTTTAACAAAAAAATAAAAAAGTAATACACTTTAATGAAAACATAAACAGAATGGTGCTTTCCACATTTATTCTACAAGGTTAAAATCTTTAATTAAATTTATATAGACCTTTACAAAAAACTTACCTTTTGAACCAAAAATAAAAAATGTAAATAGATAAGATTCACTTTTCTGGTACAAATCCAACATGAGGCAACTTTTTAAAACCATACTACTGAATTGAAAACATTTTACCTAATATAAATTATTGTATAAATCTTTAAACTCTAATATGAAAATGGACAGTTAATAAATATTTACTGTTTTAAGAGCTAAAGACACAAGAAATGATTTCTTGAAATTCGAGCATCTTGCATTCTAGTAGGGGAGACAGAAAGCAAAACTAGATAAAGAAACTAATGAAAAATTTTAAGAATGATAATGCTTTAAAGAATTGGAAAATATGACGGAATGTACCTGAAACCGAAATTTATCTTGATAACTGTGATTTTGTGTGTGTGTGTGTCTATTATAAAGACTTCTTTTCACAGCTCTGTTCTCTTGGTAGTCTGTAGAAATTATTCCAGTAGCTTTTGGCTCTTTTACTTCTTTCTCAAAATTTGTAAGATTTCTTGTAATTTTGGGTTTATCAGATTGTCCCCAGGTGTGCATCTTCACTCATCTATTCTGCATAGATCATGGTGTGCTCTTTTAATCTGCAGACATGAGGTTTCTCTTCAGCCTGGAAAATTTCATACATTGTACATACAACTAGTGTTTCATCTTCATCCTTTTATCCTTCTGGACTGCTGATTATTCACACTGGGTGTGCATATTCTCTAACCTATTTTCTCTTCTGATTTCTATCTTTTAGGAGTTATTTTTGTGTGGGTCAAGCGTTTCATTCACTTGATCTTCCAGGAGATGAATTCAAGTATCGACAAAGATCATTCTTTCCCACTGAATTTTTTTAGTCTGGAAAAACCATACTTTTTAGTTCCTAAAGGTATTTTTGTTGCTTTGCTAGAATTTCCTTCAAGCTCTTATTAAATTTCATTCAAGATGGAGTCTGTCTTTGAATAGCTTTATTTTGAGAGAGAATGATTCTTGTTACTCTAGTTTTTCTCCCATTTTACAGATGTTGAATCTTCTGAAGTATGGGTTGCTTTTCTCATCTGCTAGTTGATTCTCAGTCACTAACTTATTTAGGTGAATGATGCCAAGAGACAAAAGACAACATAGCCATCATGTCAGTGGAACTACAGGAGAAAGCACCCACCTGACCTTGGCACAGGGAGAAATTGGCCCAAATTTCAGGTAATCCTCAGCAGGATTCAGGAAATTCTCAAAATTCAGGTCATTCCCTTTTGAGCGAAAAGGAAAAATGGGCTCGCTGATGTTTTCAATGTTGACTGTCCCCCAGGCAGTGCAGAGACCTATGCAAGCCAAGCATTTTGAAACTGGGAGGTGGAGAGGGTCACCACGATTCAGGTTTCCTCCTGAGACTCTTCTCGCTGGCCCCAGACTCTCTTCCAATCAGAAGGCAAGGAGCCTCACAAAATTTTCTCGCTGGCAACCTCCAGGCTTCCTTCTTCCTGCTGGGCTGGACCAATGAAGTCTTGTTTCAGGGAGCCAGAGGGTTGGACTTAAGAATTAAGAGTGAAGGGGAACTGCAGAGACTTTGCCTCCATCTCCCCAGAACTGAGTTGATACAAAATCAATGTCTATATTAAGTTGCTCATAAGTAAAGTTGGTCTTAGAAATACATGGCATCAGATATCTGCATTGACAATTGTGCTAATAAAACCAATCAGCAAAAATATATACCTTTCCTACTATCTGACTCCTAAAATGCCAAATCACATAAAGGTTAGAAGAAGGAAGGTGGAAGAATTAAAAACAAGTGTCTCCTGCTTTACACAAATTCTGATACGACAGTCATGTTTTGGATGTTTCCCCTTATAAAAATCCTTAACTGACTCATATTTTGGGGTAGTCTTGCCTATTAAAAAA
Organism: Macroglossus sobrinus; assembly: GCA_004027375.1. Taxonomy (NCBI): domain Eukaryota; kingdom Metazoa; phylum Chordata; class Mammalia; order Chiroptera; family Pteropodidae; genus Macroglossus; species Macroglossus sobrinus. The sequence continues at coordinate 365,824 of PVKZ01000259.1, read as the reverse complement.
TTAGCCTCTATTATATTTTCCAACAAAAGAAAGGACTTGTTCTTTGTCAAGGAAGAAACCTTTTAACAAAAGATCTATGAGAAAAATAGAGTACTAAGGAATTAAAATTTGTATGAAGTGCCTTTCTATTCCTAATTCTGAAAAGGATATGGAGTAAATGGAAGAGCAATAATAAGAAGTGCTTCAGAAATTTCTTGTGGTTCTGGTAACCAAAAACCAAAACAAAATGCAATAAAAATAAACAAAAAACCCAACAACAACCAAAAACTGGAAAAAAAAAAGAATACAGAACAAAAATAAAAAACCCAGAAAACACATCTGAACAGTTTGGCTATACCTATGAAAGGGATCATCTTTTTAAAGTATCTCAATATCTTTAATTTCTAAAGATAAAGATAGTTAAAGATAAGATGATAAAGATAAAGATAAAGAAGGCTTGCCTGAATATAGTACAATGAACCAAGGGAGAAGCTGGTCTAAACTCCGAAAGCATCATACCATTATATGCAATTACAACAAAGATTCAAAAACAACAGGAGAAAGTAAGTGAAAAAGTAAAATAGCAAAGCAGGCAACAGATACCATGTGAATAAAGGAGTAGGGTTCCATAAAAGGTATTTATTTGCCAAAAAAACCTATTGTTCTGAGACACAACCTTGAAAACCCAATGAACACAAAAGCTATTTACAGTTAGATATCTCTGAGTAACCTGCACTTCTCTTATGCTTTCAGCATAAACTATCTAATCTTAAATGTCATGTGACAAGACATTTACAAAATCACTGTGTCCTTAAGTAATCTAATTAAATTTCGTATGGCTTCCCTTGGCTTTGAAGCAGGTTTTACATAAGATATATCTGCAATTGAAGTCTGTTCCTAAAGCTCTTCTAAGGAGATGAAGTAGACATCTTCTCCCTCCGACCACACACTTTACTTACATCTGGCCTAAATCCTAGCAGCAAAACCTGAGTTACTTCCTGGCTCTGCTGCCTCAAAAGAGATAAATGACCCCTATGGGTCATTGCCTCTAAATATACCAAAGCTACTGCTCAGAATGAGTAAAAACCGTCTCTAGGCTTTTAGAGAACTTCTAATGTAAAAACAATCCATGAACAGAACTCATGATTTAACTTTACAGAGAGTTTTGTATATAAAGAGAAAACATAATGCAGCCTATTAATTATAGAAGAATATGAAGCCAGTTGATTTGATGCCACCTGGTTCTTCCCACTTCCACCAGGGGTATACCAACAAATTTTTGTTGTCAGTGTTCCTGCACCATTATCTCTCCAACATAAAAAAGTACTACACAGTAATACACTCAGCCTTTGAACAGTGATTTTTCAGTCATTTTAAAATAGGTTAAATTACATCATTATTCAAAATGTGGGCACATTTTCCATGAGAGGATTTATGAAATCTCAAGATTATGCAATGATCTTAATTGAGATTTTTTTTTCATTTGGTGGAACTGCTACCCAACAAAAGCTTAATAAATTAGCAACACAATTTTATCCCTTTAAATTTCCTTTTATTAATTAAATCTTAGAGAAATCTCTTCTTATATAATTTTCAAGCAAATAGTTCTCTTAAAGGAGCTGACAGAAGAATCGTTAACCTTGGCAATTGGTACTTAATACATTCTAAAAAGCACACTTAACAAAGAAATGGTATTGGCTGTCTGCCTTTTTAGAAGGGGAAACAGAAAGGAAGGAATTGTTTACTTTCTGTCCTCCAGTACTCACTTCTACACATAAGGAGAGACTGTAGGAACAATTTTTCAGTCCTATTACTTTTAACAAGCATTACTGGCAGATATCAAGCAAGGAGGGTAATTTTTATGTAATAACATCAAATTATACCATGATGACATGGAAACCATCTCTAATCCTCTATTACAATTAACAGGCAATACCATCAGAATTCAGTTTCACTGGTCTCATTCTGACTAGTCCTGCAGATCATTAGACTGCCCTGTCCAGTACCTCTGCTGTGGCTGCGTCCTCTCTCCACTACCCAGGGTCCTATATTCACACCCCTACCAATTCCTTCCACCTCTCTCTTCCATCAGTGCCTGTACTTTAATAAAGTCACACAATAGTATAAGTCCCTGATCACAGCTTTATTTTTTACTTAATCCTGGAGCAGATACATTTTAAAGTATGCTAATAATTAAAGAAATAAACAATCATTTTCTCCTTTTTATTTTAAAACTTATTCTAGTTTTATCATTGTATGAAGTTGTCCAGATTTGGCAGCTGACAAATATATAATTTGAGATTTGTGGCTTTTGCTTTTATCCTTTGATATTTTATAAAGTGTGAGTAGAGTTCTATGTTTTATTATGTTTGATGACCAGATGAAAATGATGAGAGTGAAGTCACAGTCAAAGGCGCAGGCCTGCCTGTCCCACCTGGAGCACATATTTGTGATTATATGATGTCCACAAATCCCAATGTCTACCTCATCATTTGCTCTATAATTAAAATCATATAATATGTTGCAGCATATGAGTGTGCTTTTCATCTCAAACATGACAGTTACTATCTATGCTCATGCATCATGAATAGAAACGGTGTTTTTAAGTTTCTAGGTATGGCCAGTTCAGAAGAGTACACCTGACCCTCTGGAAATGACTAAAACAAGGATGAAGTCAGAGCCTGCATTCAAGACAGTCTATTTTAATTGTTAAAATATTCAAAAATCAACCTGATGAATAAAAAAAGATTTTAAGTAGTTTTCTTGCTCTAAACTGTAATTCTCTGTTAAAACTATTCTTTTAAAATAACCAGCCCATTATCTTAAGAGTAATTTCACAACATATTTACAAAATCATAGTGTCCTCAGGTTATCAACGTCACTTTTTTCCTTACTTCTTGGCACTGAAGCAAGTTTTACATAAAGGATTCCTGACGTGTTGGGAGACTGTTTTTAAAGCTCTGCAGAGGAGACAGTAGATGGCCTTTCCTTGCTGACTGCAGACTTAATTTACATCTGGCCTAAATCTCCAGAGCAGTAATCTGAGTGTACTTCCTGGCTCTGTGGACTCAAAGATATAAAAGATCACTATTGTGAGTCTGTTTTTGATTAGTTTGTTCTTTTTATTCCTTAGATAGCACATACAAGTGAAATCATATGATATTTCTCTTTCTCTGACTTTTTTCACTCAGCATAATAATCTCTAGGTCCATTCATGTCATTGCAAATGGTAGGATATCATTTTTTTTAATGGCTGTGTAATATTCAAATATTGTGAACAATTTGGTGATGAACAGAGTAGGGGATGGAGGGCTGGGAGAATGGGGTGAAGGGTTAAAGAAATACAAATTAGCAGTTGATAGTCGGGCATGGAAAGCATGGCAGAGGGAATGTAGTTAGCATTAATATGATGGCTAAGTGGAGGGTCAGGAGAGGGAGGGAGCAATTGGGGGATCATTTTATGAACTATATAGATATCTAACCAATGTACTGTATACTTGAAACTAATTTAAATAAATAAATTTATATCTAAAAAGATCATTATTGGTCATCACCTCTAATATATAAATGCTACTACTCAGAATTAGTAAAAATAATCTCCAGCTTTTACTTAAATCATAAAACTATTCTTTTTTTAAACTTTTTTTGACTTTTAAAAAATTTAGTGGGGTGATATTGCTTGATAAAATTATATAGGTTTCAAATGTACAATTCAAAAATATATCATATGTATATTGCATTGTATGTTCACCACCCAAAGTTAAATTTCCTTCTGTCACAATATATTTGACCCTCTTTACTTTTATGTACCTCCCTGTCTCCTCCTTTCCCTCTAGTAACCATTAAGCTGTTGTCTGTGTCTATGAGTTTTTGTTTGTCTTGCTTGTTGGTTGCTTTTAGTTTTATATCCCATATACAAGCGAAATCACATAATTCTCTGCTTTTTCTGTCTGATTTATTTCACTTAGCATGATTATCTCAAGTCCATCCATGTTATCACAAATGGCAGTATTTCATCTTTTCTTATGGCTGAGTAATATTCCATTGCATATATGTACCACCTCTTCTTTATCCAATCATCTATTGAAGGGCACTTTGGTGTTTTTTCATGTCTTGGCCACCATGAATAATGCAGCAATGAACATCGGGGTGCATATATCTTTACAGATAAATGTTTTCAATTGTGGGTGGTAGATATCCAGAAGAGGGATTGCTGGGTCATATGGTAATTCTATTCTTATTTTTTTGAGAAAACTCCATACTGTTTTTCATAATGACTGTACCAATTTACATTTCCACCAGCAATGTATGAGGGTTCCTTTTTGCCCACAACCTCTCCAACACTTGCTACTATTTGTCTTGTTGATAATGGTCATCCTTACAGGAGTGAGGTGGTATCTCATTGTGGTTTTGATTTATATTTCCCTAATAGCTAGGGAAGTTGAGTATCTTTTCATAACTCTGTTGGCCATTTGTATACCTTTTGGGAGAGATGTCTGTTCAGGTCTTCTGCCCATTTTTTTTAACTGGATTGTTTGTTTTTTGTTGTTGTTGTTGCTGTTGCATTGTATGAGTTCCTTATATATTTTGGATATTAGGCCCTTATTACAGGCATTGTTTGGAAATATGTTCTCCCATTCAATTGGTTGCCTCAGTCTCAAAGCTACTCTAACATATAAAAGAACTCAGATACAGAATTCAAAGTTTAATTTTATAGTGAATTATGAATATGAAAAACAAATTTAATGTACTCTATTCATGATAGAAGTATCTGAACTGAGCTGCTCGGCTGGTCTTGATCTTTCCACCACCGTTCCCAACTACAAGTACATTATTATTGCCAATGTCTGTGAGCCTTTAAATATTTTAAGTGTGACAGGGACTTAGAGATGGTTTCTATGTCATCATTGCGCAGTCTGATGTTGTTTCTCAATGTTTACCTTCCAGTTTTAATATCTTTCAGTTAATATCTGAAAGATATTAACTCTTTGTTAACAGAGACAGTAATCCAAGTTGTCTCACAGTTCTTCCTAAGTTTAAAAAATGAGATCTGGAGAAAGTTGAGAATGGGAAAGTATTTCCTTTGTTTCTGGGTTTCCATCTGAAATAGCAGCAGATGGTCACATTCTTAAATCTTTGGTTGAAAATGGAGGCAAATTACAACTCCAAAAAAGTAATTGGTCAGTGTTTATATTCTGCTCTCTCAAAAGAAATAATAAAAAATTATAAAATGATACAAGACTTTTCATTTATTTTAATTTGGAGAGTGATTTGGAACTATTTTATCTAAAGCAACATAAGGTGCACTCTACTCAGATATAGAGGAACATTTTGTATAATGCCCACTAACAATAAGGTAGGTGAGGTTAGGTGCAGTGTCTACCTTGCTGAGTGGCATTCTCTGTTTATACAACAGGTGATCGCAAAGTATGCATTAAGTGAATCAGTGAGCCAAACAGGCTTACAAAAATGAAAAAATATATTTGATAAGCACAGGGGCAATGAGAATGTACCTTGCAGACTTTCAACTACAGGAGAGTAATTGACCAAGGGCCTGAGCCACTGGGCTCTGAAATGCATCTTTATAGTTGGGCCAATGCTGTGCTTCCAATGGCTGCTCTTGGCCCATGGCTGATCACAGCCAGGATGCAAAGATAAGCCTATTCTTAGGAAACAGGGGATTCATCTGATGGCTGACTCAAAGGTTTACCAAAGACTTCACAACCTTTCTTAGACTTCACAGAAGTCTAACTTTCCCTCCCCATCTCCTTCATTTGGAGGGAGAGTTGCATGACCAGTTGATGGCTCTGCTGGTCTTGGCTAGCTCCCTCCCTATTTTCTCTCTTATAAATATTCCCTTAATAAAATCCTCACATGGTTAATTTTATCTTCGCAACTGTTTCTTGGAGGACCTGAACCAATATAATAAGAATCTTCAAGACTGAGCAACTCTCTGGAAAATTAATAGTTCCAATTTAGCATCTATTTTACTATAAATTAATACACTGTATTAAAACATGATAATATACTATATAACATTTTATTCCAGTGTCATATTCCATACCAAATAAAATTTTTCTTACATTTTTAGAATGAATAGAAATTCTTTGCTGAATTTGAAATTTATTCTTATTTTTCAGCATGAGCAACATGCATTTAAGTAATATGCTATTCTTAAATAAAAACCTTAACATCTTTAATTCCATACTGATCGCTCATATTTATTTACAAAAAGAAAAACAAATATTTTTTAAATGTTATTATTCTCCTGTTCGATTAATGCAATCCTCCTCATAGAATGCAGATCAGTTTCCGAATTGTTTTGTATTTAACATATTTCTATTCACAAAAACTATTTTCTTCAGTAACTCTGGCATTACATTTGAAAATGTTATTTCTTCAAAAACACTATTTTATCAACATTATGCATAATTGTTATAATTTTCTATCTTGTATTTATTTTGTATTCTATCTTGTAAAATATCTTTACATTTTTATGTAATGCTTCATCTCAGATGCTGATAGACTGAGGAACTCTTGAGCTGAGGATCTGTTATATTTGTTTGATTTTTTTATTACTATAATAGAATTTATATAATTTACACTATGAAACTCACTTGGAATAGTTCAGTTAAACTTCTGAATATATAAGTAGTACTTTGCATATATTTTTTTATGTCTACCATAGCACACTGGAAGAACCTTGCAATTCATGATATTTCTTGTTTGTTTGGAGAATAAGAGCACACAATTTTGATGTTCATCTTAATACTAGAAAGCCTATAAATATTTATGAACTTAAGTATTAACCTTCACAAGGGCCAGTATTTTGGTCATTCCCCCATTGGTTTAATCAAACATAGTCAAGACTGTGAGATTATGTACAGGGAACATAAGGAATGATTAATCAAGGGACAAATAACAGAAGAGCCCCCCCCCCAAAAAATTCCATTCACTATCTTGGACAAAATTGTTCAGGTTACCTGTTATTTCTATCTTTGTTATTTGATATTTTTGAAGTGTGAGAACAATATCATATTTATGCTGGATTGAAGCACAGCAGAAACCAGAGTTACAAAAGAGAATGCCTACTTAGCCCACAAAAGTCCCTACTCATGATTCACATACTTCTGAGAAAGTACAGTTGCTGCCTTGATTATCACTAACTTCATAATTAAAATAAAGAAAGAAATTTCTTTTGACATGATGAATTTGCAGTATGTGTGTATGTATGTGTGTGTATGTATTTGTGTATAGAATATGACCCTTCTGATCCATGTTTATGTATCATGACCAGGGCAAAAAACATTTCTCTTACTTACCTAAAATCTTGCCCAGTACAAGAGATTTGACCGCACTGAATTCTGTACCTGATGACAGGTGGACTTGTCTCTTTGCATTCTCATCAATCTACAAAATATCCAAATGATGCCATTTTGTTGAGAAGAGGTCACAAAGCAAAGGAAGACAGAGAGAAAAAAATATATAAAATAGGCGATTGTTAATATGGCTCAAAGACAGTAAAGTAAATTTTAAAGAGATAACCATTTATGAAGGTGAATATTATTTTCTAAACTATTTCTATACTATCTTCAGATACCGCTGTGCCCTATCTTTTATCCTCTTAATCACTTTATTTTTCTTCACTGTCTAAAAAATTACAAAATAATCAAACTAACAAAATGATATGACTTATTTTCACCCTAATACTTTTATTTAGCTTGGTATTTTTACTTGAGTCATTCAGCTAAGAAGTTTTCCCTATGTAGAAGGCCAAAATGTTAGTGCTTTTCTTCAAAAGATGGTAGAGTGAATAATTTCACTCTCTCTGCTGTGACTCACATCATTTTTTATATATTCTCATGTTGCAATAATTAATTTCTATGTTAGAATTTGGCTGCATTTACACCTATCTGAAGTTAACTGGTTTCATCAGAGTAACAATAGTCCTACCAGTAGTACATAAACTAGACAGCATTTCCCTCCTGAGCAAAATAAAACAAATGAGAAAAGTTTACATTTTAAGTATCTTAGACAGAATCTAATCCCATAAAAAACTGTGAGAACATCTGATGATCTGCTTATAATCGGTGCACAAGCAACACTGAAAGAATGTCTGTGTTAATTCCATTCATTATCAAATTTCTGCTTTGGTTCCTTCATGCTGAGGAGTCCTAATTATATTCACTGCTACCATTGGATTTACTATATTACCTCGACAAAGACCACTTCTTCTTCTCTGTTAATCTTTATATGGTGGAGCTGCCCATCAGCCATGTTTTTGAAATCAAAGGTAACAACATCAGGTTCTTGATATCTATTTAGCTTGTACCTTATCTGCAAACTTCCTAAAAAGGGGGGAAAGTTATATTTTTAGTTAAAATTGTATTTTAAGAATTATTTATAAAAACTCAGAATTTTTTTTGTTATTGAATTAATTTCTGGAGCAATAATTGAGTGTATCCTTTCATCATAATTTCTCAAAGTCAGTTTCTATGTGAAATTGCACTATTTCCAAAATCAAGACCAAGGATATTGCTAATAAGCAAGCTCTTTCTCACAAATCCTTAATTTTTCTGCCCTAGAAGTCAATATGCAGTTAAGCAAAGGCAAGTCTCTGTAATATCCCCTAATTTTTTTAAAAATAAGCCTTGGTATATTATAAAATGTCTAACTATTATATAATAGTACAATAACATTCTGTTTGTATAATCTCATCTTTTAAATATACATATATACCACTCCTGAAACACGAGTAATTAATGAAATCATAAGCAAGTGTAGTTTTACTAAAGATGAAAAATATTTGGTCAAATGGCCATGGTCATAAAGTTTAGAATAAAATTAGGGTGAAATAAATTATTTTAAGTCAAACTTACTATGAGAATTAATACTATTCAACTGCATACAAAAATGTCAATTAATTTACTTCACAAAATCTCTTCCAATTTAATAAAGAAAATGTCCTAATATATAAATAAGCTTTAAGCTCAAAATGTATACAGTGAGGATAAATATACTTATTGAACAATATTATTTTGTATTTTGCTGTTCAGTGCCCTTCAGTGACATTTGATTTAGTTGAAATGATATATTCACATATTTATACATTTGTTTATTTTTCTCACACAGAGAATTTATATATTTTTTTATTTTTTCATATGTCTATTGGCCATTTGTATCAGTCAAAATACATAAGAAAAGATGGTCAACTTCCCTAGCTATTAGGGAAATATAAATCAAAACCACAATGAGATATACCTCACTCCTATAAGAATGGCCATTATCAACAAGACAAGTAATAACAAGTATTGGAGAGGTTGTGAGCAAGAAGGAACCCTTATATACTGCTGGTGGGAATGTAAATTGGTACAATCATTATGGAAAACAGTATGGAGGTTTCTCAAAAAAAATAAGAATAGTATTACTGTTAGGAGCCATTCTTGCTGAATGCCCTACAGCTGGAGGCCCTATAAACTGGGTTAAAGTTGCCTGCAAACTAGAAGTTTGCAAAGCAGGCGGGCTCCTTGCAGATGGAGGAAGTTTGGCTTAATGGAAAACAGGTGAGAGAACTTATGTAAATGTCAAGCAATTGTTTACAGGTGTGTGGGTTTTGTTTTTCATGCATTGTCAAGGGTACACATAAACTCTGGGGCCACAGTATTCACTGTGAGCCCTCCAGACTCTATCTCTCTCTCTGTCTCTTTTTCTATCTTTCTTAATCCTCACTCCCCCTCTCGGAAACTGTTTGATCTTAGCCGGTGGGCTCCAGCAAATTACCATATGACCCAGCAATCCCTCTTCTGGATATCTACCACCCACAATTAAAAACATTTATCTGTAAAGATATATGCACCCCGATGTTCATTGCTGCATTATTCATGGTGGCCAAGACATGAAAAAAACCAAAGTGCTCTTTAATAGATGGTTGGATAAAGAAGAGGTGGTACATATATACAATGGAATATTACTCAGCCGTAAGAAAAGATGAAATACTGTCATTTGTGACAACATGGATGGACTTGAGATAATCATGCTAAGTAAAATAAATCAGACAGAAAAAGTGGAGAACCATATGATTTCACTCATGTGGGATATAAAACCAAAGCAACAAACAAACAAGACAAACAAACAAACAAAAACTCATAGACACAAACAACAGTTTAGCAGTTACCAGAGGAAAAGGTGGAGGAGGTAGACAAGGTTAAAGGGGTTAAATATATAGTGACAGAAGATTTGACTTTGAGTTGTAAATATATACTGCAATTACATGTGATGTATTATTGAACTGTATACTTAAAACCTATATAATTTTATTGACCAATGTCACCCTAATAAATTTAATTTTTTTAAATTTTATCTTTAATCAGGGTATAGGGAGGAGAAAAAAATAACAGTAAATGAGTTTCTGTGACAAGGTTTTTGTTGCATACAGATGTCCTAATCCATATGCCATTATCCTACATCAGTGTACCAGCATTTCCCATGACGATTTTATTGCCTACAATTAGATCAAACAGATAATTTTGTGGACATTTTCTTACATATAAAACTAGTTAACATTCCTTCAAAACATCTCTACTTTGATTTGAAGGAAATATTTGTTATATACAGAAAGGCATCTTATTTCAAAATGAACAAAAAAACTAATACTGATATTTATATAGAAAAGTAAAGAGCATCTATCAGTAATAAATATTTAATATAATATTTATATATAATAATAAATATTTAATATAAATAAATTTCAATTCACATTGGATATGTAAAATTATCAAAATTATAAAGAGATAAGGCATCTTAATTACTTTAAGTAATTCTTTTAGATTAAATTTATAGCGTAGTACTGAAAAAACAAAATTGAATACAAAAAAGAAGCATGCTTTTTTCCCCCCGTTTGTAGCTTGAGACACTAGAACATGAGAATGATCCATATTATTACTGATCTAATACTCTAACTCAATTTTCTATCTCTCATTTAAAAGGCACTCACCATTTTTGGCAATGATAACAGAAAGGTATTCTTTATAAAAGGAGCTCACATAAAGCAGTAAGCTTGGTGTCCGTGTTGTTCGGAAGCTAAATTTGATCATTTCTCTGCTCAGCCTCATATCACCATGAAATGAAGCAGCGTGGGAGCTGGAATTTTTACTTAAGGGATAATTTTCTTGAAAATTGTAAATCACAGATGAGCCAGATCCAAAATATGCAGAAATCTCTGAAATGATATATACATTTTATGTCAAAAAAATTAAGTACAAGGATCTCATTTCAGTTATATTAACTGATTTTTTTAAATCAAAAATAATAAATTATATAACTATAACAAATAGTCTCAAACTACAATTAAATAACAGCAAGTTAATGGAGCTTTCATGATGGTCCTTGAAATGGCTTTATGTTAGAATTATATGTAATTAATTCACTATTTAATGTTATAATTGAAGGCTTAATGCTCTCCTGGGTTCAGACATTAACCAGGCTTCTTGACTGTCATCTCTCTTACCATCCATTTTTTAATTTACATTTTAAGTCCCATCTATTATTTTGTGACTAGAATATACTAGTCTTCCAGTAATAAGGAGAAAGGAAATTTGAGGGATCCTCTATCTTCCAGGATCAACAGGCAGAAATTTCCCTTTATATCTAAATACTTTCTCATATTTATTATGTACTACAAAAAGAATGCTAAGTCAGGCACTAATATGAGAGAGAGGAAATGGGCAATTTTGTAGCAGTGGTTAACATAAGGAACTGTCTAGCATCTTTTCAATCATTTTACAAAAGCATAATATTTTCCTTATATGAGATTACTATCTCAAATTCACATGTGTGCACACCAAATATATATGTATAAAATGAAGAGGACAGTGGGAGGGGTAGTCTTGGATCCCTGGACCCGATAAAGGACCAGATGATGCTTACAGGTAACATAGCAATGTGTCTGCTCCCTTGGCACTTCAGGAGATTTTGTTTGTGTGTTTTGATACTTTTTTACATTCAATATAATGTGTGGATGCAGAATAACATTCCTGATTGTACTTAGCAAGATTACCAGAACTCATTTAGACTCAGAAAATGAAGATGTATTCTTGTGAAAAAATGGTCTTAATTCTAACCTTAAACGTGAAAAGTCTCCTAAGATGGTAGCAGCAGTGCGTGCTTTATGATTACTGGTTGACTTTAAGTTATAACTTACTCCTGATTTAAAAAGTGACTAGAAGAGTACGTTTTTGGCAACTTTTCATGAAATGACCCCAAATGCTTTCTTTGCAAATTGGGGGTGGTTTCAATTTACAGCCAATTTTTGTTAACTTCCTTCCAGAAAAGGTTCAGTAACACAAAAACACTTAATAAAGCAATTGAATTAAATTGGATGACAGTTTTCTATGAGAAACTATGAAAATATAACAAATATTAGTATATTCAGAGAAGTCTTTCCAGAACACTTAATGCTACGCTCAATTCTTTTTTCTTCCAAGATGTAGATCAGTGAATGAGACAAGCTGAAAAATATTCCACTAATTTACTTTACAACCAGATATTCGATATATCATGGAGCAAAGTGCCTGAGTATCTCTATTTTGTTACACATCAATATTTAATGGAAAAGTTATTTATATTCCTAGAAAAACATGTGTTTGGCAAAAAAATGACACAAAAAAATAACAATGCTTTCTAAATTTTTTGCATTGTTGCCGATCTTCGTCAAAAATAACAATAATGCCTTTAAAAATTTTAAAATAGAGAAGTGCCCCAAAGGGCAGGCTGCTGATGACCATATTAAGAGCATTAGACAGAAAAATACAGATTGAGCAGTTACTCTTTAAGATATCTAGATGCAACTATTAAGGGATTTGTCATTAATAGTCACTAGCTTTTTAAGAATTGAGGTTAATATCTAAAAAATAAAGTGCGACTTGCTTAAAATAGGCAATTTTCAAAAAAAAAGAGAAATAGAAATATTTTTGTTTCAAATAGCAATGTATATAAGAACAGTCAGACATTTTATTCATACTGGGTAAGTTACCTGTTAGGGGACCATGTCATGCTTACCATTTGAGCAGAATGGCCCCGTGTATGCAGAGAAGGTGCAGTCACAAGAGAACCCACTGGGCTTTTCTCTGCATCTCCCTCCATTGAGACACAATTTTCCATAGCTGCTGCAATGCCCTCTACAACCTGGCTCCACCCCGGGAGTCACTTTGGCTCTCTCCTCCAGGTCCAGGGCCAGCCCGTTCAACTGCAGAGACCGAATGCAGCCCAGAAAGCCTCTCTGTCTGGTGGCCGTTCCACCTAAAAGGGAAATACTGCAAATGGAAACACGTTCCTAGGTGTTTTATTCAGGACTTAAAGACCAAACAAAACTGAGGCCTCAAAGAGAATGGCAAAAATCTGATGCACAAGAGTATAATTTTGGAAGCACGATTTGTGGCAAAACATTAAAAGATTTCAAAAAAATTAAAACATTAATTCAATTTTTTTCAGAAGTTGAATTTGCTACATATTTGTTTTCTAAAAAATGTTAATCAAACTTAAAATTGAGGAGAGTTTTTATTAGTCTCTATTTTGAAGAACAAAATTAAGGCTTCCTTTTATTTTTAAAATAACAGTGAGATGTATTGATATTCTTATGTAGAGAATAATATTTTTGCAATTTTAAATAAGCATATATTTGTGGGTAAGTGTGGTTTGTCTTTTATATTGAAATCTGATTCTGATGCTGGTACAGTTTTAATTTAGTGAGAATTATGAAGAAATTCTCGAGTTCTTCTAATTTGATTATGCACTGATGTGGTCTTTTAGTTCTCTTCTGTTTTTGTTTTTGTTTTGTTTTCAAATGTTGGTCCAGTGTTCATTGTTTTAAGCTTGAAATGATTCTGAACAAAATTGAGGCAGGGAACTGATGAAGAAACACAGTGGTGTAACTAACATTTATTGAATAAAATAGCATATGTACTCATCAAGTCACCCCTGAAGAGGTTTAAAATGTTTGGGGAGGATCAGACCCTGTTCTAAGGTAGAAGTTCTTATACTTTAAGAAATATGAGTATCATGTGGAAGAACTTCTTAAACATACAAATTCAGATGCTCACTCTAAGAAACACTGATTTTGTGGGACAGAAATAGAGCTGTGAATCTAAACAGTCGACAAGCCTCACCGGTGAATCTTATACAGACAATCACCTGACCACATATAAAGCTCTAGCCTAGTAAGAAAGTAAGCTGTAGGTGGACTTTCACATAAATCTGTGCCCAGAAATACCATAAATAATGCTCAGAATGGGAAGTGACAAAATAGTACTCTAATCTAACCAATCTGGACAAGTGCTACCCAAGAGGCACTTGGATGGTCATGGGACCTCTAAAAAGGAGTTTCATCTTTGAACAGGTGATGATGCTGCCTTACCACCAGGATCTTATACCTGCTCGGTACATATTCTCTATTCCTACAACATGTTCACTCCCTACTGCCCTCATTCATGTAGCTAGCTCCTAACCTAGCCTTAATTACTTAAAATCTATCCTCACAGATTTTTGTATTTCATAAATAACACTTGGCCAGAAAGACTGTAAATAAATGGGTCTTTGCCATCATCTAGCAGGCTTTACGTTCATATCTTATTAGTGTCCCTCCACTGGCATGCACATTCGATGAGGGCTGCTTTGATCACACTATCCCCAGCACACAGAACGATGCCTGACATACAGGAGCTGTGCATTAAACTATTTATAATAATAACTAATTAATTAATAATTGACATTAACAAAACTATTAATACTGAATTTATTATTAATCATTAATTAATGTGGTTGTTAATTAAACCAGATTATACCTTAGGAGTGGGAGATGGTTCGAAGAGAGAAACATCTTTTGCTGCACAGGGATGTTTGAGTCCCTGAGACTAAGAATGAGGATAAAACTCAATGAATATAGAATAACTTAATTCTATACTGTGGGATAATGAAATACCATGAAGAGGAAACAAAAAGAATTCCTGAGAATTCTGGGTTCATAGCACTCACATGCTTTATAATTTAGATTCATAGACATAATGTTCTCTATTCAAATGACTGTATTTATATTTCTGTATTTAAATTGCTTCAACTGACATAATTTACACCTCTTCAAGGAAGAATATAAAAGTCTTAAGAGCATGGGTCAGATTTTCTATTTCTAAATCCAGATGCACTATGGTACGGAGCCAGATATGTTCCAATTCCAGTTTATGTGGGCATGACAGAGAAGGAGTTGATTTTATATGGCTGACTACTTTCTTTCATTTTGCCTACATTTACTCAATCTCCTGCCATTCTTGTAGTCTCTCTTATCTCTTATTCTCAGGATTTTTTTCTTTTCTCTTCTAACAAAGCTGCTACTCACCTTAGCTTCACACCTCCCTATTCTTCTACTTGGCTAACTTAACTCAGCAAGTGTCTAGGGCTCAGAGTTAAGTCATTGACTTAGATTCTTCCAGCATCTTTGCTGGTGTTTTCCTTCCCAGGTAAGGTGACCTATAGCTTTGGTTTTAGCTATGGTCCAGGAATTCTTTGGAGGAGGGTCAGAAGCTGTGAAATCTGAATTAGAGGTGTATTCCTCGTATATTTCATTTATTTCATGGTCTAGTACTTTAAAATCATGGTATACAGTTTATAATACATAGTGATGTTAAATCACAATCTGTAATGTATGTGTCACTCTGAAACATCCAGTCTCTCTGATTCAGGTGTTTATTTCAGTCTGATAGTGACATAATAATAACTAACTTGGATCCAACAACTGAATACAATCCATTTTCATCTGTTTCAACTTGTTTATTCTTGGTGGTTTTTATTATGTTTTGTTTCAGATGATGAGAAATTAAAGGCATAGAGAAGTCTAGGGATGAGCCCATGGGCATAGCTGAGAAATTTTAGAATGGACACATTTAGTTAGAGGAAAGGTAGAACCAGACGCTACAGTGGTACAGTGGGCCTTTTTGGTATAAGGAAGCCTCTTTCCTTGCCAAATATATGTGTGTGTGTGTGGGTGTGTGTGTGTGTACACATATATACATACATATATATATATATATATATATATATATATATATATAGAGAGAGAGAGAGAGAGAGAGAGAGAGAGAGAGAGAGAGAGAAGGAGAGCGTGCGGGAAAGAGAAAGAGAGAGAGTCAGTCAAAAAAAGAAAACTTCCATTTTCTTCTACTCTTCAGATCATTTTTGGTTTGAATGGCATTTCAGTTCTATAAGTTTTATTTAGCAGCTCTGCCAGACACTGTGTCTGACACTGCAGGTACAGGGTGAGATGCAATTGATCCTGCTCTCAAAAAACTCAGTCTACGACTACATTTAGACAGGGAAACACATAGCTACCCCGTGATGCAGATGGTAAAAATATATAATAGGTGGAGAAGAAGGTTAGACAATCGGGATGCTGACAGGAAGGAATATATGTATATATGCATGAAATACATGCTTAAATAGTACATATTTATAATCGTGAGAAGAAAATCTTTATAAACAGGACTTCTTAATTCTTAAAGAGTTAATGTTTACCTAAACAAATAGTTTTAAATGATATTTTTAAGTTATCAAAAAAGTAATGTTCATTAAATATAAATATTTGTGTCATACATGTATTAGGATTTTTACCTTACCATTAGGTTTCAAGTTAATAACTTTTTATTTCAAATGTAACTATTCTGGAAAACATAGATATTGTAAATAGGATTGGGCTTGAAAGCTTAATTAAAGATTCCATTGCCTTTTCTGGGTTAGAGTATGTCTAATTAAAACAAGTTGCAGTTTGATTAATTGATTCTGGATGTTTCTGCTGAGCTATTATGTTTGGAACTGTCTTCCAATTAATTTCCTATCAATGTACCTGCCATACTATATCAGATATAATGAATTCTGGAACTTCCCTCAGTCTTCTGTGGGACAAATGCCTTACCTTTCTATGTGAATGAATATAAATGAATCTGTTCATGACAGTACTGGAATAGCACACCTAAGTAAGTGTGCTAGGTGCAGAGCGGAGACGGAGTGGGCCCAATCCTTTCATCACATCCATTACTCTCAGGAAGTTAGTCTACATGATGTAGGCTATTGTCACAGAGTATGAGCAGATTCTTACCAATGCCAATTTTCCATTACTTTTATGGCAGAAAGACCTTTAGTTTTTAATGGCAAATTATTTACATGCTGTGATTGGATATTACTGAGCATTAATTGGGAATAACTGCAAAATTCACCCAGGAGCCTTAGAGAAAAGAGGAAATCAAGATCTCCACACTTCTCTTTAAAATCCAGAGTTACAGAAGTTTGTCTAGCAGAGTACAGGGGCTTCTCCCTGACCATGGCACTGGGCAGAGAAAGGCAAAGGCAGCTAAGGACCTGTCCACAGCTCAACTTTGGAGCAGGAAAGAGAAAAGACAGGCGGTCTGGGCCCAGGGCCAAGTCGGGGGATTGAAGGGGAAAATGTGTTCTTCTATACAGCAGGCACTGCATTTTTAGTTCTGTCCTACC
Source organism: Macroglossus sobrinus (assembly GCA_004027375.1). Lineage (NCBI taxonomy): Eukaryota > Metazoa > Chordata > Mammalia > Chiroptera > Pteropodidae > Macroglossus > Macroglossus sobrinus. The sequence goes on along the minus strand of PVKZ01000259.1, from coordinate 348,316 downwards.
CAGCCTTCCTGGGGGAAGACAGCCTTGCAGAAATGATGGTATTAGTTAATGTGGAGGGCTGGGGGATCGGAAGCCCAGCTATAATTTTCTCATTGAGCAAAATGCTGGAAGGGCTGGGAAAAGAAAAAAATCTCCTTGTATTCAAGAAACTATTACAGTCGAAAGAGGCAGCTGGTGTAAGCAACAGTGACATAGGCAGAAAATTCAGTCGCCTTTTCCCGAGCCAAAGTCCTAGTGGCAGTTGCAGCAGGACAAAGCGGGGTGATTTCGACTTCTCACATGTCAGGGCCACAGCAGCTCTCTGGTTTGACCATACTAAGGCTTATTTTAAAGAAGTGAATTGTTGGTGGTATTAGTCATGCATATTCTCTGATCTCAAGAGATCCTATCCGAATCTCGATTTTAGTCAACAATCACTCAGACTTGCTCACTGAACATGGAAAAGTACACTGGGGCTCCTGAGGCTAAACATGAAAGAGATATCTCAGGGAAGGGAGAAGATAACTGAAATAAACGATATGATTACATTAAAGAGAAATGTGACTTTTAGTGCATTGCACTTCGATAATAGGGGAACATATTTACTGCAAAAGAAAATTAATCTGAAATAAAAATCAGTCAAATGTAAAGTTATTTGGCATTCTCTTCCTGTTAGTACATTTTAGCCTATAAAAAACAACTGAATGTCAAAAAAATCTATTGTAATTAAAAACTTTTGTTTATCAAAAGACACCATTAACAACATGAAAATACAACCCATAGAGATTGGTAATAAATTTATGTGAAAAAGACTCATCCAAAATATATAAAGAATTTCTATAAAAAAATGTTTTTTTCAAAGATGACAACCCTGTGGAAAATAAGCAACAGATCTAAACAGCCACTTCAAGAAGGACAATATGCAGTCATCAAAGATTTGGCAGTGTCTCCTACTGCTTAAAGTACACATATCCTACAACCACGTGATTCCACTCCTATGTATACACCCAACAGAAATACAAGCAGATGTTCACTAGATGTTTTGGTATTGCCAGTTTCCCAAAAGATCCCCAAGTGGTACTAATGTGCACCTGAGGCTGAGGAACAACCTCTGTACGGAGCTTCTGAACATGTAGAGGTCAACATCAACCTCTGTGTATGGCATTAGATACTCAATAAATGGTTTTATGTTTGAAGTGATTCAAATGTAATGTAAGTGACTTCTGAGTCTACGTCAGGAGTCCTTACTTCTCCTTCAGACTCTAGTCACAAAGTATTGAAATGGAGTTTGCCCCATTTAAAAACCTGTCAGTAAAAGAATTTAGACTGTAAACAAAAATTGCAGAGCTGGTTGAATGGAAATCAATTCAAGGCTAATTTAAGAAGCTTCTAAGAAAAATGCTGAGTTTACAAACCAAAATAGAAAGTGACCACTGTCACATTTCAGCTTAAAAAAATGACTGATTCTTTTCTCTCCATCAGTTCTGTGGCTGGAGAGTGTGGGTGTATAACTTAAGGAATGACTCTGGACATTGAGTCCTTGCTGTTAACAAGGTCAGGGACCTATGTTTAACACATCAGTTAGCATCGTGTCAGTAAACTTGGTTTATAAGGTAATGAATGTCACCTCTGCATAGGACTATTTATGTTATAAATCACACTCATACAAAAAAAGGAAAAAGTAAAAGAATGTGAAAAGGTCAGTACAGACCCAGTGCCATAATTAAGAGCAAGGATGGAGAAAGATGGGCTACAAACAGAAGCTTAATCATTATTTGTAATATGAAAAGCAATGTGATGGTTGAGATTATTTGAGGAAGGGGAGATGTTTGTTTCATTGTTTCTAATCTGACTATCATATTGCATTTATGTTAACTTTTCTAATTTTTTTATATAAAGTTTTTTGTTCATTATTTAATTACTCCTTCACTTTGCAAGGCATCCTACAATAGAGATTAGCTAAAGCTAATTATTCTAATATTTGGAACTACAAGGCTTGTTAAAATCCACCTGTTTTTCTAATTCTTTGATGTACGGTAACACTAGTTAAATCTCTGAAACTATCATTTCCTTATCTTTATTTAAATTGCCATATATAATTGTTTTCCAGCTGAATCACATTTTTAATTATGCTTTTTATTTATTTTTTACTATTTTTTTCTCAGAAGTTAAAGCATTAGTCTTGCCTCAGAGTTTCAGTCTGAAATGTGAATATTCTTTATGATCGGTCTCTAGGGAAGAGAGTAAAGCAAGCAGTGGAGAAATACATTGAATTCTTTCATGTCATCTCATTGCAGTAGTCACTTCTGAGATACTGAAGAAAACTTTAAAGTTTTAATCTAAAAAAGATGTAATGTCAATAAATATCATCAACATAGACCTAGCTATGCTAGGACAGTGAGATGGAAAGTATAATTTAAATCAAAATTAACATATATTCAAATATCCACAATGTTTAATATGTATGTAAAAAGTATTAATGGTAGTATCTCAAACACATTTCTCCATTACTGAAATTTTTAACATTTCCTATTTTTATTTGTATTTGAAATATCCCACAATAGTTTTTTATGTTTTCTGGTAAATTTATTTACAAAAGGTCCATTTTTGATAAGAGCTATTAAATGTAAGATGATAAAAAATTCATCATCTTTGTAAATGTTCTACATTTACAAAGATTATGTTTTCATGTAATTTAAAATGCTGTTGTTGTTATCATCATCATCATCATCCTTATCAAGAGTGTCTAGATTTAAAACACTTTTCTTAAGAGAAAAAAGTTATGCTGAAAACTACAGACTTACACTTTGCATCTACTCATTCATTTGTCCCAATACTCAATCACAAACAATAGTTGTTATGTATGCTTAAAAATATTGATTAATCATAATTATTTTTAAGATGGATAGGTGAACTACAAATTAAACTCCTGAACTTATAAGCAAGGGGAATGAAATTACTCTTTAAAATTGTAACCAGAAAATCAGTTTTATTGGATTAAACCACAGATTCCTGATCACACAAAGAGTCACTGGCTCTGAAAGCAGATTTAAGGCTCACGTATATGAAGGCATTAATATGCAGAAAACAGATCACACAAGCACACCTGTGCTTGTACAGAACAAACATATGAATGCAGAAGTCCAATTTCCTAGAGAGTGTGATTATGGGGCAGGTGGGATCTCACTGAAGAAGAGGAAGTGGGTGAGATACTTTTTATGGGCTACAAAGGAGGCCTTTTATGCCTGACCAAAGTGTAGATTACAGTGCATAATCTAGATTGTGGGGCCAAGGACAGCTTTAATCATGCTATAGATGAGGATAAAGAAAAAAAAAAAACAAAGAAAAGCTAAGTTCAAGTAAAATTAAAAACTGAGAAATGGCGTAAGGAACCTGGAGACCTACAAAGCAGCATTTTGCCCCAAGGAGGTCAGCTGGGGTAAGTGGTGCAACACTAACAGCAATAACCATGTCACTAGCAAGTTTGTGTATTGATATTTAAAATGCCCCGACTCTTTTTGTCACCATTTCCACTTTAGCCCACACCACCATTCTCTCTCATACAGACTATTGCCATAGTCTGCTTCCACCCTAGATCCTCCATCCATGTTCCTCACAGCAGCAGGAGAATGTGGGAAATATAAATTAGATCATGCCAATCCCCTGACACCTAGAATAAATTCCAAATTCCTCGCCATGGCTTTAAAGACCCAGTCGTGCTGATTCTGTCCTCCAGCCACACTGACTTTCTCATTGCTCCTTGACTACCTGAAGCTCATTTCACCGCTTTCAGCATGCTTTCTCCTGCCCCCCACTGCAATTCTCTTCCTTCAGACATTCAGAGTTCCTTCTTCTGCTTTATCTAGCCTCTGTTGAGTTCTACATCATCTCAGAGAGAGCTCCCCTGACCACCCCACTTGACATAGAACCCCTCCAACCCAAATCATTGCCTGACTCCTTACTATGCAATAAAATTATATGTATATGCATATATATGCACATATATATGTGCATGCAGATATATACATATTTATGTATATATAGTTTTTTGTTTTACTTCATCTTAACTTTTACTCTTTTATTAGCTGCCTCTTGTCTCCTCCACTGAAATATGTAGTTCTCAGGAAGGCCAGAACTACTTTCTGGTCTTAGTAAGTGCTACATTAAATTAGGCATTTTTTACTAGTTTTTTTCACCCACTTTAAATTTGGTATAACCTTTTAAATTATAATTTAACCTCCATCAAAATTTCTTCAGGAAAAAAGTATTTTCATTTAGAAATATTTTTAAAATTCTGATTTGTTTGATAGGAATGTTGTAAATTGATAAATTAATGTTTTATCTTATATTATATTATCTTATTAACTTAGCTGGGACCCTTTCTTAAGAAAGTGGTCTACTCTCATGGTGGAGGTAAAAGTATAAAGAGGACCTTTTTGTGGCTTCTTGTCAGCCAATGATCTGCCTCTACCTAAGGCTGCCAGCCTTTTTTTTTTTTTTGATGAATCTTTTTAATATCATTACATTAACCATTTCAATTTACTCAATAATCTGTAATTAGGAAGGAGAAATTATATAAATAGATTTTTATCAATAGTAGAAGTAATGCTTTTTTTCAGAGATTTCTTTCTGCCATTTCTTTTTAAATTTTCAATGACTTTGATTTAAACATAATAAATATTTCAGTTTTTAAAACTTTCAAGTAACATAGTCATCCTTGAATTTAACACATACGGGAATGTCAAAAGCCTAACCAATTGCCACCATAAAGATGAAATCTCTTAGATCCTTATTAAAATTATAACGCATGATTGATAGCAAAAGAATCAAATCTGTTCTAACATGGTTTTCTGTTATTATAATAGTATTTCTATCTATTACAACTACCTAAAATCAAATTAAGGCCAGGGTTCCTATCAGATACAATATATGGTGTCTCCATTTCTGTAAAGTTAAAATTCATACCAAGGATAAAAGTTCATGTACAGCCAAACTGCAGCAGATTTCACTGAAAGATTCGAGGACTGTTTCAGCCTTTTCAATTTCCAAGAATAGTAAGGCTATTTCCTAGATCTTGACAGATTTTAAATTGCCATACCTGTTGCTGTGGCCATCTCTCATTTTTTGTAATTCAAGAAATATCTATGTCAACTTCCTGACTGAGCTTCTAGCATGTTATTAAAAGAAAACTTAGGTATTTCTCCTCATGTATTCTTTATTATTTCCATACCCTTAAATAAGTCAGTTGAGTGGTCATAATATCATGATTAGATTGCTCATTACAGTGTCTTACTCATAGCTGTTTATTAAATATTTATTGAACCAAAGAAAGAATAAATGATAGAAACGAGTATATAAATTCATTAGAAATCTCAAACATATCTTAGTTAAAAACATCACAAATAAGCTTCATCCTTTGCATTAAGAGAGTTAATAAAACAAGTTTGTTAAGCAACAGAAGATGTAATGAGGATCTGAGGAATTCTGTTCTAAACCATAACTCTTAAAAATGTTTTAAATATAATTTCTGATCATTTATAATTTGTCCTGTTTTATAGTGTTGCTGTACATACATTATCCTGTTGTACATCCTTACATACATTAAAATATATAAAAAGTGAACAATTAATTTAAAATCTCTTGAATTTTATGGTTATGTGAAGAAATTAGTAAAGATGCTCAGTAAAACAAATACAGGCAGAAGGATTTTGCTGTCAGCTCTATAAATACCAAATAAAAGTATTTAGGAAATAAAGGAACAACATTTGGATATAAATATGAAGTAGGTGATCAGAAGATATCCAAAAGATGGGCAAAATGAGGACACTAGCAGAACTGTTGAAACGGTCAAGTATGGATTTTATCCATTTTGCTCCTGCTTTTTTTTTTTCTGCTATTGGCCTGTTTTTGACAAGGTCAGAACTTTAGGAAGGGTTCCTCAACTCTCCTGGGAACAGAGTTAATCATCTCCAATATCATACTAAAATCATTTAATGTTAAAAAAAAAAATTCTGGAACAAATTACAAAATCTGTAATATTAAACAGTAGGGTTAGGAATTAGTCAAACACAAATTTGAATCTCATTTACTAGGTGAATTCCTGAAGGTAAGTCACTTCAACCCCTCCATCTCAGTTATTTCATTTGTTAAATAGGGATAATACCCATTTCATAAGTTGGTTACATAGAAGAGATGAAACACCTGGCACAGCCTGATTTACAGTCTTAACACATGGGAGTTCGTTTTTTTTTAATTATTTTTATAGTTGCTATTATTTGATTTTGGCCCATTTCTGCACTTACATCATACAATTAAATGACAAACTGCCTAGAAACAGAACTTACCCACAAAGAGTTGACTGTTGAGCTGCAAAAGGACATGCCCATCAGCCGGAGCAGGCTGCGTCTTTGGTGAGAGCTGATCCACTTGAATAGACGCCTCTTTCATGTTCCTTTCGACCTTAACGTGGTGCCACTGGTTGTCGTTGAAGTGAGTGGGGGACTGCACCGAGATTTCGAAAGGCCCATTCCCCACGTCAAATGAAAAAGTCACCACTGCTGGAGCTGAAAATATACATGAAGATTGTTCAAGTTAGTCCCTGTGGTAGACAGCTGAGTCTTCAACACTCTTAGGAATAGCACCATAGCATAGCTGTCACTAAAAAATATAAAGACAATGATTTGAATTTTATGGAAGGAACCAATCACAGACATTGGTAAAGAATAAATGTGGGAAAAGACAGCAAAATTCCTTTGTATTTTTGGAAAAAAACAAATTAAAAAAAAATTCATCCTCAGAGCTAATTTTCATATTGATAAAAAGTAAAGCTATTTAGCCAGGGCAAGAAAATTAAACAGAATTTTATTTACAAACATTTTTACAATGATCCAAAGTTTATATAAATTGTAAAGCATGCAATATACATTCAATTTTAGGATACTGATACTAGTCTAAGAGTATATCAAAATAATATAACCGGTTGATTTAAGTAATTTTGTAATTAACTAAAAATTTCATTACATTTTTTTAAAATTATTTGAATTTAACATGTTTCTTAAATTGATTCTGGAGAATACAGTAATTTTCCCAAATTATCACAAGTTAAATTTAAAATTATCTTCTTGCAAAAAAGACTAACTTACTATGATAAAATTTTTTCAAAGGGACACAATGAAAAGATTCAGCTGATAAAGTAGAAAAATAATACTTTAAAAATTAGATGATTTACTACTAAATAGAATTCCATAGACTTCTCTGGAAAAGATGACTTACAGCGTAGCTCTATCCGTATGAAATCAGTTATACCCAGGTTCTCTAAAAATACCCCAGACGAAGCTGTGGTCTTAAAAAAGAAAGACACATCTGCACTAAGTTCTCCGTGGAAAGTAGGAAAATGAAGGTATGAAGCCTCAGTATTGAAGGAAGCTGAATTCCAAAACGACTCTGGTTAAAAAAAAAATCAAAAAGAAAATAAATTAATGGCAAAATGAATGACATAATTACATTTCTGCTTTAGTATGTTACTATTGAAAATATTTTTAATTCATAAAACCTGCTTTTCTTTTCTCTATTAACTTGAGAATATCATGCTAAGTGAAACAAGTCAAACAGAAATAGTCAAGAACCATATGATTTACTCATATGTGGGATGTAAAACTGAAAGCAACAAAAAAACAAACAAGACAAACAAAACTCACAGACACTGACAACAGTATGGTTTTAACCAGAGGGAAGGTGGGATGGGGAGAAGGAAGAAAAGAATAAAGGGGGTCGAATATATGGTGACTGAAGGAGACTTGATTTTGGTTGGTGAATGCACAATGCAATATACAGATGACATATTATAGTACTGTACACTTTATATAAACCTATATAATTTTATTAACCAATGTCAGCCCAATAAATTTTATTTTAAAAATTAACTAATATACAAGACTTGAGCACTAACTGGAGATTTTATAAGGGTTGAAATTCTGGATTTCTTTCAACATAGGAGAGGAATGAGCCCTTCAGAAATGGTCTGAATGTTATATTTAATATAAGACAAACATCCTTAGCCTAATTACCATCTTTTGGCAAAGTGATATGATTAGGATCTTCCAAACATTAATTAATAGACTTAGTTCTTTTATAATTTAAAAATTTAAACACATATTACTTTGAATAACAAAATCCCTAAAGAAGCTCAAAGTGTTTTTGTTCTAACACTTCCAACACAAACACTTCACAGTTACTCTCTCAACTAACTGTTTTCATTAACAGGCCTTCTGATTTTCTAAACTGAGATTGGCATTCAAAATATCCTCCTTTAATTAAAGATCAAGATACTACTTACTCTGTGCTATGCTGATATTCTCATGAAATGCTCTTTCCATTCAAAATTAACTTCTACTTTGCTTATAATAGTGCAACAGATAAATAGTAAGAAAAGTGTTCTCAAAAAGTTTTAAAATGTTCAAAATAAGAAGAAAATGCGTAAAAGTCTGCAGTGTAATTTAAGAGATCTGAAAAAAGTTTATGTGGACTATCAAGGTCTTATCTCTACCTTCCCACTCATTTTGTTGTTGTTGTTGTTATATCTACAACCTTCCTTTTGAACAAACATTGTGGGTCTATATGAAAAGTATGGAAAATAAAATATAAATGCAGTGGCAGGAAGTGACAGGAGTGAAATCCAACTGGAAATGTGTGGTTGATGAGACTCATTATCAGAGAAATGAATTATGCATTGCTTGCTGACACTAGCAAGTTTTCGTCACATCAAATAAAAATATACATCTTGAGTTTCAAGTAACTGCCTACACACACACACACACACACACACACACACACACACACACACACTGGATAAAACTCTATCTAAATTATCTTTCTGGAAGAAAAGCGTACAGCAGTCCCCCCTTATCAAGTTTCAGTTACCCGCAGTCAATTGTGGTCCAAAAATATCATATGGAAAATTCCAGAAACAAACAATTCATAAGTTTCAAGTCATGTGCCATTCTGAGTAGTATGATAAAATCTCACACCATCTTGCTCTGTTCCGCCCAGGCCATGAATCATTCCTTTTTCCAGCATCTCTACATGCTATCCACCCATTAGTCATTCAGTAGCCATGTCAGTTATCACATCCGTTATCGGGGGAAAGTGGGGAGAGACTGCATTCCAATAATTATTATTACGGTATATTGTTATAATTATTCTATGTTGCTATGAGTTGTTGTTAATCTCTTACTGTGCCTAATTTATAAATTAAACTTTATCATAGGTATGTATGTATAAGGGAAAAAAAAGCAGTATATATAAGGTTTTATAAAAAAAGTAAATCTTACCCCAAAACAGTTCATTATGTTTGCAAAGAATAGATCCCTAGCTAGAGTAAAAAAATCACAAACTTAACTCAGTTTCCATTTGTTCCTTAGATTTTAATTTATTTTCTATAGATTCTGGACTGAACAAGCAGTGCTTATACCTACAGTCATGCATTGCTTATTGATGGGGATACGTTTTGAGAAATATGTCATTAGGCGATTTTGTCCCTGTGTGAACATCACTTACACAAACCTAGCTGGTGTAGATTACTACACACCTATGCTACATAGCCCATTGCTCCAAGCTATAAACCTATACGACATATTACTGTACTGAATACTGGAGGCAACCATAACACAATGGCATTTGTGTATCTAACCATATCTAAGCATCGAAAAGGTACAGTAAAACTCAGTATAAAAGAAAAAAATAGTACCCCTGCATAGGGCACTTACCAGCCATGGAGCCTGCAGAACTGGGAGTTGCCCTGGGTGAGTCAGTGAATGAATGGTGAGTGAGGTGAAGGCCTGGGCCATTACTGTGCACCACTGTAGGCTTTATGAACACTGTCCCACAAGCCCTCCCCTGGCTCCCACTGGATGCAGTCATAAGTGGAACATAAAAGCCATCATTGCTGCTCCATGAGCAGGGACGTGCACTGGACTGACTTGAAACATGAAGAGAAACTGCCTGGGCCAGACGTAGGTACTGTTATTACAGTGAGTGTCAGCAGGGAGTGCAGGGAGACCCGAGGAGAAGTGGGAATAAGAAATCGGGATGGAGAAAGAAAGGGACATAGGGGGTTGTCACTACAATCACGTTTGTAGCAGTGGTCAGATTAGAGAACTTTGTGGCCTTCATAAAAAAGAGAGAGAGAGAGAGAGAGAGAGAGAGAGAGAGAGAGAGAGAGTGTGTGTGTTTAACTTGGAGAGTGCATAGAACTGAGGACCCAGTATTTAGACTTTGGAAATTTGGTTTTGGTTCCATTGACCCTGGTATGAAAGGCTATCTCTGGCATTGAATTAATGCTTTCCATCATTACAACCTGAAAATACTTCCAAAGTTCAGGGACAGGCTGAATCAACACTACCACAGAAAAAGCTTTTACTGAGGTGACAGTGACACTTAATATTTGTTAAGGTAGCTCCTGTGGACTTGTGTCCTTGTAGAGGATCTTGGGTCCTCAACAAAGAATTGACAGCGATGCACTCTGAAGACCATCGTACTAGTTCTAGGAGGGCTGTAGAGCCCTCTGAATATGTAGCACTGGGGGACAGGCTCCTCTATGCTGAAACAGGTCAGTGGTTGGCTGGCTGGGATGTCACCTGGGCACTCAGACTGTAGGTGCTGTGAGCGAGAGGCAATCTAATGCCAAGCTCCACAGATACTGCTCCCATCAGAGAAAAACAATTCCTCCTGGACGACTCATCCTTCCATTTCTTACAGGAAATTCAGCTCTATTATAATCTTACGGGACCACTGTTGTTCAGTCCTTTGTTGACAGAAACATCATCATGTGGAACATGACGGCATGTGAAACTGTACATTATCTGAGTATGTCCTTATTTTCATTTTACAGCTATTTCTAAGCTTAGACATTTTTATCTCTAGGAAAGAATAAAAGAAAATGCACAATATCAAGTCAGGAATAATGACATTTGTGTTCTTAAAAGTTCTGAACTGACCTATTTTTAGAGGAAATTAAACGCCTTTCTGTGGAAAAGTTATAGTATGAAAATTAAAATTAAAGATGTAACTTTAAATTATGAAATATTAATGAATCTTATTTATTCAGTCTGATTAGAACTAGGAACAGTCAAAATTACTTAAAGGACAAAATTAGATAATATTATTATAAGACATACTATTTCATTTGTTTCATTGTTATATCACAGCTAACCTAATAAAGCATCCTATAGGAAGTTTCAGGAAACTGGTTGAAACAGAGGAATAATTCTTTGAATTGCTGCTATCTTTATAATGAATACAATTTACAGTAATGAAACAATTTATTACTTTTGGTAGCTTAAATACTCTTGCACACATAATAGTACTGATTTTATCTGGTTAGCAAATCTTATTTTACAAATTCACAATAGGTAAAAAATAAAGAATATTTTATTGGAAGAAAAAATTGCTGTTAATTCAAAGCAATTATAAAGAAAGCAAAGGCTGTTATTTCTATGATCAAATAATGTTATGATATCTCAGCTCTTTGTGGACTGTAAGAAGCACATAGGAGACTTTGGACTGCCTCTGAGAAAGGAGGAGCCAGAAAGAGGCAGAGCAGAACCCAGCAGGCAGGCACCAGCAGGAAGCTGTAGGTTTTTGAAGAGAGTATTCCTTAGCTATGAGATGATTTAAAAATCCTAAATTGCCCCAGTAGCAGAACTGAAAGCAATCACTCATGTATGAATGCTAATCAAGAAAGTTAAGACCCCCACCTTATCATTTCAACAAAAACAAATCATAATGTATTAGTCTAAGGAACTAATTAATAACTGCCACTAATAGTAATTAATATTTAATATATTTTAATTAAATTGAATTTAGGGTACCAGAGAGTCAGAATGATTCCTTCAGGAATATTACCTTTAATCTTTTCAGAATTAAAAAAGACTGTAATGGATAATGGGATCTAAATAGTTATTTACGTGGAAGAGGAAGATGTACTAAGTATTTAATTACAAACATAAAGTAAAAAGAGCCAGTTGGGAAACTTAACATAGTATGCTAAGATTATGAGTAATTTTTAAGATATTTTCATTATTAATAGCTTATCCTTTTAAAAATAAGAGTTATAAATACAAAAGGAGTGACTTCTTGAGACTGGGAAGATAGGGCACTTGAAGGATGGCCGGGGCTCAGGAGTGTGGAGTTCTCTTTGGGTAATAAAAATGTTCTAAAATTGATTCTCTTAATGGTTGGACAATGCCGTGAATATACTAAAAGCCACTGAACAGTTCACTTTACATGGCTGAATTGTATGGTATGTAAATTATGTCTCAATAAAGCTGTTTGAGAAGAAAACAGTATTTGAAAAATGTATGTTAAGACTATATTACTTTTAAGATGCACATGATGTGCTAACCATCCTATCTGTCTTTTTTTTAAAGCTCTTTATTGAAGTATGATTGACATGTGGAAATATGAACATATTTAATGTAAACACTCAAGTTTGGTGACTCTACCTTTCTTAAAAGTGGATAAAATGGAATATAGAAATGCCAGATGGCTGTCTTCTCACTGTGTCCCCACATGGCCTTTCTTCTGTATACAGTGGAGAAACAGCTCTCTGGTATCTATCTGATCCTTTTATTATAAGGACACAAATCTAATCAGATTAGGGCCTCACCTCTGTTACCTCATTTAACTTAAATTACCTCCTTAAAGACCTTGTAGCCTAATACAATCACATTGGGGAGTAGGGCTGTAACAATTAAATTTTGGAGGGGGGAAAACAATTCAATCAATAACATCTGTATTTTAATTGGATTAATCTTTTCGTCACTGTTGACTCTTAAGAGTTCTTTATGTATTCTAGATATTAGTCCTCTGTGAATTCTCAACCCTCAACTTATTTAACCTATCAATATCAGTTGACATAGCTGATTGTTCTCTCCTCCTGGAAATATTTTCTTCATCTAGATTCTCAACAACCAGCACTTTTGCCTTCCTCATTAGTGGTATAATCCACAGTAGTTTTCTTTCTTTCTCCCTCCTTACCTCCTCAACCTACCAATGTTTGAGTGTTCCAAGGTCTTGTCATTGTATTTTTCCATCCACAACTCCCACTGATCCATCTTATGGCTTTAAATATGTTGATAACTTACAAATATATACCTGAAACCTGAAACTATCAAACTAATAACTCTAATGATAACTCAACTTTAATATGTTAAAAAATTAGACCTTTATATTTCCCTGCAACTCAGTGGCTCCAGCAGCAATCTTTTCCACCTTGATTAATGCCAATTCTATGCCTCTAATAGATTGTAAGACCAAATACCTATGTCATTCTGATTCTACCTTTTGCAGTCTACATCCATCCAGCAGCAAATTTTATCGCTTCTTCTGAACTGTGCCTATACTGCAACTATCATCATCGTGCCTGTGGCCCAAGCCACCACCATATCTACTATCTGAGTTGGTAATATGGTTTCTTTGCATCAGCCTTACCCTGCTCAATCTCATTAAAGCATAAGTTAGATCTCACCACTTTTCTTCTCAAAATTCTATAATGTTTTCAAATCTCATTTAGATGGAAAAATAATTTTCAGGAAAATCTTCCATAATCTGACCACCAATTTCCTCTCTTACTTCATCTACCATTCTCCACTTTGTTCACTCTGCTCAAAACACAGTGACAGTTTTGCTGTTCCATGAGCATACCAGCTATTGTCCCATCTCTGTGTGGTTACTCTGGTTTTCCCCTCTGTCTAGGGTACTTTTTCATAGATATACACATGTCTTGTTCCCTTACTTCCTTCAGATTTTTATTCAAATGTTACTATTTTAGTGAACATTTAATGAACATCCTATTTAAAATTTCTAATCCCACCCCATCCTGCCTCACTTATATTATTATTGTCTTTACAACACTAGCACCTATCATATCATATATTTTACTTGTTTATTATTTATTCCCCCAAGAGAACTCAAGCTCCAAGAATGCAGAAATGCAGATATTTTTTCCTATTATTTGTGCCTCTCTCCCTCTCCCTCCCTCTCCCTTCCTCTTCTTTCCTGCACCCCTGCTTTCTCTGGATGTGGGGAAGGCATAGTACTATGTATAGGCTTCATAAATGTTTGTTAAATGAAATTATAAGATGTCCTATTTCAAAGTAGCAATCACAAAGCTTAAAGTCATTGATCCCAGTTTGGTTGTATCATATATATCTCAATAAATACACTCAAATTCTTTAGTAAATAAGTAGGAAGAGGAATATGGAAAAGACAGAGAAGGAAGAAAGAATAGAAAAAGAAGAAATCGAGGAGAGGGTAAAAGGTGGAAAAATCTTAGAAAAAATAAAGAAAACCCAAGGAAAGAAAATAAATTTAAAAATTAAAATAAAAAGAATTTTCTAATTGTTGATTATCAGACACAGTAGAGCTTGCAAAATGATATCATATGTTATTTGTTAAAATGGAATTGATCTTCACTCCTTTTAATGGTTTATATGTAGTCTGTCAAATGGAACAGAACTCTGTGAAACGGAAGAGAAATTAAACAAATCACTAGTCAATATCTTTCTCCAGTCTAAGAATATAACTTTTGCAAAGTTATTTATTGCCTACATGCACCTTTGATTATTTAATGCATTCTGGGCAGCTGTGATTTCTCAGACAGCTGAACAAGTCAATGCAGACAAATGAAAATAATTTCAATGACAAAAATTTCTTAGAACAAGAAACTTAGAAAAATCTAATTATGTAAATTTGGGGAATGCCTTAATTAGACATAAAATTTTAACACAATGAATTAACTGAGAAGAAATACATATAATAAAATTGTTTGAAAACTTCAAATGCCAAAGAAATAAAAATACTACCTTGTTCATATTAATGAGCTGAGAGCAGAAATTTAGACTGCTTGCAACAACTCTTTTAGCAGCTTATAAAATGTATGTGTATAGCACATCATGTTTTATTTCAGGAAAAAATAATAGCAATGCACAACACTGATATGTATTCTTGTTAAGTTACTGACCTTTAAGTTACTCATTCAGAAAAAGTGAGTCACTTACAAGGTGGAAAATTACTTAAATTACTCATTCAGAAAAAGTGAGTCACTTACAAGGTGGAAAAGTTTGATCCAGAACTTGGTTTGACCCAGAACTTGGACAGCAACATTCAAAACCAGAAGATAAAGAACCACTAGATACAGAAAGCCTAAGTTTTTTTTTTTTTCTTTAAGTGTTAAGGTAATAGGCAGGCATGCCCAGGTTTGAAATAACTCTGAGAATAAAGCACATAAAAGCTCTCTAGGGGAAAAATAAATATAAAACCCTACTTTACAATGAAATATAGTCAATCAGAAGATATCTAGAAAAGATGCCTGCATCTCTCAGTGAAGAGTGGAATAATATGTACAAACTGGTGAAAGTCACAGAGCATGACCCAAAACTGTTACGCCAGTTTCTAAAAAAGTTGAGTATAGTGTCACCTTACAAAACATAAATTCTACTCCTGGATGTATACACAAGAGAAATGAAAACATAGGTCCACAAAAAAATATTCTTCATATATGTTCATTCAGCATTATTCATAAAAGCCAAAAAACGAAACAAATCCAAATGTCTATCGATTGATCAATTGATAAACAAAATGTGGTGTATCCATACGATGGAGTATTATTCGGTCGTAAAAATAATGAAGTATTGATACATGCCATAACATGGATAAATCTGGGTAATGCCATGCTAAGTGAAAGAAGCCAGTAACAAAGATCACATATTCTGTTTTCATCTCTAGGAAATGTCCAGAACAAGCAAATCTGTAGAGATAAAAAGTAGATCTGTAGTTGACTCAGGCTGACATGTGGGTGAGAGAGGGAAACGGGAAGTGTCTGCTAAATAGGTACAAATTTCTTTTGGAAATAATGAAAATATTCTAAAATTGATTACGGTGATATTGATTTAGTATAGTGCACAGTACTATGTAATATACTAAAATAATTAAATATACTAAAATATGATCAGATTGTACACTTTAAACAGGTGAATTGTAGGGCATGTGAATTATATTGCAATAAAGCTGTTACCAAAAAACAATATAAAGTTAAACCAGCCAAGTTTGATGTAGAGTTCTGAGGCAACAAGTATTCTCAAGCATGTGCCAACTCAGGAAATGCAATGCTTAGGAGTCTTCCTGGGGAGAAAAATGAAAATATCCACTACTTAATAATGCGATCCAAGAAGAAATAAATCAAAATAAAAATCATTCAAGAATAGAGAAAGTTTGATGATAGGACTAGCAGTTAGCATTGAAAAATAAATAACTATACAAATAATAGCAAAACTAGCAAAAATTGGGTGGCAGGGGATAAAAGATGATAGGACAAATTAGTGATAATATTCCCAGTTTTTGGACTAGTTCAATATTACCAAAATTTAAAAAGCAGTTTAATATGAAACCTAGCGACTCCGTAACATTTAAAAAATTTCTTAGCTTTTAAAAAGTTCAGCAGGATCATTTGAGTTAAATATCTATTAGATATATAAAAGATATAAAGCAATTCCTTTGGCTTCATTTTAGATTCTTCTTCCTCAATGTCATTTAATAAAATTTTGTAAATTTATTTCTAAATCTCTTTCTATTGCTCCAGGGGTTCTCACCCTGGAGCAATTTTGCACCCCAAGAGATATTTGGCAACTTCAGGGAACATATTTGGTTGTCAGGAGGTGGAGAGTGATGCCACTGGCATCTAGTGAGTAGAGGCCAAGAATACTGCTAAGGGTCCTACAATGCACAAGACAGTCCCCGACCACACAAGGAATCATCCAGCCCAAATGTAAAGAGTACCGGGGTTGGAAAACCCTGCCCTAGAAATATCTAGTGATGCCTACAATAATACTCACTGGTATTAGTCAGTATTTCTGAGTTGTGTGACGCTTGGTGATTATTATAGTCTTTGACATCTCAGAATACCTTAAAATTTTATAACAACTCTGTATCAATTACATTAATGTTTAATATTTAAAACAATGAATAAAGGTATATACGTGTATAAAATTGTCAAGAAAGGGAATTATTGTAGTCCTGAGAATTATTAGGATTCCTAGTCTCAAAAAATGGGAGTATTTTGAAAGTGTTAGAAAGAATTTAGTTCCCTCCATTTGTGAAATTTCTTAAATATCAATTATTAGTGACACAATATTTTCTAAAGAACAAAAACCAAAACAAAGCAAAATAGGCCACAAAATATTTTCTTCTAAGAAGTACAAAATGTTTCAATTTTATGAAGGTGCCATATTATTTAAAAAGTGAAAAGCAAAGAGTAGTAATAGTGAGTAAAATGTGTGCATATTTGAAAGCACGTCCACTGTCACAAGTCCAAGTGTACTGATGAGGAATGGCTCACGGTTCAATTGGACCTAGGTGCTCCTTTACAATGTGATTTTTTAAATCAGAATAAGTCTTTCAATATAATTTAAACTTCCATTAAAAGTATATATTTGCATATCATTTAATTGCTTATCAAAAACTTATTCCTCTTTCATGAATAATTCACGAGCTATAGGTTTCTTGAGCTGTGTATGATAGATCATTCTCTTTCTTTCACAAACTGCTATTTATTGATTTTCTTTCATGTAACAGGTAATGTACTAGGTACTAGGAATGCAATAATAAATGAACAATGGACCTGCTCTTGATAGGGTGAAAAATAATGAAAAGGCTGTATGAGAAATATATCTTTGTAATATGGTCAACATTCTTTAAAAGTACAGGACTAAGTGTTCTAGAGACCAGTGGAACGCTTCATGGAGGAAGGGTCTGCGTCTGAGTGTGAACGTTTTCAGTAAAAAGGATTGGGGAGATTTTGCAGATGAAGGAAAGCAAGTGAAAAGGAAACGAAGCCAGAAGCCATCGGTGATCCACAAGTTCTTTGTGCTGTCGCACCTGCAAAAGCAGGAAAAGCTCCCTAAAGATATCTTCCTGAAGGAAGTTTAAAAACATTTAACCCCATGTGTCAATACTAGACTTCTGCTCTTTCTCTTTAGCATTTGAAAAGAGTTCTGAAGATACTCCAGCTACATCTGGCATACTCTCCAGGTCATCTGTATGTATGGTAAAGTTGAGGAATTGCTGGTGGGAATATCTTTCGAGGGAAGATATTCCCTCGAAAATGAAGATATTCCCACCGCTCCTGAGAGAGGGAACAAAAAGGAAAGTACAGGAGAGAGCCCTCTTACTTTTAACCTACACGTTTATAGATTATAATTTATCCCATATTCATAAATAAATAAATTCATCAAGAACAACAGTATTTACTAAGTTTTATGCCTGCAGCCCATCTTTAAAGATGCTTTATCATTCATCTACGTTGTACTTTAGGTAAACGCCTAATGACGTGAACTATGACTTTTGACATCAAACCACAACAGCAGCAGTAATATGGATTTCAGAAATATTGACTTTTTTTTTTTTTAATGAGAAGAAGGACTGGAAAAAGACAATATCAATTAACTAGGTGTAAGCTCATGTCTGGTACCAATAAGTTTCATACTCGTTTTTGTTCATCTGTCCTGCTTTCTCAAGGCTTCTGTCTTCTTCCCTAGAAAAACGTGGCTTAAATATAAAATTTCCAACATCTCTAGTTGGTGTGATAAAACCAAAATATTTTTTTTATTCTCATCTTTCCATTTTTCTGTTCAAATCTAAAACTTCCTGGTCTCAACAAAGGGTGCTACCTACCAGCTTAACCGAAATCAGTCCCTGCAAACCATGCTGAATGTACCTCTCCAGTTAAGCCTCTTCTTCAGCCCCATGCCAGCCATTGCCCAGTTCAAGCCCTCATCACTTTTCCTCAACTTATGTCTTTGCTAATCTTTAGGTTTATAACCATCTTCCATGCTTTCATTTGTATCATGAAGTTTAAACTATTTTTCAGCCTTAATTTTTTTCAGTGTTCCAGTCTTAATGCTTTCTGGATAATGTCCACAGTAGGCCTTCTGCTTATAAGGCCCACTGTGCATGATTCCATATCTAGAAGCCTCATATCTATACAGTGTATCACACTTGGAGAGAAAAAAAATGTTCCCAGGGCATTTAACCTTCAGGGTACAGATTTTCCATAGAGAGAAAGCGGAGCATCTATCTAAGGCTCTTCTTACTGAGAAAATAAAAAATGAGCCCTTCATGCAGGAGCGGTCCTATGACTTCACATGAGGATGAGCCTCGACCCTATAATAGATATAGGAGACAAGAAGGCCAAGCAAGGAAAGCTCTCAATGACTGTTTTTTATAAGCCAGAGATTAATTAGCAGGTCTCTAAACACAAACTATTTGTAAATTCTCATTCCTAATGTTGTTATCCACCCAACCCTGTATCCCTATGGTCACAAACATTTAATGCTCTGGTTTCTCAACCTCAGCACTACTGACATCTTGGACTGGATAATTCTTAGTTGTAGAGTGCTGCCCTGTGTGCTGTAAAATATTTAACAGCATCCCTGGCCTTTCCCTTTAGATGCCAGTAGCTCCCCCTCTCCAACTGTGGCAGCCAAAAATGTCCCCAGATATTACCAAATGTCCACGAAAAGGGCAAAATCACCTTGGATAGAGAATCACTGCTCTGACTAAAAAGGTACTGTGTGCTTCAGTTCCTGGTAGGAAGTTTCTGAGAAAGAAATCTAAGGGATAGAGTCAGTAGTGACCTCAGACAAAACAGACCATTACCCCAGGAATCATGACAAATGAAAAGAAGGGGCTGGGGAAAGCCAGCCTGGGTCCCCAAAGGGCTAAAAGCAGAGCCAGCAGTGAAAAGTGCATGTGATGTATAGAACAATTTTCCATAGTCAAACAAAGTTGTGGCACTCTCTCAGATGCACCCTGAGTTTACAACCTCATCTCTTTGTACATAATTTTTCTCTCCATGAAATATCCTATGTCATCTTCATATGATTGCGTAAGGCCTACTGGCAAAACAGGAAGTAGAGATGATAAAGATTAGAGATGATAGGTGTAATGGCAGACAGTTTTTACAATGTATATATAAATTTTTATAGCCCGGTATCCTCTTTGCTTTTTAACTAAGCAACGTTTGCTATGTATCTCCGTAAATCCACTGGATTGTCAGATCATGTCTTCCTCTGTCAAGCCGCTGGAATAAAATTTTATTTCAGTGTATACTTTTAAAGTTAATAAATATTTCTTCAATTTCCACTTTAAATTCTAGAAATAACTAAAAGCTTAAATAATTAATGCATTAGTCTCTAACCTAACTGATTTCAGAGAGTTTATGAATGGACACACATGCTCATTTCATTCCCTGCTAAAAACATGTATTTAATGTGAAACTATATTTGAATTTTAAAATTCTGGTTTAGAGCGTTAATACATTAAATAGGCACAACAGCATGCCCTATGGTGTTAGAGTAAACACATATACAAACTGAAAAAAAAAAATTAAAAGTTGAACTATGTTTGATTACACTGATATTTGATTCTATTGACATTCTAATCTCACCCCAGGCACAATAATAGGAAATTAACATGCATTGTTAACAATTTTACATAGCTCTATGGCTTTCTTGTATGGATAATGGCATGCAGAAATTTAGGAAATGCTGGAATGCATTTATGAACCAATCACCCAGATGCTTAGTGGTTTCCTTCTCTAGGATCTCAGGAAGGTTTGCCTTCACAGCATTCATTACGGGGCTTTGCACTTTGTATTTTATTTGTTGACAAAAGACATTGCTTATGACTTTTCACAATATAGGTCTGATTGATTATTATATGATAGAAACAATTCTTAAGTGACATCACTTTCCTCAGATGCGTTTACAACACATTGCCACCACTTACTGTCTCCCAGGCAGAGCAGAGGCCCCAGTTTATAAGCTGCTTCTGAATGTGGCCGGCCTGTGTCTGTAATCACTATCTTAGTTACTGGCAGATGGTCTTTATAAGAAAGGAATCCAGTGTCATTCGTCCTAAAAATATAATAACAGCAACAAAGTTCTTAAAATTACTCCGATTAATATAATTATCAAATAAACAATAGACCTTATTGCATTTCAAAGCCAAGATGTTCGAAGCTAAATTTGCATACACACAAGAGTAAGGATCAAATTGCTCATCTGAGCATAAAAAATATGGCAACATTATAATATCTCTTGCACATGGAATATAGTTGGTGATTTTTTAATTCAGTTGGCTATTTTCTACCTTAACATTTACTATAATGATTGATATTGTGTTTTTAGATCCACCATTTTGACATTTGTTTTTTTTTCCCTATATGATATAATGTATTTGTCCCCCCTTTCCTGCCTCCTCTTAGTGCATACCATATTTTAGTATTTAATTTTATTTCATTTATTAATTTTTTAGCTATATGCATGGTTATTATATTTTAATATTTGCTTTATTGATTACAAAATGCATCCTTGATTTATTATAGGCTACTTAGATTTTATATTACATTATTTAATATAAAATGTCAAAGATTTACTATAGCATAATTTCCTTAACACACCTCCTCCCTCCACACACACTTATATGACCTGTTCTTTGTGCTACTGTTGTAATATATTTAAATCTAAATGTTATAAACTTTATAATTCAATAGCAAATTTTAATTAATTTTTTTAATAAAGAGAATGATTTATATTTATTGACATATCCACAATTTCCAGTTCCTTCTTCCTGAAGATCTGAGTTTTCATCTGGTGGTATTTTTCTCAGCCTGAAGAATATCTGTTAGTATTTCTATGCTATGGTGCAGCTCTGTTGGTGACAAATTCTCTCAGCATGTGTTTAATTTTATAAGAACTTCATTTCACCTTCAGTTTGAAATATATTTTGTTTCATGTAGAATTCTAGGTTGACATTGCTTTTTCTTTCAACACATTAAAAATATCATTCCATGGACATCTGACCTATGCTACTGATGAGAAGTCAACCCTCATTTGTATCCTTGTTCCCTGCATGGAATATATTCTACTAGATCTACCCAATCTGGCTACTTTCAAAACATTTGTAATTAGTTTTTAGCAATTTGAACATAAGCCAACGTGTACTTTTCTCTCTTTTATTCTGCATCAGATCCTCTGAGTTTCTGGAACCTGTGCACTGAAGTTGTATTAGTTATCTGTTATGACGTAACAAATCACCCCCAAAACTTAGTGTCTTAAAACAGCAACATTTATGAACTAGATCCTTGTCAGGACTCTGGCACAGCTTAATAAGATCCTCTGGCTCAGTCTCTCTCCCAAGGCCATAGTCAAAGTTTTGGTGAGCATTGCAGTCACCTCAGCACTTGGCTAGGGAGGGATCTGCTTCCCAGCTCGCTCGTGTGGTTGTTGGCAGTATTCTATTCTTTGCCAGTTGCTGCACTGAGGGCCTCAGTTATTCAATAGCTGTTGGCTAAAGGCCACTCTCGATTCCTTGCCACCTGGGCCTCTCCCCAGTACAGTTCATAGCATGACAGTTTGCCTTATCAGGACAAGAAAGCTGGAAGAGTCAAAGAGAGAGGTGCAAGCAAATCAGAAGTCACTGTGTTTTATAACCTCATCTCAGAAGTGATGTCTCATCACCTTTACCGTATTCTATTCATCAGAAGCAAGTCACAAGGTCCAGGCTACCTTCGAAGGGAACGAATTACACATTGACATGAATAATAGTCAGGATGGATGATCGATCGTAGGGCTTGCTACCACAGATGTTTATTAAACAAAATTGAAATTTTTTAGTCAGTTTTATCAAACATATTTTTGCCTCATTTTATTTCCTATCCTCTGGGACTCCAATTTCTTGCCTGTTAAATAGTTGATATTTTTCCAAAAGTCACAAAGGTTTTGTTAATTTTTTTCTCAATCTTTTCGTTGTTGTTATTGTTTCTGTGTTCTTCAGACTGAATAACTTCTTTTGATCTGTTTTCAGATTCACTGATAATTTCTTCTGCTATGTCCTGTATAAGTTGAAGTCCATTCAGTGAATTTTTCACTTCAGATGTACTTCCCTGTTCTAAAATCTACATTAGCTTCTTTAATATAGTTCTCATTTGTCTGCTTAGTTAACTCTGTTGACTTGTTATTATTTTTATCTAAGTCTTTAGGGATGCTCATAATAGATGCTTTTAAGTTTCTGCCTGCTAATCAAACATCAGTGTCCCAGGGTCTGTTTCTAATAACTGTTTTTCTTTTCTTCCTCCCCCTCTGTTTTTATCTTTTATTTATAACCGTATATCATAAAAACTTTCAAACATATACATAAATACAAAAACAATACAATATATCCTAAAGTATCCACTATATACCTTCAACAATTATCAACATGTTTTATTCATAATAAATTCTTGCTTTTATTAGTTTGTTTATGTTATCATTTTCTCCTCTAAATACTATTGTGCTCTTGATTTCTTCTTTGACCCTAGTTAGAAGAGGCAAAATAGAAAAACATATGCCATAATTAGACTGTTGCTTGGTTTAAATCCCATGTATATAAGTTAACAGCTGAGTAAATAGACACTTAAATAGTCTCTCTTGTCATAAACCTTTTCACATGCAAAATGATAATAATAATGGTATCTACTTAATAAAATTTTTATGAGGATTAAACAATGGTTTCTACTTAATAAAGTTTTTATGAGGATTAAACAAGCTGATTAAGACAAAAATCTCAGCATGCACTACTAAAAGCATGTAGTATACATCCAATAAATGTTAGCTATTATTAAAATTTCCAAAGTATTTAAATTGATGTGTTTATGCTAGTGTTATTAATTTGTAGCTTTATGGCGCTGACCATGGAGAATGTGAATTGTAACCGCACTTTTCTTGATTCTTGATTTATTGATTCAAATGATACTTCTGAAATAACATGAGGCAATGTTTTGAAAAATTTTGGAGGGTCCTTAAAAGAAAGTCTATTTTCAGTTTGTAGGATAGAGAAATTCAATATATAGCTATAAATCAACCTGATTGTTTTACTTCTCCACTTTCAAATTTATTTATAGCCTCTTCAATCTTTTAAAATTGAAGAGTCTTTGTGTGTGTGTGTGTGTTTCCATAAAACTTTATTTACAAAAACAGGCAGAGGGCTGGACTTAACCCATGGACTTTAGTTTGCCAACCCATTTTAGAGCTTCACTGGCATTGATAGTGTTTGCTAAAAAGTGTTTTTTTATATTCTTATTTTAAAATTTATTTTAATTAATTTCAAGTATACAGTACAATGGTTAGATATCTATGTAGTTCATAAAAAAATCCTCTCAATTGCTCCCTCCCTCCACTGGCCCTCCACCTATTTGACATATTAATTCTAACTGCATTCTCTCTGCTGTGCTCCCCATCCTATGACCAAATACTAATTTGTGCTTCTTTAACCCTTGTTTTTACTTTTTTAACTTTGGATCCAAGTTTACCCTTTTTTGAATATGCAACAACTGGACATTACCATGTTCTGGACATTATGGGTGATTGTAGGGACTCGATTCTGTTATTGTTCTCTGACAGCTTCATTTTTGTTTTCACAAGCAGTTAAATGACAACTTTATCACAATAAATTGTGAAATGCTTGGTTTTACAATTCATTAAGGTGGGCCTGTGTCAGTTTCACTCTTACTTTTCAATCATAACTCAGTTCTGGGACATAGCCTTTGCTGTAAAGACATGGACCCTCTATTATTTATATGGAAAGCTGAGGGGTTTACAAAGCCCATTCCAATTAGTGAGACTTAAACTCCAAATCCTGTGTTCTCTCTGGCAGTCACTACTGAAATGAGCCTGTTCAGTTTTCCAGCTGTGTCTCTCGGCCTGGTTGCTAGAAATCAGCCCTGTGTGCATTTCAAGGATCGGCTGAGAACCTGAGGGGAAATGGTAAATGATGGACTCTCCTCAGAAAGGTTTCTCCTCTCTGGGATTTTTACAACCCCCTCAATTTTCAGCCATTCTGGCAATTCCAAATTCTGTGCTCTGACACCTCAAGCCCTCCGCAAAAGCTAATATTCTTTTTGAGTTCTAGCCACCCCATAGCATTAGTCTGGTTAGTTCCCTCATAGAATAGGCATATTGAAAGCTATATCTCACCCACTTGAGTTTTCTTCTTTCAAGGTTGGGAGTCAGAGACTCCTAATCCTGGCAGTTTCTATCTAGATTTGTTTTTTCTCCACTACTCCAAGTAATTGTTTTTATAGTTTTTCTGGGATTATAAATGTTCTCTGAGGAAGGTTATTTCTATGTAAGCTACATCACCATAACCAGAATTTAATATAAAAAGTTTCAAAATTTTATTTTTAAAAATTATTTTTGATGAATAATATGTTATGGAGGTATTGGAGAGTTATCAAAGACTAAGTTAGTTATTTTGTTCTCCTGTTAAGCATTGCTATGAACATTTATTCACATTTGAAAATATAATATTACTGGGTAGGTGTATTTTGTGAAGGCAGTGAGAAAAAAGCTTTCCAAAGGAAGTAGAAATTTTTAAAAATCAGAATTTAATTAAGAGGAATAGTCTTCATACCAAACATGTAACACTACAAGAATAATTATGACTTCATACATGTGCCTCCTTCTAGGGTATTCTAAAAGAATCTTTTTTTGATATAATATAGTTGTAATGTTTCCCCCTCAAATATGAAATATCATATAATTTAAAATGTGAACTCAATTAACAGCAAACTGATTACTGAAATTAATTTATATTCTGTAACCAAATCAATCATATTTATAACCAGGTTGGTTATTAATATTTTAAAAAATAATTCTTATTGGTGGATCCAGGGGGATAGTAAAGCAATATATACCTATGGTATGTTGAAATGTAAATATGAAAATTAAAAAATATTTTCACTTTACAAAAAAATAAATTAATGTATATTCTAACTCTAGTACAAAATATAATAAATGTATTTTTAATTTTTCAAAGAAAAACACGTAAGAATTTTTTTCTATTTGGAGAATAAGTTCAATTTTCAAACCCCTAAAATGTTACAGATTTCCTCTTTTAAAATACGATAAACTGAACATTAGTTCTTTGTGCCATGGTTTCTCTTTTAAACAAATAAGCTAAAACAAAAGCTACACATTCATATAATTATGAGAATTCTAAGTTTACACATTTAAAGATTTTATAGGCAGCTTATTGAGGAAATGTGTTTTAGTAATTACTGGCTATAAAAATATTTTGAGAATAATAGAATGCTTAATTACACTTAATTTTAAAGAGAATGATACAATAGAGAGGAAACATAAAAGCAATGCCTCTTTCATCTTATTACACAAATAAAATGTACATAACTTAACAGTTCATTACAAAAAAATTAAAGGACATTGATCTAATATTTAGATTGATTATAACACATTTCATCAAAACATACCTTCATCTAATTTCTTCACTGTACTAACTTTTTCAGTATCTGCCTAATTTTATATATTTTGAATGATTCATTTTGTAAAAAAAGACTTTATTTTGCATAAAGGAAATCAAATGGAAATCACCATTCATTCCGGTCTGCATCGCAGTTGCAGTAATATTGAGAATCAATGCAGTTCCCTTCCAGTCCACAAGCACATTTTGGAGAATCAGGCAAAGAACCTCCCCAATACGTCTGTGTTTCATTGGTTCGTCCAACCCACCAGCTCAGAGGGGTTCCGTCTGAAAGATAAACACGAGAAATGTAACATCTGCTTTATACCCCACTGCCTTCCATCCCAGTATAATGCCCTTCCCTCCCAAATCATTAAAAAGAATAAAAAGAGAGAGAAATTGATTTGATGTACCGATATTTCACACACTGTAATTGATGGCATTTTCTTAAGAGCACTTTTAAAAATATTTTATTATTTAAGCTTAACTGATTGATATATTTTTCTTTGAGTAGAAAAGACACCAGCCATTTCTATTTAATTCAGGCATAATAGTAAAATTGTACTGAGAGTAGTTCACATATGTAATTTCTTTGAAAATAATTTTTAAACAAATTGATATAAAAATATAAATCAAAGTAATTAACATATCCAAAATAAAACTGACTTGAGATAATGAAATGCCCATTAAAACAGTATAGAATGTTATATAAAATCAATGATTTATTTCAATATATTTATTGGCTAAAAATATAGTAGCTGTTTATCAAACATTAGACATGGTATGGCATTTCTTTGCCATGACTTAATATTTATTTGAAAGCATATATTTTTTCTTTCATTTAATGGCTTGGCTATTTGCAGACTACAGAGTAACATTGAAAGATCTTAATGCCTGAAGCAAACACCACATTAAAAAACAAAGTTTCCCTTAACCAAATGCATTTCTTTCTATGATGAATGTTTAGCTAACAGCTCCTTCTCAGAGTTGACTGACCATGATGTTGAGGAACTAGAGCAAAGAACAGACAGAACATTTAGGTAGGATTTTGAGAAAAGGAGGTGAAGCATGTGGGCAATCTCATAAAAATAAAAAATAAAAAAGTTAAGAGAGGAAAATTATAGTGAGTGGAGAATCAGAGCATGAGAAGAATGTGACATCAAATCAGTCATTAACTCAAGTTGCTTGATCATTTTCTGTTGACATTCAAACCTTTTAAGTTACCATCAGCCCCACTAGAAATCTAGGACTTTCACTAATTTCTCTCTTACTTACAAATACCAATGTTCATTATAACTTTCTATTAGATAGGATCTCTTCTAGTGCGGGAAATCTCTCTCCTAGCATGACTATACACACCAGCTCGGCCATGCCAAAGAAACAAAGGGTTATCAAAGCTTGTGTTATGCATAAAGACATTAATATCAAGCCTTCATACTTTCAGTTTTTTTTAATTGCATATTAATTCATCAACAGAAGGTGGAATCTACTTGAAACATGTACTAGATATATTTCAATATACTGTACAAAACATTACATGTTCATAGTTTAAAGAGAAAATAAATCATTATTTCTGAAGTGTGAATAATATTTTTGCCTCTAAATGTCCTATCTTCTCTATAAAATAGAAACCACTGAATGTTTTAGTGGTACCAAATACCTTTGGTTCCATCCAAGGCTTTTTAAAATGTCCTAAAGAACTTAAAGAAGTAGAAAAAAGAATTAAGAAAATCATGAGAAATTTTTAACATTTAAGAATTAAAATGATAAAATCTCATGATCACAGAACATTCCCCTTCCCCTTCCCACAGTTAAAATCCCAAATAACTCTAGTATTCACATAGATTATCCTTCTAATGTGCTGAGTCAGCAGCTCCACAGTTTGCTGGAAACTTATTTCCACATACATCCGTCTTTATCCATCCACAACGATGATACCATTATTACTTGAAACTGCTACATTCAAGATTTGAAACTGTAAATTTAACATGTTTGACACCACCTTCCTGTTCTTCCTTATACATTAATTTTACCTCAAAATTCAAATTGTTTTATTTTTAATTTTTTCACCTCAAATCTATTCAACATGAATCCTAGGGTCATGGACCTGAGAAAAAGCTGTGAATTTAACAATGTCATCATTTTCTGTTCTACCGACTTCTAGAGTTTGAGACTTTCTTCACTAGTGGTTCTCAAGCCACTAGGGAGCTTTAAAAAATGCATGAGCACCACTAGCATACAGGTGGGTTTTCCTTAAACTCTATGACTCCCCCTTTACTTTGTGTGGTGCTTGCTCACTAATCCCTCGGGGATTTTATATTCTGGTTCTTTTAGAGTTTGACTCCTTTGTGAGTTTGATGATTGCCTTTCTTTTTGTCTTCCTTTTTTAGTTAAACCACTTAGTCTTTTGTCCAAAGCATTAATTTGCTCTTAAGTATGGTTCTCATTCTCTTATAATGTACTTCCATCTTTGATTATCTATTTTTTAGATTCCAAGATTAATATTCAGCAATAAGAAACAATCAGTTGCTATGACTATGATGCACAAGAGAGCTGTGAATGAGGAACTCACTTTATGCACCTTTGTATGTCTGTACTACACATCCAATCATCACCATAGCCCTGTGAGGCTGGTATTAATGGCTGCATTTCAGAGAAGAGAAAACAAAGACCGAGAAAGATATCTCTATCCAGGTTCTATACCTAATCAATGAGAGACCTGGAACTTGAACTTAAATCTCTCCCCACCTCTAAATCCAGTGTTCCTTGCACTGCAACTATCTGATAGTGAGTCACAGGTGAATATGAGGTTTTGGGGAAATAAGATTTGAGTGGAGACCAGTAAGATAGGGTAAAAGGCCAAATAAGAATATCCTAAAAAAGAAGAAGAAGGAGGAAAAGGAGGGTTTAGGGGAGGGAGTGAAACTGAGGTATGGGGATAAAAATCTGGTTGTTTTAAGTGGGTGGAGAATATAAAGGATGGGTGTTTAATTGGAAGAGATAGGTTCAAATGTCATACCAAAAGTTCAGAATTCTTCAGTATGATCCATATGACAAATGATATTCACATATGAAACATTGCTTTTAAAATTTTGGTCATTCTGTCTGGAATTCCAACCTCTCTTATGACAACGAATAGGAGCGAACATTAACAAAGTGGCTTTATTGTGCAGATGTCTTAGAATCTTCTTGAACTTCTCAAAAAAAAATAATTCTGCTAGAATGCGTTTGCTAGAAAACATGAAGGTTGCATGAGCAGTTGGGTCTAGAATATGCAGTTCCAGTGTCCAGACAGAAGAGTCAGTGTTGAACGGGCAGGAGACAGGAGGGCCCTGGAGCTTATTAAACAGCGAAATGTCGGGATGGAAGCCATGTTTCTTAAAGGTTATTTTTTTCATAAAGATTAAGATTTTGAATTCTATATGGGATGGTTAGATGACATAGAAAGATGCAAGTTGGGAGACTAATTGAAAGCTCTTGCAGTAACTTTAAGAATTAGGCCATTAAGGACCACCACTAAGGCAGTACTGGCGAGAACTGGGAAAGTCTCACTTAATGAGATATTCTCAAGGGAGAAAACATGAAACCAAAAACCGAATTTAAAAGCAGACTTGTTATTAAAAGTAGAATAAAAGTAATAGTTAAGATGATTTTCTGATTTCTACTTGAGCTACTGCCAGCAGCCTGTTCTAATTTTTGATTATACCCAGAGGCTCACTATCAACAATCCATGAAAAAGAATCACACAGAATAGTCACTTTCAGAAAAATTAGTCATATTTTTATTAGCTCTTTTCCACGATAAAACAAACTGTATGTGGTACTTGCTCTTTACAAGAGATAAACACTGTGAATTCATAGAGTATCAGAATGAAGCCCCTTTCCATACAGTTATCAGGTTAAGGCCAGAAAGAGCCTCCAAAAGCAAAGCAATCAAGGCTTTGAACAAAGCTCAGTGTAAATTGACCTTGTTCTTTTCTTCAGGCAATAGTGTCTCTGTGACTTCCAGACTGTGAAATGTTTGCTAAATACACAGGGAGCACACACCTGCAGCGGTTATATGCCACCACCTTGCAGAATTAAAGTCCTCAGGAGCTGGTAAGTAAAGTGCACTGTGCAATATGTGCAGGGGGACAAATGCCTCAATTTACTGACCTTGTTTATTCACAAGCCGTGACTTCTTGCAGTAGTAGGCAAGCTCTTGCTCACAACGCTCCGCACGATTCATGGTGGCCTGGAGTTGCTCCGGGCTGGCCACATACTCGAAAAACCCAGTATATGGGTTCTCTGGATTAGTGTTTCTCACTCTTGTTAAGTCAGAGCCATTGTGATGTATGATGGTCCACGCAGTTTCTTGGATGCAGAAATGGGGGAAGAAAGAGAGGAGACCATCACTAGTCTGCAAAAGTTAAAATAAATAAAGAAAATCAAAATCACCTTTTATCTGAGTCAAATTTTTCTAGTTATCAAACCTCTCTGAGAGCCAGAATTAACACAAATAAACTCTTAAAATTGTTTAATTAAAGTGATTCTATTTCTTGAAATTTATACAATTGCCAGGATTTGCAGTGATTTTATTTTGCTTTTTCATTAAATTTAACCAGACAACACTTATGTTGAAAAATATTAAGAAAATTGATTATTAAATTTTTGTGGTACATTTTTTTCATCAAATCTGATATTGTACCTTTTAAAGATCCATGATTTCATTTTATTTTTACTTAGAGAAAAATAATACTACCTATTATCATTGTAAAACATTGTGGATTGTTGATACACTCTGAATTCAAAGATGTACAATGTAAAAAAAAAGTATATCTTACAATTTATATAATATTTTAAATTATATAATATAAGCAATGATTTCTCTGTTCTTAAAAGTCATCCATGTTACCCACAAAAACAAAGTCAAATTTTTATGGTCTGTATATCCCTGTCTTCAGACATTTAATTATGAGTATACATCTATTTCTTTTTAAATCACATTTGAAAAATTCCTTTTGGTATCATGTGATCTGCATAGTTATGCAATATAATAGGAAGTTACTCTTTTGAACTTAACACATCTAATTCAGCATAAGCAACTCAATTAACACAAAAAAATAAAATATATTTGCACATTTACTAGAGCTATTACTTATTAGCCCCTAAATGTCTGCAAACATTTCCATCATATTGATTACTAAAACTAATTAGATGAAATAAAAATCCTACAATATTTGTAACAGAAGATCAGCATAATGTACCCAACTTTCAACTTTTCCAGCAAGACTTCATATTATATTTACTGTGATTATACACAGACACACATACACACACACAGATGAATCAAAAATCTTCTGATTTAATAGGTGAGAAACAGATTGGAAGTTCTCAAAATTCTGGTATATATGAGCTGTTAAGTCATATAACTCTCTGTGCTACAGAGGAATATTCCAAATCAGAGGAAAGCAGCAGCTAGAATCTACACCACCTCTCTTTTGAGCTAATACATTCACATGGTTCAACAATCAAACCAAGACAAAGAGGTATACTTTGAGAAATTTCACTACCAGCCCTCTTCCAGTCACCAGAAGTTTGAAGAGAAGAGGCCTGCCGAGTAAAAGAGACAGGACACAACTTCAACAGCCTTATTGCCTATGTGGAGCTTAATTTTCCCTGAAACAATAGTGGCTACTTTTATTTCTGCTTTGCATTTCAGCTCACTGTAGAGCTTTATCAGTAAAAATACTTTTCTTGAAAAGGACATGACATATAAGCTAATGAAATTAATTATAGATGGCCAGACGGCAGTACAATGCAGATCTGAGATGTTCAGATCTGTGTGGCAGGTGTGGCATGGATCTGTGCCCATAAAAAGTCAGAGAATATCTGAGCTTCCATCTCCAAATAAAGTAGCAAAGACATAGTAAGCAATATCGTAGGTCTGAAATTCTATATCTTAGCCAACTTCATCTTGGCTGTTAGAAGTTTAAGATTATTAACAAGGCAAATCTGTTAGTCCAGCCTCTGTTGGACTCTGCCTTTGTTGTTCAGTAAAATGATTCATCTTTTCTTGTGGTAAATCAATGGTGCATGAAGGAGCTCAACTCTGGCTGAGCAGCCACCAAAAGAACAGGACAATAAACCTGTGTGAAACCTTTGTCCCTATGCCTTTTGGGTCACACTGAGAGAGACTTCCCTACAGTTTAGTGTCCACTGGTTTAGAATTAACACATGATTCTAAAGGTCTTTTAAGTTGTTGCAGGAGATTCAAGGCCATAGGGCATAACAGCCGTTAAAGGGCAGCTCATATAAATACTTCCTTTTGAAATTCTAAAATTTCAACATTATGATTGTTTCTGTAAGCGATTTCATTTTTTAATAAAAAGTGCCACAAAGCAGGAAGTTGAACAAATGCCACATGTATTAGGCAGTCTAGATTTCCAGGGCAAAGCAGAGACAATCAAATCACCACAACAGTTTCTGAGCAACGGAAATGAGTGCCCAGCAGCCAAGTTCCACGTCTTATGTACTTTACTAACGGGAATCTCTCAAAAATATTAAATCACAGCCTCTTTTCTGTTCTTTCAGATATGAGTGTGTCATCCAATATTTCTACAAACACTGATTTAGAAATCACAACTGTAAATAACATAGACTTCATCACAATTTGCAATTCAGTATTTTGTTACTTATTTTGTTGCTCTCTTCCACACATCTGTAAGCTCTAGGAGAAGAGTGATAGTTTTCAATTTGTTAACCATAGTACCTTCAGCACATAGCACAGAGGCTTGGCACAACATGCAGAAGACATTAGTTAAATGAGGGAATAAACAAATGAATGAATAAAAATGAGGCATTGTCCAGATTAGAACACTACCTTCCAGGTTATCTGATTCTGATTTTATGGTGGCTCTTAGACTTTCATTACCTTTTAGTTGTTTTATAACTCTAAATTACAGATGACTGATTGAATTGCAAAATAATATTAAGTCTAAAATTGTGAAGGCTATGAGATGTTATCCTACTTGAAAGTTAAGTTATCCTGTTTGTCTCATATTCAAATAATATTTACCTACATTTATCTATCTATATGCTGATATAGCTATAGATGATAAGATATAGATAAAGACTAACAGACACAGGAGATCTCTGGATCAGGGACCATTTGCTCACAGAGAATCTTAGCAGCATGTATTCTCCACATCCCAATTTTCCAGGGGCTCACATAACAAGTGCCAAATGCACCCGCACGTGCTGGAGTTACACCACAAAGAGCCACACTGAAATTAGGAGGCTTCCGGCTTATAGAGGAAGGCTGGAATATTTTCTTCTCCTCCACAGACTGAGAGAGGAGTGTAGGCAAATGCTTCTTGGAGGGTAGGCAAATGCTTCTGAAGGAGATGAGCCTATAAATCTCTCCAGAGCAGTTCACTATCTCTAAATTCCATCTACTAATAACATCTCATAGCTGCCACAGTTTCGGACTTATTTATTTAACATTATTTAACATTCAATTATCCTGTAACCCAGGCTTTCAGATTTTTTTTTTTCTAGGAGAGCAGGTTTCCTTATAACACTTAATTCTTGTTTATAGACAAGGAAATTCCACCTGGTAAAGATTTGATTGACTTCCCTCCTCTACTCTGGAAGAAGCCGATTTGCCTCCATTTGCACATTTATTTCACTATTCCTGAGATATATGTATGTATATGTATATGTATGTATGTATGTATGTATGTCTGTTCTTTGAATTCTCCTTTGAATAGTTGCAACATCTTACCAGTTTCCTCATTAATAATGTATTAAACTAAATCTTTAAAATGTGTTTTTTAGCATTTATTTTTATATCTGTATAAGAGCCAAGATTTTTTTAAAAAAATTATCCTTTACCAGGTTCAAGGAGAGTTGTTAAGGATACATTGGGAAATGAATAAGAAGAGACAGCTGAAATAGGCAGAAAATCCATTACATTTAATAAATATACGGAAAAAATTAAAAGGTAGTTTGGGTCTACTATTGTCTTTCCCTAAGGAGATTTCCAATAATATAAATTGTATGAAAAGCAACTGAATAATTAAGAACTTGATTTATCTAGGCTGACTGCTATTTTTTAGTGTGTAGCAGTGTAAAGGGGGAAAAACATGCTGTTTAAGCAACACCGTTGCAGAGCTTGTGTTCCTTCATACTTAAGAGCTGAGGGTGATGGATGTGATAAAGACTAGAGCAGGTAGGAAGTGCTGTGTCTAGGAAAGCTGGGAGATAAAAGGAAAGAACATTCTGAAGCAAAATAATATAAGCAAGGCTACATTTGAATATAGTTAGTTATTAACTCTCCGAGCTATTAAGAAAGCCTTTATTATCAAAATCCCTGAAGTAAAAATAATTCTGTTATAAATCCTCTACTCCCCAGCCTTCTCACTGAATGGTCTCAGGAGCCCCTATCTTAGAATCATGTGGGGAGAGCTTGTTAATGGAATAGAGGCCCAGACCTTGGTCTCTAAATTTACTGAGTCAGTGAAACTAAATCCAAGAGTCTTGATAGCAGTGCAGTGAGCAAGGGTGACTTTAAGCCACTGAAGTTTGAAAGCCACCGCTCCAACTCACATCATTTTCTCCCCACTGAAATAAACATCCTTATGCAGTGTTTGATAATGAGAAACTTCTTGAATATAAAACTATTTCATTATAGAAAAGCAATGAGATTAGTGTAGGAGAAAAAGGAGAAAAACATCCTATACATTTTAACATGGGCAGACACTGGGTTCATATTATTCTAATTATTTTCAAATTATAGTTAGAATACTCTGTTTGGAAAGACTCTTTAGTCTTTAACATAGTTTGGGAAAATGTCCATTCAAAAGAGATTTTCTTTGCACCTTTTAGCTTGTAATGCTTAAAGGTGTTTCAACGCATGTGAAGACGTAAGAAATCAGCGGCCAACACTCACCCAACTCTGCTATCGCCAGATTTTGCAGTCACCAAAAGGCTGAGAAATAAACTTTTATTGTTTATAAGCTACCTCATCTGGTGTTTTGCTATAGCAGCCAGGATGGACCAAGAGGCAGTGTTCTCGATGGTTGTGACAGCTCTTGGAAGCCACCTGATTGTGTTATTTGAAAAAAATCTCTAAAGATGCATTCTATAATATTCCTCCAAATATTTGACCTCCATTTTCCCTCCAGAATTACACATTAATACAAAGGAACCTTCATTTCCATATTCAGCTGTTGTCTCAGTATCTCATCTGATGTGTAACAGACATCTCAAACTCAAAATGTGTAGTACTGACCTCCTGATCTGGACCCTCAAGCCTTTTCTGACCACATCTCAAATAATGGCAAGTTATCTACTCCATCGACCCAAGACAAAATGTGGTGTTGTTTTGGCTCCCTTTTGTTTTTCTCACACCTCACATGTATTCAATGAGAAAACCAAATCTCCTTCCCCCATCTGCACTGCTTTATTATCCAGTGCAAGACACCATTATCAGCTTTTGCTGGATTCCTGCATTTCTTGAACTGGTCTCCACACTGGTTTCCTAAGTCTTTTAATAGATAGATAGATGGATGGATGGATGGATGGATAGATGATTGATAGATAGATAGGTAGATAGATAGATAGATAGATAGATAGATAATGGATGGATGGATAGGTAGGTAGATAGATGCATGGATAGATTGAGATATATAGAGAGAAATAGATGTGTTTGTATATATACTCTGTGTGTGTGTGTGTGTGTGTGTGTGTGTGTGTGTGTGTGTACCTATGGTATATATACGGTCTCCCAACTTTTTTCTACCCCTGCTCCTGCTCCTAAATAGGCATCTCCCAGCACAAGAACAATGAAGAGCCTATGAAAAGAAGTCAGATTGCATCTACCCTTGTTTAAAACTCTCCAGTGTCATCTCATCTCACTCACAGTAACACCAGAGACCTTATGACATTGTTGGTGGCCCCATGACTCTTCCCTTCTCTCCCCTGCCCTTGCTTGCCTCTCTCCTGCTCTCCTATTACTCCTTGATTACTTGCCATGTTCCAGCCACACTGGTTTGGTTGCTGGTTGCTGAACACACCTGGGAAGAGCCCCCTGCTCAGGACTTAACCATTAGATATCTCATCTGCCTGGAAGGCTCTTTCCCTAGTATTTTAAGAGGTGAATCCACTTCTGCAACACCTCCTGTTTCAGTTGAATATTTATTTTTTTCTGTTGGTTTTGCTCCATAAAATTTTGACTTCCTGAACTAGCACTGTCCAAAGTAAACCTTCTTCAGTGATGAAATAGATGTTTATTGAGCAGTTAAAATGTGCTGAGACTGGGGGACTGACATTTAATTAAATCTTATTTTAACAAATTAACTTAAATTTAAATTTGTAACCAATGTCACACCAATAAATTTAATAAAAATAAATAAATTTTAATTTTTTAAAAATTTCAGTTCATTTTGTTTTTAAAACTAACTCTGAATCTAGATAGATACTTATTTGCTAGTGGCTACTCTGTGGATAGCGTACTTCATCTAGAATCCATTTCTTTGTGTTTGATGATGAAGAGATCAAGATTCCTTTTCGCATTTATATACAATTTTCCTCAGCACCACTGGTTGAAAAGGAATCTCGATCCCTTCTATTTTATATTGTTAGTCTATCTGTTTATCCTTGTGCCAATCACACACTGTTTTACTTAACCTATCAGTATAATGTCTTTATATCAGATAGAGTTGAGAACTTCAGCTTTATTCTTCAAGATTAATCTGGTTCTTCTTGTCCCTTCACATTTGCTGATAAATTTTAGAAACTGTTTATTTTCATTAAAACAATCACACCAACCAGCAAACAAACACTGAAATTTTAATTTAGGTTTGCGCTGAATTAATGCCTACTTGAGAAAATTTGATATTTACACCACACTGAATTTTCTAATCAATGAAAATTTTATATTTCTGTATTTATTTAGGATTTTAGTTTATATCAAGACCATTTAATATTTATCCGTGTAGAAGCCTTGCACATCCGTCATTACATATATTACCATGTATTTGAGATATTTAATGCTAGTAAAAATAGAATCTTCTAAAATTTCATTGTCTAACTGCTTATTGCTGGTATTCAGAAATAAATTAATTTTTATATTAACTGATATCATCCTAAATTTTAGTACTTTATGTCTAAATTGTTTAGAATATTCTCAATACATAACCCAGTCACCTCCAATAAAGAGAATCATGGTCTTCCTTTCCAGTACTTATATCTTTCATTCATTTCTTTTGCTTTATTGCACTGGCTCGGACTCCCAAACAATGGAGAGCAGGATGATAACAGCAGACATCCTTCTGTTAATGCTGGCAATAGGGGTGATACTTTTAATATTTCACCATAAACTGTGTTATGTGCTATAGGTTTTTTTTGCTTTGTTTTTGTTTTTGTTTTTGTTCTGTGGATACTCTTTAACAAATTTAAGAAAATTTTCCCCTATTGGTATTTTATTGATTTTTCATCTTCTTTTTTATCACGAATAAATAATGAATTTAATCAAACTTATTTTTTCATGACTATTAATTCCTATTTAAATATATGGAAGTAAAGAATTCAAGAATAAACTTCAAGTTTATCTACATTTAAAAAGTAAATATTTTTCAAAACTTCCGTATATGCTAATATTCTCAGAGAATAAAGTCAATCATTTTTGTTTTGGGACTTAATAATATACATTTATTATTAGGTGTTTAATATATATATATACCACATGCATAGAAAATAACAGCAACATTTTAAATCATCATCATTAATTATTTTTTAAAGATTTATGTTAATTCTACTGAACAATATACATTTTAATCAAATTGCAAATTAGGTCAGTTCCCCACTTGCTTCATTTAAATTTTGTGTCTAAAGCATTCATGCAAATTTAACTATTAAATGAAAGTTGATTAACTCACCAGTCATATTGCAATATAGAAGAAACGGTTCTAGGGGACCACTTCCATCCGAGTCTACATAGTAAAACCCTGAAGTATTTCCTCTATGCTTATAGGCTTCACATGATTGCTCATAGATAGCTGTTAAAAAAAATGGATCGTTATGAATGGAATAGTTTAAAATGAATCTCTTAAATTTTAATATGGACAAAAAATATTCCAAGTTTCAAAATGTAATACATACATTATTGACCAGAAGAAAAAGTAAAATGTACTTTAAAACAAAACTCATTCTGTTTTTAACAACTGATATGGATAAAAGTAGGTTAAAGAGAAAAAAGGGAGCATGAGGTTACATCTTATGGTATTATTTTTTATCACTAAAATATATATATTAGTTAAAATGAAAATTTAGTTTATTTTTACATTAGGTAGAACAAACAAGAAGGCAAACAGTTTACATGTTAAGACATTTATAATGAATCTTTATAATGAATCCATCCAAATAAATTTTTCAACATCCATTTTGGAATTTCTAATTCTGTATCACCTTGCAATAATCTGACATCTGAAGCACAATAATGTAATCTTCTTAAATAATCTGCTATTATCCAATAATTATACAATAGAAAAGTTTTAAATAATGTAACTATTCTCCTTTCTCACACAAAATTATCTATTGATAAAATCCTTTTTTGTAAAACAAATATGGTTTACAAAGTTCCTCATAATTTAAATATTCATTTAAAAAAGAGGCTTCCTCTAATGCTCTGTAATGAGAATTCAAGATCATTAAAATTCAAATCAGAAGAAATATTTATATGAAATTTGCTGCCAAGTGGTCTTACTGTGTTTCGATCCATAACTGGATGCTTTTCATTATACAATTATATAACTTCCATGTATGAGGTTTGATATTAACACCTATATATAATGCCCAATCTCATTGAATACTTGGTCAAATGTGCTGATAATTTCCATCAAGCACTTTATTCTGTGAAATGAGAAATAAATCATCCCTGAATATCCTTCCCTAATGTATTATTCTAAATTTTAAAAAATTATGTTAATGAGTTTTTAGACCAAATGTAATTAATTTGCTCAGTGTCACAAAAATTTCAGATAATCATACGAAATTACTTCTCCACTCCTCCACAATCTGATAGTTTTATTTTTTCATATTACATATCATATAGATGGAAATATAAGTATGGATTGCTTTCTAATCACATTTGTACTTTGTGCAGTGAAGCAGGCACATAAAAATAGTTCATTTATACACTTCTATGTGCACATACCTATGTTAATAAATTCCTTGAAAGATGTTGACAGGATCTACATATAACTTTGGAGAAAGGATAGATGTTAGAAAGGTCACCTGACTGGATAAGGATAATTGGGAGTACTTTTGCTTCATGTGTATTGCTTGACATTTTATAAAATGATTGTTTAACATATCATTTTCTAATAAAACTATTTAAAAGACCCCATTGCTGCCCCTCATTTACTATGCAAAAGATAGTGATGGTTTCACTATAACTAGGTTTCCCATCCTAGACTCATTTCTCAGAATGGTTATTGGCAAAAATAAAATAATAAAAAGAGAAAGATAAAAAAAGAAACTGTTCAGCTTCATTTAGACTACCTGCTCAACATCCTAATGAGTTAACTCAGTGATTGGGATCAAATTGTGGGCCACAGGTAAAAATATGTATCCATTGAGAGTTTTTTTTCCTCAGAACTGTTTCAGTTTATATTTAGATTCAGTCATTGACAACAATTAAAGGCAAATAGTCAATTAAAACACATTCAATTAGCTTTTTGTTTTGAGTTAGTTACTACAGTAGAAATGATGGAAGATATTAAAAATTAAAATGTACTCTCCCTCTGCTAGCTGGGTGATCTGCATTCAGTAGTATGTAAGATAATGTTCCAGGAATGACTCTGAGTATGGCACTGAACAGGCCCCCTCAGAGTCCCCTGATGGAGACCCCATGGCTGCAAACCCAGGGTTCCAATCTAAATTCTGGCAAAAGTATAAAGCAGCGTACAGTGAAGAGACCAAGATGGGTGAGGCTGATGACTGTAAAGAACACCCTTGCGCCTCTCCCATCACATGTATCAAACATCTGGATGACAAAATGGCATGAATCTTACAATACTTGCAAACATTTCATCAGACAAAAAAGTATGGTTTATAATTCAGGAAAAGAGTACTGGTTGTGATCCCAGGTTCTGGAGCATAATTCCAAGTGTTCACTTCCTTGATGTGGCTCAATTATTTAAGACACTTTAGGCAAGGTGATTAATCTCTCTCTGTTACCTCATGAGTAAATTAGGGATAATAACAGTACCCACCTATTAAATGATGATCAGACTTAAATGAGTTGGGTCAACTAGAAATCAACAGGATGCTAAAATTCAAGGGTGTACATTTCAATACATGGTTGCACATACATGGACATATATACGCACAGTAACAAAAAGAGAAATGAAACAGGAAAATCAGAAGGGAGGCGAGAACAAGCAGATGTGTTTGGCTTACAGTTGTGGCAAGTAGCTCCCCTGTAACCAGTGTTAGCACAGTTGCAGTGAAAGGTGTTCCAGGACTGGGAGCATTCACCACCGTGCTCACAGTAGTTGGGCAAACACCTAAAAGAAGATGCAGACACAATTACTATTCTTCCACTTGAGATATCATAAAATATCGATCATTTGTACATGGTCATGTGAAAGCAGAATGTCAACATTAACATAAAGAGTAAATGTAACATGACTAATGGTTATTCAGTCTGTCATTATGGTACTTTAATCACAGAACTAAACCATAGATCAATAAATTCATCAGATTTTAACCAATTCTCAGGTAGTTGTGGCTGCTTAATTTTCATCATGTCCTACTCTATTAGAGCTCTTTCTTTTCCCTAAGTGACATAACGCTAAGCTAATATGTTGCCAGAAATATGAACAGCTTACACAAAATAACATTTACTCATATTGATTCACTACACTGAATATTTAAAGGAAGAAGACATAAAGAAGAGGGAAGGAGAGAAGGAAGTGGGAGGGAGGAACATCTTTATTCACTTGAGGCATGCATCCAGGAATACTTAAGTTGTATGATACAGACACAAATTCCAGGCAGTGTGTCAAGGTGCCCTAGGGTGCTGAACTGAACTCATGGGGTCTCCCAGGATATTTAAATTTTCAAAAGAAATACAGGCATACTCAACATCTATCAAACACTATGTGACTTACTAGCTCGAGCTAGTTCAATTTCAACATTTGATCGTAATACATTCCTTTTAATGGTACCCTAACTTTGAGAAGCAGAACTTTTAGTGGCTGATAAAAAACAAGTACCATGTAAAATCAACATTGAACAAAAAATGAAGGTGGCAGTGTCTCCTCCAAAGATTTCAAGCTTTGAAAAGTTGTACAGTACCCAATGGTAAACATGTGCAATTGCTAAGTAATTGTGTTTAACTAAAAATGAAGCAAAAATGTTTTTCAAATATAAATAGATAGATAGATAGATAGATAGATCTCCTAAAACATTGGTATCAAAACATACTGGATTCTTTTGTTTAATAATGCATTAGATTCGAGTAACTTAATAAGTGTTTATGCCCTAACAACTGTCACCCCTGCCCAAGCCCTACTTGAGTTTCTGCCAAGACATAGGGACATGGATATGGGAAAATAGTCATGGGAAAACAAATGGCAGCTCCCTTTGAAGTTCTGTCCTTGCCTCCAGGAAGAGACCAACTGCCCTCACTCCTCAGTCATTTCCCACCAGATTCCTTGGACTTGGGGCAACCTTCTCTGCAGGTATATGTTAACAGAAGACAAGGGGAGGGCTTCTAGATGAGTGTGCGTGTGTGTGT
This sequence comes from Macroglossus sobrinus, assembly GCA_004027375.1. Taxonomy (NCBI): domain Eukaryota; kingdom Metazoa; phylum Chordata; class Mammalia; order Chiroptera; family Pteropodidae; genus Macroglossus; species Macroglossus sobrinus. The sequence continues at coordinate 306,202 of PVKZ01000259.1, read as the reverse complement.
GTGTGTGTGTGTGTGTGTGTGTGCGTGCGTAAGGAAGATGTGGGAATAATTTTATGACTGTGTAAAGATGGTGTGGGTGTGTGAGAGAATGTATGTGTATAAGTGTGCTTGGGTTACTGTGTGAGGAGGCATGTGAACATATGTACACGGACTGTATGCATAAGGATTATGCATGGTAAGGGGCTTTTGAACATGTGGTGAGCACATGATTGTGCACATGTGTGAGAGACCACGTGCAATGACTACATTAGTTTATGTGCGTAAAGAGTATGTGTGAATGACTGTATGTCTGTGAATGTGAGCATATGCGTAAATGTATGTACACCATTGTGTGTAGGTTTGATCCAACTTAAAGTTAATTACAATAAAAAAGGACTAGGTTGTTTTAGATCTTGTCAAATTTTTAAATATATTTTAACGTTCCTGTTCGTTTTAAACTACAATTTATTAAACCATTAAATTATGAGTTTATTATACACAGATTAAGTATTAGCCACAATAAATGTTAATGTGCACCGAGGGGGCTGTGTGACATGGCAGGTATATATTTCAGAGAAACTTTCCTGGAACCAGAAGGCTTATATTTGTTTGTTTTTTTACTGCCTTCAGCATCTCATCTTCCTAAGTGGTCTCCCATCCAAATACAGGCCCGACTGAGATCAGACAGGATCAGGCACGTTCAGGGTGGCATGGCCATAGACCAGAGGGCTTAGATTTGATGCTGGACTCTGCCTCTTAGTAATGGCATCTTAGTAAGCTTAACTTCTCTGTTCATGTTTCCATATTTATAAGAAATAAACACTACTAAGAATGGGTTCTAAGAGTTTTCATGAGGATTAATTGAAATACTTATTAAGTGATTAATTTAAAATTAATTTTAGAACATAACTTTCTTGCACAAATTCTTACCCAATCACACAACTTCTCACATATTAACTCATACACATGTGCACACACATGCACACACACATTTGTAAGGTCATTCACACACCCATTTTTCCCACTCCTTACATACTTTTATCTTCCTTATGCAGTTGCTCACACACAAATTTAAATACTAATTCTTGTTAAGTGCTTAGCATAGAGCCTGGTATACAGACTTATTTTAAAAATACTCTAACAATGCTTTAGAAGCTATGTCAATAGGTACTTTATATAAAACCAAATAAATTAACGCGGTCAACCCTCTGTATCCACTGGTTCTGGATCTGTGGGTTCACTCAATCAGGGATGGAAAATATTTGGGGAAAAAAGTTCCATTGTTGCTGATGTATTCTGTGCAGTTAGACCTATAATGGAGCACTCCTATGGAGCACATACAGACTTTTTCTTATCATTACTCCATAAACAATACAGTATATAACAACTCTTTACATAGTATTTAAATTGTATTAACTATTATAAGTATCTAGAGATAATTTAAAGCATATGGAAGATGTGAGTAGGTTATATACAAATACTATTCCATTTTATATAAGGAACTTGAACATCCATAGATTTTTGGTATCAGTGGGGGATTACAACCAATCCCCTGTCAGATACCAAAGGATGACTATATATTTTCTTCTGAATATAAGAGAATAAATTTAGAGATACATTTGGAATAAAAGGTATACAAATGTAACTAAGATTGCTAGGGTTACCATTCGCCTAAAGTTTTTCTTAAAAAAATGTATAGTCAAGACCTATCCAATCCATAATTTGCTCACTATTTCTGAAGTCCTTTTAAGGTGTGGTACAGACACCACACATTCTCCAATTGTGCTGTATCACACTCGATTTTACAAGTACCTACAGAAAGCAGGTTACATGGATTCCTCATGTAAAATGGCAGCTTGGGAGCAATCACAGAGAAGTGTGAATCTATCTATACCGAAAGAATTTTCTGCAATCTGAGATGATCAAATGACTATCATTCATGGTGTGGAGAACTGACCCACCCCACTGATCTCTGATGGCTATCACTCATCAGAGGTGGGGTTCCGACCTCTATGAGTGAGGCCCTCCCCAAAATCAAAACTAGGGTTTCAGGGCTGGTGTGGTTGTATCTATGGAAAAGGTCACTGTCATTTACTACTAAAATCAAGCCAATGGTAGTTTATTATCTAAATTTTCCCTTTATGTATAGTCTTTCATTAGAGAAAGAATCATTTTATTTACAGATTGGGTTAAAAAATAGAGAGGAAATGTCTTCCTAATCTTTTGCTAAATGAGGTTATTTTATTAATTTATTCAAAATATAGACAGAACACTACTACAAGGTAAGGGCTAAATGTGTCACACTGTTTAATTTTTTTAAATCTGTAATGGCCATGACAGTCCACTGAACTCGATAATTAAAATTAACAGCCTTGATATTAAAGCATAACTGGAAAGATTATTTGGCCATTGTTGACCATGCCTAAAAGTACTTTTGAATTATTAGCTATCAATTATCATTCTAAAAGTTGCTTCTCTGCTACTGTTAACTTCCAAATTTTGCACTGCCATGTACTGCACTGGAGCTCCGATTGAAACTACTGGATCAGCCTTACTCCTTGATCAATACTTCAGTCAAATTTTTCCAGAGAGAGGCTCCTTTCTATATTCCCTGCAGAGAAGTTAGTAAAGGATTTGTCACATTAGGATCATAGCAACCAGTTACACTATGCTTCTGAGTATATCACTCAGTTGTCAGGGAAGCAAAACTCAATATGATAACTGACCAGATAGGTCTCTAATTTATTGGTACATTATGATCAATATTACTGTTAAGGTGTCCTAAACTATTGAGTTTAATACATTTTTGATACATTCATACCCACCTAAATTATAACAGCATCGACATCTTTTGTGAACTGGTAGCATGTATATTTATAAATAACACGGTCAAATGGATTCTATCTAAATTTTATCAATTGTAAATATAAAGTATAAAATTAAAGGAACATTTTTCTTTTTTCCAATGTGAATATAATCCATTTGCAGATGATAGTGGTAAACAGGAGAGAAAATAATATTAGTTTTACATATAAATTTTAATCTGCTGACAAAATGTCTGGCAATGGACAAGTCGAAATAAAAAAGTGAGAAGGCCCTTACCTGTCTGTGATTCCACAGGAGTCTATCTGAAGGTCACTGAAGTTCCCAAGGGACCCCTGCTGAACTGAAATCAGATCTGCCACCTTGTTGTTAACAGAAATGAGTCTCATACATCCCTGAAATCCGCCAAGGGGATTTTTACATTTGGATCCAAAGCTGTTGTCAGGACAACCTGATTAAAAACAAAAACAAAAACAAAAAACAAAAACAAAAACAAAACAGAACCAAGTAAAAAGCAAGATATATCATGAGTCAGTATTCACTATCATAAAATACGTCATTAAAAAATAAAATAGGTGTTTGATTATTTTCTTAAATTAAAAGAGGGAGAAAAAGCCCATTCCAGTCATCATTAGTTTGATATAAATTATAAATTGCAATTCATACAAAGTATTTTTCTTTATTATCATAGGATTTGTAGGAAATTATGATATAATGATGTGCAAGGATATTAACTTGATCCAAATTTAAAATTATGCATACTTAGCTCCAGAATTTTAAACATGTTAGTCAGCAGTATTAAATTATATATAACTTAAATACAGGAACTTAGCCTTTTGGAACACAAATAGAAGAGTATAAAGGATGAAAATGTGCACTGTAGGTAAGAAAAGATAAATTAATAATGATGAAATACCTTTCGATTTAAAGCTTACTGTTTGGAAATAAAATGGAATAAAATGACTATTTTATTTACTTAAGTGCTTTATTTTCATATACGTACATTTTAATAAATCATAATGGCTTAATATCAAAAACATTTTACTGTTTTATTTTACTTATTCTTTGCCTCATGAAAAAATGTTCTATTTATATTGATTTTTTCCTGACATTTATCTAAGACCTGTTACTAATTTTTTAAATAATAAAGAACTATAATATTGACCATTATTGTCTGAGGTTTAATGATATTCTAAGTGTTTCTCTATCCAAGTGAAATAAATAATTTTATGGAGTATGAACACATATATTATACTTATGCATTTTTCATTAATCTTTCTTTGCTGTTATGGTTGTCAACCACTATTACGAGTTCAAAGAATAAAAATGAATCAACGAATTCCTAATTCTATACAATCCATGCTAGTTTTCTACCTGAAAATTTCCAGTATAATTAAATATTTTGACTGAGGATATTTACCATTAATGCTATGTTTTTCTAACAAAATGCATTTACATGCCAATTCAAGGCCAGATTCATATTCAAAACTGTTATCAGACACATTGAAATATTATATTGTAACTAATGGAGACGATGAAGTTTTGATGTAATTCATTAGAAAAAAGTAATGCAAGCTTTTTGAGTATCAATTTAATGTACATAGTACTCTTCACATTTTCAATGCTTAAATTACTTCTGTGGTATAGGATACGATTACCATATCTCAATGGTTTCTAGATGACTTATTAACTAATTAAGAGTATTAAAATAAAAATTGAGAGTATAATAGTTCAATAATATTTTGGGCAACTACAGTATGCCAGGAATACAAATAGCTCTGCTAATCTCCTTTTCTCCAGGTGGTGTTTCCTGACACATTTCAAACTATTTCAGAGTAAAATAAATTGTGTGCTATGTTGAAGGAAACCAAACTAAGAAAATCTGCAGTCACAAGGAAAGGTCACAGAAAGCACACCCTTATATCATGAGGTACTTCATATTCCTAGCCAGAATGTTTAATAGCAAGAGATGCTAAGAACAAAGAAGGGTTCAAGCCAGGTTTGTTTCATGAGTCTCTGATAACAGGCTTTTGCAAGTTAATATAATGTGATAGCAAAAAGAGGTTAAGCACTGAAATCATTTGAGATGAAAATTCTAAAACATGAAGATTTCTGGGGAATACTTTAATGCCAAATTAATGGATGGATCCATTACTGGAGACAGTCAGCATGTTAAGCAGCTCTAAGGATGACAGATAAATTATTACTGTATGTCACTGTGCCAGAAGTGAGATGTTGGGTTTGACTTCATGGTGACACAGCCAGTTCACTGGATGGATAATGTCTGATCTACTCAATTAGGAGTGTGACAATTCTGCATGCAGTTTGGCATCCTTAGCTTGTGCCATACAGTGTGTTAATCAATAGCACAAAGAGTATATAGGGGAATACACAGAAATTATACATCCATCCTCAATCTGGAGAAAGCAGATTTAAAATTTATAATTTATAAATAACGAAAGCTGACCATGGTGCAGTCTGACTTTTTGAAAAGCATGCATTTGAGAGGGGCAGAAAAAAGTAAAAAATGATGGACAGATAGTGGAGTTTCATGTGGATATACATAGAATGCTGCAGCCCATTCTCCCAATATGACAGTCACTCCCAAGACTGACTGAGAAAGGGGATAGGACCGAGGCTGCTGAAACACATGTTCTTTGGCAGTGGGGCCATGCAGCCAGGTTAGACCAACCACCCATCTGCTGATAAGATAATTGGAAATTCGCAGTTGAATTTAAAGAGAAGCAAAGAAGAACTGATGCGAAGTGTCTCAGAACACGGGATCTTTATTTACTTGAAGATAAACTAGATAAAGAATTAACTATCTAAGAAAAGCCTTCCACCTAGATAAAAGAGGCTCTAGTGATAAAGGGGACTCTCAGGCACACAGAACAGGAGGTTTTCTAGGGTGACCAATTATCACAGTTTGCCATTGTGGGGAGGGTGTTCTCAAGACTCTAGGCTCTTAGTGCTAAAACTGGGGAGAGTTGGTCACCTCATTGCCAGCATCACTCAGGCGGTTAGGGCCCTGTGCCAATTCCATACTCTAGGGGACCCTATCCCAGCTCTCTTCCAGCCATGTATTTGCCCATAGCCCCAGGAGGCTTCACAGGGTAGGGTGATGTAGCAACTCGGAACCTTCTCCCCATTCTCCAGTTCACTGCCAGAATCCAGAATGCCCAGCCCTAAAGCCCCAGGTGGGCTTCCGGAAGGATGAAACTCCTCTTCCAGGTCCCGGAGGCACAAGACAGGGAAGAGGAGAGAGAAGTGGGGCAGCAGAAGGCCTCCTGCTTGCTTTAGGACCCTTTCTCCCAGCCATGGAAATATCAGGATACTATACTTTGCAGGGCATGTGTTTAATGGTTAAAATCTCATGCCAAGATCTAACATATTCTGGTACTCAAGGACACCAATTGAAAAGATGATTGAATAAACAGAAATACCTAAGTAAACTTAAGACTGGTTAATTTTTTTTAAGTGCTAGAATTAGAATTTTATTATGGAAGCATCCACAGTATTGTGTTTAAAAACTTAGAAACACTTTAATAGGTATCAAATTATAAAGGTCATGAGGAAAAGAATAAATATCAAATTTTTACCATATTTTTTGCATCATTTAACAATATGCTTATTTTTTTCCTTATCTCTGTTAATGCTTCTAAATCTTTTCCTTTGAAGTGAAAGCTCTTGGTTAAGTTGGGCTATATATCTTACTATTAAAGGAACGTGTTTCTATGGATTGCCATAAAACCAATCATATATCCCATCAGGTTTTATAAATAACTTCGTTCAGAAATGTACAAATCTTATTAAAGGAAGCAATTATATCTTTTAAAGTTGTTGGTACTATGCAGCCTTTCACAGTAATGGATTATGCAGGGGTTTTTGTTTCTTCATTTGCTCTTAATATCAGATGAATGATTCATGATCTATGTCTTATTGTCAATTCTTAGAAAGGCATTTTATTAATGAATAATAAATGTTGGGCTTTCCACCAAATTCAAAAATGATTCTAGACAGAAGTAACAATTGAAATTTAAAATAACAACAGTAAGAAACATCTCAAGTCACTAGTAGAAAGTCTTACTACTAACAGTTTCACAGCTTTGCCTTCCTAATGGGAAATGACATTTCATTTTAATTTTTCAATGCTATAGATTCATTTTCATTTTTGAGGTTTTCTTTCCAATCTTTTAGTTCAATTAAACATCCACTGGGCAGGTAAACGCTTCATTTGTTTTTGTTCTCTAAGAACAAAACAAATGAGGCCTGGTTTTGAAGGCTGATGCACAAATTTCATCAAATGAATCAGTCAGTGCATTACCATTTAGCAATCGAAAGAGGTTTCTCCAGTTAATTGTTAGATTATCTGTTCACTGGCATAATATTGCCCTTCTGCACTGGGCAATAGGAAAGCCATAAGGATGCTCCAAAGATGCTAAAAGGCATGAGTGGGAAAACACTGTAATAAAATCAGCCCATAAAATTAGAAAAAGACATGTAAGGACCATTTAACAACAGTAAAATATAACAAAGTTTGTAGGAACTTTAGAGGGTGGCCTAATTGCAATCAATCTTATTGTAGAAACTGTATACATAAATTAAGTCTATGTCAAATAAATACATTTTAGGTCATAGTTTGTCACCTTGATCCACTCAACATTTTCATGTTCAGAGAAAGTGAGAAATTATTCCACAGTATTAACATAAGGTAAAACATACTGACATCCCCAAGACACAGTAGGAGTAACTGCAAATAGCGTTTAATTGTCCATATTCCCTGACTTCTCTTACCTCCAAAATAATAGGTGCCACCTGAATAAATCTTCTCATGCCACAGGGAGAGAGTAGCAGAGGCCACCTGGCCATCCACCACCACACTCAGATGATTCCTTTTGGCAGATAAGGAGATGGAATGCCACTGCCCATCATTTAATCCACCCCCTAGGGGAGATAAAAATCAGTTAAAGGAGATACCTAGCAGCAGTGAACAGTATAAGTAGTTGATTAGAAACAGCTATATACACATCACTAGATCAAGTACAACACTCACATCTATTAATAAAAGAAAATTTAAAAAAAGAGAGGAAAAGGAGGCAAGTGGGAAATCAGCACTCTCTACGGAAAAAATAGGGGTTCATTATCTTCTTTTTCAGGGCTCCAGTAAAGAACAAAATTCCCAACTTTGAACAATCCTAAATAGTTAAAAACTTTCAATTATTTGGCATAGACTAATTTTCAGCTTTCATCAAGTAATTTAGCTCTTAAGGGGAGGGGTTTGGGAAGAGCACAGATACTTTCCAAAATTCTAGGTTATTTCCAGTAAGATGATTTATCTGTTGTTTTACACTTTCATGTAATCAATCATATTTTATAATATTATAGTAGAATATTTAACAAAGTATATCAAGTCAATCATTACAATAATATTTGAAGAGACTATAATGAAAATTGCCAAGTTTACTGATACGATGAAAAGTTTAAATATAAAGCAGTGTGTAAAACCATATTTACAGAGTTGATCCTCAGAATTTGCAGATTCCTTTCTGCAAATTTACCTACTTACTGTAACTTATTTATAACCCCCAAATCAATACTTGAAGCACTTTTGAAATCATTCACAGAAAAGCAGAGCAGAGAAAAATTTGAATTGATTGATACACATGTTTATAGCTGATGTCAAATGAGGTTATACTTCCTGTTTCAGTTCTCAGATGTAAACATGTGTTTTCACACAGTTGTGTTTTTTGGTGACTTTGCCATTGGAAAGGACCCCAGGCATAGTGAGGTAATACTGCCTAGTGTTTCTAAATGAAGAAAGCCTTTGATATACCTTCACATCACATGTTTTAGATAAGCTTCATTCAGGAATGAGTTATATTTCTGTTAGCCGTGAGTTCAATGTTAATGACAACAATATATATTAAGGTGTCTTTAAACAGAATCACACACTAAACAAGATTATGTATTGATTGGCTGACAAAAGTATTGTGATAGGAGCCTTAGGAGCAATGGTTCAGTATTTACTAAGTCAGTGTTCACATCAAGTTTATTAAACATAACCATTGTGAGTAATAAATATCAACTTTCCATATACAGTTCTAATTATATTCCTAATTTTTGTATAAATATGGGAAAGAACAGAAAGAAAATTTCCCTACAAAAAGATCCCAGTAATTTTTGCATGAAGGTGAATTGTGGTTGTTTTTAATCATTTTTATATTTTTCTATATTTCCCAAGTTTATATATACAATCAAAAATTGCTATAACCAAAAATCAAGGTTTTCTTATCCCCTCTAAGAAACAATCTCTAGTCCCTCCTAAGGTGGCCCCAGGGTCATGAATCTATGAGATGGTGTAGTCATTCCCTGTCAAAGGGAATTAAATCTGCAAGGGCTCTGTGATTGAAAATTCAGCAGACAGGTGGGATTTAAAGCACCTCTGCACTGGATTTACCAGTATTTGTTACATCCACTGAGTATTCAACTCTGTATGATTTTGCGGATTCAATTAGTAAACAAAAATATGAAGACTCAATGAGATATGGAAGTCACAGGCCTCTCTCCTGCTATTATATGCACTTTCTTTATTTCCCCACCTATTTTTGACCACAAGCTTTCCAACAGAAAATGCACAGAAGCTTCCTTACAGCCTTTGAGCTCTTTGCCCTGGACTCATTTAGTGTAACACAAGTCCCATCGTAGGCACTGAAGCTCATTTTTACATTACATTCATGAAGCAAAACAGAGTTCCAAAGACTCAACTCTGGTTTGGTTTGTAAAAGATAATGAGAAAGACCTGAAAGCTGAAAAATAAAGAATGTAGGTTAGATACTTTTAGACATATATTCTAAAAGTAGACTCTGAAATAGACAGCTGAGTTATGTAATCCCTGACGGTATGAGATTGGACTAAAATAAAACAAATGTCCCAGATTTGTCATCCAATGCTTCCTTTAAGAGGATGCATTGAGAGTAAAAATCCTTGTACGGAGTTTTGTATCACACACAGACACTTCCCACGCCCTCTGCCTCACCACGTGTCTCCTATCATCTCTCTCTCAAAGCGTGGATACGCCCATATACATGACTCTACTCTTATTATTTCATTCTAGGCTTTCCTGGTCTAGGACAGTGCTTCTCAAACTACCTGTGGTGACGAACATAACAATACAATAATAACAATAACAGTTTTGTTGGACTATTATTTATAACAGGTATTGTGTGACTTATATGCATTATGTCATTTAGCCTTCAACAGTGCTATTATTATTCTAATTTTAAATATGGAGAATATGAGCCTCGAGGAGGATAAACAAATCAGCCAAGGTAGTATCCAGCTGGTGAGCTGATTCCAAAACCCACACTGGTCTCTGCCTGCAGGACAGGCAGTCCCTGGATTTTCTTGCTCATGTTAAACAATTAACTTTGAGACTAACAGCTAGGAACTGGCCCAACACTCTCAGTGAGGCGTCGGTGGTGTGAGTAGTTGGCTGCCACTCAGAGCCAGGCCTTAGTGTTCTCCTGTTGAACACAATCCCAGAATATCAAAATCAGAAAAAGTTACTCTGTCACCACAACAAAATGGGACCCAAAAAAATCAACACTACTTTGTAATTTTTCTTGCCTAAGCATAGACAAAAGCAAGACTGCTGTGAAAACCACAAAAATACCACATTCCTTTCCCAGATAATATGCAACTCATTACATTTATATACTTCTTTAGCCTTATTTCACTCGTCCATCTTTCAAGATAAGATTTACAAAGATACCTAATCATACAATTACCCTCACTTTCTGGCAACTTTTAATCTAGAGCAATTTTCCACTTCCTTGAAACCTCTCCCAAATCAGCTAACACAACCCCAAATCCTATAATAAATCATCCTTAACACCTTTGTATTGAGACACCCCCATGTTTCTCCAGGGTATGTGTCCTTGTTGCAATCAGCAGTAAAACCAGCTTGTTTGATTACAGCTGTGATCATTGTGGTCACTGGGTGGAAAGCACTGACAACTCCAAATGGAATCACGGAAGGATGGAATAATAAACGGAAGTGTTTGCAATCACAGCTAGTCAAAGAGAACAGGATTGTTTACCAGAAATCTCTCCCTCTCCTCCCCCTCTGGCTCTTCTTTCTCTTACCCTCTCTTTTTCGTATGCTCTCAGTCTCAAACCAAATGAACACACAAAATATAGCAGAAGGAAAAAGGTTTATATCTGTTCCTGTATATCTGTTCCTTACATCTTCTGGTAGCACTCCTAAATTGCGATAGAAATATTGTGACAGCTTGACCACCATCACTCTCTCATAAGACTGTAAAAGGCATCCACGAAGTGAGATGTATAAAGAAAAAAGAAGCCTGACGTGTAGGGTGGGGTCTTCACAAAGGTGCAGAAGGCATTCATACACAGGCTATTACCCAAGGAGCAACTGAAGTGTTTGGCCAGTTTCCACATATCTTTCAGTGCTCTGAAACAGTGCCAGAAATCCCTTCATCCACTAACTATATCCACTAGCCAGGACTGAAGATCCAAATCACCAGATAGCTCTTACCAAGATAAAAGAAAATGTGGAGCTCATTGTACTAATTACTTTAAGAAAAAATGAGAGTTTAAGGGAGTGACAGGGTTACAATCTGAAAGGGTAGAAATATTCTAACAGTAAAAGAAAGAAGGAATAAATAAAGGCTTCTGCTGGGTGAGGTAAATCAAGAGTGCTGCTCTGCTGCCAGCGCCAGAAGAATCACAAATGCCTAGTAAATGAAAAATGCAGAAACATCTCATATTCTGCAAGCCTGCATCTGTCAGGCCTTGCCCTTGGGAGCAAGAAGTTTGTTTATAGGCCTGATATTCACCTTTAGGGAAAAGCAGCAGCAGAAATGCTAAAATCGCAGCAGAAATGTTAAAATTACAGCAGAAATCTCAAATCTGACAATAATTTGTTTTAAAGAGGAAAATACTGCTATACAATATAATACCATATAACAATATAAGTATTGTGTGTTAGGTTTTTGATGCCATCTGAATGATCTTTGCTTTGATATCTATAAAAGTGATAAAGACTGACTATATTTTGCATCATGAGGGATTTTATAGTAGTGCTAATATATATTTTTTTATTTGGACTAATATATTATCTTTAATATTTAAAAATGATACAGGCTGACATATTTTCAAAGAATTTCAAGTGACAATTGGCAAAACTGTACATTAAAATTCTAGCCTGATAATTCAAGCATTTGCGCAATTCATTTCTTCCTCAACACAATTTAATTTTGATTCCATTGTAAAAGATAAATTTTTTTAGTTTTTTAAACATATAAAACTAGTAATTTATATCTCTAGAAGCTAAGAAAAATTGAGCCATCCTTTTATAATGGAAAGATTTAGTATAGTATGATACTAATCTACCAATAAATAATTGGTTCTCTTTAAAGAGTCACTATAATACATTTTGACAACTGATTTAGTTATTGAACACTGACATGTGAAACACGTGGAAAGTCTTTCCCTGTGAGAGGCAAGATGGCCACCCACTCAACTACTCTTTAAACAGTCTACTACAAATGCAAAATGTCCTTGCCTCACAGAAACTAGCAAAAATTAATATTTTTTTAAGAAAAGAAAAATTAGGAGTAGGGGAGTTGGTAAATAAAAGCCTACTTGTATTATTATCTGAAGTGTAACAATTTTTTACATTGATAGTCATGTTTAGTCTAGGCTCCTTATTATTAGCTATGGAAACAATCACATTAAGTCATATGATGTCATAATAGATTATATTGTATATATATTTAAACATTAATTTAGAGATTTTTAAATCATTCAGAGTATTCTGTACAGACTTACACCTAGTAATTTATTAAATATAAATGCTTGTAAAGAATCTGCGTCAAAGGGCTCACTACAGTAACATTGTTCTGAAGCAGTTTCTTTAAAAATGTTGAAAATTAGGCTATGAATATAACCACTTCTGAGGATGTCAAATAAATCACAATAAACTACACATTAATAGCAGACTTGCATTTTTAGGCCCTCATTTTAGAGAACCTACTAATTATTAACATGACACTGATTTATTTCCTTTGTCAAGCCTGCAAATCTACCACATTTTGAGTATCACATTAAAAAATCACAGCAAAGTACCTCTTAAAAATTATAATTAATATTGAACTTTCAGCTCCCACATTTGAACTGCAGTTATAGACGAACAACACAAAAAGATATATAAAGACAATGCATTTGTGTATCCACTTGTACACTTGCTTTTCTTATATTTAGTTTCTGACTACATTTTAGCTTTTTTCCCTCTCTTAGTTATAGCCTATTAATTTTGGTCAGAGTTCACATAGAGGAGTAGTGCAATGGCATCTTTAAACTGTTTTTAAAGATCGTTTATTAAATTGATGTAGCAATTTACCCCAACATGACCTGCAGTTGCTTTACTCTGATGTTATCCCATATACATATGAAAATGTGATAGAGATTCCTTGTCAAAAACTATATAATTTTAATGAAGAGACAAAAATATCCTTCACCCAAAGCACTGACCTAAATTAGACATTAATTTTCCAGACACTCATATAGTTTCCTTAATTATATTACTTCGAATCATTAAAATTGTACCGTATTGCCTGGAAGTGGAGAGAATTATATTTGGCGCCCAAATGAGGAGCTTTGCACGAATCTTCTCATCCTCCCAAAATATATCCAACTCTGTGCAGACACATCAGCCAGTAAAGTTGCTTTAAGTACTTAGGCACTACAACACTGATATAGATATACAGATACAAGAAAGACCTCCGTTTGTCTCACAGACCAGGCAACACTAACAGCTATGTTAGACAAAGCCTAGTTTTCCGCTGAAGACACCTAGTAAAGTTTTGGGTCCACTCCAAAGTCCTTCACATTTTTCCCAAAAAGCATTTCCTCAGCATATGTTGATTTACCTGGAGCGGGCGAGGGGGTCACAGAAGAAAATTTCTATTTCCCTATAAGTATCATTTTGGTTAATAAGAACTGCTAGTGTTGGAGCCATATTTAAAAGGAAATTAGAAGCAAGTTCCTCTAAGAAAGAGTACTGATAATCTTATTAACTCAAGTATTCATTTATAAAACAAATATTAATTTTTTGGTTATGCATAAAATTTTATGGAGAAAGGACAGAGGAATAATGAAATCTTCCATATGCTTTGCCTGCGGGAATGCACTTATTACCTGCTGTGACGTCACTGGGTAATTTTCCCGGCTGGAAGAGATTCAGCTTAAGTTTTCCATCTTTAAGAAAGAGGAGGAGACCCCCTGAAACCAGATGAAGTTCACTGAATAGCAGAAGCCCTGCCTTGTTCCAGGTTCGAAATTGAAAAGCAGCAGAAACCTCATCCTCCCCGGAAGAGCCCGGCAGTGCTAAGTAACTCCTGGGGCTGAGAAAAGTCACGGGCACAGACTGTGGTTGTGAACAAGAAAATGACACATTTCCCTGAGAATAAAGTAAAAGAAAAAGCTTTAAGAATGAGTCACATCACCTCAGCAATAGAAACTGAAATATTCACATGAAAATTCAAATGCTTATCCTACATCTTAAAGGTTCTTCAAATCCAGAGATATTATGGTCAAGCAAATTTCTCCCTGGGTTTTTCTAGGTAAAATTCTTTTCTCCCCATTGCTCAACCTTTACAGAGGTGTCTAACTCAATGTGATTAAAGTCAATAAAAATTTATTCCAGTCAACTCTTCAATTTTATTTTTATTTTTTATTTATTTTCATTTATTTTATTTTATTTTAGGCAAGGCAACCCTTCATTGACCTCACAGATTGCAAGGACCTTATCAGCTTACAATCCCTTATTTTTTATTTTTTATGCCTACAGTACTTGGTCTTCCTAGGTGGTTGGTCTCCTATGCAAGTACTAACCAGACCTGACCCTGCTTCGCTTCCAAGATCAGACAGCATCGGGCTTGTTCAGGGTAGCATGGCTGCAGACTATTTTTTTAAAAACTTTAAAAAAATAGTTTTATCGAGAGTCAATTCTTTATTTTGATCTTTAACTTGGCTTTCTCTTCCCCATCACTTCACCCCTTTGCTGCCTTTGGCTTCTAAGCCACTCTATAACACAGTTTATCATTTTTTTGTCCATATTTTTTCATATTTTTCTCTGTTCCCATGGAGTTATATATATATATATATATATATATATATATATATATATATATATATATACACACACACACACATATATATGTATATATATATTATATAAAAATATATATATATTTCAGTTATATGTTCAGTTTATGCACTTAAATATATGTTTATAAATACATATACTCATACACTGAGTATTTGTTTATAGAAATAGGAGCCATGTTTTATGCCATTTACGATTCTATCACTAAAATATACCTTACAGAAATTCTTTTGTTATCTGACATAAACCTAATTTCTTCTTTTTATTGACTGCATAATTACTGTGTGAGTGTTCAAATTTTCACTCAGTGAAAATAACAGTTTTCCTGTTCATGTGTGTGCACTTTCCAGGTTTTGCCTCTCCCAACAATGCTGTCATAAATAACTCTGCATGCTTTTACATGTACTGGTATTTTCAGTTCTACAGAAGGAAGATCTAAAGAGAGAACTACATGTACCTATATGTTTTAATAAATATTTCCAGCTTCTTTTTCAAAAATAAAAAGGTAAAATATTCCCCATTTCTACCAGTAATATATGAGGATATCCTTTTCCTCACATCCTTGGCAGAAATAAGTATTATGGACCTTTTAAATTTGTATGAATTCAATGACAAAATGTCAAAGTAATATATCATTCTTATTTATCTTTCATTTAGCTGACTAATAGTGAATCTGAGCAAATTTTTTAGTTTTTCGCTCTTTTGGACTCGCTTTCCTTAGAATGGTCTGCATATCCTTTGTCTATTTTTAATTTTTCCTGTTTTTCCTTTATGTTTTACATTGGACACTACAATGTACAATGTACTATTTATATTCTTTTTTTAAACTACTTTTGTCTTTTTCTTATCATTATGCTTTTGTCATCAGTCATCAGATATATGTGTATTATTTTTCATCTAGTGGTTTAAAAATAGATCTTCAAGATACATCAGATTGCATAAATTTTCATTAAAATACTATATATGAAAAACTATTCTGCTATTAGAATAAAATACATATTTAAGGATTAAAAAAAACACTTAAAATCTGAATTATTTAGAAAGAATTAAGCATGTTCCTGAACATGCTTCAGAAATAAAATGTTTTTATTTTTCCTGAAAATAATTTAAAAAAAATATTTTCTCCAAATACAGATTTGAAAAGTCAATGAAATCAACTTTACTTAGGAGAATACACATTGAAATCATACCATTGGGTCTTTAGTTAAACAAAAGTTTTTGGTTATATTGTAATTCTGTTAGAAGTGAATTAGCTTTCATTATGGACAAATGACTTGTCTTAATGAATAGAGTAACAAAAAGTTGAAAAGTAAACTACACTAACCCATAATGTAAAGGCAATTATGAGACTAACCAACCTAGTACAAATAAAAACATGTAGCAGCTGCAAGTTGGTCACATGGTTCACTTGGACAGCTGCCTGCTGCCCTGAAAGCAGCAAATCCTCTTGCCAATGAAAAGTGGGTATTAGCTGCATGAGCAGTTTCTGGAAATTCATTTTGCCAATTGAACACACACATCAATATATCTATAATATTTTTATTTTTATTTTAAATCATTTTCCCAATTCTAAAAAAAATAAAATTTCGCTGATTGTATATTCATGTAAATACTATCAATTCACACAAAAGAATTTGGAATAAAATATTTCATAAACAATAAATATTTCCATGATGTGCTTTAGAATTTGTAGATACAACATGAGCTTAAATTTACATATTGAATTTTGAACAATTAAGGAAATATATTCAAATAGATATGTGTGTGTGCATGCATTTTTCTATCATCAAGTTAAACTGAAAACCATGTTTCCCAGAATCTCCTTTCTTCTCTGGTTCTGGTTAAAAGTAGCCAAAAAGGGAGCCTTTCTGATATTTGAGATAGAAGAGGAACACCAGCAATTTTCCTCCGGAGGTTTTTTTGAGTGCATGTGTGTGACCTTGCACAGTGAAGAATGGCCACAGAGAAGCTGGTTCCAGTTTGCCCTGGCTCTCCTACACTCTGCTCCGTCTCTTCTTCCTGACAGCTGGCCTCCACTTTCCAATTCCTCCGGCAATTGTTAAGTGCCAAGTTCTAAAACAGATCCCTTATTCATAAAATTCATAGTTGTGCTGCTTCCCTGACTGGACCCTGACCAATACGGTTATCTTTAAATTCTTAGAATTAGAATATAATGCAGCCTGACCAATACTGCTATTGGTACAGGTTGGCAACTGCAATGTTGTATCAGCCTATTAATTTCTTTTATTTGCTATGAATGACCATTGCAAAATAAAAGTTTACCAAAAGCCCCTCTAATATATACATGGATGTTATCTGATTCCAGAAACTCAGTATGCTTGTTTAGAGTTTGTCAGGGAATAGCTTTTTTAAAAAATTACTGGGCAAAAGAAATTAGGAGTGAGAGTAATAATGTAATAATATCACAACAGAATTAAATTATCAAGTGTACAAAAAAAAAACCTGCTTTACTTCATATAAAAAAAATCATGCCTTGTGAATTATAATTCCTTTAGATAGAATTAATCACCTATGCATATTGCCAAGCAGAGGAAAGTTTTAAAAGAACAAAAGTAAATTCTAAAACATCCAGCATCCAAATGGTCCAACATGGAGCAATTTTATCATGTGGAAAAGCTGCATAGTTTTTACTATTTCCCTCACATGAAGACTCTCTTACCGTAGTGATGATCTGTGGTTTTTGATGCTTGGCCAAATTAATAATATCCACTCCATTATAATAGAGATTTTCTAAACACCCATGAAAATTTTTATGCAAGAATGATGCTGATTTTCCAGGTACTGGAATCCCTCCGAAGCTGATCTTAGAAAGAAAAATGGCATCAATAATATTGTTTAGTGATTTTCTGATAATCTACTTAAATAGTTATGATTAGCAACTGTAGCTATAATCATCACATAGATCAATTTTTCAACACTCTACACTGCCATATTATTCATTTTAAATGGAGTTTTTAAATTAAGATACATACTTTAAAACAAATTACATGCATTCTGTTTTAATCTACATTAGAGTTTGATTATTCTTACAAGTTGCTAATCACATTTGGATTTGATGTTTAGTAATAGATGAATAAAAACACATCTTTCTATCCACTGTTATCTTGATCTTTTTAATAATATAACCAATTGTGACACCTGATTTTATATACATTTCTCACACACAATGATATTTGTGCATTTGAATTGATTGTTAATGAATTAATTAATCTATACATTGCTACAGCCTCTCCATAAATCTGTACTTTGGGGGTGTCCCATAGCACAAAAAAAAATCATACCACATAATTTATATTATTTGTTATAATTAGATCTCTTGGAGATTTTCTAAATATGACATTCTGACAACTACCTATTTCAGGTAAAAAAGATGATCTCTCTCTTCATAATAATAAATTAACATATGATGAGAAAGAAGACTCAGTAGCATAAGCCCAAATATGCTGCTGTGAGCTATGTCACCTACGGGAAACACTTCATCAGGATTTTTACGCTTATTGTGTATTTTCTTTTGCTAGGCTAAATCACATATATATATCATAAAACTTGTATTAATTGAAACATAATTGTCACACCTCATAATCAAGATCCAGGTAACTAAATTCCCCTTGGGTGTGAAAATACTCCCTGTGCTCATCCACTGTAAAGTTGACTTGTTTGCCCAAGCGCTGGATGAGCACAGAATGCCAATGCTGATCATCCAGCAGGCTGCCCAGGTTGAGACTGATCAGGGCATGTGTAGAGGGCAGGTTAGCATCACCTTAAAAGAGAAAAAAAATTACAGCACCATTATTCTCAGTCTAAAAAAAAAGTTTTTCTTTTGTGGGCCAACGTCTTTCATGATAATTATAGTCTGCTTCCATGCATTCCATCTAAAACACTAGTTTTGATTTACCTGAAGTTTGAATATAATATTCTTTCAACCTTGCTGTAATTTCTTCCACTATTAATTCTTTTTATTAGCATTACCTATCACATGCTTATTTTCAATATAAATTTTATCTTTGCTACAACCTCATTATTTTTACTACCTTAATATTTTTCAATGACCCATCTCTTTTTACATGATGTTAAGAAATAGCTATGTAGTTCTACTGACACGATGTAAAAAACACTAAATAAAGGTCTTAAACTATTTGCAAAATATGAACCATTCTTACATGAAAGTACAATATTGGTATATATGTCCTTGAATCTGGAAATAAGGCACCTTACTTGTTACAAGATAAGCTATAAAAACAAAAAATTACTGAAGTGAAAGCTAAATGACCAGATTTTCAAGAATTTCACCAAATAGTTTTACCTGAATTAATAAGTAAAAAGAGCTTTCCTCTTCTTAATTCCAGTGTGATGTGATCTCCACTTTGCCCTTCCCTGTGGAGTAGAATCCCATCACTCTGCATGGTTTTAAATTTCAAAGAAATAATATTCTTTATTGGGCTCAGGGATTCTTGGTCAAATCTGTAGAGAAGGGAACTTTTTCCATCAAGATTAACCACCTCTGATTCTAGAGACAAAGATATTAAAAGTCATTCTAAGGATAAATATGCTTTTCATTAAGCATTTTAAATGTCTATATAGAGGGAAAATATCATACATACACAGATACAGTATAGTTCAGCTCTAAGCTGTTCTTTTTAATTCCATTTAAAAAAAGAAAATAAGGGGAAAAAGGGTTATAAGCAATATTCATAAAACCACTTTGTGTACTCCATTATCGATATTTTTTAATGGTGTTTTTGAAATTTTGAAGTTAAATGTTTTTTTTTTTGCTCCTGAAAAAGTGGCTATAATATTTCAAAATTCTTCTATATATGCTATATATAAAGGAGATCCTCATACAAATAAACACATATACATCAGACTCATCAAATGCCACTTCAAATAAATATTAAACTGACCTTTTTGATTTGTTTAATTTTATTATTTTTTATGGCTAAGTAATAGTGTTTAAGAGCAATGTTATTGTCTGTCTTCTCAAGGGCATCGTTAAAAAGACGTTCACTTAATGACATTATAAGGGCTGTTCTGCATTTGTGTCACACCTGTGACATTGACATGTTTTTTCAGCTTTCAGACAGTGTCTTATCTACTCATTGTCAAGATCACTTCTATTCAGTTCATCTGAAAAAAAGGTGTCATGTAATACCGGTAATATAACAGTTCATCTGTCAAAATCAGTTGCACCCTGAACAACAGACACAATAAAAGAACTCATAATACTCAGAAAGCCTACCAGTGTTTTCTACATTTCACAAGTCAAAGATTTTTTTAAGGCAATTACCCTCAAGAATGCATTTATGTAATAAATTAAGAGGGCATGGAAACCCAATAAAATATGAAACTATTTTTCAACTGGCTAGCTGACTTCTCAAAGAAATTGCATTACAGTTTACTCATCTTGTTTCATTTGACAATGTCATTACATTTACTTGTATGCCCAAATATGCATTTCATTCAGATTATCCACCATAGTTAATGTGAACTATTCATATTCACCACCACCAATTTTTTCAACTATTTTATACAGCTATCTTTTGAAATTTCAAAGGTTTGATTTTTCCACATCTTGTTAATGTGCTTATAAAAAATTCATTCACCAAGTACACATGAATAAACATTGCATTCTGTAGAAAGAATAATGTTAACCAAACAATTATTCCTTGTTATATAGCTGAATAAATGTACATGGTAAAAACATAATTTTGTGTCAAATACAAATAATGTCTTCTATGATTATTAGATTGCAATAAATTAAGAAAAATTCCAGTAAGACAGACTTTAAATGCGAACACATTTGGAGCAATGCAGTTATCTTCGAGTTAATATGTCGCTTAAAGGCAACCACTGTAATAATGATTTTATTTTAGATAAAGTCTATTTTTGGAATTAGCTACCTAGAGGATTTCTTTTCCAGGAAAGGTTTAGTCTGTGTTACTTTAGCCTACTATTTCTTTTTTTAATCTTCTTCGCTATTGTTGTTATTACACTTGTAATGTCATGTTAACCTTTCATGGCACCTAAAGCTTTTATACCTGAAATGTTTCCATCAGCAAAATGGGATAGTGAAAAACATCAGACAAATGATGACTAAAGCAATGGCATATTGTTTTGTGTTTTAAACCAAAGCCACTTGCCATTTCCTCTCATTTTTGCCTATTTTCTTCTTACTTCACAGGTACAACATGAAGTAATTTGATTCAGTCATTTAACAAATATTTATTTAGCCTATCATGTTCAAAGTACTATGATGGATGCTGAGATTAAAAAAAATAAGTGACCAACACAAACATGGCCTCTGCCCTTATAGAGCTTACTTATACTCAGTGAAGATGAATGATAATTACCAAGTGAACAAATAAGTTCATAAACCATTCAAGACTATAACAGGCATTCTGATCAAGGTAAAAAGAAGACTGAGGTCACATTCGTTAAGGTGGTTAACAAAACTCAGCTCTTGGGTCTAGAAGCCTGATATGGTACTAAAGTAGACCTAATCTATAAGCTTCCTATTCTCCATGCTCTTTAAGTCTAATATTTGTTCCCATGAACTAGAAGTACTCTTAGAACATTTAATTCCAATAGGCATAGACATTCTCCCAATACATTCTCTCCTTCACTGCTGTAAAAGGAAGCTCTGAGGATTACTGAGAAACTACAGGGATAGTCCATAATTTGGCTCTCAGGAGGAGTAAATGGTAGTGAGAGAGAAGCTGGCCTTGACAAAAAGGGCCTGAAAGCAAGAAAGTAGTGAAGTATGGAAATCAATAAACTGGCTGCAAACACGTTACAGATTCATAATACCCATGTGGGGGCAGGGGTAAGGTGGGGGAAGCATAATTCAGAATGCGAGTATAATGTCAGAAAAGAAAAACTTCAAGTTACATACATGCAACATATATATATACAAGGATTCTCAAAAAAAAATATTCAGATGATTCCTAACAGTTTTACTTTACAAAGAAAACTCCTAATAGCTCTAAGTCAGTTATTAAAAAATATTTATACAACATACCTGATATATAAAAAGCATACACTTTTAAACAATCACAAAACATTGAGTTATGACTCATGAACTTAATAATATAAAAATCAGAAACGGTCTAAAAAAGCTAATTTTTTTTGAGAGAGAGAGAGTGGGAGCGCACAAATTAGCATTTGAATTCAATGTAACATCGTCAGCACCTTGCATTATAAGGATGCTGGTGGAAGAGATAGGTACAGAGCAGAGATCCCCAATCCTTTTGGCACCAGGGACGGGTGCTCCTATGAGAATCTAATGCCTAATGATCTGAAGTGGAGCTGAGGTGGTGATGCTAGTGCCAGGGAACAGCTGCAAATATAGATGAAGCTGCATATGCTGGCCTGCCACTCACCTCCTGCTGTGTGGCCCAGGTCCCAACAGGCCAAAGACCGGGACTCCTGATATAGAATTTCTCTTGAAAATAATCTTATTACTGTTTACAAAAATTAGAAAAACTGAAAATAAATCAAAGGCATAATTTCACATCCTTTCAATGTCATAATGGAATATTTTCTAACAGGACCATCTAAAGATTATTTAATTCTAAGCAAATTAATAAAATAAAAGTCTGATTTTACTATTAATTACTGACTAGGGCCAGACTCTATCAAGTTACATGTTAATTTGTAGATTTTTTTTTCTCCAGTAGAAATGCAAATAACTTCTGTCTGGTAGAAAATACATGCCCCTAAGTTGTGTTTTTTTATTGTCCTGATGGACATTAACCATTTGGGTACTTAACCTGATACTAGTAACCCAATGTTATTTTTTAGATTCCTGTATGCACTCAGTTTCTTGAATTTTCTTTGGATTAGCTTTATCATTCTTCTGCTTCCTTTATTAATGAATCAAATGCATCTTTGATGTGTATGTATTCTGCATTTGAATAAGTTATGTTTTTATGTTTTTAAAATTTTTACTTTTAACACCACTAACTTAAAAACTGCACTCAGACTTTTAATCATTGACTGGAAAAGGAACATTTCAAGTCTTAGCCATCACTGGTAACGTTTGCAGTGAATTTATTTTCACTATTTCACAAAGATTTTCAGATTTTGAACTCTAAAAGAGCACTGCCAACACAAACACATTCTCATAAAAGAAAGAGTTCAGATAATTTATAACAATATTTCTCTACACTGAATCTGGATATATACCATTAATAAAATTAATACAACTCAATAATTTATCTGAAAACACTAAATTAAGCATCCAAAATAACATTAATATTTAAATTAACAGTCAATGATACATTTATTCTTATCTTTTGTCAAACACTCTGGGAAAAGAATCTTTTGTACACAGTTGAATTACATAAATATAAAAGTATAAGTATTAGAAAATTGACAATAGGGAAAATTGAGAATCAGAACTTAACAAAATTTGTGTCAGTAAGAGACGTATAGTCCAAAGATGTACAAGAAGATGTTACTTGATTAAAAGGAATAATTATTTCTCTAATTGTAAATTTCTTCATTAGCATGCTGATTAACAGAGGTTATATTTTGATGATTGGATTATTATCAGTATTAATAACATGGCCCTTCTCTACTCTGGCTCACTGTGGGGAGGAACTCTGATTTTTTAGTAACAAGTTACAAACTATTCTGACAGTCACCTACTTTAGCCTAACCCCCTTTTGAGCCATTTTAGGTAATGTATATGGTATTATAGTTTAGCCTGGTTGTTAAGACAACTAGTCTGTGCGGGCTTGAACCTTCACCTTACCTTACACAAGTGAATGAGTTTCTTATTGTTACTGTGACAAATGGCCACAAACTTGGTCAATAAAACAAGACAGATTTACTATTTTACAGCTTTGGAATTCAGATGTCCTAAAATCAAGGTGTTGACAGGGCCTGTTTTCCTTCTGAAGTCTCTGGAAGATCATCCCTTTCTTTTACTCTTCCAGCTTCTAAATACAATCTGCATTCCTTGGTTTGTGGCTCCTTCCTTCATGTGCAAGACCAGTATGACAGCATCTTCCCATCATTCACGCTTTCTCATTTTTGCTTTTGTAGTCACTTCTCTGACTCTGATCCTCTCACCTCTGAAAGGACCCTAGAAAATCCAGGATAATCTCCCCATATCAACATCCTTAATATAATAACATCTATGTGTCCATGTCATATAATGTAACATATTTGCAGGTGACAGGGCATTACTTTATCACAGCAAGCTACTCAATGTCTTAATCCCTGTTTCCTCAACAGTAACATGTGAACAATAGTATATTCTTCATAGGATTGTTGTGTGAATGTATGTCTGCATAATTTTTTGGAAGAGTTGCTGATATATAATTAGAATTCAATAAATATTAGCTACTATTAATGCTAATACAATTATTTATTATTAGATAAAATAATAAAAGCGGCCTCTTTAAAAAATAATGAATTTCTGAAGTGTACAAGAAGTGCTCAGTTATCAATGTCATTGCCAGGTTATGCAGCAGAAATGATTTTGAGCCATCTGTGGGTTCTGTGGCTTTTCCTCTGTCTGTCAGTGAATGCCTGAGCTGATTCACCATGGCAATTGTCGGTGACCTGAATCCTCCTCAGCGAATACCTCCATCTCAAATCTTCCCATTTATAGCAGGAATCAAGAAAGAAGAGACTCACAAAGATTGTGGGCCTACTCTCATATCAATTCTCCCTGTGACCCCAGGAAGAGGTACCGTCTGCTTTATTGGCATGATTCAAAAATACAATCTTCCATGAAATACAGAGTTTTCCAATAAAAAAATATTCAAATTTCTTTTCAGGAGTTATATCAGAGTGGTATTGCTAAAAATGTGTATTCTGTGCTCCTTCCTGCAACACATATTTATAGTGAGTTCTCTGTGAACTTAATGGAAAACACAGCATTGCATAAAAACAAAGTGCTTTTTTCCCCCCCGAGGAGCTTTATTTATGCGTCAGAGCTGGGTCCCGAGTGATTTCTAACATGTGCATAAGTCGATCCACTCAGCCTCAGAGAAGGATGTCAACTAAATTGCAGGAACACTTCACCTCTATGAGCAGCAAACAGTTTTTCTACCTCTGCATATTTCACATGAAAACACACTGATTGTAATATCTTCCACTTGACCGGGTATCACTCCCTCACCCCTGCATCCTACTTCAGAAGTTTGAGGCTTCACAGTTGTGAGAGGTTGCCATTTGAAAAAAGCAATATCCTCCCTACACCTCCTCCCCGAGTGGATCACTAAGAGAAACATTTCCAAGAGCATGCTTTCTTAAATTGAGCTCCATGTCCCCCCACCCCAGAATCAACTGAGGAGACTAAATATTTAACATCCTGGGCTCTGCCTGAGCCATACCCAAGAATACATGTTCCTGAGTGATCCTGTGGCAGATGACAGCATGAGGGTTATCTGACAAGAAGAATAAGAAAGTAACAAAAACCTAGTCTCTGAAAATGAATGACCTCAATGCATACTGAATTGTACCACTGAAAATAAATGTTTTCTTTATCTATACTGTAGGTGGTACTTGCAGAAAATTGTGGAGGTGGGAGTGACTTTTCACTGAAAGATGCTTCAGGGAGAAATTGATTCTGTGAGTTAAACTATGAATCATCACATTATTGATGAGATCAGTTGACTAAGAAACTTAAAAGAGAAAAACTGGAATAGAATATGAGTGAACTTGAAAACAAATCCTCGAATAATAGAAAATTGACTTTATTTGAAGGTCATGAAAGAGTTCTTGAAAAAAACACGAGAGTCTTCTATGACTTCTTTGGGAGTCACCTCAAAAATATACATAGAAAAAGAAAAAGAGTGCTGCCATTGAAGAAAGAGCCATGGACCCAACTCTTCTTACATGAAATCAGCCTTAAACACTGATCATTATTTGAAAATTTACTACCAATGAGTTGCTAAACAAACAACAGTCCAATTTTGATTGTTAAGAAACACAAGTCAGACTGAGTCACTGTTTAACTATTATATAGTGAAACATTAAAGCAACAGCATGATGTATAGGCACTTGAGATCTGCATTACTGTATTGGGTTTTAAAGAGATGAAGAAAAGAGACCAAGCACTTGAGAAATCAACAGGAAATAGGTTGTACTATTTTTGCATAGTAGCCTAAAAGGGCACAGAATGATTTAAGGGACTCTTAAGTTTAAAACAACTAAAATTAATTCAATAAAAAGGAAGAAGGCACAGGATCAAATGCTGCATATAACCACAGGGGAGAGGTGACGTTACTATCACAGTTTTAAATAGAGTTAAAGTTGGTGACAGTACTCCAGGAGGTTATGGGAACAAACATGAACGCTGATGCTGAAATGTCAATCTGAATTAACCTTTTAAATAAATTTTAAATTGGTAATGTCTACTACATCAAGGTCACTTGAGTGTGTCATTGGAGAATATAAGCTGTATTACTATTTCTAATATTTATTTATAATTTTTATAATGCCACAGAAGTCACTCACATGTTTATTCTTAATTTCCTTGTTTGGAAGATGTGGAGAATAATTCCAATCTCTCACACTATACAAAAGAGCTGAGGGTATCAAATGGTAGTATCAAAATGCCTCAACATTTTATTAAATTTATATGCTATTATTATCATTCTGATAACAAATATTTGAAATCTCATCTGTTCATCTCAGAGATAGTTCTTTAATCAACTGCTACTGTATTAATGTAATAAATTTATAATTTTTACATATTATCATTGTTTCAGTTTATATTGTGGCTCATCAGATGTTTTTCTTAATTTATCCATTAACAAATAGGTACTGAACCAAGTCCTACAGTAGGAGATGGTGTCACAACAGTGAACACATTCTGTCCTCATGGATCCTCTAATATGAAGAAAAAGAAAATCATCAAGCAACTCATCACATAAATATGCATATAAATTTACAAGTTTAAGTGGAACATGAAGGTTGTATGAGAAATTTGAACAGAGATCTACTTTGGGCTGTTGATTAGGGATGGCATCTCTGAGGAAGTGATACATAAGCCGAGTAGATGACTACCTGTGTAAATGTCGAGAGACAGGAAAGAAGGAAGAAGTAAAGAAGGTGAGAGGGTGAGGAGTGTTGAGAGGATGGGAGAGACTGGGGTGGGATGGATGGTGGTGGCAGGAAGTAAGTGGAAGAGGTTCTCAGGGAGGTGAATCACTGGCAGATCACCCTGACCCTATGAAAGCCTGGTTCCAGAGTTTGCTGGGACAGGTTTACTTTGGTTTGTCCTTAGTCCTAAGACATAATGACATGTCCTCAGGTGTGGTCTCTGCTCCTAGGACAATGCTTTTCTAGTTTTTCAGTTAAAAGCCCAAGGAATTTAATAAGTCCCTCTAAATTGGCAGGACATTATTTCCAAAAATGGTCTTTCCAGCATTAAAAGAACTTTGCAAAGGATTAGAATTTATCCTCTTTGATTTTAGGGTGGCCAGAATCTATCTTCTTTTTAAACTCTGACATAAAATGGGATTCCTTAGTTACAGTATTAGCTGATAATCTGAGAGCAAGGATTGTACTTAATTCACCTTGGTAAAGATTTTAGCAGTTAACATGTAGAATTAGCTTAATAAATATCCACTGGATTCAATTATAACTATTCTTTTTAGTAAATCTAAAAAATTTACTGCTTTTCATTTTTTCCACCAACCAGACATGTGATGTGAGAGATCAGCATCCTGAATGGATGAAAGACTGTTACTTCTCTCTCAGAGGTTTTTCAGGTAAATATTTGTTCTTTTCATGCTACTGTCTTAGGTTTCTGATCAATATATTTTTTAAATGAAAATCTACTGAAGTAAGTAGTCCCAACTTACAATATTTTTACATTGTAAAATGCACGTTCTTATTTTTAAAATGTTAACATAGTTTCATAATTATTGACTTATGTTTCATTTATTAAATAAAACTCATAATTTTCTCTTAAACAGTCTATGTTTAAGCAAGTAAACACAATAGTTTAAGACTTGTATACGTTTCTTCTCTTTTAATCTTCTCACTTAGTTCTCCCTGTGTTCTATGCCTTATCTTTAACAGGCTGAATATACTGCTAGGATACAGGAAAAGCCTTCATGAGGCTCACCAAGCCTGCCTCCTTTCATTCATTCATCTATGCAGAAGACTAATAACAAAAAAGAGAATGTTTAATGACAATACAGTATAATGAACAAAAAAGGGAATGTCTAATGTCAATACAGTATAATAAGAGCATAATGTGATCAGGAGCAGAATGGCTGGCTGCTCCAGGAGCAGGTGGAAATGTCCTCTGACCTAATGGCATGTCAGAAAAGTTGGCAGAAACAGTGATTTCTATGCGGAGAAATGGCAATGAGTAAAAGAATTATCTAGGGAGAGGCATGAAGCCTGGATGTGTGGCAACTGCCTTAAGCATGGTATAGAGATCCTAAGTCTAGAAAAATCATGACATCATGACATGTGAAATAAATGGAAATTAGTTTAGTATGGCTGGGCAGTTGGATGCTCTTATTTTGTTGAGGATGAGGACGGGAAGATCATGGATTGTAAATGAGGATGTTTATACAAGACGTAGAGAAAAGGAACTTAGAATTTATACTAAGTGCAACTGTCTCAGCAATTCACCCATTATTAAAGGACATCATCTGCTGTGGCTTGATTACCACTTCATAAGGACATCTCATACCACTGCATAAGGACATCTCAGAACGCTCACTTTCACCCAGTCATGTCCCTTTCCCTGCCTTTGTTTACCATGCCTTACTTTCCTTTGGGACATTCAGTAGAGTAGTACTTCTTTATCATGAAACATTTTCTTTTTCTTTCTTCCACAAGTTATTTCCTTACCTACATCTTGTGTCTAGATCCATAAACATGCTCACAGCTGCTCTGGCCAAGACATCTAAAATTTATACTTTCCTTTTGAACCCCTAAAAGTTAGCTTCTACTTCCTCACTACTCAGGAATCAACTTCACGTTCACTGACATAAAAGTAGGACATGCTCTTTGATTTGAGTTTTCTATTTATTTGATGCTCCTTCATAACAAGTTCCTGCTCTCACTCATTGGGACAGAAGGTAATAAAATTAGGTGCAGATCTCACAGTAACCACTTTCCTTGCAATGCTCATGAGACCAGCTTCCACCTAGGACTTTGGCAAACACATGTATTAGGCACAAGGGAGGACCTGACATAAAAATACAGACTATCCAAAAGACAGAATAAAGACCCTGCTTTAATTATAATAGAAATGCATTTCTGCTTTTTAAAGACATGAGTCATGGTCCAAACACAGTACTTTATACTTGTATTATTAACAGTAATGCAATAAGTGGAAATGTTATGATTTGATAATAATAATAATGATATTTATACAGGTTTTAATGATATGTCTTCTACTAAAAGGGTTTAAAGTTCCAACCTTCCATAGTTCACAAGCATTTGAATCCAACTGAGTCAACAAATGGAACGAATTATCTCCTGCGTCCTTTCAGAACTCATTAATTCTCCAGGGCGCCCACCCAGTAAATAACTCCTTCCAGACAGTTCTTCAAATCTCATAACTCAATATCCCTCACATAATCACTAAGTTCTTGATTCAACATTCTCGGCATATTTTAAATCTGATTCAAGTCAGGAGAACCCTCTCTCCTGATTGCTGGTTCCTAGTTTGGGGCTCTATTGTCACTTGCACAAGTGACGTCAGAAATCTCCTGAGCTGCTGCCTGCAATCTGTATCACTCATTTAACTTTCTAATCTGTACCCCTTGTTTAACCCTCCCATTTGTACCCCTCATTTCAGTCTGAATGACCATTCTCAAATACAAATTGATCCTCCAAGCACTCCTCATTCCTGTGCTCGGCTTGGGTACACCCCTTCTCCTATTTGGGCTATCCATCCAGCCTCCTGTGTGAAGTATCGCATCTTAGTTTCAAAACTTATTACTATAAACTTTCTTATACTAATCTCAATTTATCAGTCACTTTATTGCTCACACCCTACACATATGCTAAAACAGTTTACATTGAGTTTGTACAACTTTTATGACTGCTTCTTCTGACCTCTAGGGTCAAATATCCCATGTTCATTACCATAAACAGTTCTGTTTTCACATGTACTTGTGCGCATGCACACACTCTCCACATCTCCCTCTCTCTCTGAAATTGGTGAGCAAACTGACATCCAGTGTTACAGCATCATCACAGATGCCCTATTGCTTCTGATAGTTATGGTGGGCTTGCAGGTTACCTTGGCAACATGTACAGTTACTTTGACTTTCATTGTACAGTCAGTACTATAAATTTTGTTTTGAGTTTTTAAATTTTGTAGCAATTTAGATAGTATTGTGTTTTTACTTTGTTGTGTAGAGTGAAAGGATTGTGTTAAATAAACCTATGCAAAAATATGTATATATTTTTTTATATATATATATAAAATAATTCCCATAGTAAGAAAATATATAGTATTCTAGAATTTCTCACTCTACCCAATACCTAGTAGAGTTCTCTTCCAGCAAGTGTCAATAAATACTTAAAATGTCAATGTATAATGATTCATCTAGTTGTCAAACTGTTGGCTTTGGAATGTGATGATCTGATTTTTTTAATCCTAGATCTAACACAGGCTCTGTAACCCTGGACAAGTTTCTTGATTTCTGTAAGGTTCACTTTCCCCCACATCAAGAGTCCTGAAGCACCCTGATGTACACCACTCTTGAGTGAGAGGTTCTGGTAAAGCACACCTAAGAGTCACATTAACTTCGTGCAGGTGACAAAACACAGGCAGGCGGGCTGCAAGCAATCCTCCAGGCCTTTATCAACCTCACAGGAGGCTCAAGTTAATTGCCAGTGTGGACAAGTGTCCATTACTGTGACCCAAAAGAGAGACCCTGCCCAGCCCCCAACACCACTTTTCTTTTTATAAGAATTGCAGGAGAACGGCCTTGTAAATCTGGAGAAAATATAGTCTGATCTTGGATCTGGACTCTTTCAGACAAAATCTTGCATCTGTGTTCTCGTGCCAATAGCATCTGAAGCTCTTCCTTCTGAGGACAGGGTAAGCCAATGGTCCCATCTATTTCTCTACCAGGCAACCTAGAGCAAGCAAGCCACAGGCCCCATTCAGCCAACAATTCTGTTTATCTCCTCTTACTCCTGAATAAAATGGCCATATTCACATACTGCTTCACTGTGTTGTTAGGAGTAAATCAGAAAATGCCAAGAGGAATAGTATCTGACACATAGTAACTTTAATAAATGATGGTTTTATAGCATCATATTTTAGTAAATTAATATTCTCTAAGGCTGATGCTATGATAGGTGGAGAATATGAGTGTAACTATAGCATAATTAAGGAATTAAAGTCAATTTGATCAAACATAATTCCATAAGGCATTCACACTCAACCCATTTTGAGGTCATTTTAGGTAATCTATAAGAGTATTTTTCCATTAAGTTTATTATTTTTTATCTTTTATGCTAAACTACACACCAGTCATTTTACATTGAATCCTATCAAATCATCTTACCATATGTGTTTATGTTTGTATTTAAAACATGTTGGCTCCCAGTATTACTACTTTGACTGTGAGTCAATGAAAAAAGGATGCTGACTGAGTAAGTGGACATGGTACTCACTGCTGGAGACATCAAATAAAGTCACAGTGAAAAGAATGTTCCCCAGGATTGCAAATCAATGAACGTGAGAGGATATTTGAGTTATCCTTTTGCACATAGCAGTACAGAACTCAAAGAAGCCTGTATCTCAGCAGTCACTTCCACAGAGACATTATGAATGGTGTGTTAGTTTTTTTAAAAAAACAGCATCAATAGTCTTGTTAAACTAATGTTGAATTTGAATCTTAGAATGAATGAATATTTAGTGTGTACTACTGGGAAAATTACTTAATATTTCTAAGACTTTATTAGATGGGTGATTTTTAGGATTAAATTAGACTATCTACAAAAACTGTATCTGACACCAAGTTTAAGTGCTATATAACTGTTAGTGATTATTATACCATGATAAATATTCTGCAAAGTGGATGCTCTGAATAGTATAGAATGTGACTATAAATATGAAGCATTTGAAGTTTGTTTTGTTAATTGTCCACCATGTGGCATGAGCTTTGTTAAACTCTGTGATCCAAAGAAAAATTAGACAGACTGTCAAGGTTCTGTGCTCCAGAATTAAATTTGGGGGTGGGATTTTTTTTAAGAGATGATTTTATTTAAGTGTGATGATAGTGAAGGGAGGAACTAACACATAACAGGAGCACCTACGCCATGTGGTAAGTTGGGCAGATGGTGAGAAGTAAGCTGCCCATGGCTCATTGCTGACGGAGCAGCTGGAGAGAAAATGAGCATAAGCTTGAGTTCTAGAGTCTGGCAGGCTTGGCTGTACACCCAACTCTGTCACTTCCTATCTGTGTGGCTTAAGCAAGTCAGTCATCCTCTCTAAGCTTCAGTGCTCTCATTTGCAAAGTGGAAGAATGGAGTAGTTATCTAATGATTCTTAGCTGAACTTTTTTTGGAATAATAAACAAACTTGTTAATATAGTACAGATATCTAGTAATCACTCAAGAAAAGTTTGCTATTTTTAGAATAATAAAAATCAAGACTACTAATATTAGTGCTATTGCTATTCTTATTATTACTCTTGATATTAATACTACTATTGTATTAATACTACTATTGTTATTCTGTAGTCCCTGGCAGGGACAGAATGTTTGATGGGGGTAACGGACACCAAAAACATCACTAAGAATGCGGCGAGACTTGTGTGATCTGTAATGTACAACATGGCTTCTTCATCAGACACAGTTTGCCCTCATGTGATAAGTCTTCCTTTTATGTAAATAACGTGAACCAGAGCCTAACTTAATTTCACAAAGTGATAAAATATTTGGGGAAAAAAGTCTTAGTGGCTAAAAACGAAAGGTATGCTAGAGAAATAATGATGTAGTAAAATTTAACAGTCTGAGATTCTTTTCTGGATTCTTCTATGTACTATTTGTGGGACACTGGGCAAATTACTGAACCTCTCTAAACCTCAGACTGCTCAGTCTGATGACTGTAGATCATATTAACTAAGTCACTGTTCTATAATAAAAGAGCATCTAACAGGATGGTGAGGCTTGAGGTGGGCTATCAATAATTCTTAGGTCCTTGTCCCACAAAAAGATATAATAAAAATGCTTTGTTAAAAGGAGACTAAGTGAAATCTGTGGTTTCTATCTTATTTTTATGTAAAAGTATTTCAAACACAAATTATGTTTTGACAGAGGTCTTTACCTTTTCTATGAATATGTGCTGAAAGCATAGCATAAGTGAGTTGCATGGTATATTATTTTTAGAAAAACATTCTTTGATTTCCTAAAGATGATGAGTTATATTAAATAGAGCACTGTCTCTTTTATTAAATTCAAGATGCCCAAGTGAAAAATATATTCCATGTGGGGAAAGCTCTAATATTTGAAAGTTAGGATCTAGTCAATAATATTAGATTTGAATAAATGAATTTACATATGTCTACAAATGTGTGTCTCTATCTATCTCCACATTGATTCTTCTATCTATAAAATATTTCAATTTCTGATTTAAAATATAAAAGCTGACCCCCAAAGTCAATACTGGCATATATGGGCAGGCACGCTCAAAAAGCTTTCCACAGAAATCATTCCTGTTTCTCTCTCTTTACATATCTATAAAGTCAATTTGTGTGTGAAGTTTGGCTTTTAAAACATTTCCTTTGATACCTATTTCAGTATTTTGGATAAACAAACACTTACTATATGCACATCCAAACACCTCGATTCGCATTCCAATTCTGCCTTTGGGGTTCCACTCTAAAGGGATGAAGCGCAGAAATCTGGCTTTGATAGAAGGCTGGAGTCTATAGTACACAACACTGTCTGCATTTGCATTTCCTGAAAAACCCTAGAAGAAAAGGGGAGGAAGGAAATCAATACACCCAAAGTATATCCATTTCATCTTGTCACCTCTAATGTCAGTGAGCAACATTTGATTTGTTTTCCCATAATGATGGCTAACTCCTTTAACTTCATATTAACAGTTATGTCAGACTGTTTCTCCATCCACAGAAGTTACTATTGTGCAAACTTGTCTTTTTTTTAAGACTATTTTAAATTCCGACATCCCCATTAAGCCAGTTTTCAAGTATGACACTCTCAATAAAGTTCGTTTTTATAAAGTACAGATTAAATTTAAAACATTATGAATAGCACACAAATGAGAAAATCTTCTTCCAAAAACCATGATCTGATTCAGCAAAGAAGTTGTTTATATTACTGCCAAATGAGTAAGGTTATGACATTTCTCTGTTGTTTCACTTTCTTATCTTATTAACATAAACAGAAGTATCACCCAACGTTCAAGTCAGAACTACACTTTAATATCAGGCTGATAAACTTCTTGGCGATGCTTGATACCTATGTTAAAAACTGTTAAGGGAAGTTGGAAGCAATAATAATTTGGAAAGACCTGTAATTAGACTTAGACTCTAGAATTTGAAAGCCAGAAAGACCTTGGGAATGACATTAAACTAGCACAGTCAAATTGCAGATAAGGAAATGAAAAGCCAAAAAGGTGAGGAAACAGAAAACTCTAGCATTTGTAAAACTATTATATAGTAAGATCGGGAGCTATGTTCCTTCCACAATATCAGGATGCACTCTTGTAACATATAGCTCACCTACAAAACCCACATACTACAGCATCTAACTTCTAAGCAGGTTTTATTTTCTCCTATTTTTCCTCCTCCTCCTCCTCCCTCTCTCCTAAGTCCCCTCCCTTCCTCCTCCTCCTCCTCCTCTTTTTTCTCCTCCTCTTTACTGTAACAATCATCATATGTAGAAACAAAATAAGAGATGATGCTACTCCCTGTTTGGGCTAATGATAAGACCATTTACCATGACTGGATCAACAAATAAGATCAACCTCATGATTACACAGGCAAAGGCAAAAGCAAATGCATTAGGAATACCAGAACCTAGGGAGTTTCTTCATTTGCTTACTCTTCTTTCTACTTCACAGATATCCCTTTATCGGCATTTATCAACATATTTTCTAATACAGTAAAAGAAAAAAAAGGTTGAATGTTTCATAGTCAAATTAATTTCTACTTCATTCCTCTTGTCAATCAATTCTCTACCTTTTTCCCACACCACACCAATACATCTTTTCTCAGGCTCATATGCCACAGAGAGTTCTATGATGGCATCTCTAAATTATATCAAAAATCTAGGCATATTTCTTCATCTCAGCTATGACCACCCAGTTCAACAAAGCATTATCTCACCAGAACTACCTCAATGGCCTCTTCCTTGCTTTTTTATTCTTCAGTTCTCTGACACTATCCACATCTGTATCCCTAATCTCTTCCTTTTTGAGCAGTCAGTAAGAGTTTTAAAGGTAAATTATGTAACCCCACTGCTTCTTTTACCACTTAGAACAAAATCCAGTCTCCTTATCAACATACACAGTCTTTGGCAACATCCTCCATTATGCCTTACCCACACTGGACCACTCTGAACAAGCAAGCTCAGTTCTGCTTAGGGCCTTGGTATCAGACCTTTCACTGAAAGTTCTTCCTTCAAGATCTTTGCACAACAATTTCCTCTTACCATGTCAGACTTTGGTCAAAATATTACCACTTAAGACAGGTCCTTTCTGATTCCAGCTTCTATAGTAGTATATCTGGCATCCCCGCATCTTCTGTTTTATTTTCTTTATTTTACTCATTATTTGGGGTGTTCTACTTCTGTTTGATTATTATGTTTGTTTATCTTATCCCACTCAAAAACAAACTCCATTGAAGCAGGGAGCTTTACTGCCTTTCATTCGTAGTACCTAGAACATGGCTTAGTTCAAAGTGGTTCTCAATTAAATATTTGTTAGCCGTGCATGTTTGAGAAAGGCTGGACTTAAAAACAAAGCAAAGTTAACAGGTCTCTCATTACAGGACCTCTCAGAGCATGTCAAACGCGAATGTGCAAATGTGCACTGGATCTTCCATGACAAGGACAGTTATCCAGCATGTTTCAAACATATTACACCACATTCTTGGATACTGTTTCCCAGAACATAAATAAGAGAACATTGTTTAGTCCCACAGATATTTGGACTGATAACAAGATCCTCCTAGAAAGTTCCATTCTATTCCAAAATTGCATACCCTTGGTACTGGCGTGCACATGGTGTGTTTGTGTGTGTGTGTGTGTGTGTGTGTGTGTGTGTGTGAGTGTGTGTGTACGCACGCGCGCATATATTTATAGGCTCTCCAAATCAGGATAGTGTCCACTCAGGGTTGAGAACCTAGTCTATAGGTCCTCAGTCCTAATCTAATTCTCTTATACTTTGATTCTATTTTCCTGGGTGCTACTGGCAGTCTAAAACAATCTTTAATTATTATTTCTTTCAGTGAACAGATGGATGATAAATTAGATAACCCTCCAAAAGAACTCACATTTTTTCAAAAGTAATGTAACTTCATAGATTTAGATGGATGCCACTACCATGATTTCAGCATCTTAAGCGATGAGGAAAAAAGCTGCACAGTGACACTGGCAACAGACAGGCAAGTAGAACAAGGAGGTCTAAAAATGACAGCCTTTCACATTTACCTAATCTATTGTGAGTTATCTGAATTTTGAGAACATAAAAAAGAAATATAAGATACTTAGTTTGCTTATATAATAAAGCTACCTTGGCATATTCAAAATTTTAAGCTGTTTTTTCTTATTAAAGACTGAGGAAAATTGTGAGGGGGGAGATATGGGGTTTTTACTTAGCACATTTCAATCATATCTCAATTTTTTAATGAGCATGTATTAATTTTATAATAATTAGTACAATAAAATTAAGACATAGACATAGGAAGAATGTACAGTGACAGAATAGATAGAAACATCATTTAGTAGTACTCTGGGTACTTTAACTTTCTCATATCAATATGCACCATTCCTATTAATTAAATATATTTAACTAAGCAATAATATTTATATTGTTTTGCTCCATGTGTTGAAGTTTTTTTCAATACATACATAACAAAGATTCTGCTGTGGAATCCTGTACTTAATGGGGATTTTTTCAGAATATATGTGAATGAGACATGGGATTGAGGTTACATTACCTTATAAATGAAAGTCCTGTGCACACTTATCAGGTTTCAGTTGTATTTCCTTTGTCTAGGAAACATTCTTTAACTTGCTATAAAAATTTTTCGTGCCATCACAATTCATAAAAAAAAAATCACAGATTTAAATATCTCTCTCAAAAAAATTATTATGTGACTGTTTATGTCTTCCCTTCTAGATTCTGAACTTGAGTATATGTCAGAATTACTTGTGCTATTTAGAAATGCAGATTTCTTTCTAGATCTTGCACCTTGCACACTAAATCTGTGGGTGGGCTGCATTTCTAGTGAGAACCAAGCTAATTTGTGCTTTTGGTCATGGGCTCACTCTTCGAAAATATTACTAACTTGTGGATAAACAATGCTCATTTTCCCTCTCTGTGTTACCTCAAAGCTTTTCAGAGGGGTAAAAGATTTTAGGAGAATAGTTCACTGGGGCTAACTTCCAAAAAGAGAAATAAGTAGCAACTGTGTTCTGTGTTATCAGTCTAAATGTCTTCAATGCAAAGCCTGTGTCTCAGAATCAGACACAGCAGAAATATATTACATTGCTTTAATATTTGCTTGAACTCTATGAAGTAGTCATTTTCTACCCACTTTAAAACTGAAATAATAATGAAAATTGTAGAGGTTATGTGCCTAAAGCCACAAAGCTAGAAAGTGGCAGAGTAAGAATTTAATTCCAGGCTTTTTTGACCCCAAAGCCCATAATTTAGCTAAGCCATCAAAAGGGCCTCATTCTAACACAATATAAAAGTGAACAACTCACCCTAGAGGAAACTTGATATTTTATTTGAGGCTTTTTTTTTCTCCTAATTTATATTTAAAATCTTAGACACATTTGAGAGTAATGCTGCTTAGATTACTGCTGAACTGGGACACAGCTCTAGCAGTTGACTTTCGTAAACAAAAAGATTGTTCTATTAAACTTTACATTTTCTCAAAATTATTGGAGCAGAATGAAAATAAAAGACAAATGTTCCATAATCAATGGAACTCTTGCATATAAATGATAACCTTCTAACAGATACAGAATGTAAAGGGATATGCCATCATATCATGAAATATCTACAAGTGAAATTAAGGCAATGTGTCTTATGTAATAAAAATCCAAAAGCCTTCATTGCATTTTTCTTTTCTTTGAGACTTGATGATTTTCAAACTCA
The DNA here is from genome assembly GCA_004027375.1 of Macroglossus sobrinus. Taxonomy (NCBI): domain Eukaryota; kingdom Metazoa; phylum Chordata; class Mammalia; order Chiroptera; family Pteropodidae; genus Macroglossus; species Macroglossus sobrinus. The sequence continues at coordinate 267,887 of PVKZ01000259.1, read as the reverse complement.
ATGAGGTGTTCATAGATAGTTTGGAAATGTATTCTAACCAATATAATATATGGAGTTAATAAATTAAAATTTTTCATAGGATTTTAAATATTTCCATAATAATTCTAAAATTTATGAAGAGGTGTAATAACATTAATTTTTTTCAAATATTAATTGAGCAACTCTTCTAAGAAAGCCAAGATGCATAAAGGGATATGCCCATATGGTATTTCATAAGGGGACCCAAAATATTGTTGAAATAAATCAGAACCATGGGACCAGTTACATGTGGCTATATAGCACACTCTGTAATTACATAAAAATTGATCCAGCTCCCACAAAAATAAACAGCAACACTAGCAGAAATTTTACATAACAAACAAATAAACATGAAAATCTCCTGGCCTCTCTTATCATAAGACTGAGTTACATAAGTGACTTTCATATGACCTATTTCCAAGTACAACTCTTTTTGACACAGTTAGCTGATGTGCAGACACTAAATATATCATAACATGCTGTCTAATGGAAATGAGCTTTTTATTTTATGATGTTAGGTATACATATTTATCAAATATGCTTCCCAAGAGATTGTCTGATCTAAAAAAGTATAAAAGAAAAGCAAGGAAAAATAAGAACTACTGAAAAGTGCTAATTTTGCTAACATAAACCCAGATAAAAAATAACTTTTAATTTCTGGTCAAGCTGGCAGAGTAGGTAAACGCTGCTCTTCCCTCCCCTCATGATCACATCAAAAAACAACTAAACTACGGAACAACCATCAATGAGAATCACCTGAAGTCTAGGTGAACTGAAGTTCTACAATTAAGGATGCAGAGAAGAAGCCATGTTGAAACTGGAGGCAGAGATGCAAAACAGGCTGGTCCCACACCTGCCTGTGACAGTTCAAAGTTGGGAGGGAAATCTCCCACAGAGGTCCCTCTGAAGGAGTAAGGGGTCCCGCTCAGCCCCACATCAGGCCCCCAGCCCAGGGTTCCAGTGCCAGGGAGGGAAGTCCCCACAATTTCTGCTGTGAAAGCTATCAGATATTGTGGCTGAGTGAAATGAAGGTGCAGCTAGAGTCCCATGCATTCCTCTTAAAAGGTCTGCTCATGGACTTACTTGCTGACAGACTCAGGGCTCACTTGCTCTGAGCTCCAGCACTGGGGCAGCAGCTTAAAAAGTTGCCAAGGATATTTGAGGAGGGGCGGCTTTCTGCTGGAAGAATTTACTGTTCTTTTGTTAAGCACCTTCCAAAGTACAGATGCAAGTGACTACTATATCTGAGTCTCCATCAACCTAGCTAAAGACATTAGGTCCTCCCTGGCAATTCCCTAATACCTCACCCTACCCAAATTGTGGGCCCACCCAAGCACTTCCAGTGGCTTTTCCATACATATGGCCTGTCTCAGCTCATGCTGCAGACTTTCCGAAAATCTCTCAGAAGTTCACAAAATCCTAATAGTATCTGGCCTTGGAGTGCCTTGTACATTGTTCTAGGCAGTCCCAAGCCCGGCACTAGCAGCAGCCAGCCTCAGTTGGTGGCTTGGCCTCTCAAAGCACCTCTAAGCCCAGCACAGGTGGCAACCCTCTGCAGATTGTTTGGTGGCTCATGCCAGGTGACCCCAGGCAGGGCACAGGGTATAGCTAAACTTGGCTTTTGGCAGGGCTCCTCATAGGAGGCCCCTGGTTGGCATACCTTCTGACCAGCTTTGGACTGAGCCAGAGCAGCACCTGGTGCTGTATCTGAGGAAGACACATCCAAAGGCCACTGGGCAGGTACCAGAGCCCTGCTAAAGCAAATCCTGCTCCATAGGGTTAGCCCCTGCATAACAACTCCTTCACTGTAGTCACCAGCAAGTTTTCACAACCAATCAGCCTGAGGGTCAATCCCTTTCACTGATGTACAAATGGCAACCAAGGCTCAACTACAATAGGAGGACATATACAACTCATACAGGTGACCAGGGAGACTGTGCCACAGGGCCCTACAGGACATCTCCAACATATGGCTGCTCTACTAAGATCAGGATACACAGAAGCCCTACCCAATATATATAAACAAACACAAGGAGAGAGGGAGAGACATCCAAAAGGGAGAGACAAAGAAACATGTCCCAAATGAAAGAACAGAACAAAACTCCAGAAAAAGAACTAAACAAAATGGAGATAAGCAATCTACCAGATACAGAGTTCAAAACACTGGTTATAAGGATGCTCAACGAACTTAGGAGAAGAGTAGAGGAATTCTGTGAGAACTTTAACAAAGAGATATAAAACATAAAAGTGAACAGAGAAAACATAAAAAAGAACCAGTCAAAAATGAAGACTACATTAGAAGAAATCAAGAGTAGATTAGATGAAGCAGAAGATTGAATCAATAATGTAAAGGGTAAGGTAGCAATAAACACCCAATTAGAACAACAAGAAAGAAGAATCCAAAATAATAAGGATAGTTTAAGGGGCCTCTGGGACAACATCAAGTGTACCAACATTTGCATCATAGGGTTACCAGAAGGAGAAGAGAGGGAGCAAGAAATTGAAAACCTATTTGAAGATATAATGATGAAAACTTCCTCAATGAACAGACGTACCAGTCCATGAAGAACAGGGAGTCCCAAACAAGATAAACTCAAATAGGCCCAAACCAAGACACATCATAATTACAATATCAAAAGTTAAAAACAAAGAGAGAATCTTAAAAGCAGTAATAAAAAAGCAACCTACAAGGGAGCTCCCATAAGAATGTCAGCTGATTTCTCAATAGAAACTTTGAAGGCCAGAAGGGATTGGCATGAAATATTCAAAATAATGGAAAGCAAGGACCTACAAACAAAGATTACCCTGACCAGCAAAGCTATCATTTACAATTGAAGAACAGATAAAGAGCTTCTCATACAAGAAAAAGCTAAAGGACTTAATCACATCAAACTGGTATTACAAGAAATATTAGAGGGACTTCTTTAAGAAAAGAAGAAAAAAAATTTTAAATGAACAATAAAATTGCAATAACTATAAATCTATCAACAATTACTTTAAATGTTTATGTTAAATGATCCAATAAAAAAACATAGGGTGGCAGAATGGATAAGTAAACAAGCCCCTTACATATGCTGCCTATACAAGATTCACTTCAGATCAAAAGACACACACAGACTGAAAGTAAAGGGGTGAAGAAAGAATTTCATAAAAATAAAACAAAACAAAATGAAAGCTGAGGTAACAATACTTATACCAGACAAAACAAGGGCAATAACAAGAGAAAAAGGAAGATCCAGTAATCCCAACTGGATACTTATCCAAAGATACCTAAAACACTACATCTAAGGGACATGTGAATCCATATGTTCATTGCAGCATTATTTACAATAGCCAAGATATGGAGACAACCTGGGTGTCCATAAATGTATGAATGGATAAAGAAGAAGTGGCAAGAAGTGATACATATATACAATAGACTATTACATAGCCATAAAAAGGAATGAAATTTTGCCATCTGCAACAATGGATGGACTTGGAGTTATTATGTTGAATGAAATAAGTCAGACAGAGAAGACAAATGCCATTTGATTTCATTTATATGTGGAATCTAGAGAACAAAATAAACAAACAACACAGAAACAGACTCATAGATACAGAGAATATTTTGATGGCTGCCAGAATGGGAGGGGGTTGGAGGGGTGGGTGAAAAGAGAACAAGATTAAGAAGTACAAATTGGTAGTGACAAATAGTCATGGGGATGTAAAGTATAGCATAAGGAATATACTCAATAATATTGTAATAACTATGTATGGTATCAGATGGGTACTAGATCTATTGGGACAATCACTTCATAAGTTATATAAATGTCAAATCTCTATGTTGAACATCTGAAACAAATATAATATTGTATGCCAACTGAAATAGAAAAATTAAAAAATTATTTAAAAAAATAAAAAGAAAAAATATAATAACTTTTAAACATGTTGAACAAGACATTGTAAACATACAAGAGTTGATTCTATCTTGTGAGTGTGAATGTCATTTATTTATTGTAATAGAGAAATAGCAATGACAGTACAGAAATCAAATCAAAAAATTAATTTTTTTGTGTGTATATAATAAATTAAAACTTTCAATAAAATCATTTCTACCATACCTCAGAAAATACTTAATATCTTTAAAATATTTATTTAAAGAGATACCAATTATTAACAATATTTCAGTGGGGTTCCTTGTATCAGTCGTTATATTATAATCCGTGACACAAAATGGTAAAATATACTGTTTAGGCCCTTTTAGCTTAGACGGTTCTGAAATCTCAAGACAGAAAGATCAAATGGCAAAAGAGAAAAAGCACAAGAAAGCTACAACCTTCACTGTAGTCCATAAATAGAATTGAGACAAAATAATAAATTGTTTTATGGAAGATATATGGAGAAGTCATTAAGCTTAAATTTATATGAAAATAATATGTGTACAATTTTGTGGAAGATGAATAAAATTTTATTGAGATGAAAAATAACTTTTAACTAAAAATTCATCATGTTATGGTCATGGCAGACTATTAAATTCTGAACAACCCTTCTGCTAGAAAAGCAGTAAAAAATGAAAAATAGGTAATGACGTGCTGAAAGACAATTGATATTAAATTCCCAAGTTCTGGGAGAAGAAAATCCAAAGAGGTGAGCCCTACCTTTTAAGGACTTTTCTCTTTTTAGGTGGCTAAATTATTTCTGAAAAGGAAAAACTGAGACACAGAACTTGAGATCTTTTGAACCCTCACAGGATTAGTCAGAAAATTTTAGTTCTAGGACCCTCAAGGATGAGAATACTCTGTAAGCTTCCATAGGTTTTACATTAGAACTTTGAGGGTCTACAATTTAGAATAAAGAATAAGTCAGAAAATGACAACTCCTCACAGAGATTAAAATTCAGCTCCCCATCTTCTCAAACTGTGAAATTATATTAAGATTATCAGAGATGCTATTGCTCCTTGCTGCCTCAGAAGCAAATGTAATTATACTCTGTAAAAAAATATCCATCTAGATCCCAAATTATCTGTAAAATTTTTCATGAGTGATGTCCTACACTCAGAATAAAATAATAAAACATCAACAAAAACTATTCTTAAAGGGAACTTTATAGTCTTAAATACACACACATCTGTAAACACACACACACACACACACACACACACACACACACACACACATTAGTAAATAGGAAAGGCATCAGCTCTGTATTTAAAGACCTTGGAAAATATCACTCTATACAACAAGAAAGATGGACAAACTGAAAATCAATGACTTTTCTGAGACCTGTCAGAAAATTGAGGTTACATGGTGTTATGACAGAATCATGTCTCTCCAAAATTCATACATTGAGCAAGAAATAAATGACAATTATAAAACAATTTCATACATGGTAGTTATTAATCCAAATATATCAATAATCACTTTAAAAGTGAGTGATCTAGATACACTACTTAAAAGACAGATCGTTGGAGTATAATAACCAAGCCCAATTACGTGTTATCTTCAAGAAATTCACTTTAAATATAAAGACTAAGATAGTAAAGGAACAGAAAAATAGCCCATGCTAATGCCAAAAAATTCAGAAATAGGAAAATTAAAACCAGCAGATCAATAAAATAGTAATTTGTTAAGAGTTTACTGTGCATGTAAGAATGGTTCAAGAACTGGAAACTTTCAAATCAAAATTGATATGAAGTAATGTTCAAAGGCATGATGTTACAAAGTGGCTTATAAAGTGAAGATGAGAAAATTGTTAAACTTTAATGATGATTGGTTATTACAAAGGGGGTTTCCAGACAGCAGGGAATTGGTTAAAAATTATTATATCATGCCATTTTTTAGGAAGATGACTTAAGTTTCATTTATAATTATGAGACATTTATAAAATACAAACTACTTTAGGTTTCACTTACGTTGATAAAATAAGCTAGACTTAGTTTTGCTTACGTGGCTTAAATGGTTTTGTTTGCTCAGGGAATTTTGAAGTTTGGTTTTCATTTTGTATTTTACTTTAACACTAACACAATCTAAAGAAAGCTGGAAAAACTATATTAATGTCAGACAAAGCAGAATACAGAACAAGGAATATTATCAGAGACAAACAGATATAATGCATAATAACAAAACCATCAACTTTCCAGGTTAGTATAACAATCCTCTATGTGTATGTCTCTAATAACAGAGAATCAAAATACATGAGGCAAATTCTAATGGAATTGAAAAAAAAAGATAAAATGCCATTATTAGAGTAATTGATATATCAAGAAGACAGAAAAACAGTAAGAATATAGGAGACTTGTATATCTCTATTAATCAACTGGGTCTAATTGATACTTCAGATTATTCCATCTAAGAGGCATTCCATCCAAGTTCATATGAAACATTCACTATAATGGACTGCATTATGGAACCTACAATACACCCTAACAAATTTAAAAAAATATAAATCATTCAGTGAGTTCTTAAGTCACAATTAAACTAGAAATCACTACCATAAAGATAGCTAGAAAGTCCCCCCAAATATTTAGAAATAATTCAAGAGTTAAAGCAGAAGGCTCAAGTAAAATTTTTCACAATTGATCTAAATGAAAATGAAAATACAATTTATCAAAATTTGTGGCATACAGCCACATTTATAGCATTAAATTCATATATTAAGGAAAAAAAGACCTAGATAAGTAATCTGTTTTGATGTCAAGAAACTAAAAATTATAGAGTAGGTCTAGAATAAACAAAAGAAAAAAAAATAAAAATGATAGTAAAAATTAGTGAATTAAAAACAGAAGAATATTAGGGAAAATATCAACAAAACTAAAAGCTGGTTATTTTAAAAGTTTACTTAAATTTTAAAAGTTTACTTAAATCCCTAGTCATGCTGTCCAAAGAAAAATGAGAGAAGATCCAAATTATCAAAATCACAAATGATAGAAAAATCACTGCTACTGAGTATGTGGACATCAAAAGAAGAAAGGTAATTAATGAGCTAAGGATAGATATTAAAATGTTGGGGGAAATGTACAGTAAATTAAAAGCAAGAATGAAACAGGAAGTCAAAAATTCACTCTCCATATATGTTGCATCTGTTTCTGGATTCTTTATTCTGTTCTGTTGGTCCAGTTGAGTAACCTTCTGCCAATATGACATTTTCTTATTGTTTTGTAACATTTTAAAACTCTATCCAGCAAATAAAATCCTCCAATTTTGTTTTTCTTCCACAGTATCTTGGTGATTACTGTCTCTTTTTATTTCAACCAACATTGTATGAGAGTTTTTGCTGTACCACATCCTGTCAGTATTTAGTATTGTCAGTGTTCTGGATTTTGGCTATTCTAATAATTGCATAATTTCAGTGCATATGTATATAGAGAGAACAACAAAGCAATAAGAAAGAGAAGGACAAAAGAAATGTCCTAACTAACTAATTTATGAAATGATGTCCAATCTCATTAGCCATAGGGCCTGCAAATTATATCATAGAGTGAGAATTCTGCACACCAACCAGAATGGCCTAAATTGAAGGAAACAATAAAAAGCTAAAATAAGAGGAAAAATGACAACACCTAGTGTTATCAAGGATGTGGAGCAAATGAAATTTTCATACACTGCTGTTGAGAGTGTAAATTAGTACAATCTCCACAAAAAGGCTTTCACATATTCTATTAAAGTTAAACATATATTTATTTTATGGGCCAGCAATTCTACTCTGAAGAATGTACCCTACAAAAAAAGCAGCACTGTGTACCAAAAGACATGCACATGAGTGTTCTTGAAGTATCATTTAGAATAGTCCCAACATTTAACTCACATGTCCACTTGTAGAATGCATAAACATATTTTAAATATATTCATATAATAAAATGTTGTAAAGCAATAAAAATAAATCAATTATATCTAGATACAACAACATGGATGCATTTTTTACAAGCATGTTAACCAAAGAAGCCAGGTGTAAAAAGGTATATATTCTACTGATTTCTTTTGTATATAATTAAAAGGACATTAGAAGTCATGATAGTGATTACTCTGGGAAAAGAGGTAGTAGTGATCAAGAAGAGCATCAAAAGGAGCTGTTTTAAGATGCAATAATATTATTGGACTAGGTGATATTTACTTCACTTTTTGCTAATTCAATGAGTTGTATAGATATATGGCTTTCATTTTATTGGATGTGTGTAGTACTTCAATATAAAAAAGTTAAACAGAAATAATCAAGCTAACAATGGAAAAAAATCCTTAACACTTTAAAAGATAGCTCAGTGAAGACAAGATTTAAATTTGCATGTATTTATCCAAAAGAAAAAACAGAAGATTTTTTAAGAATACCTCATTAAAATTGTGTTTTTCATTTTTGTGCTTTTCTATAGATCATTAAGAACACCATGAGAAGTACCTTTCAACTTCTGATTTCAGATATCATATAATTTATCATCCTTTATACCGTAAAGAGCTCCATTAACATTTTTCCTTTTTACCATTAATATTACAAAGAATAATGGCAGTCTTATAACCGTTGCCATTTAAATAGCTATTGTTCAGTGATGAAAGAAAACTGAGTTTCCTATTAGAAATATTATAAAATTTAAAGTAGATTATTCCTCACTTACCTCTACATTCTATTAATGTTTTTATAGTTTCTCTAATTTATTGATTAGTCTTCAGAGTGTTTTAAGATGCCATCTATTTATTAAATAAATTGCTAATACTTTTCCCAAGTAGAAACTTAAATATGTGTTTTAGAAAGAGACTAATAAAATCAACCAATATCTCCAGCAGAATAAAATATCAACTTTGTTAAACTTATTTTGAAAAATGGAAATGTTTGAAAAACGTGAATAGAGTTCAGTCAGCCCTTAACTCTAAAACTAGTTCCTTCTGATTTTAGAGTTAATGGCTTTAATTTAGGCCCCTGAAGCCATTCATTATTTAACATGTATTAAATATATTATACTATTAATGTATATTACATGTATATTAATGTACATTGTGAGGTACATTAAATATGATATTCTTTATTTGACTGATGAGCACTGTATCTTCATTTAAATCATAATCTAAACTTTCACAGAAGCTTATCACTCAGAGAAGCTGTATAACATCTGAGGTGTGCCTAAATGTAACATTGAGTCTTAGCAGACACAAAGATTAATAGACTCTAAAGCATTCTTTTTAAAGTTGGTGCCAACTTTAAATTCTACCAAATATTTTTAGAATGCATAGCCAAAAATACAATGCAGTATTATTTTGGGTTGTCTGACCTTCAAATTCTGTATAATTTGGTCACGCAATTAAAGTTTCATTACAGGGAAAGTCAAAAGAGACACTACTTTACTTAGTAATAATGTAACCAGGGAGCAAGAATGTGCAGATTTTTTTAACCTATTCTTCACCAAAAAGACAAATTCATCTGTCCTCTGGGAGCAGAGAGTGAATAAACACATGAGCAGACACTAGGTTAGAGAGACTGGTAGAAAGTGTTTTTATTTTAACCAATAATAACACCTGCCTACTTGCGCTGCCTTTTGAAATACTGCCACGTGTAACAAAACAAATTGGTAAGTTGCTCACATACCCATGGGCGTCTTGATGTAGATAAATAAAACAAAGAATATAGAAAACATAAATGCCTTAATACATGTGCTTTATTTTTAATGTTAGCATGGCTGAGGTTTGGAAAATAGTTCCTCTTCTCAACAGAGACAACACAAACTCATCTATTTCAGGTTCAAACATCTCCTTTATCTTTGTACAAACTTTTTTCAAGCCCCAATAGTCATTATTCCAACAGTAACTAAAACATTAATATTGCCTTCACCCCTTCCCCATAAAGAGAAATTAAAGACGCTCATCCAAACCTTTGACCTGGAGACTTCAGTTTGCCCTGGAAAAACAAGACTTATGGCTTTCAATAGATTGGGGATCTATCACAATAATCACAATAGCTGGAGAAACTTGAATGACATATATTCCCAAATCTCAGTTTTCTTCATCTATAAATTGGGGATAGAAATAATTACTTTCAAAGTCTGAAGTGCGACATAAGTAAAATGAAGAGATTAACATCTCTGAGGCTCATAATAAACCTCAATAAAGTGCAGTTGTGGTTGCTGCGTTGTGTAGTTATCAAGTCCTCACAGGTGGCCTCCTGTCACTGACAGCTAATTAATCTGACTGAATCGCATTGTTTGGGCTTAATATCCAAGTCTCTCAGCTAAACGGTCGAAGAGTAATAGCAACTCCTCTAAATATCCCTTGATCAAAGCGACAATCCCAACAGGAAGTAAAGCCAAATACTAATTTGAATGAATGTAGTTGACAATATTTTTCACCTCAAGAGAAGATGTCAAGAAAAAACTTCCCCAGAAAAGTTACTTAAAAATAGTTTTAGTTTCTTGAATGCAGAGCTAGTTTGGTTTGAATATAAATTTTGGAAATTACACTTCAGTCAGTATAATTATGGCTCCATGCAGCAGTAAGAAGTTCCTAAATACCCATGTTATTTCTGTTTCAGTGCAACTGAGATTAGTTGATGAGCATTTGAAAAATATTTCTAACGTATGTAATAAATTTAAACGCAGAAAACCTTGATAGATATCAGGGTGCATCCCTGAAGTCAGTTTATAAAACATTAAATGTGGTTTTAATGATATTGTATAGGTATTCAAATTCTGCTTATTTGAATTTTAAGAAACTACAATATTTATAATACATAGAATAATCATAAGCATTTCCTTAAGGAACCTGATAAAATGCCTTGTGGCTCTCTATAAAGAAACTAAAATAGATGAATCCAAAGGCAACCTTTACTAGAATTCCAATAACATAGTATTGGGGCTTATTATTTTACACTTAAATAATATTTGTCTTTTTTTAATATGTAGTATAGAGTCCCTTGTTCTATACATTCAGGTTTTCCTCTGAATTTTTCCAGAACAGTCACAAATTCTTAGACCACAAATGTCACAATTATGAATAAAGGACAATAGACACAGTGACCTCTTCTGGCTTTGGTCTCTCGAGTAGAAAAATCATGACTCTATAAGAATAGGAATTAGGATCTGCTCTGAACAGGTATGCCTTTGGCAATTCCTTGGGGACTCAAGTCTCAACTGAGGAACAGAGAGTGAACAAGGCAATAGTGTACAGAGTACGTGCGCAGAGAACAGGCTCTGGCATTAATAGTCCTGCATAGGAATCTTTATGTTTTATTAGACTGAGATCTTTAAAAAGTTATATCAGGGAGATGGATGGGACAGTACTGGCATAGTTTAACAGCTGGGGGATGTGAACAAGGGTATTCATTCTGCTACTCTCTTTACTTGTGTGTATGGGTGTAAGTGCAGGTGGTGATCGTTGGGATGATAAAATGAATTAGTGTATGCAAGAAGTCTTTTCTTTATAATATTCTTCTACTTATCATAGACATATATTTGGAAAATTTCCTGTTGACAGGCAAGAAACTCATTTTAGTGTAGCTAGTCAACTTAAAAACTCTCAATGCACCACACAAAACCTGTTTTCTTAGTAATGAAAATTGATTATATTTGATAAAACTATCAGTTTTTATAAATTATATTCTTTAGCAACATAAAAAATTATAATCTGGGGACCCATTCACATGCTATACAGTATGTTTTCTATACATTTAAAAATTGGTGACATTGAAAGTAGCGGTTTTTCATTTTATTTTGCTCAGCAGTTGTTCTGGTCAGACCTAAGTGACCACCAGCAAGAAGCAATCACAATTGTCATGTGGTCTTATGGTGGTCTCTAGAATAATATAACATAATATTACCTTTGATAGTGAGGGCTAAGTGCTCACAGAAAGTGACACTGAAAAAACACAATTCCATTGATAAAAGCTCAGTAACAACTACATTTGAGCAGCCTACTAGTTCTGTGTCATTTCTATTCAAAATTCAAGAAATTATTTCCTTATTTGAAATACATGCTTTATCATACATTTATCATAAATTATTTTACCATCATGTCATTTTCATAAGTTATGAAATACTCAAAATATAAGTGTTTATATAAAGTACTCTGCAATTCTTGTATTAAATCTTAAATTTCTAATATGTCTATTCACTGTGCTAAGCGATTGCACGTATTCATTTAATGCTCACAAAAATCTTGACAGAGCTTTATATAAAGACACCACATATTAAGCAACTTGAGAATGATTAATCGAACACCCACCTGTACTGAGAAATTCTAATTCAGCCCCTCAGTTAACCTTACTTTGAGCTGCTTCCCTTAAGTAATGAATGATGTATTAAGGAAGCACACTGGAGAATGGAATCCCTGTACAGGTTCTTCCAAAGGTCAGATCTAAAGCATATTTTAAACACACAGCTTTGGTTGGTTCCTTCATCTTGAACTCTCAGATTGCCAAGATCACAGCACTGCTTGAAGATAATGCTACTAAATGTTTACTCTCTATGGAGTTGTACAAATATAAGCTCTTATTAAACACATTGGCTTACAATAAGATATGCTAACACATTTAAACACATTTAAATCCATTTGATTAAAATAATTTGTAATTTATACTATACATTTTTTAAGATATTGGATTATTTTCAAGTCCAGGAGCACTAAAATGTAATTACCCTGGCACATGCACTTGATGGAATATTATAAAGCAATTAAAATGATGATTTTTTTCAGACCATTGAAAAATGAGCATGTTCTCTTTATTAGGTATAACACGTGATTATGTGAGCGGCATACTTATAAGTTAATTCAAAGTTAAAAATAATAAGAAAAGAATAAAGATGATACATCTATATTTTAAGCATTTTTAAAAATGATAAACTATGAGTTTCTTTTTATAACTTTTTCTATTTGGTCATTTTTAATGATGTAATTATAATACACAAAAAAAGGAAAAGCAAAATCTATTACTCTGTTTTCATCTGTCGTTAGCCTCTTTCTTTCCTTTACCAAAATCCTCTTGTCCTGGACATTCTCAGCTGTGTTGTTTCTCTTGATTGCCTCTCACTGTGGAATCCAGTGAGCTCACTATCTCCAAACTGAATATCAAAATAACTGAATTCTGATTATCGGTATTTCCTAATAACGAAATTTCTTAAATGCCTTTTAAATATGCCTTTTGATAAATCATATTTTAAAATCAAGAATAAAAAATATAGATAACTCCTTTGCAGAGCTTAATACTTTGCAGTACAAATTACATTCTAAGCATTAATTCTTGTCATGACCTTCCTAGGAAAAAGAGGTTTATTTTTTCCTCATTTTACAGATGAGAGAACTAAAACTTAGAAAGCTAAAATGACATCCAAGGTCACACAGCAAATTAAGGTAGGAAAAAAACAAAAATGTGAGCAATGCTCAATTTTTATTATTTTAAAAGACAGTAGGAAATAAGATATCACTTTGTGCTTAAAAGGCTGGCAAAAGTCAGCTGGATAATACCACATATTGGCAAAAACATAGAGATGTAGGAAGCCTCATGTATGGCTGGTGGGGGTTAGACTGGTATAGCTATTCTTGAGAGCACCCTTGCACTATATAGTCTAATCATGGGTATGTATATACTCTATTTCCTAGTGATTCTGTTTTTAGATATATATCCAAAAGAAATTTTCACATAGGTGCATACAGGATATGTACATGATGCTATGTGCAGCATGGGGCTGAGGGCTGAAAACAACCTGAGTGTCCACAGCAGGGAGAGAGAATATTTAGACAAGGCAGAGGCCCAGCATGCAGTAGTACACAGCAGTGCACAAGCCCTTTGGACCATTCCAACACATGCTAAACAAAGTTGAGAACCTTTATAATACATAAGTCCAAGGTTTCCTCTAGCATAAAGTCTCTCTCTCTCTCTCTCTCTCTCTCTCTCTCTCTCTCTCTCTCTCTCATTTATTTATTTATAATGCTGTGATTACAGTCATGACATTTTATTCATGAAATGACAGAATTTATGAATTGACAATAGCACTATTATTTTATAGTTCAGGCTTTATTATTTTGGGCTATTTTACTGTTACTCTTAGTTATGTAACAGTTGCTATATATTCTGTTCCTAGAAATGTATAATGATAAAAACAAACTGCACACTCTATAATCTGATGTGTGCTATGTGCACGTTCCAAAGCTTCTTCCCACTCTATCACATGCCCTGCCCTACTCTCCCTGGAAAGAGGGTATGAGCAGCCACTGCCTCTGCCTGTTTCATTTTCACTAATATTTAACTCTTTATGATTTTATCTCCTTCCCCACAATTCTGACAGTAATAGCTCAGTGATCGCTGGCATTCTTCTAATGGTCATATTTACAACTTTTCTCAGTTCTCATTGTTTGTTTATTCATGTTCTGCCATCCCTCTGCCCAGCATCATCCACGGATTCTCTGCCTGGAAACTGCTTGCCACGCTTTGGACTCCTGCTTCAAATACCACCTATTACATGCATATAGCCTTCCCTCACGCCCACATAGAGTCACTGGTCCTCCTCCTGTAGCCCCCGGGTCTCTGTTCACATGATTACTAAAACAGAAGCAGAAGCTGAATTATAAAGTCCTGTTTCCATGTGTCATTGTGATATCCTCTAAAAAAAGGGAACATGTCTTATCCGTGATTGATTTCCCTGCATGTATCTCATTGCCTAAGGCAAAACACTAAATAAGTATTTGCTGAATGAATGAATGATTAGTTGATGCTAAAAGCTCAGTGAAGATTCATTCTTATTACACATATCACTCCCAGTTTGGAATAATCTTCCTGGGCCAAAAACATCTAGTGATGAATTAAGCACACCCTTCTCAAGGCTTTTGTTCAAACCCCATCCTAGTCTTCTGCTCCTGACTTTCACATCCTCTTTCTCTGTGTGCTGTCACTCCAGTTATACTCCTCTTTGTACTCTCATTTTTCCTCCTCTCTGCCTTTGCTCACAGTGGACCTGGAATGACTCCCAGAAACCATGTACCCAGGAAACCTTTTTTCTGAGTTTCTGTCACTACTTAAATGACATACCATATGCTGCAGGTCCACAAGCCTTTCCAGTTCCCTTCTCCCACTTGTATCTCTACTTCCTTTGAAACTTCTCATGTTTCTTACATGTTTACTTATTCACCCGGTTATGTTTTTATAATAAATAGCTTCAGTTGTTCACTGTGTGTCCATGGACAAGCAACCGGATTTATAAGAGATGTGAGGTTGTGTGGGTAAATCAGGAAGAATGAAACCTCCTATCATCGTAGAGTAGTTTTTGAAAAGTGAGTGGTGTGTGTGCAGATCTGGTAGTACTGGCTAATACACAGTGTATGTGAGGTGAAGGACAGTGAGAAAGATAAAAGCAGCCCTGACTGCTATTAGCTGTGAGCCAGGCATAACATAAACAATGTCATAGGACACCAATGTCACAAAAGGTCACTCTGTGACTGTGGTAGAGTGAGACAAAAATAAGACCACTTTGTGATCTGTCTGAATGAAGACTAAAACTAAAATAATGTCTAAACCACAAAAGTGACCAAATGCCCACCTCTTTAGCTAGCATGAGTGACTGTTCCTTCTTTACCAATTATTATAGCTTTAGCTCTGTCCCATCCCTACATCTGCTAAATAAAAATTTGAATACTCAAATATGGTACACCTTTTCCCTTGTTGCAACAGGTAGTGAGCCCAATTTTGTTTGATTGCAGCTCTGTTTCTGGTGGTGTTTGGCTGGTGGATAGCAATGGCTGCTATTACTAAACTCAGTATGTTTGCTATTATTTGTCAAATTAAATGGCTAGCTATCCTGAGTTTCAAGAGACAGGAAGTCATCATCTCTTTTGCTCTTTCAGACATAGAAATGGCTAAAAAGTTATTTATCAAAGTTTAAAAAGGCAAAGTTGGTAAACAAAGTCAACATCATAAAGTTAAAATATGTCTTTTTAGTTGATGTTGAAATCTTTCCTCATTTATGATTTTTTTCATTTTAGCCATATTCAGGTTAATTTAAAAACCAGAGATTTTTTTCAGGGGTATATGGTGTCTACTGGTGTCCTATTACTAACTACTATGTGACCAAGACAGAGCTGCCAAAAGATTCTTCTTGTATATTTATTTTTACTGCAGATAATTTCAATATATAATTTCTCTTCAAATGGCATAATTTATTACTCTATTTTAATAACATTTAGCCTAAAAAAGAAAAAGTGAAAGTGAAAAAAATATTAATAATGTCAAGTCCCCTGATCCCCTCTAAAAATCTGATTTGAACAATTTTAAAAGGTCATGATGTCCCTACAGCCTAATCTTAGTGCTTTCCGAGTGGCTTCCATTAATTATCACTCTGGTCATTCCTCCAGAAGAGTCATGTGTTGTCATCTGAAATAAATCATTTCAAACATACAACTGTCTAAAAAAGAGGAATGTCTGGGCTTCTGGTCACAATGATTTGCCTAGTTGTTCTATTAATTAGTAGACATTTATTCATGACATTATCTAGACATCACTCTGGGAAGAAGTAATGGTGGCCCTAAGAGGGCCTACAACCTGACTGTATTGACTAGAGAAGGCATAAACAGATGACTTCAACTGGGGGCATTTTCCACGGTACGAAGATAGAAACAATGTATCACCCATCACAGCAGCTGACTTCATCTACACCTTCTAGGTTTCACACATCCCTTCACTGACATCGCCAAGGGCTTCTTTGATAATGATAATGTCTTAATTGAACTAATAAATATTTAAGCAGATACCAAGAGTGTTTAAATTTAGTTTCAATAAAATAATTTTATTTCAAAGTATAATTTATGTTTAAAATAATGGAAACTTTCATTATAAAAGTTATTTAAATATGTTGTGACAGAATTTGGGGAAAAAGGAGAAAGGAAGTAAAAAAGGCTACTCACAATCTGGTCACTCTAAAACTTAGGAGAAAATTGGGTCACTTCCTCTTCCCATTTGTTTATAGTTATATCTTATCTGTTAAATTAGTTTATAATTATAATTTAGTATCAGTAAATATGATATTGCTCATTTTTATTACAGCTAATTAACATTTAGAAGACATATTTGCTCTATTTGCACTTTTCAAACACTCTGAGGTGTGTATGTACACTTGCAAATCCAACCTTTCCGATTTCAGTGGCAATAAAGGACATGACATCTGTGATTTACAGAATAAACTCCATTTAAATAGACACTATTTAAATAACTTGTTAAAGGTCAACTTGCAAAATAAGTAAATATTCCTAACCAACGCCATACTACCACTAAGACCAGAGCCGCTCGTGAGAAGTGTCAAATGATAAGACAAATTTTAAAAGTACATATTTTCTCATGAATTTTCAGATGTTGCAGAAGCCATAGCTTGCCATAATAAATAGACAGAACTTTTCTTTCTGCTCTATTTGATTTTTTTTTTTTGGCCTGTCTGTTCACCCCCATAAAAAAGCATATCCAGAGGAAAAACAATCAAGGGAGTATTAGACACACTGAAGTGCTCGCAGTCTAACAGTTTGTTTCTGATAGTAAAATGAGATAAGTCATTTGAATTGACTATATTTTTCTCTGACCTAATTTAAGACCCTAATGTTTAAGTTATTTTATAGCTACTGGATAGATCCAACAGTTCTCGTAAGAGGCATCAAGCACTGCTAGATTTCAGCTGGATCTCACAACACACAGGGCTGAAGTCTTTTCTTAGGAAGGCTGATTGGAGACACAGTTCGACTTGAAGATGGCCTGTTTGCTGCATCCCATCAGGCTCTCTCAGTGTGCTCTTTACTGCCATGGAGCTTCTCGCTGCTGCCTGAGTGTACCATTCTCTATCCCATACCCACTGCCATAACCTTGCATTTGCTTCTCCTCTGCCAAGAATACCCTCCTCCTCCTCCCCTCACCTGACCCTCAACAGATCCTCACTAAAGCATTACCTGACCCCCACAAGCAGGTAGGGCCCTCTGTGATGCATCACAGACCTCTCAGCCCTACCAGGCTGTGATCACTTTGGGGCTCAGAACTGTCTCATTTATCTTTAACACCCAGCAGCACATAACAGGTGTCCAGTACTTAGTACATGCTGACTGAACAGGATATTCTATCCCAAATGACAGCCATAGCAATGAGGCTAACTACCATTGTTGCTGGGATAAATAAGCATGTGACATAAGGGATGTGGTATAATGTAAGGTTAACTTGGTGACACACCCCCCTCATTTAGTGATATGATTAATACAACCTCTGAGCTTTATTGATCAATTCATCACATTTCCTATCTAGGGCATATTCTGGAGCTTCGAAATGGATATTAAAATTGATCTCCATTGTTAAGAATAACCATAGCAATAGTAAAGTATCAATGTACAGGTTCTCTTTCTTTTCTAATGGAAAGAGTTTTAAGGTAGTTGGTGAAGAAAGTGAATCTGGTAGAGAATCTCTGAGTGTCAGAAATAAAAGAATAAAGAAGAGCTTGATATCAGAATGAGATTTAGACAATCACAGTTGTCAAAGCCATTTTGCAGGCTTATAGAGATTAAAATCTTTGTGGAAAAAAAGTGTTCAGGCTATTATGTTAAGACTCCATTTCACAGGCTTGGCAAGAAGCAAAAGTGGTTACAACATGGCAAGGTACAATGCAGATCTTGGTTTAAGTGCTTTGGCTTCTTCCTCCTAGCACTGCAGCTGCAGCAACCTGCCCTGCTGTAACAGCTGACAGTTGTCTTCGAGCTGTGAGACTCAGGGATGTCTGTGAAAAAGAAATGAATTTGTGCCCAGGTATCTGTGTACCTGCACAAGCTTTAAAAATTCAAATTTCATGTCCATTTGTTATTTCAAATAAGAGTTCTTCCCTAAAGAACTCAACACTCAAAAAACTTAGTTTTTCTTTGTGTTTGACTGAGGCTCATTTCCCAAATGACAATCTGTGCCAGAGGAGAGCTGGCAGTATTTGCTAGAAAACCAATCTCTGCACTTAGCACTGAAAGAAGGCATTTTTTTCCCCATTGCCTCGAGGATGTGTTCCAGTCATTTTGAGTAGATTTATAGTGTCCTGTTTAAAAAAAAAAAAAGGAATGAAGTAGACAGTAGGTCTACAAGGTGACTTTCTCTATCCTGTTTCTCTAGTAGCTATGTTTTTGTAGGACTCATTTATAGATAGATACTCAATATACAGATTCATGGCTCTCCAATGAGAACTTTGATTTCAGAGTCAATACCGGTTCTCCCTTTGGGTGAGTTACATTTTGGGATATTTCCTTAACATAACTCTTCATTTAAACTATATTAGAATCCATATCTAATAATGCCAATTTTATTAAATAATATGACACATCTTATTGTTTACTGACATGGAAAAAACAAGATAAGTCCTGAGGGACAGCGCTAGTCAAACTTTAATGTGCACATGAATTTTCTGGAGCTTCTCTTAAAATGCATATTCTGACTCAGTCGGCCTGGAGTGGTGCCTGAGATTCCACATTTCTAACGAGCTCCCTTTTCAGATGATTCTGACACTGCTGGTCCCAGAACTACACCTGAGTAGCAAAGATGTAGGGCTATGATACTCCAGCGTGGTATGTGTGACAGCACATGGCAAGCTCGTTAAAACCCAAGTCCTGGACCACATTTCCAGAGGTTCTGATTGAGTAGGTCTGGGGTAGGATCTCACATTCTGTAACCCCAACAAGCTCCTAAGTGGTGCGTCAGCTCATTAGTAAATCAGACTCTGAATATCATACAAGGTAATCTAGTTTAGCCATAAAATGCCCACCTGACTCTTACTAGCCCAAGTACAGTTTTGGAATAACAGAACATTTTAGATAAATAAACGTTAGCATGCTATAGAACATTCCCCCATTAAAAAGCAATTTCTACAAGTCAGATACAAAATGGAAAGACTGCCACTGGTGGGGAAAACAATCGGAGGCGGGTCGGCTTTTTCAGCAGAAAGTAATAAGAGGTGTAAAATAAAGTAGCAGTTGAGGTCATTTATGTTGGAAATGCTTACCACATCTGATTCTTTCCCATGTAGAAGGACAGGGGACAGTAGTAATCTTTACGTTTTGGCCAAAAGTCAGCGTGACTTACGTCAATAGACGTAAGCAGTTAATAGGAACTGAAAGAAATATCAGACTCTATTCTCCAAACTTCAAGAAGGTAAATTCCTAATTTTCAATCCAGAAATGGTCAAAGAGTTCAATTTAGCCAAGAGAGCCAAGGAGGAACAGGACGAAATAAAAGCTGAACAGAGGTGGACTTCTGGTCCACAATCTTCTTTGTCTACACTCTATTAAATTACATCGGCTAACAATATGCAATCAAGATTTTGTCCATGTTCAACAGTTCTTAAAACAACATTAATTTTCATTACTTCTTCACTAGGTTATCTCATGAATGAGATAACTTTGAGTATTTTAAATTTTCCCTTTTATTTTGTGTTCATTTTACCCTGATATATTTACGAAAACAGTAGTACCGGATTAACATCTCCTTTAATTGTTTTAAATCCACTTAATCAATAGTCTACTAAACGTACATTCCTAAATGTTTCAGAACCACTTCATCACTGCCCCAAATGAGAAAGAAATGGTGTTCTGCTGTGTAGAGGAAAGTTGAATGTTTTTTCTCATTTTAATTATTATGGCAATGTTTGAAAAATGCTGACTTTCTAGGAGAGTGAATTCCTGGCAGTACATAATGCTGCTGCCTTTCTAAGGATGGATGAAATAAACAACAATGCTATAATGAACTCTCTGGGTAAATGTCTCAGTAATGTTCCTGACACCACAAGAAGCTGACTTGGCTAAATGCACAGGATAGGAACTTATAATGTAATTCCTACCCACCTATTCTTGAGGGTGGTTTTTATGCATCCTCTCACACCAGTGGCTTATGGTAAAATACAAAACCTTTTATTTTGGCGCAAAACAGACTGGCAGGCAGCTCTAAATGACTAATATGTACGTAGTTTGCGGTTTCAGGAAAATTAATGAGTTTTTTAATGAAATATTTTTTACTGACTTAGAAAACAAGGGAGGAGGGGGCTATAGTCTCATCCTGTTTACATAATCACAGTGGTGTCCCTGACAATAACAATAGCTTTATATTTACCAAGCACAACCTACAGGCAGCAGATTAGGCAGAAGTAAGTATTCTATATCACCCTGTTTCATTCTCGTGACAACACAATCTTCTTTGTCTACACTCTATTAAATTACATTGGCTAACAATATGCAATCAAGATTTTGTCCATGTTCAACGGTTCTTAAAACAACATTAATTTTCATTACTTCTTTGCTAGGTTATCTCATGAATATTCATTCTGAATTTTCATTTCTTTGTTTTTCAGTACTGTGAAGCTGGTCTTACCATATTTGAAACTAGGAATGAGTTTCTCTAAAAATATGAGTTCTAGTCCTCACCAGGATGCTTGACATTGATACCTAACTAGTCAATGCTGTGTGTCTCAAAGGCTTTTCAAATCTGTGACATCACTTATCAGACAACAAATACTATTTGATGAGTATATTAATTTTCTATGGCATGGCTGTATAGCAAATTACCAAAAATTTAGTGGCTTAAAACAACACAAACGTATTATCTTATAGTTCTGTAGGGCAAAAAACTGACACAAGTCTCATTGGGCTAAAATCAAGATGTCACAGGGTGCATTCCTTTTCGGAAGCTAGAGAAGACAATCTACGTTCCTGTATTTTCCCGCCTCTAGAGGCTGCCCATATTCTTTGATTCGTAATGCCCCCTCCTCCATCTTCAAAGCCAGCAACAGTAGGTTGAGGTTTTTTCACATTGCAGAAATCTGACCTCCTTCCATAGCCATATCTCCCTCTGAATTTCCTCTTCTGCCTGTTATTTTACTGTTAAGGCCCCTTATGATCATATCGGGCTGACCTATAAAATCCTAGGTAACCTTTCTGTCTTAAAATCAGCTGAGTAGCAACTTTAATTTCACCTGCAACCTTAAATCTCCTTTGTCACATAAGGTATCAGTCACAGGTTCTGAGATTTAGGACATGAATATCTTTGGAGGGTCATTCTGCTTATCATAGTAGGACATATATTATTAATGACACATATTCGTTTATTTCATTTAAACATTTCCTGAGCACCTATTACATTTCAAGTACCATGTTAGGCTTTAGAATATTAACATACACAAGATGGAAGTGATCGTTATCTTTGGGAGCTTGCATTCCAGATTTTAGTCTTACCTCCTAACTGAGAGCAAACATAGATTGAATTTAAAAAAAAAAATGTGCACTACTGAGATGGTAAAAGGCAGTTTCCACGAGGGGAACAAAAAAGGTTCACTTCACAATTCCGTCTGAGACAGAATTGTTCTGTAAACAATTTTAAAAAGTTGGAGAAAAACTATACTGGAGTGAATTACCGATATCATACTTTTTAGGCAAATAGTAAACTACAGTCTATCCTCTTTATCTGTATTTGTAAATTTGTCTACTAGCTAAAATTTATCTGTAACCTCAAAATCAATATTTATGGTGCTTTGTGGTCATTTGGACAAGAACAAAGTGGTGAAAAATTTGAGTTGCCTTTGGTGTGTGTTTCCAACTGAGCTTAAATAGACAATATTCTGTTTCCCTGTTTCAGTTCTCATACTGTAAACAAGTGTCCTTTTCATGGTCTGTTAGTGTCATGTTTTCACATTTTTTTTGTACTTTTGTTGGTGATTTTGCAATTTTAAAGAGCCCCTAAGTATTAGTGCTGAAGGCTGTCTAGTGTTCATAAGTGCAGGAAGGCTGTGATGTGCCTTATGGAGAAAATATATGTGATAGACAAGCTTCATTCAGACATGAGTTATACTGCCATTAGCCATGAGTTCAATATTAATGAATCAACAATACATATTAAGTAAGGTGTCTTTAAATAGAAACACACAAAAACAAGATTATGTATCAACTAGGTGATGAAAATGTGACTGGAGGGTCATAGAAACCTGACCCTGTATTTCCCACAGGAGCAGTGGTTCAGAATTCACTAATTCACTGTCCACAGAGACTTTTTAAATATAACTATCATGAATAAAGAGAATTAGCTGTATTTATTCTCTTACTTCTTTAAGTAAACTGGAAAAATCAGTAAGCATCAAGGCAAATCAAGCACACACACAAAAAATGGATTGTAAAGGCATAAAAAATGACCTTTAAAGATTTATAATTATGCTCCCACCATATAAGCTGTTTCATACTTTACAAGTTGTACCTGTCAACTGTCAGAATAATTCACAGGTATGTGTTTGCTATGTTTATTTTTCTTTAAAAATATTGTAGCTGTTGAATAGTGACTATAAATTAAATCACAGATTTCTTTAAAAATTTTAAATACATACTTCAAGTGTAGCTCATGTATTGAAATATATGTTTTCCCAATCATTCTCATTTTTCAATTTAACTTAATATTAGGTATTTTAGGGGATTAAAAACAAGAGAACTATAAATATAGATGCTGATTAATTATAATAAGAGAAAATCTTGTGGAAAATGTGTTATGCATACAAATATACTTTTGAAATTATTTTTAAAAGCCTAGATGAATGTAGATTAGATGATATTGAGGTTATTTTAAAGCTTGACTAACATGATCACCTCCAATCACCTTCCAGAGAGTTTCTGTGAGAGCAGTGAAGGAATCTACCCCACTGTAGGGACGTTAATGTACTCATCAGCTCCTCTCTGCCCTGCACCCTCCAAGTGGGGGAAAGTAAAGGTCACAGCCAAATCTACACAGCTCAAGGGTACAAGCATCAATCAAACTGAGCTGTGGAGGTGGAGAAGGAAGAGAAGATATGGCTGCCACTTTCAATTCCCTTCTTTTCCCCATATCTTCTCCATAAAATCTTTCCTTCCTTTTCCCTATTTCGTGGTAGCAGAAAGCTTTGTCTCCTCCCACAGCACTCCCAATCTGACTGCTCCTTTGTCAGAACTGGCCTCACTTAGATTGGACCACGTCCTTCATCCCTGATTGACATTAATCTCATTAATTCACATTAATCTGAATACTTTATTCACCATGATCTTAATGGTGTTCGTTATTATCCACTTATCTCAAGTAAAATCATATTGTGTAAGAATGGAAACTTTAGCTACTAAAAATTTAAAGAGAAGAAAATGATTATCTGGCATTAAAATTTTTATTATGGGCATTTCCAAATATATATCTAAGTAGGGAAGACAGAACAATAAGAGTTACATATATCCAGCTTCAAAGACAGCTAACTCATGGCCAATTTTATTTCATCTATACTCATGTCCCCTCCCAGTTCATCACCTTTCCAACTAGATTATTATAAATTTAGTCTCAGTTGTCATATTATTTTATGCATAAATGCCCCAAAATGATCTTTTAGATATAAGGATTCCTTTTGAAACAAATGCACTATTTAATTTCCACATCTAAGATGTTGATGATAGTTCTGTAATGTCATGAACATCCTGTGATGATTGCCTATCTATTGAAAGTGTACATGCCTGTGTGCATGCATGTGTAAACTATATGTTCAGATCAAGGTACAAAAAATTTTCATTCAGTGCATTTGGTTGTTTCCCTTAAATTTCCTTTTACCTATAGATCACTTTCCCTTTCTTTTCTTTTTTTTTCAATTTGTTTATTGAAAAAGTTTGACCATTAGTCATAATTTCCCACAGTTTTCTGATTGCCTCTTTATGGTGTCATATGCTATGTCCTTTTGTTCCTATATTGTTTATATACTTATAGTTAGATTTTGAGGTGTGATTTGACTTAGGTTTGACATTTTAGCAAGAATTCTTCAAAGAACACATTGTATACTTCCATCCGGAGATGCATTATACTTAGCTTTCTCTATTTTCTATGATTCTAGTGATTATTGATATTCTCTAAGTACATTATTTCCTTAAAAGTTATTAAATGATGATATTCTGACTCTATCATTCCTTCCTCAATATTTTTTTTTTAGATCTAGATACTTCTCTAAAGATAAACTTCCTCTCATCAAATATTTGGTTACTCTGAGGTACAGTTTAATCAGAAAAAGTAGAAAAAATACCTAATTTTTTCTTTTATGAATCAATGTTCAAAATAATGAATTAATTACTTAGCATTTTTCAGTGATGGTGATAGGGACTTTTTATATTATTACAAATTATGGATGTTTAACTTATTCATTGTTGTAATCCATTTCTGGTATTATTCTTATCAATGTTTTAATTGTTTCATTTTGGCCAGTGAAATCCTTTCTGAGTTGGCTCCTGAGTCTTTTCGGCAAGATAAAATTCTAGTTTTCTGACATAAGATATTCCATATTTATTTCATATATTTCATGCCCCAGGTGTGGATTCAGCCATTTCCCACAAGGAATCTTAGGGCCATTCAGAGTAAAGTGCTATTTAGGGCCCAAAATCTAGGTGCTATAGGGTAAATCACTGTTTTAGATTGGGCACAGACAGAACTAGGAAATCTATTTTCTGTAAGAGAAAATATATCTGAATTTCATAGTGATATATCCAATCCAAATTCAAGACTGCAGAATATTTGCTCAACCTCTTCAAATTTAGATTTGTTTCTTTCTGTTATACTGAAATGATGATTTCTAAAGATATTAATATTCATTTAACTATTTTATCAGAACACATTTTAAAATCACAATATAATATTTTAAATAAAACATAATTAGTGTCATTAACAAAATGTGATTATTAAAAGACATTTAATATTTTTTTGTATAAAATAGTAAAGATACATGAATTGCTGTGTTTTAAAGTTCCTTAAAATAATTCCTTTCTGTATGCTTATGCCTTTAATTCAACATAAGGGTTTACTTCTTTCATTTTACTTTTGGTATTTAGAAATAGCTTTCTAAATTTTATTTAATTTTGATGTACAATTATTAAATTGTGTATATCGCTTTATAGTCAAATCTAAAAAACAAGATATATTCAGCAAAGTCTGGCTTCTATCTCTATTTCATCCCTCCCCTTGTAAATTATCATAGAGGTAACATTTTTTTAAAAAAATGATAATCTTAAAGATAAACTAGAACTCTGTAATGTTAACTGATATAGTAGCTTTGGAAAATTGTCTGTCAGTTCTTTAAGGGTTAAACAAAAGATCCAGCAATTCCATTCCTAGGTATATATCCAACAGAAATGAAAGCATATACTTAGATAAAAATTTGTACATGAATGTTCATAGCAGCATTATTCATAATAAATAAAAAAGTGAAAATAACCTAAATGCCCATCAACTGATAAACACATAAATGAAAAGTGATATATCCATACAATGGTTCAGACATAAAAAGAAATAATATATTGATACAGGTTACAGTGCTGCATGCATAAACCTTGAAACCATTATGCTAAGTGGAATAGTCCAGTCACACACACAAAAATTTACATATTATATGATCTGATTTATATGAAATGTCTAGAATAGGCAATCTGTAGAGACAGGAAATAGATCAGTGGTTGCTGAGATTTGGGAGAGGACTTGAGAATGAGGAGTAATTACTAAAGGGTATGGTGTTTCTTGTTGAGGTAGTAATAGTTGCACAACTATTTCCTGTCTTTACAGATTGCCTATTCTAGACATTAAATTGTACACCTTAACTGACTGAATTGTATGATATGTGGCTATACCTCAATAAAGGTTTGGAAAAACAAGTTACTAGGTTTATTAAAATTATGAATTGGTATGAAAAACAAAAGATTGTCTTATGCTAGGTAGGTATTAGACTAATCAGGGGGAATCATTTCATAAATTATATAACTGTCTAACCACTATGCTATACACCTGAAAGTAATATAAAATAATACTGAATGTCAGCTGTAATTGAAAAATAAAAATTAAAAAAATTGTGCAAGAAAAGATTGCCTTGCTTATCCTCCCATTTATTGAAAAAAAGCAAATATATAAATCTATGTGTCTATTTTTATTCTCTTTATTTAAATAAATGGTAGTAGACACTACTTATTTTCTTCACCTTGTCTCTGTCAAGATAATTAAACAAATGTGAGGGGTAGAGGTAAGCAGCCACATGTTAATCTTTTTAAGTGGTCTTCACCCTTTAAAGATTATCCAGATGAAAGTGATGATCATGAAGAAAAGGGAAATAGAATCCAGGACATCCTACAGTATATTTTGGAGCCTTTTCTAACCTAATTCCTCAGGTACCACTGGCCACCCACGTTCTCCTTCCACTAGCATGGTGTCAGAACCATTATTATGGCTTCCCATGAGAAAGCTGTACATTTCACATAGTCCCTATTGCAAAAAGACTTGAGTTGAGGGGACAAGGAGGCTGTTGCATCTTGTCTCAAGTGCCACCTTTGGGCACTCACTCCAAAGGCATGTGAGTGGCCTCTATGTTAATGTGCCTAGGGACTGCTGGGTTTGGAAGACTGTCAAATTAGGAAAAAAGGTTCCTTTCATTTAAATGGTCAGATTTTTTAATTTATCCCATCTAATAAATTGTATTTTGGGAAAGACTATGAAAGTATTGAGAATTTGCTGAGAAAGCTTTAGGAAAAAGTAACTATGGATAAATGATAATAGGCAATAGAGAACAGAAATTCTAAGGTATGGGGGAAAACTAGTGAAAGTCACAGAGCACATTTACAGAGGAGAACAACAAGACAAAGCCCAGAGGTGGTCTGTAATTAATAGTAATATAATAATTATTACCACAGCATACATCTAACAAAAGAAAGTGAGTTCATGATGGCTCATAACTTTTTCTTATCATTCTAAGGTTCACATATTGATGCTTGTGGTGTGAAAGAAGCATCCGGTATATATGACTTCCTGAGCACATATTGGCTCTATCCTTGGTAACTGCTACTTTATAAAACTTTAAATATTTATGGATAGTTCAAGTACATGTTGTTTTGTTCCAAGCATTGTCTAGTGTTAATAACACAGCTCTTAGCCTACATAGAAGTAGTATCTCAAATAAGCAATTGATGAATGTTTTCAAGAAAAAAAAAAATCCCTGTAATCACATTCAGTTTCAAAGTCATCTTATTGTTCCACTATGCTTGAGTCTATTCACATAACTGTGAGAATTTTTAAAATGGATAAAAAGCAGATAAATTACACAATACAAAATGCACCCATCATTTTCTTTAAAAGTACAGCCACACTAATATCAAAGTGATCTTGCAGTCTGAAGAAAAGTATAAAACTTAGTTTCCATTTTCTTTTCATCAATGAAACCAAGACCAATTATGTAATGCAGAGTAGCCTGGAATTGCTCAGCATATACAACTGCTAGTCCTGTGTACTCATGCCAGAAACAGTATGATCTTCTCAGCAATCATAAGTACCTGGCACCACCTTCAACCTCACCTAATTTCCACATTAGGTGCCACAAACCCTTTAAATATTATATCTTATTCAAATTAAAATAAGTTATGGTGTATGTCATCTAGTCCTAAATATATAGGGTCATTTCAAACACATTTATTTTCCAGCATAATATAATGGATATAGAACGTCTTGAGATAACGCAGTAAACCTGAGTTTCAGGTGATAGAATATTGTTCTCAAAAAAATATGCAGAACATTCACTATTCAATTCTGACTTCCTACATCAATGTAGAAACTTTGTCATTAAACTAGACAGACAAATATACTCATAGTCAAGGGCTTTGTACCCTGAGGTCATCACAATGTACAGCATTATATAGATGTTAAACATATCTTTCTAAACTTAAGCACAGAGAAATCCTTCACAAATCATTAACCCAAGTACAGAACAAAAAGCCAGAATATTACACATCCATGAATCAATTTAGAGAAAAGATGAAGACCATTGTCCTGGTCAGAACCAGCTAAGATCAGTCACTAATGATTGAAACTGATGTGTGCACATAACTACTAAATCAGAAGTAGGATATAGGAAATTGCTCAAAAGAAAATGTCACAGTTTGATTAATCCCCAGTTCCACTGGGAGGGAAAACATGATTAATAGTTGCATCTCACATGAATGATAAAAAAGCATCTGAGTGATTAGGGTATAAACTTTGGCTGCATTCTACAAGGTAGAATGGCAATTATAAGACAAAATCAGTAACAGGAAGAGTGGCATTATTTTGGAATTGACTCAGCTGAAGCCAGAAAGGGAAAAAAACAGAAAGTGAAACCAATGCCAACTCCAAAGAAAGTTAAAATGGGAAAATAAATTTTACAATTTAAATTTTTAATGGAAAGAAAAATTATAAATAGAATAAGAACGAGTAGATTTAAAATTAACTTCTAGATTATGGTGAGAAAGTAAGGCGTTAAGAGTTATGGCTCATTTCATTCTCTTTCAGGATATATGAACTTCTCTGGAAAGCCTTCCACGGTCACTTCCAAAAATCATGATCCTCTGGCATTCTCTTCTATTTCCCATATCTTTCTGTCAATTGGAGCAATTTGTTAAGGACCAGAGCACAGATTTAATTAAATCCTATAATAGTGGAGGAATGGTGTAGAATGAAAGGCATGCATCTGTGATGGTTAATTTCATCTGTCAATTTGACTGGGATAAGAGATAGCCAGATAGCTGGTAAAACATTATTTTAGAGTGTGTCTGTGAGTGTGCTTCTTTCTAGAAGAGAATAGCATGTCCCGTGAAATCCAAATCAACACTTTGAGATCTAAAGTGAAGTTCGCTCACTTATCCCAAATGCTCTATGGAGCCATTAAGTATTTTTATAAGTGTTCTGTCAATTCTGTATAATTTTCTTTCTTTCTTATGAAAATAAGCCAACAAAAAGCAAAAGAAAGGGAAAACACATTTCTTCTTCTTTTTTATGAATACCAGATGGTTCTCGCAAATTCTGTCCCTCTCGGCTTGGTTCCTCTCCCAAACTACAGGTCATTCCCTCCTACTCACTGTAGCATTCTCAGAAACACTCTGCTTCAGCATCCTTTCAATGGCCCATAAAACACACTGAACTAAAACGGCCTTCACACGCTCTCCTATAACATCTCTTTGGCCACACCTTGGTAGTTCATCACGTTCTGTGAGTATACCATCTCTGAAATTGCAAATGCTTATATTCTACTCTTTGACCCTAGACCACTAGATTTTTCCAGTTCCCTCACTCCTATCCTCCCCACTTGTTTTTTCTTCGTCCTCAGTAACTCCACTCTTCCTTTGAATTCCTTCATCTCAGTGATGGTTAATTTTATGTGTCAACTTATCTAGATCATGACACCCAGACATTTGGTCAAACATGATTCTAAATGTTTCTGTGGAGGTATTTTTTAGGTAAGATTGACATTTAAATAAGTAGAGTTTTGAATAAAGTAGAGTATGCACCATAATGTAGGTGGGCATCATCTAAACAGTTGAAGGTCTTAGTAGAATAAAGACTGACTTCACAAAAATAAGAGGTAATTCTGCCAACAAACTGGGTTTGAACTGAAACTCTTCCCTGAGCTTCCAGCCTACCCTGCAGATTTTGGATTTGCCAAACCACCATGGTCACATGAGCTAATTCCTTAAAATAAATCTATGTACATCCTGTTGGTTCTATTTCTCCTGGAGAACTCTGACTAATACAATCTTCCATCAGCAACCCCCTGATTTCACTTCCTCCCCTACGTGGTGCTAACCTTTGGTACTTTCCTTCCTCTATGCTGTTGCCAGCCCATATGTACCCTTGAGCTAGTGTCCTCCCACCACAGTATCACTATAGATCCCTTACCACATCCCACCCTCCCTCCCCACTTTCCTCCACCTTATCCTCAGCCTCATCCTTACCCTGCTCATTTTCTTTCGCTTTTTCACATAGATTCAAGAATGTATTATTGCTATGCCCATTTTTCAGGGAAAGTGAAAGCAATTTGCCCAAGATTACTCAACCTGTAGGAGATAAAGCCTGCTTCTTAAAGCATGCAATCTGATCACAGGAATGACATCATTAACTGCCACCCACAGGCTCTCATCTCTTCCTTTTGTGTGGTACCCTGAACTAGACTTGGCTTGACATGCCAACTATTTGAGTCACTCGGGGCTCAGACAAGAGAAATAGGACTATTGTTTCCAGAAAGCCATCGTAAGCACACACACAGGAACTGAGACAGTATGCTGATGTTATTTGCTACACCTGCCTTCGATTATCAGATCCAGTCACATTTATTCTGTTTCCAGTGCAGAAGCTTGGGAATGGCAGTGGAAGAGAAGAGAGGTGAGGATAACTCACAGGTACTCTCCATGGAGCAGAGGCAAGAGACAGCCATAGTTCTGTGGTGTGGTCCACCATGGAAAGTCACACAGGTTTTCCACATGGCAAAAGACTCCAGTGTGAAGCTCCATGCAATGTTCAAAGTAGGATGAGACAAAAGGGATGTATTTTCATAAATATATGCCTGCTCTAACCACATCAAATGTAGTTCCTTGATGGTAAAAGTTACATTTAAAAAATTGTGCTATAATCAAGTATATACTTCATTCAGTTAAGATGGATTATATATTCAAAGGCTAGGAATTTAAAAGTACAAACTAAGAAAGTAAGAAATTCAATGTTGTGTGTGCATGTGACCAAATAATTTGATTTTATGAGAAAAGAGAAACTGGACAGACCAATTTCTTTCTCACTTAGAGAAATTTATATTTATTTGTCATATGTGACATGCAGACTTTTAAAGAGAGCACCAATATCACAATGAACTTAATTAAATCATCTGTTTATTCTGACCCAAGGATAAAAAGACTATTTCCAAAGTGGCATATTAGCAAAAAAGAAAAAAAATTAACCTTTTGTTATTTCAGGGTATAAGATGGAACTGCTATTGCCATATAGCTTTGTAGCTCTTGGGACAATTTCTGCAACTTTCCACAAACTTGCTAAAATAAATACAAGTTTTTCCCTGAAACTTACATTCCCCAGCCCACCCCAACTCATGACGACTCTAACATATTGTAATAAAGCCATTGCTCCCTGAGGATTTCTTTTCACTGCTCCAGCAATTTTTCACTTCTCCCTCTCTTATTGAAAAAAGAATGCTATTATTAAGTACTTAAAATTTTCAAGGCTCCAAAAGGAAGACAACCTTTCAGGATGAGAGATTAATAATAACAATAAGAAATAGAGAATGGAAGACAGGAGTTCAAAGCCAAATAAAAATTTCATTTGCAGAATACAAGTCAAATATGATTTCTTTTGAACTGCATCTCTCTGATTTATAGACACAGCTCTGTGGAGTATTTCCTACTATTTTTGCTTTGTGTTTTCTTCCCTCCTCTCATAGTCATGGTTACTTCTGGAAAAATGCTCTAACACTTGAATCACTTCTTTGGCACAGCTATAGAACATTTCTGAAAAGAGTAAGGTGCAGACCACAATATAAAGAGAAAGTCTTAGACAATGCCAGCTTAGAGGTGTGACTACTAAAGGCAGTTGGAAATATAGATACATAAAGTCACCTGGTTCAAGTTCTGGCTCCTATGATTAAAAGTTTTCTTTTAGATATTTATACAAAATGTCAGATGAATGCCTTCAACTCAGTACATACACAGACCTCTGCATTGTAAACAAGATTATTGCATTTTGGATTTGAAGTAGGTAATCATAAAAGTGTTTCCTTTTATTATGATGGCATTATTAATTTCTATTCTAAACCACATTAGCCAAAAAGCATGATGTTCCTATCTCCTAGAAACTCACATTCTTAATTAAGAAATGATTACACTTTTTCAATGAAGACAGTATACATATTATGCATTTTGGCCAGTAGCATTTGGGTATTTATTTATGTCATGTGTATAATTTGGAATAATGGAAAACATATAAGCAGAGTAAAAGAGAATAAAAATATGTGTGAACGAGTTTGAAATTCAGTTAATTAAGATTATACATAACAAACAATGCAAAGTCACCCAGAAAGACATCCTGGAAATAACGCTGGTGCAGATGTCATTGGAAAGAAGACCCTAGAGATGAGTTAGTAAATGGAAAAGTGCTAGGGCAGGGGGGCTAGAGAATAAGTGGTTAGAAGGCCCTGAGTTGGAAGAATGCATTGAAGAATATTTGGCAAGTAGGCCTCAGATAAATTAAAAGTATGATCCAAAGAAAACTGAAAATACAAGAAACTTGATGAATATCCTAAGAGTAACAATTGAGCATCTGAGGTGGGAGCCGTGGAATACAAGGAAGTCGTCAATGAAACGTACCAAAGTTAGAATTGGACAGAGCCATCAGGTCTGCCAGCCAAGCAAAACATTTCCAAGCAAAGCATATAGTAATGCGTTGTTTTTGTACACCAAATGTGTGTAATAACCCCATCCCAGAAGCAATGACAGGTGTGTTTTAATCCACATACAGACTCTTCTACCTGGTCCTCTGCAGTGAGCCTTGGCACTCACCAGCAAAATGTTTGATGAGAAACAGCAATGCTATCTTTCTCACACAGACAGCAAGTCTATACTTTGAACTACAGTACGTATTTCAATAAACAACAAAATATCGAATCCCTTAATTTATTAAAGATAGCATCATTCTACTGCCTTAAAGTAGATCATATATTTAAAAAAGAAAAAAAAGGAGGACCCTAAACCAATGATTTTATCTTCACCATGGACTCTCTTCTTTCGGAATACTGAAATACTGTTCTTTGCTAGCTTTGCATGCTCGTGAATGTTAACAGAAGGGAAGAGAGCTAAATGGAAAACGTTATAAATGTGGCATTAGTTAACATAAACTTAGGTGGAGATTTACTGTATTAAATCTCAATTACTTCAGTATCAAAATATTATTGATCTATTTTCCTTATAGATTGATGGAGAAGCATGCAATTTTGCAACTGAAAGGGAATGAGATTATCACTGAGTACCTGTATTCTACCTGCACCCTCATTCTGTAAGTAAAGAAAAAGAAGCTCATAGAGGTGAGTTGTCTTTAGTAATGCATCTTCTTAGGGCTGTACTAGTCATTTTCTTATTTCACTTAGAACCTGATCTGTTCTGAGACATAGGAGGGTTGAGTGAAATAGACTGAGAAACCAAGGCTCTCAAGTTCACAAGCTTCCAGCTGGGCACTAGGGAGAGCTTGGTGGGTCAAAGGAAAGGAGGGACCAGGATATTTCTCCCTATTTTGCTGTGCCTCAGGCAGCTTCCCGGTAGTGACTGAGTCTTTTACAAAGCTCCTGCTCCCAGTGGGCACCCCTTGCTTCCATAATCCTCTACTGGGCAGCCCTTGCTGCGATTCTGGCACTAATTAAACAATGTCAGCCTCTAAGCTCTGGAAGCACCACCTTCTCATTATCTCTCCAGCTCTTGTAGTTACACTGTCTTCTTGCTGTTGCTGAGCTCTGAGTTGCCTCACACCCACACGTTGGACTGATCAGCTTTTCCATCACCTGTAACCAATTTCCTATGATGACTTCCCACTTTCAGATGCCCAGAATAATTTTTGCTTTTCTGACTAGCCACTGACTCAGAGACCAGCTAAGAATCAGAACTAATGTGTTTCTCCATCCTGTCATAATATGATCAAAGATTACAAATGCCACCCAACCATTATGTAAGTATAAACATATATTTTAAACTACTAACAAAATAAATATTAAAATAATAAATGATGCTTCAGATTGATAACTTCCATAGATTTTATAGTATCAATAAATGACACAGGATAATGTCATATATAAGTAGAAAATATATATTATTTATTTTTCTTAAGAATTCAATAATTGGAGTATTTCCTATCCACATTTCTCTGTTATCCTTTGTTTCTTTCACTTCCTGATTGCTTTATCCATTTGAAACCTCATATAAATCTAATCTTTATCTGTGCTTTTAATAAACATATTCTATTCATTGTCCCATCTCTTCCTTTTCACTCCTTAAGATTCATTCTTTAGTACTAAATCACAACTTACTTCAAAATTCTACATCAGTTTTAGAATTCACTCTAGAAACGGCCAGTATATGCTTACATAATCTGTATTTGATGGCCACAAATTACTCTATTGTGTGGAGGTACTATAATTTACTTAAGCAAGTGACCTACTGCTGATGGATTCAATCAATATTATTTTGCTATTACAATGTTGCAATGAATATCCTTGCATATGTTTCCTCTGCACAGTGCAAGTGAACTTGCAGGATAAATCACTCTAGCTGCTTGAGTTGCTTTTTAATGTAGATTATATATTTGGGTAGATTTAAAGCATTAACCAACATTGTTTTGTAATCCCTTCCTTCAGTGTCCTAAAATCATTACCTTCTAAAGAGTTTGTACCTATGTATTCTCCCACCAGCAGAGTTTAAGAGTGACTTTTCCCCCCATGCCCCATGGCAATGTTTTCTTGTCTTGAATCATCTGACTTCTTCAAAATGTTGATTTCATAACACATGATACTTGAACATATAGCATAGGGGATACTTAAGCCAGATTCTTGGATATCAAAATCTTGCCCCGCCTAGCTATGTGGCCTTGGAAGAATAACTTCATCATCCCTCAGTTTTCTTAAACAGGAACTAGGCCTTCTCATAGTACCTAACTCACTGGGTTGTGAAGATTAAGAGAATAAATATCTATAATGCATGTAGAATAGTGTCTGGCATATAATAAATATTGAATAAATGTTCATTCTTCTTGTTTCTTAAATGTCCTTTAAAATTCATTTTTAGCTTCTTCTTGTATTAAACAGTAGTATCCATAATACGATGATAAAGTACTAAAAATTTTTTTAAGAAAAGCCATTACATTAAAAAGCGTCACTATTAAAATTAAAGATAATGTTATTTTGTTACATACAACAACTTGGAAAATTATGTCTTGAATAAAACTGTGGTCCCAACATTCACATTTGTTTCAACATTTTAAGAAGTGCTGACACCTATTTCGATTTGCATTTCTTCAATATTGAATGAGGTTGAAGACACTTACATATTTATATAGCATGTTCTTATTTCTATGAACTGCCCATTTGTATTTTGCCTCTTTTTTAAAGCAAAATGAAACCTAATCTTTTATTATTAAATTAAAAAATTCTAATAGAATTTTTTGTGGTAATGATTATGTTCTAGAACTGCACTGTCTAATACAATAACCTGGGTTAATATAGCTAATGAGAACTGAAAATGTGGCTAGTCTGACTGTAAAACTTTGTTTTTAATTTAGTTCATCTTAAATTAAAAAAAAATTACATTTAAATATTCTTGAATAGCTATTAGCTACCATATTAAACAGCATAGCTTTAAATTTTAAGAGAATTGGGTCTTTAAAATTGGAGAGACAGAGTTAACATATGGTTTATAGCTTTTTTTTTTAACTTAGCCTAGATCTTTAGTCAAATCTTTCTTGCAACATATACTTAAGGAATCTATACTGTATCTAAGATAAATTTGTTTCCTGCTGGTTATGTTTTATACTGAACCTAAACACCTTTACTTAGTAGTCAAGTTTGTTTACTGAAAAATCCAGTAGTCCCCATACTTTGCAGCAAATTGGAACCACCTCGGACTATTTTTTTAAACCTCAATACTTGGGTTTCCACCTCTGAATATTATTTAATTAGTATGGATGCTGCTTGGGCATCAGAATTTAAATATGCAGTAAAATTAGAGAACCACAGACATAACCTGTGATCAGTGAGTAACCCGGGATTGGCGAGATGCATGTACATCAGACAAGGGGGTTATCAAGTGTCTCAGAAAAGTTCCATCATTAGGAAAGAATATAAGCTGAGGCACCTAGAGCTGACGGCTTTCCTGATCTCTATGATGGCATCCAGCTTTGTTCTTTGTGAACATATTTGTCAAGGTGTTGGGATATTTAGAAGCTGTTCAGTATAACTAAACACAAATCATGCTGTTGCTGTGTATTTTGTGCTGTTGCCTATCCTCGATCCTTTTTTTAATCTAAGTAAACTTTCAGGTGTGTGAATGTTCACTCTGAGAACCAATCTTAACCCAAGACTACTGATGCTAGAGAATTAAGTGGGCATTGCCATCATATAGACTAAAAATATTTTCCACCTTATGCTCTTTCTTTTAATGTTGTTTGTGCTATTTTTTCATGCAGCTTTCTATTATTTGATTTGTCTACTATGGCATCTGAATTTGGTTCCTTTGCTTAGAAAGAAATACCTCTTCCAAGATTATGTGATTATTTATAAATTTTCCTGTGTTTTAATAGTTCCTTTTCTGTGTCTGTATTGTTAAATATTCAATTCTTCTGGAATTTATTTTTATATAAATTGCTATGTATTTTTCAAGAAGCTGTAGCTTACCGAGTACCATATCAACTAATTTATATTTCCTCACACATTTTCAATGCTACGTCTATCTTAGGCAAATCCCTAAGTATATTTGGACTTAGTAAGGGATTTCCTATTTTGTTCTTCCACTATGTTTCAATGTGCCAGTATCAACATGTTTTAATTAATACAGATTTATAAGATTTTCCAAACATATAGATTCTCCTTACCACTGTTATTTTTGCTAACTTATCTATTTCCTCATAAATACTTCTTGTATGGAAAAGTCAGAATAATTTCATTTTTATGGGTTATTTTAGGTAGAGTGAGTACATTTAAAATATTGTTTCCTATTTCAAAACAGATATGTCTTTCCATTTAATCAAGGCTTCTGTGTCTTTTAGTAATATTCTAAATATTATTCTCATATATTTGTACATGTTCTTTTAAGTTTGCTCTTGACTTTTTTAAATTTTTGATTGTATTATAAATAGAATATGTATTCTTTTATATTATTGAGTTATTTATACATAGGAAGACAAATTAATCACTGATTTTAAAAATTAATTTATGTTAGGCACATTACTGAATTATTTTTTTTAAAAAAATAAGATAATTCTCTTAGATCTCTAAGAAACATATTGTACCAATGCTGTCTTAGCTCCTCCTGCTAGCTTTATATACTTTTCAGCCCTCTTCTCTGATTGAAATATGTTATATAAGTATGAAAATTAAAAATGTAAAATTAGGGGAAAGAGCCTAGTGCATTTGTTTTCTAGAAGATCTAGTTGCCTAGGTCTTAAAGAACAATAAAGAAATATTTCAAAAGGACAGAAATGCCTCTATGAGTGAAGAACTTTAAGTGTAGCCTCCTGGGACTAGGGAATGAGACAACCCAGAAGTAGGCACCTCTGGCATCACGTCATGGAGATAACAAGAAGAATGGAGAACAGGGGGTGAAGTTATCACTAAACCGTCATATGGTAAAATGTAGAATATGATTTTTAAAATGTCTTTATAACATGTTATTCTCTGGTTGGGATACCTACAGTTCATAAGTATTTGTACATGTTTTCTGTGTAGTACATATTGATATAAAGCTCCAATATATGTGTATCCAAATAAGAGACTGACATAACATGTTAAATAGAATGAACACAGATGCAATGTGGTAAAATAAACCACATGACTTGACAGAGAAGGTGCTTAGTCAACTAAACTGTTCATATCCATGATTGATGCCATATTACAAACCCAAAGTCAACCACCTTTAACCACATACTACTAGGCTAATCATTTTCAAAAGGGTGGAGAACTCATAGTTAAATATAAATATAAACTAGAGATTCCCTGAGGATACAGACTAATAATACAGACTTTCAATAAAAATGTCTTTTTTGGCATTCGAGTAGAGGCACAATTGAAAGGCAGAAACAGCTTAAGGCATTCTCTAGGCATTTGCCCAAGTGCTGAGGCAAGTATGCCAATGTATTAAGCTTGATGGTTTGACATGTTGATACACATGGCCTTAGTACTGTTGCACTTTATGTGACCGCAAATCATTTTTGTAGGATTAGGTCATTCAGATAAGGGCTCAACATAGGGCAAGGGCTAAGAAAGATGCAACTCATCAGGCAGAGAGTTCACCAAGCTCTCAGTATGCCTTCTCTGGTTTTCTACTGAAATCTCCCAGCTGCTTATTTATTTGACTGTAGACAAATGTATGTTAAAATCCTTGCAGGTAGTGTTTCTGCCCTGTCTAGCTTATAGAGTTGAAAACTCAATCATCCACAGTGATAATAACGGCAGAAATACTTTATGACAGGTAATATTCTTATCTAATTGACTATGTCACAAAGGTTCTGTATCTTTTACCAGCTAAACCCAGAACCATAACATCATACACTTCTAATTAAAAAAAAAAAAGTTATACTAACTTCAGAAATAAACTAGAGGTTTTTGTTTGAAAAATCAGGTATCACTGAAATCCATTAAAAAAAGTAAACTACTCTTGTGTGTGACAATCATATTCACTTAAATAACTCATAAAATTGGTACTATCTCATTCTTTGTCCTTATAATCTGCCCAAAAGAATCTGGGGCAAGTATAAGATAGAATTTGGAAATTTGGCTAAGTTCCTGCAGATGTTGATCTACTTAAAATAATTTCCAAGATGTTAGTTTCATAAAACTTCAGTAATTGCTCTTAAATGAGTGAAAATTATAACTTACATTTACTTTTCAGTCATTCACAATAAACTGACTAAAATAAAAGACTTTTGTTGAGGGATTTTGTTTTGTCTTCAATTTGAAAGCAATAATTTTTGTGGCTTGTATTTTCTAATTTTTTGGAAAATATTTAGATATCTAATATAGCATTGGTATAAATTATACTTATAAGCATTGGACTATAATTTTATTTTAAAGAAATGTTTTAATATTTAATTATTAAAATATATATCTGTCAAGCTTATAGTTCTATTAAATATGGGCATGACCTATATGATAATAAATAAAATATTTCCTCTTTCTTTTCTTTGTAAGAGGCAACAGGGCATTTTATTGATTCTTTCAGGTATATAGAAGTCTTTGTTCTCTCTTGTTCTTGAAATAAATTCAAATGAGGAAAGAATAAGGTATCCTCACTGAATCATTTCAATCTGTGTTGATGGGTTTGATTTTATTTGTTTCTAAATTTATAACAATTGCCTTTTCTTCCTCTTTCCATCACATACTTGGATAATGCCTTATGTGTTTCCTTACTCTCTTTCATA
Organism: Macroglossus sobrinus; assembly: GCA_004027375.1. Lineage (NCBI taxonomy): Eukaryota > Metazoa > Chordata > Mammalia > Chiroptera > Pteropodidae > Macroglossus > Macroglossus sobrinus. Next base: position 227,950 of record PVKZ01000259.1, on the reverse strand, counting down.
GATTTATCTGTATCATCTGGAGCAGACTGTGAAGCTCTTAAAGAAAAGTGGCATGTTTTGTTTAATTTGTATACATTCCATAATATCTAAAAAAACTGGGCAAAAAAAAACACCAAAAAAAAGAAAAATAAGCTAGGAAATACCTATTTGTAAAATGATGACCAAAGGCTAACTTCCTTGCTATGTACATCAAATAAAAATTGTTTTTAAAAAAATCCACATTGAAGTCATCTGTCATTCCAGGTGAAAATGTTGCCAAGTTTTGTTTTTTCTGCTTTGGCAAACTACACTCACACAGAGAGGGAGCTTCTCTCCACGTGGAACCTAAGTGACTGTGGAATAGAACAGAGCTCTACAGCCTACCTGGGATAAACAGGTAGCACTAGTGTATGTGTGTGCAATACATCAACCATCAAGTTCTGGGGATTTAGGGTTGTTTTACCTACCTTTCCTATTTTATGTGTGGTCATAGTACCTGTTGCACTAAGTCTCAATTTTGATTTTGACTTTCAAAGTTATCTCTCAACTTTCTTTATCATGTTCAAAAGTTGTTTTCCAGCCCTTCCCACACTTGATGGTACAATGTGACCTGAAGCCTCACTGGCTATTACACGGGAAACTATCCCTTGATGTCTCCAATGTCCGTGCTTTGTTCACACTTTTCTAGCTTCACAGAATAGCTTCCTTAATCCTTCCATAATCTGACTGATAATGCCTTTTTCAATATCTATGTAAGCCCCACTTTTTTGACAAAGTCAGTCCTCAGTGATCTCCATATTGTCAATTTCCAAATCCCTAGGGGTCTAGACCTCACATCTGCACGCTCCTCTGAACCATTTGATTTGTTCTGAAGTGTTTTATCTTTTCTGACATTGACGTGAGCTCTTTTAATACCTTCCAGAATTTTGTACAAAGTTAAGCACATATTAGGAGATCAGTGTATTCAAATCCAGTCATTCATTGATTTTTTTTCCTCACTAATTCCCTCAACAAAAGTCATATGCCACACTGAGTGTTGAATACAAAAATGCAAAGATGAAAAAGATAAATCCTCTCCCATTAAAAAAGTTCATATTTTATAGCGGAGAAAGAAATGTACCATCCTAATTCTCAGTATATTCAGCCAATACAACATAAATGTGCTAGAAGAAGGAGTAGATGGAGGGAGGAAGGAGTTACTTTTAGTTATTGTGATCATAAAATTATCCTACAAGAAAATGAATTTCATTTATTCACTCATTTCCTTCCTTCATTCATTCATTCAACAAACATCTAGTATTTGCCTGTGTGGGGACTCACAGCTAGTCAACCCTAAGATGTGCTTCTGTGGTATGTTTTGAGCTAAGGGCAATTTTAGCTTCAATTTCAAGAGAAACTCCTTCTCCTTCCTTTAAATACCTAGAAGAACTTGTGTTAGGGGCCTTGCTCATAATAAGAGGTTATCAGTGATAATCTCTTTTTGATCCACCTATATGGCAGGGCAAACTTTTGTTTACTAAATATCTATTCTTCTTACCATTCTGCAATGACCCTTTGAAGCCTCCAACATTCATTACCTCACTCCTAGCTCAGAATGTCTTACATACCCATGATCCCTTTCTATCTCTGAACCTCTCATGCATGTGGAGTCTCTGATGCGCCTATGTGTGCAGGGTTTCACGCATATGTATCTATTAAATTTGTTATTTCTCTTGCTAATCTGTCTCATGTCTATTTGATTATTAGACCAGTGAGAAGAACCTTGAGAGTAGAAGAAAGGTAGTTCCTCCTCCACATCTGCAACCTGGCAGGTACTAGTAAAATTTGGGGATGCTGAAATGAAAGGTTGGAAGGTACAGCCCCTATTTTCAGCATACTTACACTTGAGAAGGGAAGACAGTGAGTATACCAACAAATTACAGGATAATCTAAAAAATGACATTACCTTGACAAGTAATTGTGATAGATGCCATTTGTTTTTACATTGATTGGTTTGGATTAGTTAAGGGTATTATTTGTGCCACTAATTCACCCTGAGCACCTCACCTTTGATAGGAAGAGCAAAAAAGGAATATGGCACTGTCTAGGTTTGGCTTTCTCTGAGCTTGATGAATGAAAAAACAATTTTCATGGTGGAGCTATTATTTTTTAAAAATGTCAAAAACATACATTTTACTTAACACAGCTAAATATTAACATGAATTGGCTACTTCTGATCTAGTTTAAAATCCAATGCTTAATTTAGAAAATGAACAAAAGTCCAAACACCTAGTTAAAATAAATACCTCATTAAGTTTTCACTGTTATTGGTTATTGTTTATTTAATCCCTAGTTTGAATGGTTTTCATGGAATTAATTTAATCATCATATCCACTTGTTGCTATTATACACAACTTCAACTTGCTTTGGGTTTTAAGACAGCTTTTCTTAAAGATGCTAATAGGCAACTTCTTCCAGCCTAACTCTTCTCTCCAGAGAAAGAACAGGGCTACATCTCGATTCAATTTACATCAATGAATGGCCACCTAGTGCTTCAGAAATACAAAGGTGAGTAAATCATAGTCCATTTCTTCAATGAGTTTATAATGTAAAAAGAAGTTCTAGGAAGTTTCAAAGAGAGGCAGTTGACTGATCAAAGAAAATTATCATTATGTGCCCAAATAGGCTTCCAAATTATCTGTGTGCTAAGAATGATGCTTCATTAAGTTACTCATTTTCTCTTGTTCTGGCAGCTCAGCCAGAGAGGGGATGGGGAGGAGGGGCACGGGGGAGGACAATTGTTCTTTGATTGTAGTATGTTGTTCTTGGCCCATGTAAGATCTGAACCAATATTTTTCTACAGTAACAAAGAATTCCGTTCTTCGCCATCAAGCAAGCTTCCTTTAGCTTTCTTCTTCCACCTGGTGTTGCTATACAATCTGTCAACTACAAGTTATACCTACTTTATTATTAAATGCCCCCCTGACAGTCTCTCTCTTATAGGAGCTGTGCCTGTTCACAAAACACAGCATTTCACCTACAATGCATTTTTAAAAGACTAGAGAATGGTTTATATATAAATTATATATGTGTATATATGTGTACATGTGTATGTATTATATAGATATGAATACTCCAAATATTATATATAAAAGGCATCATATACTACAGAAGAGAGAGGGAGAGATGGAAAAAAAATAGAGAGGGGGTTGGATTAATTCTGAAATCTCAAAATCATCAGAGGAAATAAAAAGAATAAATTCTCTTGACTAACGTTAAAGACAATACAAAAATACTGTTACAGAACAAAATTTAAAAATTTTATACATGTTTTGTTTATTTCTTAGACTTCCATGCTTTTTAGTAGACTAATAAGATTTTATTTTCAGTTTATGAGGACTCTGTGAAATAAATTTACCTTTAGTAGTTTCATAAATTATACCATAAAATATATTAGAAAATTAATATTTGCATATTTTTCTCTTAAAAATGTTTTCTAAGTAATTCTGAACTCAGGTTAAGTGTTTCATGTAGGAATGAAGTAAACAACATGAAGGGATGAATATACTTCTTTCCCTGAGAAACTGTATTCTGTTAAACAAACATACCCAGATGCTGTCCTCCTGTCGATACTGTTTCCAGTTCCTGCCACTATCACTGAACATCAGGAGGTAGCTGGTCACCCAGTTGGAGCTCCCATATCCTCCCTGGGTAGCCACAGCAGTGATCTCCATTCTCTCTCCAAGGTCAATCTGCAACCACTGGTATTTGTTGGACACCAGTGGAGACCAGCCACCAGCTCCTTGTAAAAACAGAAACAGGAGAAAATCAAGAAAGAAGAATTAGTTATAAATCTATGTTAGTGGGATAGAAATGACAATAAGAATGTATTCCTATATGAAACTTAAGAAGTCAAATTTCTAAAATATAAAACATCTCATAATTGTAGGAAAAAAAATAAGAATTTAGTTATAAATGGATGGAGGCTATGTTCATTGTGTTCATTTCTAGGTATTATAATTCCCTGACACTAGGGAGAGCTAAGGGTCTCATTAATGCCTAAAGTGCATAATTCAATGCTTGGAAATAGTACGTTCACTGCCCACATGCATGATTAGGTAAAATAATCTGGCCTTTGATCTCTTTGTTGAGGCCTGAATTTAAGGTGGAACAAGAAAACTACCTTTGATGTCTGGTCATTTAGCTTACTTAGAGTAAGAAGTAGTACACCATGAGTCCTGAGAATACAAAAATGGTCAAGGAACCATCCCTCTCCTGAATTTACAGTCCATAGGAGGAACAGACATTAAAAAGCATGTTTGAAATACAACGTGAAAATTGTTAACAGTGGGACATATGCAGGGAACAATAACACGATAAATGATGGAGAGTTCTATCTAATGGAAGCTGGCTTGCAACGCTGTGTGAGAGATGATTAAATTTTCAGGAATTTTTCAAGCCAATTGTTAAACATAGCCATCTTTGCAGTTGGCTGTGGTGGGAGTATTTAAACCACAAAAATTGGCACTCTCTCCAAGTTGGCACCTGCCCCTCCTCCAGCTAGTTTACCAGGGCACCACTGGTTCTTTCTACCTGGGGAGAGGATTGTGGTGGGTGAGGGGTGGGGTAGAGAGAATCATGGAAAAGATCACAAAGTAAGTTGTGCTTAAGCACGCAGAAGTGAAAAATAGTTTGTTGTACATTCAAGGAAGGAGGGGTAGAAGGAAGTTTACTGTTTCGTTTAATTCAACGCACACCAGAAAATTATAGATGAGGCTACAGTATGTCTTGTTAAGATGTTTCATCCTTCCAGTTTAATATAATAATGATTTATTTGAGGAATTTATCTTCAGTAATGATGACTTTGTTGACTGTATAAGCAATATGTAATCATTGTAAACATCATGAAATAGCATTTGACAGTTTTTAAAATTCATAATTATCTAATATTTATTACTATTAAAATGTAATATATCATATAACACCCCAGTAAGACTATTAATACATGTTTTATTGCTCCCATTTTTTTTGCCATCCACCTTAAGAATCTGTTAAGGTCTATCATTTTATTTATTTACTTTTTATTAAAATGTATTGGGGTAACGTTGGTTAATGCAATTACATAATTTTCAGGTGTACATTATAATTTAACATTGATATATTCCATTGTGTGTTTACCACCCAAAGTCTAGTTTCCTTCAGCTAACATATATGTCATCCCTTGACTCACTTCACCCTCCCACTTCCCCCCCCATATTTGACCATCTTTGCCCCCATCGACCTCCCTCCTCCTCCCCCACGCCCTACCCCCTGGTAACCACTAGTCTATAGTCCATGTCCATGAGTCTCTGTTTGTCCTGTTCATTTGTTGCTTTTAGGTTTCTATCCCACATAAAAGTGACATCATACGATTTTCACCTTTTTCTGTATGGCTTATTTTGCTTCGCATGGTTATCGCGAGGTCCATCCATTTTAGAGATAGATTATCATTAACTTATACATAGTTTTTATTCAAGCATTATCTTTGACATCTGTCCCCTGTTTCATAAAATCTTGAATACAACCCCTAGCTCAAAGAAATGTTCAATAAATGTTTGCTATTATGGTGTAGCACACAGCATTATGAGATCTAAAGGGAAACATGTATGTTAACAAAAACTGTTTTTATCAGATTTAAAAGCTATTTTGATGGCAGACACAAGACAGTGACACTCTGATAGATGAAAGGCAGAACTTTTTGTTACTTACAGTTCCAAAGAAGAGAAGGCTGCCAATCAGGTCCATACAGGAAGATGCACCCACAGAAAGGGTGTCAAGTTGGAGATGCTGGGACAGCTAATGTATGGCAAAAGGGATGGGGTTAGGTGGGTTTTGTGGGATCCTGTAAACTGGCTAATTTGAAGAGGTTCCAGGACATAGAGTTGTCCCTGGTTGTCTAGCAGCCGACTCCAGGGAGATTGGAATTGATGGGCACATGAGGGGAGTGGTCAATGGGTCAATATTCCCCTTTACTGTCACAGCTCATTGCACTGTTCTGCCTCAGGACCTAGCAAAAGTTTCGAAGTTGAAAGTCTTCTGGGGTCTGATGTTAACCAATCATCCTTGGTTCTCTTAGTGCTGCAACTGCCCATCTGTTTGTATTTTTATCATATTTTTACAGAGGAAAGTTGGAAAACAATAAAGGACATGCCCCCAGATAGTCATCATCTTAACCTGACATTTCTACATTTGGACTTTTATCCATATTAGTTTATACCTCCAAGAAAATGCTGATTATTTTGTTTCTTGCTCTTTCTAGCTAACTTTAATGGTCTAAAGTTCATAATGAGGATACATTTTTACTTTTAAAAAATTAATTTATTTTTTAATTGAAGAAATTATTTAAATTTTTTTTCATAATGTTTCTCTGGCATTTTGATACTCCTTTACAGACCAGTGTTTAAAAAGTAAACACAAGAGAGAAGCACAGTGAGGAAAAAAGGATCAGGGTGATTCTAGTGAGTTAAAATAGGATCATCAATTCTCATCAGGAGAGAGGAACCTCTCACTGACCGCTCTCTCTTCTCAGCATCACTCACTGTGATAGCTGCACTAACCAATTTTAAACATTCACAATTAATTGACCTTGAACATTTCAATTTCTCACCTGTGGTGAAAGGTACTACTGATATGCAAATTACACTCTGTCATTAAGGAGGCACACCAATAAAGCCATGGAAATTCGGATGCTCCAAGGCTTTACCCACTGAATCCAGCAGGATAAGTCATCAGCAGGGAATCCGGATCCCCGCGTGACTTTTGAGCTGTGGGGCTCTGCAGATGCACATAGTGTAAGTGTGTTCTGGAGTGTTATGCTTGTTCTCATTTGAAAACAAATGCCTAATAATATAGAAAATGCAAATATAGGAATAGACATAGAGGGAGGGAGGGAGATAAAACTTGGCAAATTTGGAAGTGCCAGCCTATGACAGGTAGACACAAGAGTGACAATGACATGGAAATGTGACTGCATCCTAGGTCAAACTGCACTAGCCACATGGCACCGCCAAACCACGATGCCTCCTGGAGACATAGTACTGTCATTTTAATGAAGAAATGATGGCTAACTCCAGCAAACTGCAAACTCTCAATTACTATAAAATAAAATATAATAATACATTCTTTATTTATTTATTAACCAAACCTTTCAGCTGCTGGTCAAGGATTATTCGTCCTTAATGATATTTTTAATACACCGATATATTCAACATCATAGAAAACCAATACCTGTGAAACCAAAGGTGATCTTTTTCAATGCTTATGGACACTTATCCCACAAAACAAAAACAAGAGCCTTGTCCCTGCATTTATTTTCTTCCCCACACCACAGTCTTCCTTTCCTGTTCTACCCTCCTTTTTCTCCTGCCTTAGCTTCATTACTGAGATTTGACATAATAAAGTTTCATAAATCTTTTCAAACAGAAACATATCTTGACTCTTCATGCAACAGCCTGAAAACTCACATTTAAAAATAAAAACCCTCCCCATTAATGAGACTTTTAAATTAAGTACTGTAGTGCTGCTATGAGCATTAAATTTTAAAAATATATTAAGTACCTATTGATTTCTCTCACACACAGCAAACATGAGAATACGTCACCTTTCAACCTGTAAAACTACTGCCACCAACTCAAAACAAAGAGTTATGAACACAATAAAGCTGAGCTTTGAAAAGGTTGAGTTACTGAATGGCCACAAAACACAGTCTCTTCTCTCTGCTGCATACCACATTTAAACATCGGTCGGATTCCTAAGAAACTTGCTCCTATAGTATATGTTGCTGTGAACTGTCAGGAAAGAAAAGCCCAATAAAAATTAGTCGGTGCCTGTTTTATTCTAAGTACTCTACTAGAAATTTTATGTACCATATTAAACTTAATTATTAAAATTATCTAGTGAGATGAAATATGTTTTAACACCTCTTCTTTTCAAATAAAAGTTTTAAAAAAATGATTTATGGAGGCTAAGCAAATTTTCCCAATATTATGCAAATCATTTTAGTATAGTTGAGAAATTACTTACTTTTAAAACAGCTTAAATCTGCATAAGGATCTCATTTTAAAAATCATCTCCTTTTAAATTACTTACCCCTGAAATAATCAAACAACTATTTTATTCCAAGAATATATCCAAATAATTTACTCAGTGTTATTTAAATGTAAATAACTGGTTGACTGAATTGTATGTAAGACTCATATATCCTGGTCATATAATTTCAGGAAAGTGAAAAGAAAAATTGAAGAAAAAATACTCTTGCTGAAGCCTTAAAATACAGAAAAAAATCACTTCTCACTCCTCCTAATATTAAAATGGCATGATTTCCATTCCTGGTGGTCATCAATGAAGGTGATGAGTTAACAGAGTTTATCAACTTTGTACAGGTAGGAACTACACAGAAAGGGGAAGACATATTTCTTTCCCAGGATTTAAATCAAGTCTAAAAGGACACAGATGTTCAAGGGCTCAAAACACAAGTGAACATGGTTGAATGACAGTCCTAGCTACTATTAGGGCATCTACATTTTTAGAAAATAATTGGCTTAATTAAAATTGTCAAAGTGAAATTTCCTTCTAAGATAATTACTTTTTTTCACATGTGATTTCATCTAGATTTCCCTAAGAATTGAGAGTTGCCCAGTTTGATCTTGACATTAAATTACAATAGCATAAGAAAATGAAAAAAAAAAAAACCATTCTATCAATATTTGTCTGTCTCTCTTAAATGGTCTGTGGTGGCCCCGAGCCACCATTTAAAACCCTTTAACTGCTTTGTGTTCTTACCAGAGTAGTTCTTTTTGCCGGAGGAAAACATGACTCTATTGATGCTGGGTGCATTGCCATTTTTTTCTCAGGTACATCTCTGAATCCTGGCACTGCCTCCCCTGGTCACAATGATCGTTACAGGGATTGGCAGGTCACCTGAGCCAAGCCAGTAGAGCAATTCTAAGATTTCGCTGGGACAATTGAAGAAGCCCTCTTTTCTGCTTTGAATGCTGAAAAGATGAGATGTAGGCATCAAGCTGTAGGCTATAATTGTGGAAAGCTTGCCTGAGTGAAGCCAACACAGAGGGAGGCAGAGTCATGAGGTGAAGTGAGGCCACGTTCAGATGGCATGGTCAGCACCCCTGAGTTCCGTCGTGCCTCTGCAGTTGTATCTCTGTGCCCTCCTGCAGCACAAGCCCCTCCCATTCATGCAGAACCTGCTCGGGGCCACTGTTTCAGTAATCCTCTCTCACCCGCTTCATGACTTTGTTCCCTTTATTGGGTCATTCACTTCAAAGTACAAGCATGCAATTATTTTTCCCATTTTAAAAAAGAAAAAAAGAGCTTCTCTTGACCCCACTCTACTTTTTTTCTGCTTTTTATATTAACATTCTTCAAATAAGATGTTCAAACTCACTCTGCAATTTTTCTCATTTCATTCTCTTAGGCCAACTCCAATTAGAATTTCACTTCATACCACTTAACTGAAACTGTTCCTGTCAAGATGGCCAAAGAACATCATGGTACTAAATCAAAAGGTCAGATTTCCATCTTCCTATCACCTGGCCTATCAGTGACATTTGATATTTTCCACTACTCCAAATTCCTGATATACTTTGTTCATTTAGCTTCCACAAAAACTCATTCTCTTCAATTTCTTCCCAGCTTATTGGTTCCTCCTCAGTCTCCACTGCTGGTTCTTCCTTTTATCTCTTATTATCTCTTAAGGTTGAGATGCTCCAAGGTTCTGTCCTTGACCCTGATTCTTCTCTATCTATATCCACCCCTTGGTAACCTCTCGTAGCCTCATGAATTTAAATATTATCTAAGTGCCAATAGTTCCCTAATTTATATGTCCACCCCACAGCTCTTCCCTGAACTCAAGACTTATCTATTCAACTCTCTACTTAACATCTTGAACATTTTCCAAACCAAACTCCCATTCTTCCCCCAAATCCTACTCAATTTATGACAATTCCATTCTTTCACTTTCTAAGAACATAAAAAACAATGGAGTTGTGCTCAAGTTTGTTCTCTCTCTCTTTCTCTTTCTCTCTCTCTCTCTCTCTCTCTCTCTCTCTCTCTCTCTCTCTCTATCTCTATCTCTATCTCACCATACTACCAAGCCAGCAGAAAATGCTGTTGGTGCTACTCACCTCTTCAGAATCATACTATTTCTCTACCTTCACTGGTGCTCCTTTGGTTCAAGCCACATTTTTCTAGCCTGTATTCTTGCAATAGCCACCTAACAAGTCTTCCTGCTTCTACCTTTGCTCACTAAGTTTACATTCTTTACAGAAACAATTAAAATATCACTCTTGCACTCAAAACACTGCAGTCACTCTCAATTTTACACATATTGAAAAACAAAAGTCATTACCACATGGCCTACAGACTCCTACATGATCTGTCCCCATTACCCTGACCCCATTCCTGACCTCCTGTGCTCTTTATCCCATTTCCCTCCACTCCATCAGCAATTGCTTCCTCAAGGTTCTTTGATCAAACTCCAGCCATTCTCGCATCTCCCATCCATGCTTTGTTAAGCTATCTTTTCTGCCTGGAATGTTCTTCTCTGAGATACACTGAGCTGACATTTTTGTCACCTTCAAGTCTTTGCTCAAATCTGATCCCTCTCGTAGAGGCTTTCACTTCCTGTCCTCCCCTATTTAAAATTCTTTGACATCTTTATATACAGCATATAATTTTCTTATCTATTATATTTGTGGTTTACCCTTTATTGTGCCAGATTAGAATGGAAGCTCTGTGAGGCCAGGATTCTTTGCCACTTTTGTTCACTCATAGATCCTGAGTGTTTAGCACAGTGCCTGACACATAGTAGATGATTAATAAATATTTACCACATAAAGGAATGAATAAATATGTAGCCATGTGAGTATAATAAGACTGTAAATTTATCAACCAAATGATTGATAATGCTGGAACTGAAGCCAAAGTAAATAAAATCAAAGGACACTTTTCTTTGCAGCACAGTATTTTCAATGAGATTCTCAAACTTCAGAAAGCTTAAGCACTTGGCTGATGCACACAAATGCACTCATGCACACATGCACACACTTATTGACTGCTAACTGCCTCAAAGTCACACGGTTTAATAACTTGTAAACTATATTTCCTAGATGTACTTACTGCCTTGTCTTTGATTTTTTGATACAATGAAAAAGAAAGATGCTTTTTATTTCATTTCTAAGGTTCTAAATTAATAATACCTCACTCAGTTCTCTTAGGTTTTAGTTCTTTGCTGATGATCAATTTTCCCTCCTGGCAAACTGGCAGACTGACTTTCAGTCTTTCTTCTTGCATTGCCAGATCAAACATTTCTAAAATCTTTAATAATTCAGTGGATTGAAAAGTAAATATTTACATCCTTTTTTTTTCAGACAGTTATTTGGTTTGCAAAGTTTGTGACAGTCAAATTTCCTCTGGAAAGCTAGAATAGAATTACAAAAACACCAAATTCTGTCTTATTTTTTTTCTCCACAGTAAGTTTTATTTCATTCAAATGCATAGTTTTGGAAAAACAACTTTTAGCACATGATGTCTAGAAAATCAGATAATAATCAGGACATGTCCATATTTTGCTTTCTAAGCCCATTATAATACTCTTCTAAAAGTTTCGATTTAGATCTGTTACAGCAAGGCAGGTCATTTCAGTAAATGACATCATGCATCAGAAGAGCATACTGACAATATCCCAGAGGGTGAAAAATTGTTTTTTGCTTCCCTACCTTTATTTTTGCTAATCTTCCCAGCCAGACAGAGATGATAAGCTGTCATGAGTCAAATGTCCTCATATCACTTCTTTTGGGTCAAGAAACCAAAGTTACTCCTCTTGTACCCAGCAGATATTATTTACACATAATGATTGAAAAAAACAGCATTACTATGGCATAATATATCAGAAGGTAAAAAGTACAAAACTAATCCCAAGCATTTGATTGATTAAATAATTCACTATTTTCTCAATCTATACAAATGTTAAAACATATTAATACAGCATCATGTTCCAAATTAATGAGATATATTTATTTCTAGGCTTAGCTATTTGTTGAATTCAGTCCTGAATATACATACTTCATTTAATACCATGACTTATTCCTTTTTAGGTATTATTTTAAAAAAATTTTTATTTCCCAGAAATGGGGAAAATTATTAGTGATACTGTGACCAAGACAGCCTCAATGTCCCCCAGCTTGACTAAACCTTAGAATAGTTTCTTCCTGTCTATGTGTCCCTGACCTCCCTTTTCTTAGAGCATTTAATTTAGGAAATTTTCAATTCTAAACTATTTCTCTGTCCCCTTGTGATGTAAATCTTCATTAAACCTCTTTTAGTTTTATTTTCCAAGAATGTCTTTCCCAAGGACCTGAGAATCATCCCTGGTAAATCAAGGAAGATGGAACACCTATCTCCCAGTCTCTGTGAGAGGACGGAACCCTAACTTGGGAAAGAACTAATTAGCAAACACAAATGGCCCAATCACACTGACCAACTTCCCCCATAATGTTCTCCAGTGCTTTCCCACTAGCTCAGCCCAGTGCTTAAAAACTCTTCTATCTTTTGTTTCAATTGAAATTCTCTCTCCTATTGCAATAGCCTTGACCCCCATTGCTATAGTCTTGAATTAAGTCTTTTCTTTACGTTTAAGTCAATGCAGTGCAATTTTTCTTTGACAGATATTTTTTTATTAGAACAGTGTGTTTTTCATTTTTCTATCTATTGAATCATGTTCTCCAGAAACCATTCCACATTCAGAATCTAAGAGAAAAAGTTAAAAAACAATGCCTAGAAATGAATGAGGGTCTGACTAGAAGCTAACCAGAGGGATTCTTCATCGTAGTAATAGTATCTAAGACTACTGTACCTCTGCTCCATCTATTAACCAAAAGAATGTCACAGCCAACTTCAGGGAATCTGAATAGCAACAAGAAGTGTCATGGGCTGAGCTAGCAAAAGGTGCTGGCCTTTGCCAAGAGAATAGTCAAAAGAATTGATTGACCACTACCTTTGGCAGTGCATGTAAACAAGCATCCAGGGTTAGGACCAACCCAGCCACACTCAGCAGACATCACTGACCTGGGACACAAGGATCCAGTCAATGATCTTGTGGTGGACACCAGCACAACCAATGCATGCCCGGGGAGCTCCCCATCCAATTGTGCCATGGTGTTATCTGAGTTCCTCAAATGCCAACTGCCATTTTGGAATGGAGCAATAGGAAAGATTAGGAAATCAGAAAGTGAGAGTATGTTCCTGAAAGAGACTAACAGAACCAAAAGAGGCTACTTTACCTTACAGAGGCTGGGGAACTTGAGGTTATCTGATACATGGGCATATATGGGAATTAGACTCTGGAATGAAGTGCAAATAGGACCTCCCCACCTTAAAATAATACTCAAAGTGGCTAAAGTTTTGACAAGACTGAAAAAAAGTGGTATTTCCATGTTATTTCTCAACTTACTAACATAAGCTGCAGACTCAGAGGTTTGCAACTGGTCTAAGAAAATTAGATTAACCAATATTTCAGATCTATGTAATTAATGCATTGTAGTATCTTTATGAGTATTCTGTTTGCATTCCTAACATCTCGAAAGCTACTAATTATGCATTTTATATACATTGCAATTTTATAAGCCTATATGTGGCTTGTCAAGAACAATGCTATTTGTAGGCATGTGTACATGGGTGGTCAACCAGAATCTATAGATCTATCTGATTCAAAATTATTCTGCCTTAAGTAGAGCATTGATACAGTCATGTTAGCATTCTAGAACAGAATTATTCAACATTCATTGGAGAGAAAATTTCTGCCTCCTTGGTGCCAGAAGTCATTGTGATGCCTGGTGAATGTTGTGTGTGTGTGTGTAAGCTTCAATAGATATCACATTCTATGATTGTATAATGGAGTACAAATAGAATTTAGTGTCTGAAGCCAGCAGGTACAATATTCTCTTGTGCACATATTCAATTCTAGAAATGCTTTTGATTGCAGACCCTTTTGCCACACCAATGAATTGCTTCCTCTAACATCCAAGCACTCTAGGCAGCTCTATCTTGCTCCTGGCTTGTGTACAAATAAAGGAGCACACAAAGGGTATGATTTTATTAAAAATATAAAGAAAAAATATGCTCTTATGAGATTTATGTTAAAATTATAAAACATTACCATTAATTTTGCAGTGACTGACATATATTTAGATTTTTTTAAATTATCCTCAATTATTACATTTATTTCAAATGATTTCTTTACCTCATTATATAAAACAAATTAAGTTTCAACATATTTGATTTGGGGATATTATATTATGCTAAAATAGTGAAGAGTACAAATAGATGCAAATGTAACAAACCTCTGCTGGGTGACTTTTCCAATCACAACACTTTTGTTTATTTATCTGATTTTAACCTATGTTTATAAACTTGTAATTTTGTCATCGTATCTCTATCTCCTAAACCAAGAATAAATACTTTCTAAAATTATACACCATTAATTTTTCTGTATTAGAAAGAGTAGGCAAGTATTTCCCAGTCTTCACCAAAATAAAAATCATCTTATTTTGAGGGAGCATGACTGAGCCTGTCACGATGTGGAAGGTAGAAAGTGCAGACAGAAGAGGAAAAACCAGATCATTTTACTCTGTTTATCTCCATCCTATTTCTATCTGTATCGTATAATGGAAAGTTCTAAATTGTCCTTTTTGATAAAAAGAAAGTCTCACAAAGCAACCTCATTTCCACTCAAACCAATGAGGCCTTTCACACAATTGTCAGGCCACCTATCATACATAGTTCATGGTTCTCAGTGCATATTGATCCATTGAGTCATAATAAAGTAGTGCTTCGAGCAGAGAATAAGAGTTAATACAAACATTTTCTGGATCAAAAAAGACAGATAAAAAAAAATAGGTCTGTTTCTGCCAAGCCAATTTCAAATTGCTTCAGGCGATACTGCGAATCTCATCCACACCCCTGCGTTTTTCCACACACTCTGTTACCACAAAGAAGCATGTGACAACTGAAAAATAGCATCCTAGCAGAAGCAGCTTAATGCATGTTTGTGATGTATATAAAGCAAATACTTTTGATAAGCAAAATGGAAATTCAATTATCAGCATAGATTATTATGTTGCAATTATTATTACTTTATTATATTTTTTCTAAAAATAAAAATGATAACATTAAGGTCAATTTGTTGTTGCTGTTTGGAATATAGCTTCAGGATTCAGAAGTTTACATTTTAATTTTGAAAATTAACACAAAAAATCTTTTTAAAAAATTTTTAAAGTAAAAATAGACAAACATGTAGAAAGAAAATTTTGGAGGTAATGAATACACATATGGTCTTAATTATAGTGATGGTCCCATAGGAGTATACTTATTTCTAAACTCAAGTTGCACACTTTAAATATATACAGGTTTTGATATATTAATTGTCAGGGAGAGCAAAATTTCCCCATGTATCACTTTTGAGTTCTTTTGGCTGAACTAATAATAAAAATGATCTGTTTTACATGAGGAGAAAACCATTTAATACGTGCATAAGGAAGATCATAAGTGATGCTCAGAGAAAGGATCAAACCAGGCAGCTTTTTATACTTTTTAGACCAAAATAATAATAATAAATAAAAAGAAAAATGTTTGAAGAACAGACAGGACAAAGAACCTTAGAATTAGGTGTTTGTTAGTGATCTAAGCAAAGTTTGGGTTTGGGGTAGCAAGTTAGTAAAAACTAATAGTGTTTGTTTATGTACATTTCTCGACCTTGAACTCATTCCCTGGCTGATGATAAGGATGCCACTCTCATTAGCCTCCAGGTGCAGGGAGGGCACCTTTCATGGGGGAGATATATCCCCTGCTTTCAGAAGGACAGAGAATCAGAGAGGTCAGAGTGTTTGTTCTTCTTGCACTGGCAATTTCTTAAGTAACTTTAATCCAAAATAATCAATATGTCACTGTGGGATATTTTGGGAAGGGCTGCCTTGGGCCCCAAAACAATTATACCTCAATAAAGTGATTTTTAAAAATTGGCAATTTGTAATTTTAGGAAATATGAATGTAATATTTCCAGAGTCCGCCAAGCTCAATAGTTAAACATAAATGTCAAGAACTTTATATTTTTATTTCAAGGCACCAATTTTTCTTTCAACAGATGCATAACTGAGTAGAAGAATATTGTGTTGCATTATATACCCTTCATAAAATGTTTAAAGTCTCTAATTTTTGAAAAATTATATGCAAGCCTGGATACAAGCTTCCTAGCACTTTATGTTCCTTTATATAAAAATAGGAGGGATAATATGATAGTATGGACATTATATATAAACTCTCAAATGATTTATAAGTAGAATTTTAATGATAAATTCATAATTTTCATGATTCTTGAGATGATGCTTTAAAAAAAAACTTTTTGTTTTGCCTTGTTGATATCTATATTTTTAGAATATTCATCTAGGTCAATAAATGAGCTGAGGAAAAAACCATCAGGAAGAGTTTCTAGATCAGAAGTCATGATCAAAATCCTGTCACTTAAAGTAAGCTCTTTCTTCTCTAGTTCCATGTGACACTGCAACTTCTTGCTTTTCCCAACCTCTCTGGCCAGCCTTTTTCAGCATCTTTCACAGACTTCCCTTTCTCTACTTTTGTTTGAAAGCTAACACAACTCTCCTCTCCTTTAACTTTACTACATTCTCAGTGAACTATGTTTCTCAATGATTAAACTATGGCTACAATTATGAAGTTTTTGGTTTTGGATGATAAAGACTGAATCTTTATTTTTAGCTCTGACTTTCCTAAATCTGTATCCCAGCTTCTGAGTGCTTCCTATATAGCTATTCATGGATGCCCTATAAATATATCAAACTCAACATTCCAAAAATGGATGCCATACTCCTGTCAAAACCAGATGGCCACATCATTTCACATCTCCAAGTCATTCAGACTAAAAGCATAAGATCATTTCTAATTATTCCCTTTCAATAACAGAAATAGAAATTTCTATATGTATAGAAATTGCCAAATCTGGCCCACATTGCCTCCAAAGTGATGTTCATTGTATCTCTTGCCTTTTCATTATCACCATTTTAGTTTGAACCCTTATTATTTCAACCATGGTGTTAAAAAAATTATTTTCTGTTTTTATTTGAAAATTGCTGGGGATATCATTTTGAGTTAAGTAAATGAAAGACTGAAAAGACATGAAAGCATTTGAGACATCTTAGTGAGGTAGAATTGGTAGGATGTGATGATCTGTAGATAACCCTTTAGATATTAGATGTTGAGAGGGCAAGGAGAAGGCAGAGGACAAAGACAAGGATGAAAACTTTGGAAACTTTCTGGATGGTGGTGCCGAGAGTAAGGAATCGTTAGCGGAAAAAAAAATCTGAAAGATATAAAATTGAAGGAACAGGACTCCTGCAGAAATACAAAAGTTTTATGATGTTGTCGAGTGATTCACTTTAGAATGGAGGGGCAGCTCTTCTAGGATGTTGAGAATGAAGGAAGCAAGGTCAGTGGGATTTGAATAAGTTCATAGGGTTTGGGGAGGAAGACAGGAAATTGCTTCCCTGCCCAACAGCCTCCCCTTCCTAGAAATCTTCAATATGTGCCTCTTAAATAACAAACTTATTTTTGCCGTGGTTCCAGAGTTGTTTTGGTAATAGCAGGTCAATAACTTTTCCCTTAGTAACAAAGGCACCATTTTTTTGGCACAGCATTTAATGCAACTTTGATCTGGCATTAGAGCTTCAGAAAACATTAAAACTTGTTATGAAATCTATTCTCATTCTCTGCAATTTCATTTGAATTACATGTATTCCTAGGTCTCTCATTGGACGAGGACTTTCTTTCCTCCACCTCTCAGCTGCAGCTCAAATACCACCTCTCCCACAATATAGCTTGTTACATATAAGAACTTCGTAGTATAAGATAACTGAGTTTGTTTGTTAAATTAATAACTAAGAATCCAATTCCACATTAGAATACCTTTGTCATATTTGAATCCAACCCTGTAAAAACTTTTGTGAGCTGATCAGACTTGCTATTAGGTTAACTGTTATTGTTCTAATACAGCCAATTGAGTAATTGAAATAAATTAGCAATTGAAATAAATTAGATTCTTAGACGACTTCAGAAGGTCAAAGGGCTGTAAGAATTTAGCTTTGTAGTAATAAAGTAAAATGATGGACTTTTTTAATGAGCAAAGTAGACATTTCAAAGGATCCTAAACTCTCTTTTACCATTTCTTTTATTAGAAACACTTCTAATTAATTCCCATCCATCTTTTTTTGGAATATCTGAATGTGTCTTGAATTCCAACAAACAACTGAATATTGGCTGAACATTGACTTAATAAAGTATTTTATATAATCAGATGTTTTAAAATTTAAATTATGTTGGTTTGTGTATAGATTACAAAGTAGATTTTGTTTTTGGACAATCTAAATACTGTTAACAAATACTTCTTACATCTTTTCAAAATAAAAAAAGGCAGAAATGAGACATTAAAAATTGAATCAAAGAGGGGCTACTATGAAGTTTTAGGACATTTCCCATTCCTGATAAAAATTATTGAAGCATAGCAAACTAGAGGGTTATGATATATCACCTTCTTTAAAATCCCTAAATGCTATCTCTCATAACAAAGAGTCCAGAATTTATCTCCCTAATCACATTGACTGGTTATGTTTTTCAGTACTAGATTACATATAAATGTTTCAGATCGAGAAAACTACTATATACAAGGAAGCATAAACATCATTCTAATCACCATCCCTAATACCCACAATATACATTCTAAATACCTGAACCAAAAGGTGATCAATACTTCTAATGGCATATACATAATTAAAAGAAATGCTAAGAATGATTGGGGATCTACTAGCTATAAATAAAAATCACCTGTGTATTTCATAATATACTAAGTGCTTCACTGTTCTAACTCATTTGATTCTCAAAATAAGCCTATTGGATGGAAACTTTTGAGGGGGGGCAGTTTTAGACGTGAATAGACTAAGAGAAAGGTAGATAACATCATCCATGAGAGGTCACAGAGTTGTAATAAAATCAGGCAAAATACTAAACACAGTTTGGCCCCAGAGCCTGTTCTTCACATATGATGTGGCTCCCACCATCACTGAAGTTTGTCTTTCTTGAAAGAGTAAGATGACACATCGGCAGATGACACGTATTTTATTAAGAACTGAAACTAAAGTAAAAAAGTTTAGGATGTGGAAATCACTGCTGGCTGAGTGATTAGGGAAAAAGAAATCTTTCATGGAGGTTCTACGGTGGGATTTTGAAAGGTCAAAATAAAGGGCTGGAGCCTTCGAAGCAGAGGAGTGACATGAGGGCAGACAAATGCAAGGCACATTCTTCAGGATGGCAGTAATTGGACTGAAGGGAGTGAGGGGGCATGGAGAGGGCAGCGGTTATTAAGGCAGGAGAAAAGAGTGGAGCCAGACTGAAGAAACTCTCAGCATCTGAGGACTACTCAGAGTGTGTTTTGTTTGGCACACATGTGAATCACCAATGTTAAGTAAATTAATAATAAAAAAAGACCACCCACTATTTAAAAGGCACAGAATAAGCAATATTTTAATATCATTAATAATATGAATGATTATTGACATTGTTTTAAAAGAAGAGAGTATTTGTAATCTTTTAACAAGCTATACCAAGCTTGATGATGGAAAGTTTGATCTGTGTGGGCAGCTTCCACAGCCATTTGGTTTAAGTTCTCACTTTTCATACTTACTAAATAAAAAATCTTAACTCACATTTCTATGCCACTGAGAAAAACAGATGATGTGCACTGTGAATACACAAAATAGCATATTTATACATTTTTTAAAAAGCAACAAACAATCAAGCACTGGGAATGAGTCAGACCCTTTTGGTTCAAAAGCCTTTTGCATCACAGTCCAATTTTTTAAAAGAAATTCTAATAGCTTTTTCCCAACATCATTATATTTTGGCTCATAAGAGATAAGTTCAGGTAAGTGGTATGCTGGTAGGTGTTTAATAAGTCGTTTTCTGGGGGGAAAAGTCCTGCTTTGATAGCATTTGTCAATTCCTGTGGTGTAAATGTTCCCTCCACAGTAGATTGCAAGCTCCCAACCCGATGATGCTGAGTCGGGGAGAGCTGCTCACAGTGGGCTCTCACAAGCCAGCAGGTTATTAACGGTATCTCAGATAAGCTACTTGAGCAAAGCAGTTGGAATAATATTGCAGTTATGAATTTCTCAGTTACAGCCTCAGGTATGAAAACTGCATTTTTTTTCCCTAACTCAATCTAATTTTCTCTCTTGAGCTCCTATCCTGTCTGATGTAGAAAAATTGATCTAATCATTTCAGAGGAACTCGGTCCAATTCATGGATTACTCGGGCAATTCAGGATTATATTTCTATTACCTTCCATTTCAGAATGCTCCCTCCCACCGATCCAGAAGCTAGTCCTGGCACAGTGGAGAGGGGGACCCCTTTGTGGTCATCTACATGGGTGATAAATCATTCCAACAGTCTAGTAGCTTCCACTCTGCTCTGTGGTGATTTGTTGCAAGTAAGTTGGGACATGCCTCATCCCGACATTGTGCTATTCTTCCTCCCATCCAGGTGTGACACTTTACCCACACGCACCGCCTCACTCTCTAACTTCTGCATGCTTTCTTGGTGTCCACGGTAGCTCTTGGTTCCCCTCACATGCCATCTGGGGCTGATGTGGGGTCTTTGCCATATTTCCATTTCTGCATCACAGCAACGGGATAATTTAGTGACTTCTCTTGGGAACAGGTAGTCAGTCTCCTCTCCAGGAGCCCTCCCTAAGCACTCCTTTCACAGTCAGATCAGGAATGTGAGTGAAGCTTCCTACTGTAGACTTAGTTTGAGGACAGGACTTCAGGGAAAAATGAGTATTTGCACTTACTTGCTCATGTCTAACCCTCTTCCTTCATTTCTAAACCCTCCTTCTCTCTTGCCCTCAGTGGGGTATAAGAAAAAAATTCTTTCAGGCTGGCCATTTCGCCTTTTAAATTATTTACATTTCAGACCTAAAAGATACCCACTTTGTTCCCAGCTATGCAGTGATCCCTTTTCCTTTAAGCTTTGGGTGGTGTAAGCCTATCTAAGCTGGGAAGGGAGGCTAAGCACACAAGTTGGGAGATTATGTCCATTTTTACTCCTCACACTATACCACACATAGAAATGACCTCTAAAGCAGCTTTTATTGTCTTTAAAAATGTCTCTATTTCATCTTGATTAGAGGAATTTATGTGCTAACCTTTCCCAACACAAACCAGCATACTTCACTGCAGAAAAGCAGAATCTACTGCCCCTTTTCTTGCACACTTCCCAGTGACCTCAGTTTCGTAACATTGTAATATTGAGACATGTCACTGGCTGCCACTGTGCTCTGTGAACAAAGTGTCTGTTGTCTATCCAACGTTGCCTTGGTCCAGATACACAGACTCTTCCAAGCTACAACATGATGGACCAAATGACCCTGAATGTAAGAAAAAAAACTTTCTCCTCTGCCTCTAACCAGATTGAAAGGTTGGTATTTGCTCTTACATAGGCAAGAGCAGGATTAAAACTCAGAAATCAGTGTAGTTCTTTCATTGGAGAAACCAAGAGTCTACTAACATTTTCTCATCACAGTTAATCCTCTGCATTCAGAGCCACTAAAAAATATAGTTTGTAATAGTGTCTTTTGATATAAGAATTTGACAAACAGCTTGTTTTACTTTGCTCCCCAAACATTATTAGTAACAAAATGTGTTTTTGCCATTAGGAGTGCACTTTTTATGCATATTTATGTATATTCTTTTTTTATAGAATAAAATTATAACATTCACATTGGAAATCACTGGTTTAGTTCTTTTTTATAATTTGCAACTATTGATATTCTCTGTTTATTGATATATCATTCTTGTTTCCTTTAGCGCTTTGTCCACGGTTCCCTTTAGCTCTTTGAGCATATTTGAGAGCTGATTAAAATCTTTGTCTAGTAAGTCCACACCTTTGTTTTGTCTATCCAGCATTTTTCTTATTTAGATGCTTCTATGAAATCACCATATTCAAATATTCACATTTCCTGGCTCACATGTTTTATTCTTCATGCTAATATTGTGGTCGTGCCTTATGTTTACGATGTATTCTGAATTCTATTTCTTGTTTCTTTCTTTTATGCTTTTATGCATCAATGATGCATCAACCTTTATATATTTTTACTAACCATAGAATTAATACCATGTAGCACTAACAGCAAAAGAATAAATCTAGTTAATATCAGTAATAGCATACAAACTAAGCAAGGATGGATTAATTAAGAGAAACCATATTCTGTCAGTGAACAATAGACAATTCATAAATTATCTTATAGTTTAATTTCTGAAAAGTTTGTAATTTTTTAATTCCTTTATCTTTGAAACTACCAAGTTATCTGCTCAACCACTACAGAATATTAACTGGACTTAAGAATCATACTCACAAACACTCATACCTTTCATGGAGGTGGGGTTGAAAGTCTAAGCAGGCAAAAAATAAGGTCATGACAGTACTTCAATTCTTTAAAATTAAAGTACAGTTGACATACAATATTATATTAGTTTCAGGTGTTCAACTAAAATTTACTTTTATTAAGAAAAGGCTCAAAATTGCATGACCAGTATGGGTATATTAAAATAGCATTGTTTAGAAATCAAAAAACTACACTGGGGTGGTAGTAACAAAAACAACAAAAAAATAAAGAACTATAAGATAGAGAGACTGCAAACCATAAATGCACAGAATTTATCATCTTCTGGAAGAGGGACCAAGGGAGAAATAAAAGGTAATTCTGTGAATTTTAAGCCATGGTGATTAAGATAATCACCAGGAACCAGAAAGAAAATTACAAGTAGAAGCTGGTTCAGAGGTGATACATTTAACTTACAATATGTTGAGCTTTTTATGAAGACATCTAGCAGGCAGCTGAAAAATTTTAGCAGGCAGTTGAAAAAATAAGAAAGGAGATTATTAGACATGTTTCTCCTCCTGTACATACGTAGGAGGTGTTTGCACAGGCCTCCTCCTGAGGCCCTGAAGGAGAACTGGCTCAGTCAGAAAGGGCATGCACAACGCCAAGGTCACGGATAAGGCTTTTGGAAAACCCACATAAACATTCATGTTTTGGCACAGAGCCTCTGACCTTGTTTTTCATTTTTTGTACAGTAGGATATTTTTATATAGTCTAGTAAATCAGTTATATTTTATAGGGCCAATTTTATGTGTCCCTTTTATTTTCTACTGTTAATATTCATTAAATGTCAATTTTTTAAAATATGGCTTAAAAAGAGAAGAGAAAAATAATAAATAATCCTCAAATCACTGAGATGTGATTTTAGCCTGGCTTGCTACTTAAATTAGACCTGTAAGGCCCTAACAATACCCACTAAGGGAGACATCTGACACGAAGTCCTATTGAGAAGAAACAGTAGAGTCCTTATAAAATTGTGTCATTTTTCTACATCTTTTTCTCATGGCATTACTTCTGTAGGGCAGTTAAAAATCAAATAAAAATTTTATGGCAAAAGAGTTGAAATTACAGAGCTGATAGATGATGACAGATGATAGATAGATAGATAGACAGACAGACAGACAGACAGACAGACAGATGTGATGTCAGCAAAATGGCAGAATAGGAAGTCTCCAGCTCATATCCCCATCAGCAACAAAAATTGGCAGCCATTCATGAACAAAAGTGCCCTCGTGGGAGCTTTGGTATCTAGCCTTAGGCCGGGAATAGTCCCACCCTCCCAAAGACTAACCAGGAAACACCTCTGACCGTTCTCCTGGAAGTAAGTCCACCCATTTCTGTCCAAGCTATGGTCCAGGAACAGTTCTGCCTACTCAGGGACCATGCACACTCCTCTATGTCCCCGTAGCAGGCCATCCGACTTCAGTCCAACTGCAGATCTTAAAGTGGCCCCATAACTAGGCTCCACTCCAGCCTCTCGCAGCTGCCTTCAGGGAGGGGTCCTGCTGGGAGACAAGCCAGTTACTACCCACAGAGGTGGGCCCTCTAGCCTTGGTCTGACTGTAACCTAACCCAGCTCCAGTCCAAGAACAGTCCTACCCATTCAAGGACAGGGAGGGAGACACACCCATCTGTGCCTACTTTGATCCAGTTGCAGACCTTGAAGTAGCCCTGTGACCTAGCTCCAGCTCCCCTCTGTCACAGTCTGAGGGTAGTCCTGCTGAGCAGGGACCTGGCAGGAGACCTGAAGGCAGACTTGCTGATCTTGGTCTGACAATGAATCTTGGAGCAGCCTTTTGTGACCCATCTCTAGCCATGCTCTGCTTCAGTGTGAGGAGAGTCCAGCTCTCGCAGGAACCTGGCAGGAGGCATACCCATCCGTGCCCCAGACGCAGGCCTGCAGATCCTGTGGACCCTGAAGCAGCACCACGAGTCTACTCCAGCCTCTCTCAGACACAGTCTGTGACCAGTTCTGCCTGTCCAGGGACCTGCCCCATGATGCTCCTTCAAATGAAAAGACAACAATGCAAGTCAACACAGACCATGAAAAATCAAGCAAATGTGATGTTACCAAATGGCACTAATAAACTTTCAGTAAACAACCCCAAAGAAATGAAGATCTATGAATTGCCTAACAAACAATTCAAAATGATCACCTTAAAGCAGCTCCTGAATACAAGAGAACACAGAAAGACAAAAACAAAATCAGAACAATGTATGAATAAAAAGAGCAGTTTAATACTTATGAGCAGCCTTATGAGATGCATCCCAGAACTTCCCACCCTCAGAACAAAAGGTGGAAGATTTAATCCATCAGTCCTCATTCCTTATTGGTTGAGATTAGCCTCACAGGTCGCATAACCCATATCCTATACCCTACCATCAGAGCTGGTGATTCCCGAGGATTCCCTGAAGCGGATCATTCTTCAGCACCAGGGAAGTTACAGGGCAGAAAGCCACAGGTAAGTGGGTGCAGCCCAAGAAGAGGTTCTGTTATACCCATGGGAAGCTGGTCCTTACCACAGTGGCTGGAGAAAGAAGTAGGGCTGAGAGGATGTAAGTGTCCTTCAACAAGTGTCTGATAGATTAGCAGTCTCCAACCCTTTCGCCACCAGGGATGAGTGCTCCCATGAGAATCTAATGCCTGATGATTTGAGGTGGAGCTGAGGCGGTGATGCTATCGCTGGGGAGCGGCTGCAAATACAAATGAAGCTTTGCTCCTTGCCAGCTGCTTACCTCCGGCTGTGTGGCCCCATTCCTAACAGACCACAATCCACAGCCGATACCCCCGTCACACAGTTGGGGACCCCCGTGATAGATTATAACACATTTTTAATTATAATAGTCTCTAATATGAGTGAATACAAAAAAAGATGGTTTTCTACTGCTAGCTATCATACTTCCGTTCAGTCCTTTCCTGGGGAAGATAATCAGAATGCTTAAGCACAGTATCAGAGAGAAAGCTCTAAGGCCCTGCTTGCAGTGTTTCTTTGGTTGTCAGCCACCATGTTTTCAGAGCACATCTGAGAGGGTGCATTCTCATTCTGAAGCTGAGTCCCTTCACACCCGTATGCTAATATTTTGTTTAGAGTATTTTGCATTTATATTCATGAAGGAGAGTGGCTTTTAATTTTCCTTTCTTGTTTGTCCTTGACAGGGTTTGGTATCAAGGTTATGCTGGCCTCATGGAATAAGTTGGTAAGTTGGGGAGTATTTTGACTTTTTTTTTTTTTTTTTTTTTTTTGTCCTGTGGAAGAGAAAGTGAAAGATTAGAGCTATATCTTCCTTTAAAGTATTTGGAAGAATTCACATATGAAGGCATTTTAGCCTGGAGTTTTCTCTGCAAATCCATGTGAATTATGGATTTACTATCTTTAAAAGACAGTAATATTTAAATATTCTGTTTTACTTCTTGGGTATAATTTGGTAGACTGTGTTTTTCAAATAATTTTTCAATTCACTTAAATTTTCATAATTATTAGCAGGAATTTTGATAAAATATTGTCTTACTATATTTGTCTTATTGATTATATGTATTGCATGTTTTCTATTTCATTAATTAATGTAATTAATTAATTTTTTTTCCTCTCCTGGTCCTTATTTTTTGTTTTACCTGTTGTTTTTCTAATTTCTTGAGAAACTGAAAAATTAGGCAATACATGGATCATTGATATTTAGCTTTCCTTCTTTTGTAATACACATAATTAAGGCTATCGACTTGGTCTAAGCTGCAGCTCACAATTTTGACGTATAGTATTTTGTTATCATTGAGTTAAAATGTTCTCTAATTTCTATTGAGATTTCTTTTGGAGAAGTGTATTAATTAAATTCCACACCTTTCTGAGTTTTTAAATATTTTTAATTATTGTTTTCTAGCTTAATTCAACTGTACCCAGGACACTTACTCTATATGATTCAAATCCTTTGACATTTGTTGAAATACTATTTATGGCCCAGAATAAATTTAAGTAAATATTCTAGGTACACTGGATACAAATGCGTCTTCTGGAATTGCTGGAGGCAGAGTTTTATATTGTAACCCATTAAAATACAAATTACATATTTATATATCTTGTCAAATTTGTTAACTTTGCTATTAAAATCTTCTGTGTTTCCCTGCTTTTTTGAAGCTAATTCTTCAATAAGCTACCACTCACTATGGTCTGTGTTTCAATTTATATAGTCTATTTCTCCTATTATTTCTGTCCATTTTCTTTATATATTTTGAAGCTCTGTTATTTGGTGCAGAAAATGTCAGGCTCACTGTATAGTATTTTCTTTCCTCCAGAACCTTTGCCCTTGACAGCCTGACTATCTTGGTTTCTCTCTAGATATCTTCAAGCAGTTAACACTTTCTCGTTGGTTTACTAGTTTGTAGAAATGCAGCTAACTGTTATGGGCTGAATGTCTGTGTCTCCCCAAAATTAATCTGTTGAAGCCGTCACCTCCAAAGAGATGGTATTTGGTACTTTTTGGAGGTAATAAAGTTCACATTAGGTCTTGAGAGTGAAACCCTCACAACGGGATTTGTGCTTTTACAAAGAGAAGACAGAGAGGTCTTTCTCTCTTTCTCTACATGCATAAACCAAGGAAAAAACACACACACAGCAAGAGAAGTCAAGAAGTAGGTTCTCTCTAGGAGCTAAATCTGCTGACACCTTGATCTCCACTCCCCAGATTCCAGAACTGTAGGAAATAAACATCTGTTGTTTCAGCCACCCAGTCAATAGTATTTTGTTACAGAAGCCCAAGCTGACTAAGACACTAACTTTTCTAAATTAATCATACAGACAGCCACTTTATTACACTTGGTTCCTTGACATGAGGTGAGACAAAGTCTTAGGTAAAACACTATTATCCAGAGTTTCTTGGACAATCAGGTTGTATGTGGAATGGTTTGGTTTCTTCCCCTATCCTGATTCCTCCACTCCTTCAGTGTTTTCTCTTAGGAATTATCCGCTACTGAAACACTGGCACTTCATCATCAGTCCCAGGTTTGCTAGTGGAAGACCCCAACCTAAGACACCACCTGATTTTTTAGTTCAGTTTACACACTGTATTTACATGTGACATTTTCCTACTCAGTACTGTGAAAAATATTACATATACACAAAGAAATCTAAGTTATGTATTATTGATAAAGTTTAATTTTATGAATATATTTTAATTGACCAAATTTGAGTCATTGTATCAATTTTAGTAGGATCATATTTATAATTTGAATTCCTAGTTTTTATACAGTTGAATACATTTCCTAAGCCAGGAGCTTAGTCTGAGGGGACTTAGAAAGACAATCTGCCTCAAAGTCCTCCTCTTTCATTCTGAATCAATTGCACTCATTCATATGGTTTCAAAATGTCCATTATTAGAGTGAGTTATAAAAAAAAAGACATTGCCTATAGAATATGACAAATAAAAAGAGCACATTGCCATAGAATTTAGAAATCCTCAAATTCAACCACATACATTTATAGGAAAGGGAAAAAAGAGAGGAAATGCCATTTCCCCAAGGCCACCCACAGTTTCGTATTATAATCTAGTTTTCATGATTCCAAAACCAGCATTTTTCATCATTATAAAATACTTAGAATTGGCTAGTTGGCACATTCACTCATATTACATTATGAGATTGATTCAGAGCTAAAGAAAGTATGCTACAGGAAAGACAAGGACGATGAAGGGTAAGATAGAGGAAGTGCCAGCACACCGGAGAGAGGGATTAGAAGAGAGTGCACCATATCATCAAGGAAGGGGACCCAGAAAGGAGAGCAACACCCAAAGTAAAGAGAGAACCAAACGATCAGAGGGACAATCGTCCCTGCTATTAATCAAATGAATCAATAGACCAGAAATTATTCTATATTAATTCCAGAAGTGAGAGCAAACTCTCTTCTTTAATGAATATAGGATATAAGCATACCAAGAAAGAAGATACAAATCTTCACTCATTTTTATTTCACCTTCTCAAGGTCAGTACACAAAATATAATCTACAAGCACAAGTGACACTAACCATAAAATTGATCTGCAACTTCATTTTCCACACCTTTTTCAAAACGCTAGGAAGTTTTTTTTTAATGTCACAAACCAATTTCTGATTACAAAAAAAAGTAAAAATAGTTTAAATAAAACCATCAGAACATCCTAGCTTACAGACTTTGACTAAGGATATATGAGAACATTTCATCTTTACATCAAGCTAAAAATGAACATATAAAATATAACTATAAATTTTGACCTGCTTTGCTTTATAATTAATCAGGAATAAATTGACTCTTCCTACCAGAGTTATATGAAAGCCTGAATTCCCTGAGATTACCTTTGTATAAATCGACGTATAAATTTGGTCCTCTGAGGTTTGCTAAAATGAAGTTAATTGGCAGGACACAGTTTGAAACTGTTTAACATTCTCTTGGGACTGGGCTTTTGTAATTCTTATGACCACATGACAGTGCTGTGACCTTTTTCAATAAGACCGATGCCATTTCAGTGCTAATTCTTCCAACAGAGTATTAGGGAACTAAAGCATAGAGGTTAAATATTTTTTTCCTGTCCTTAAATGAGTAAGAAGTGGCAGTGATTCAAACCCAGGAATGGTGAATTGATCCCAGATATGTCTAATGCCAAAGTGTTTGCTCTTCACCAAAAATTTTATAATCCTCTGGAGAGAGTGCAAAACAAAGAAGTAGAGCAGATTAGCTGAAGTTCAAGTGTGTTGGAGAAAGTGTGTGCTCTGTGATCACAGGGGTGACTCTCAAGAATCTGACTATTCAGGGATTTAGTTGGGTTTAAGAGCTCTCAATTCAATTTTAAGAACTATACATCTCCTAATCCCAGAGATAAATTACTACACAAGACAGAAAAATCAGGCACAGCTAATAAGAAGTCCTGTGCCACAGCCTGAATCAGCATGGAGGTACGAGATCCTTGCAATTCAAGTAATTATTGAGGTGTCAAGACCTTACTCAGCTCATCAGATCCTATATGATGGGGAAGCTGTAGAAATAGAAGCAAATAAACCGCTGGCATCTTTTGTTCTCTAATAAACTCTACAAGAAAAGGCAAGTCCCAATGCAGTCAATACTTGACCCCTTAGACAGGGAAGCTTGCCCATCTCTGGTCCTGGGGTAAAGTTCAAACAGGTTCTCGTACACCGTTTGATAGTCTCAGGCATATTTCAGACCCACACTCACTGTGCCAATGAGGCACCCCTTTCCTTATGCCTGAGTTTTATCAGTCCTGTACAAAGTCATCTCTTATTCTTTTCATCACAAAGAATTGGTCACTAAATATATTAATGTTATTATTTTAAATGTAATAGTTATAAAGATTTCATGCACTATTTTAACAACAGGAAACCTTCACCTCATCTGTCCTCTCAAGCACTGACATGTATCACGCACACCTTGGAAATTTATCTTTGGAATTTTAATTTAAGCATAATAGTTGTGTGCGAACAAGCACAATGAGTTAGGGCACTAAGAATTGCCAAATGATTCTGCTTAGAATGTTATAATTATTACTAGAAGTCCATCCAAGAATGAGAGTTGTCTCTGTCAATCAATCAAATACACTAAATTCTCTACATGTAGATGCTTGATTTTAACAGCAGATCCTATAGGCCTGGGGAAAGCATTGTTTTACAAGCATTTAGAGTAGAAGGGCTTAGCTCTGGTTTAAAAAAAAACAGATAATAGAAAAATACAGGCAAATATTCCACTTTATGGCAACACAGGAAATACTTTGATCTTTCAGAAAAGAAAAGAGTAAAAAGGTATAGCTTAGAGATATTGTGGGTTCTGTTCCAAACCACCGCAATAAAGCAAGTCAATCGTTTTTGCTGGTGGAGAGTCTTCCCTTCAATTTGTAAAAAATACATTTGTGAAACATAATAAAACAAAGTAAACAAAATGAGGCATAGCTGTATTTATCAGTTATGGAAGCATTCTGCTATACTACTAAACACATATACACATCTATGTTTACACTCACACCTATAAACATTTTATTTTTGCTGTGTATGATAATTTTATTTGCTGCTTTATTATTTTACCTGTAAACACAAGTATGTCAGTTTGCAATAATCTAATTCCAAGGTTTCCCAAGTACATGAAAATAAAAACTTTCATCAGGCTTACACTGTAACTCAGAAACAGTTCTACATATGTGGCTTCTTTAAATTCTGTTAAGGATACACTTGGACTATCAAACGATGCATGAGAACCTGTTTGAACTCTACGACAATAGTAAAAATGTAAGTTGCTTGTTAGAATTCAAACTATACAGAAGCTACAACAATAAAAATATTATAATAAAGGCAGAGAGCAATTTAATGTCATTATATAGCCAGTGTTCGCAAGTTTTTGTTTGTGTTGTTTATAGTTAAGTTTGGATTATACTTCTCTGAGCTATGTAACCTGTCTGGTTCAAATTGAGATGCATCTTCCCTGTATAAAAGAGCTATGAAAACGAAGTCATTCACTCAATGGCACTTGTACCAGTTTTCCAGGGCTGCTTAAAAGAATAGAAATTTTTCTCTCACAGGTTTGGAGGCTAGCAGTTCAAAATCAAGATGTCAGCAGGTTCACACTCTCTATAGGCTTTAGAGAAGAATCCTTCCTTGCCTCCTCCTATCTTCTGGTAGCTAGTTGCTGGCAATACATGACTTTTTTCTTGGTTTACAACTACATCATTCCAATTTCTTTTATCTTCACAGGGTCTCCTTCTATCTGTCTTTTCTGTATCTGTGTGTCTCTAAATCTCATTCTCCTAATGAGGCCTTATTTGGAGCCCACTCTAAGCCTATATGACCTTTTCTTAACTTGATCATATCTGCTCAAACTCTATGTCCTAATAAGGTCACATTCATAGGTATCAGTATTAGGATTTGAATGCAACCTTTGGGAGACACATTTCAACCCACAATGGCACTTTAGTGACGAGATTAAATTAAAATGCCTCCTCCAAAACAGGTTAATTTTTTTTTCTTCCCTACTGGTAGGAATAGAAACTTTAAGTCTTTTCTCGATCTCCTTTCCCCATTCAAAGGCCTCGATATTTTCATAGTTCTTATTTCACAGATGGAAAGCACTGGGTTGTTGAACTTGATTCCTCATTTCTTGCCTATCAATCTTTGGCTCTAAGTTTTCCAGATTCCACAGGAAAGAAGTCACCATACCTGTGCTCCTAGGACACTAGGACCTTTATTTGCTGATCTAGTTTATTTTTTCATGATCTGCTGACTTGGCTGTATACCCTTCCACAGCCTGATCTAAATACTACAAGGAGTATTGCCATACTAGAAATAATATATAGCCTTTAATAAATCACTCAAAATCTGGCATTCCTTTGTGAACACTTCATGTAATTAATAGAAAAAAAAACTGAAAAAGAAAAAATGTAATCAAGTAGGTTGACAACTAGCAAAAGATAATTAAAATGATCTTATTTTGTTTCTCTGTTTCATTAACATGCAAATGAGATTCATGAAGTTTGATATTGTTTTTCACCATAGAAATGAAGTAAGAATGAAAATGAGTCCCACTGATGGAGGTTTCTGAAGAGTATATAAATTAATGAAAAATACAATTTGATCCAATTAATAACATATACATTTTTCATGATTTATTGAAACTCAGCAGATGAAATAAAGGTAAATAGTTAAATTAAATTCTATATCTCTTTCCAAGGGCCAAACCCTATGAAAGCTTTTATTATTCAAATGGAGTGGTGGTAAATGTTAAACTCTGCTTTATTTTGAAAAGAAGTACAAGAGGTGCCCCATGCTGAGGTCAGTGTTGTGATGACAGCATTCCTACTGGAGGACCATGGGTGAAGGCTCTGTACTGGCCCTCAGAGGATTTGGAGAGCCCACTTGCCTGTGGTCAGTAAGGCAGTCAGAATGAAAAATAGAGAGAGATAGTTCAGAGTAACCAATAACTCTCACCACAAGGCAAATAAAAGTAACAGACAAGCATTATGGACACAAACATATTCCATGCCCCCAAACTCCCCATTTGATGCAAAGATCTCAGCGACTACTCTCTACTGATATTCTCACACCCAGAAACATACATAAATTATGTCAATTATACAAAATAAAAAAATTGAACACACATAACTGTCTCAAGTAATATGAGATAAAATTTTTAAATATGTTTAAATTCAAAATCATGCTAACATTTTAGATATTTATAATGTGTACCAGATGACAAAACATAGACACACACACACACAAGCACACATGACCTATTTGTTATGTCCAGTGTTCAATGTACTCAAACGTTAAACAGCAGCAATAAGGATGACACCAAGGAGTGAAATTAGAAACATCTGACATATGGCATGCATAAAGGGGATAATAAATGAGCTAATCACAATTTTAATAATATATGGTGTCAGTGTCTATCGTTTTATGGTTGTTAAAAATGTCTTCTGTGTTTGTGTTTTATAGTTGTTAAAAAAGTTTTCCATTTTAGTACTGCCAAGCCTCTTCCCATAGAGTATATGCACGGATGGTTTTTGCCTTAGCATATTATAAAAGCAATATGAACCATGATGGCGTTCTGTCTCTAAGTACAAAAGTTTTGAAATTTTCTCTTATATCTACAGCAAGTTGCCATTTAATTATCTGCACTTTCCCTTAAATGTATTGAAGTAATCAAACACAACCAAAGAGTCAACTAACTATATGAACTGAGTATTCCTAAAGGAGCATGAAAGCTGATTGAGTTCCCATTCCTCAACAAAAGAGTAAATCGTGTCATCCACACTATGAATTAAACACATCGGGAGCTTATTATTTTTAAATAACTAGCAACTTTTAAAATTACTCCTTGCAAACTTCCTTGCTGATCTTGAAACAGAGGGCCAATTAAATTTTCATTGCTACTGTATACATAATGGTTGTATACAGATGTTCCTTGACTTACAATGGGGTTACCTCCTGAAAAACCCATCACAAGTTGAAAATATCGTAAGTCAAAAATGTATTTAATATACTTAACTTAGTGAACATCATGGTCTAGTCTAGCCTACCTTACACACGCTCAGAACACAATATCCAGGAACCACTGGCAACACAATGCAAAGCAGAGTATTGGTTGTCTAACCTTGTTATAGCGGCCTGACTGGGAGCTTTGGTTCACTGCCACTGCCTAGCATCACAGGACAGTATCGTATAACATACCACTAACCTGGGGAAAAATTAACGCCTATTGCTTTTGCACCATTGTAAAGTCAAAAATCATAAGTCAAACAATCATAAGTCAGGGATCATCTGTATATTGTAGAAAAGTTTGTTTTATAGGATACATTAAAAAGCTTGAAGGAATTCAACTCTTTAGGTGAACTGATAATATAAAATTTTAAAATGGAATGCATCCCTCTGCCATTCCAGAACCAATTCGTATATCATGTACCTCTCATGAGTTTCCGCCATTTGCTTATTTAGATATTTACTTCTTTTTATAATGTATCACTTATAATGATTTTATTAGAGAATTGAAAATTAATGAGATTCATTCTGAACCAATCGGAGGAAAAAAAGAAGACTTACCTTCTCTTCGATTTAGCCTTGCAAATCCAGGACCATGGCTGCTAGAGAGCTCAGATGAACTGCTAAATGATGCCTGAGACAAGGCAGACACCAGAGACTCGTCACAATCATCTGCCAAGGGGACAAAAATCCACATTCAGATTAGTACAGTGTTGACAGCTTTCTTGGCTTCCACAGACAGAATGAACAAAACAAAAATAAGAAAAACTAGGATCTCTAACAATATGCCCACGGCTTATATGCAGTATTCTCCTATAGGTCTATTAAGTTAAATAAGAAAAGAAAAAGAATTTAAAGACAAGAAAATATGAAAAAAGAGAAGGCAAACTTCATAGAAAAATGATGTATCTTGAGGTAGAAAAGTTACTTAACAGAAAACAAAAGTACCAAATGACTATATCTAATTTATAAACAAATTTATATAAGAAAAGGTTTATAAATTTAAATATGTTAAATTAAGAATTTATGGTGGCGTAAAATTAAGTAAAGTGAAGAGAAATATATCAACACGTAGAAAATACGTGTGAAACGATATACAAGTTGCATTGCATATTAAGAAAAAACAAAATATAAAGAAAAACAAAACTACCTTTAAATCGATTAGAAAACACATTAGGAAAAATAGCACAAACCAAGACCAGAGAGTTCACAGAACAGAACCAATATAAATTGAAGCTCACACTCATTAGTAAAAAGAAGTGTAAATCAAGCCTACAATTAGATACTATTTTACAAATAGTAGATTATCAAGATTTAAGATGTCTGACAACACTAGATTATGAAGGGAATGTGGCCCAAGAGAAGCTCTAACACACTACTAGTGGAGTGTAAATTTGAGCAACTACTTTTAAAAAACAATTTGTATATTTGAACCTTTCGTACTTCATATTCCACCAAATCCACTGATAAGCTCTCCTGGAGAGAATGTCTCTATCATGAACCACTGCTCTCAAAGCACTCTGAACTTCTTACCCAAAAATGTGATACACATACTAGTATTTTCTGTGTTCCATGAAAAGAAAACAGTTGGAAAGCAGACTAGAGATAATCTTGCATCTGTGCCCTAGGAGACATGTGCAATTTCTAGCAACATTGCTCATAATAAGAAAAAAATGTTAACAATTCAAACATTCAAAGACCAAAGAACAGGTCACTAAATTGTAGTACTTTTCAAAATGAAAAAACCCACAACAGTAAAAATGAAATATACCAACACACACAGAGAGAGACACACACATACACACAGGTTGGATCTTAAAAACAAAATTTTTAATGAAAAAAAACAAGTTATAGAAAATCATATATGTTTCATAGTTTTGAGAACCTTAAAAACAAGCAAAGCTAAGTAATATGTTGT
The DNA here is from genome assembly GCA_004027375.1 of Macroglossus sobrinus. Lineage (NCBI taxonomy): Eukaryota > Metazoa > Chordata > Mammalia > Chiroptera > Pteropodidae > Macroglossus > Macroglossus sobrinus. Next base: position 192,527 of record PVKZ01000259.1, on the reverse strand, counting down.
CTGGTGACATGTATGATTTTTTTTTAACTATTAAAAAAAAGACATAAAACCCATACAGTTCAGGATGGTTGATTATTTCTGGAGGAAGGCAATATGTGTGTTTATGTGTATATATACATATATGTATATAAGAATATTAAATGAAAGTATATACCTATTATCTATCCCTTTATGTGTATCCCTTTATGTGTATCGCATACAAGATAAAAATAAGGCACAGAGAGAGGAGGAAAATATAAAATATGCCTCAATGTAAGCGTGTATGACATCCATACATGCTTATTTTAGTTAATTCTTTATTCTACACAATCTTTCAAGTATTTGTCCTTTCTTATATACAATTATTAAATTGTTCATTTGGGTTATAAGCAGAAAATATTTTTCATATTTAGGATTAACACATATTGGTAATTAAAAATCACGAAGGGTTATTTTCCCAATTTTTAAATTAACAATAAGCAATTTAATTTAAATTAATCTAGGAATTATCTAGATCATTCTGAAATTTCAGAAGTTTATTCCGCTTGAACATAGTTTTTTCGGTCACTAGCAGTTTTACTGCTTAAATATTCAAACTACAATATTTTTCTGTCACCCTGCTATTTGAAATATGTTTTCTTTCAAGCTAAATGCCTAAAATATAAATAAGTAAAAATTTACCAGCTTAACGTTTGAATGCCTTTTGCAAGAATTTGCCTAAGATAACATTTTATTTTTTTAAGATCGTCTCTTTTCATTTAAAGTACACCTTTTCTTATTTCGCACCTTAAATTCTTGAGCTAACTCTTAAGACAGACTTGATAACTGGCCCACAGTTCCTGAATGTCTATTGATAGGCTTAAGTACTGACACTATTAATCTAGTTGTAATTCAAGTATTAAGGAGTGTAGACATTAAAAAACAATCCATGCAGTATTGAAGAAAACTCAGATTATGCCCTATCACAAGCAACAACCAATGCTAAATTTAGTACGCTGTGGAAACTGTGTGTTTGCATGTACTACAGAGTGCATTATCTGTGTGTATGTGTCTTATGTGTATGTGTTTACCAGAAGAACAGTCATTTTTGAATTGTTATCAGTATTCGGTATGTTTCAAAAAAAGAGTATTTAACTGAAATTCATGATCAATTATTCAGATTCAAATCAATGTTTTGGATGTAAAATGCCTCTAGTACAGTCTCTTTAGAAGGCATACATTTACTGCTCATTTGTTTTTGCCACTATAAATTGATAATCAATTTTGTTCTATTTTTAGCTTAAAAAGAATGGGATTAAAATAAGGGGCACTTATTCCATTTGTGGGAAGAGGGACATGTGACATGGGAAATGAATGCGGAGGCAGACAGGGGGGGGCTTCTGGTATTTGATAAAGATCTGGTTGTTGCCCTGCATGGTGTTACGTGTCATTATAACTCTTTACTACAAGCAATAAAATATTCTAAAATTATTCTTATGTAAAAGTTAAATAATAATTAGCCCATGTTCAGTGAGTACCCTGGTCTACGAACTTACAACCAAGCTCCACATAGTATCTTTACCACTTCTCTCTGAGGTACTAATATTATTTTTATTTTACATATCAGGTAATAGAGACACAGAATTTTTTTAAATTGCTAACCTCACTGCGGTGGGACCATGATATTTACAGAGTGTGTTGGGGTGTAGAATCCAGTATGTAAGAACACCATAATCATAATGATTATTTCGTTAGTTTTAGAGTATAGGAATTTCATCAGACACCATGACATGAATAAATTACCTCTCATGAAGTTCTGTATTCCAATTCCAGGTCTGCCAAGCTATTTGTTTATTACTGATTTGATTTTCAATAGTCTTGACATCAGGGAGGGGGATTTCAGACAGCATAATGAGTTTAGCGTGAGTAAAAGGAATATTTCCCTCTGGACAATGAAATGAAATTCTGAATTGTCATCTCCCGTGAATTTAATTCCAGAAAACCAGTTTTCTCTGGCTGTACCAGTAAACACAATAAAATATAGGACTGGTCTTACAATGCCTAGAACTACAACTGGGGTGATTTTTCCCCGCAAAGACATTGAAAAATACCTGGAAACACTCTGGTCATCACGACTTGGGGGTGCTACTGGAATCTAGTTGGGGGAGGCCAGGGATGCTGTTAAACATTCTACAGTGCACAAGGCAGCCTTCCGTGACAGGGAATTATCCAGTCCCAAACATCAATAGTGCAGCATTTCAGAAACTCTGTTCTAGACTCCGGAATGTACTTCATATACATATGTGAAATACATATTCATTATATAATTGTACATATAACTGTATATATATTTATATGTATGAATATTTTATATTGCATGTTCTATATACATTAATACACATATATTTACATGTGCAAATATACTATATGGTATATGAATATAATATAGTAGTTATATGTTACATTATATAGTGCAACTATTACATAATATTACATATACATAATATATGCATATAATAATATATATAGAACATTATACATTATATTATATTATATATACAACATAGATATAGTATTAAATATATATGTTATTTACATATGTAAAAATACAACGTACAATTACTGACTTCCACCGTAGCACCTACCCTACAAACCTCCAAAGGAAGGCACACACAGAAACTTCCAAGCAGGGAGAGCCTAGACCAGCTGTGGAGTGTGGAGGCTAAGCCAGGACCCTTGCCCTCTGCACCCCTCTCTGAATAGATGAACAGCTCAGGCTGTGGCCGTTGCCTCACCCCTGACTCTCTTCCGGTGCCGCAGCCTGCTCAACTTTCTCCTCCTTCCTGCACGTCACTGGCATGTGTATGCCGCTTGCTCTGGTTCTGTTCAGCTTTTGTTTTGCATTGATGTAGAGCAGGGGTCCCCAAGCCGTAGGCTTTGGACTGGTACTGGTCCACAGCCTGTTAGAAACTGGGGCATACAGAAAGAGGTGAGTGGCAGGCAAGTGAGAGAAGCTTCATCTGCATTTGCAGCCTCTCCCCAGAGCTACCATCACCACCTCAGCTTCACCTCAGATCATCAGGCATTAGATTCTAATAAGAGCACCGGTCCCTGGTGCCAAAAATGTTGGGGACCGCTGGCATAGAGGCCCTAGCTCCTAGCTTCCTGCTCTTGGCTCCAGTATCTCTTAACATTAGAAGGAAGGTTGAAAATCCTTTGTTTCCTTCTCCAGCTTTTAAGCTGGGCCTCTGGGAGACTGATGCCTTCTTGGATACCAGCTTTGCGTATTATACTCCTGCCACCTGCACAAGGGAAGGATAGCGCTGACTACCTCCCAGCAAGAGAGATCCAGTCTGCATCCCACTTCTCCTAGAGAGGAAGGATGGAGCACCAGAATGGCTTCCCTCCAGGCTTCCAGCCACTGCATTCCATGCTGGGACTCAGCTCCCACTCTCCACCTCACCCCTCACCCAGCTCCAGTCGCTGTGAGTGAGCTGCACTGTCCCAACCAGAGTCAAGCCAGGTGGTAACCAGAAACAGTTTGATAACCCTTAATAAAGAAGGGATTTTGACAGGAGAGTGGAGGGAACTGTGGGGAAGGCACACTCCAGGTAAGAGGAGTACAGGAGAGCAGGAAGACTCCAGTCACTAGTAAAATTTAAAGATACAGTCATTAAGGAGGAATGCTTGTGCAATTTAAAATGGTAGCCAGGCATGTCTGGTTAATTTTTTTTTTTCTATTAGGAGAAGAAATGAACATCACACTGTCTGTTGTTCTAAAATTATATTATTTTTTATTCAACTTTTTTCATGATGATATTAGAATTTCCATGTTAACCTTGATATATAGTTGGAAATGTGAAACTATAGTTTTTAGTCTTTTTTGTAAAAAAAAAATTCTATACACTGATTACATTTGAAGTTTCAATTAATTTTGTTAAAATATTCATGTTATTAGAGAAAAAGTTACCTAATTTATGTTGAAAAATTTTCTCTCTCTCTCTCTCCCTGTCTCTCTCTCTCACACACACACACACACTCACACACATACACACACACACACACACACACACATACATACTCACACACACACGAATCTATAGCTTTCAGGTCAATAGCTCAAAACTCATCATTTACTCTTCACATAAGAGAAAAACCATTGTCATTAAAAAGACAATGATAAATTAGATCTCTGGCAAATTGTATATATAAAAAATTTCAATAGCCTTTTACAAATAAAGATGCAAGCTATATTGAAAGTATTTTAATATAGCTCAATTAAAAGTAATTTAATTTAATTTTATAAAGGGCTTTAATGCATAATTCTCAAGTAAGTAAAAGCTGTTCTGTTTTTAATAAAAGTAATTCAATTTTCTTAATCTCTGTGTAATACTACCTGTACTAAGGTAATAGGTATATATATTATTGGCTGCTTATTTTCTCAGTGCTTTATATGTATTAACTCATTTGATCCTGCTAAATACTCTATACTACTTGATACCATTAACTCCATCGGACAATCAAAGAGGAAGGAACACAATGGTTAAATAACTTACCCAAGGACACAGAGCTTCTATGCTGAGGCAGCACATTGTTAAAACAAGTATTGCTTATCTAAAATATACTTGACCAAAAAAAAGGCTGATTATTAGTAGCATTCAGCTTAGTTGCCAATGAGTAAAACCAACCTTCTCTGTTATTTGCAAGACCTGACAAAATCAGTTGCACACCTGTTAATAAATCATGTTTCCTATAGGAATATTCATTAGAGAAGGAGAGGAGAGGATGGAATGGGATGAGATGGGATGGGACAGGATGAGAAGGGATAGGATGGAATAGAATAGATAATAAACATGCTCAAAAACTTTAAAAATTCCATACAGTAGAGGCAGGGGTAGAACAATTGAAAGGGAGCTTTGGAAATGTTAGAATCTCAGTCTATTCAGAAAACAAATAAATAAAGTTTATTTAGACCTAGTCCAAATAGTCCATTTGCAGATTCAAGATTAAATGCCCTTCCCTTCAGGAAATCTATTTTCTTAAACAAAATGATTTATTCCGATCCATATTATTAAAATTGTCATCTAGTTAAAATTGGAAATCATCAACTAATTTAAGAAATTAGTTGGAGTTATTTTTGATAACAAATATCAAAAATATTGTGTACAAGGCAAGATTTCATCCAAAAGTTAGGCAATGATATTGTTTTCTAAGCAGAGACCCAGTGTGAGGTATTTCTATTATTCAGGTCTAGTTTCAGGATTCCAGGAGTCCCATCTCCCTGCCCTGGCATGTCACAAAATCCAGTCCCTGATGCACATCTGACTTCTACCCAATGAGAGACTGACTATACAAACTGACAGTGGCCAGACTATGTACAAAAACAGAACTCCAGCCTATAACCTGCAGCAACCAACCTACTATCTAGTAGCCAACCCAGGAAGCCAGACAATAACCCCTGCAGCAATTAGATTTGAGCCAGGACTTGGTTAATCATTTAGAGCTTCCCTAATTTGTGTCCGTTTTCAACTAGGTATTGAGCCACAATTTCAAAGGCAGAAAACACCAAATTTGCACACCTACAAATCAGTCACATAGGATGCCCTGTTTCTAGTGAGCCTGCCTACGGCTTTCCTCTGTCAACAGCTTCTAATCAGGGCATAACTAAGCCTTCCCTTTTTATCCACTCTAAAACTTTCCCTTGCCCCAGCCTGCCTTTGAGTCTCTGCCAAAGACAATTGGTGGCTGACTCCCTTGCTATAGTGAACTCTGAATAGGTAGCTTTTGCTTGTTCTCATTTGGGTAGTCTTCATTTATTTCTATGCTAATAAGCTCTTCCAAACTCAGTAGGCTCATCCTCATAGTTGTAGCCGCCCCAGGCGTTTACTCAGCACATCAAAGAAAAGCCACAGAGTCCATCCAAAATACCTACAGAAGACCTAAGTATGTTTGGAAAATAGCATCATCCTCCTGATGCAAAAATATATGGATCAGCTCCAGGTTGTCACGTCTGTGGAATGTGTACCTTCAGTACATCCTAGCTACACAGTAGAATAGCATGGAGAAAGTTTAAAACTTGCCCATGATTGTGCCCTATTCCAGGTCATTCTGACTTTGTCTGGGATGTAGGTTAGTTTAGCTAAGACTATGCTAGTTTTGAAAGCACTAAAATAGACTTACAAGTTAATTCTATCAAAAGGAGAGTTTTGCTCCTTTCACAAATGTCCTTATGCTTTTCATACTGTTTCCTGAGGCTTTTAAAGATTAAAAAAAAAGGTTACGGTGTCACACCTCTCCATTCTCTCCCTGTGTAGCCACGTTAACTGACAGTGTGTGGAGGCAGCTGCTGCACAGTGACATTCTGGTGAGAAAAAATAAAAAGAATAAATTTAAAGACTAGTGAGGTTACAGCTGGGCTTGAATAAAGTATAATTTTTTGGTAAGAGCAGGTGACTACAACAAAATTTTTTTACCTTCTTTGAGTATTAATTTGAGTTTGACGTGAAAATTAACATTCATTTGAGGGTACTAACTTTAGATATAGTAAATAAGACAAACCTAAGTTTCCAACTTTGTTAATCAGTGGTTTAAATCTAAAAAATAACATGTTGCTGCAACTTAAAACAAGTGAATATTTATCAGTATGTTTTTCTAATGCTGAGCTAAAGGCAGGGACGGTTTTCTAGTTGACAAGTAGTTCATTTTGGCAACAGCCTTTAAGTTTCTACTCATTTTCTCCTAAATAAGACATAGGTGAATTATACATATAATTGTGAATTCTCTATGGTATTATGGGATAAGCTTTCACTTGGAGGCAAACACTGGCTAAGTGCCCCAAGTTAAAACCTTGGTTTGAATAGCTTTTCTAATTAATCTTCACAAATAATGGATTAATGGGAAGGCAGTCAACTTTTAATGACAGCACAGCCAAAGGCTGATTGACTTTAGAGGTTTAATAGCAAGTATTTAAAGTCCAGATATTAGGACAAATTCACCAAACAAAACCAACCAAAGTTGTGTGGGTGGAAGAAATAATTAAAAAGTAGAGTATCAGAGCTCTAATTATCTACACACATCACAGGCCTTTCCTGACAGATAAAATGGCCACATATGACAGCAAGATGAGCAGATTTAAGATTGTGCACTTATCTTGAATCAGTTCCTTTTATGGTCAAATCTAAATTTCAGAACTGATTTTTGATTAAAAAGGACTCGAAGAAAGAAATTTTAATTTTAAAACTTCAAATAATTCAGATCTTAAATTATAGAGTGTAAAATGTTTAAAATAGTGATATAAAGTGTCCTCTCACAAAATTAGGATTTTTGTGAAATAGAAGTGGAGGGAGGTTTAGAACATCAATAGGTGTGTGACTTGGATAAGATAAAGTATGCTTCAAATTAAGAAAGATTAAGCCAAACCTAAAGAAAACTCTCATTTAAGGTTAAAAAACTGATAGTTATAAAAAATAATAATAAACGTCCATTAAACATGGGGTCTATGCCATTGACAATCTAAACCCATAATAATATACAGTTAAGAAAAAGGATGAAAGAGAAAATGTGACATAGAAATGAATCCAATGCAGTTTTGTCTACATTTGCTCATAGACAGATTCTGGAACGTCCACAGATTGAGCTCATGCATAGGTGTTTATGGGATTCCTCCTCCATTTATTGCAAACATAGATTAAATTGACTGTAAATCTATGATAGAACAACTAAAGTGAAATAGTAATGAAGACATGTCTGTAAAAGAAAATTAGTTTAAATGTATAATGTAAAGAATTGTACTTTTTTATTATTTTTAATAGGTTCATATAAAAACTCTTGAGTTACATACTGTAGACAACTACTTGTTTTTCACAGCCTAGGAACAGAGGCAGAGGAAAGATGAATGCTGCTGTAACAAATTACCACAAACTTAGTATTTTAAAGCAATACAAATTTATTATCTTAAAGTTTTGGCTATCAGAAGTCTAAAACTAGTTTCACTGGGCTAACATTAAGGTGTCAGCAGGGCGACAATTTCCCTGAAGACTCTAGGGGAGACCGTTTCTGTCTTTTTCGATCTTCTAAAGGTTGTCTGCATTAGGTATGGCCCTCTAATCTCTGCCTCCATCATCTTCTCTTCTGCAACCATCTTTCCCTTATAAAGAATCTTGTGATTATATTAAGCACATCTGAATCATCCAAGACAATCTCCCCATCTAGAGAGTCTTAATCTAATCACATCTGCAGAGTCCTCTTTACCTTGTACGTTGACATATTCAAGATTCCAGGGATTAGAATATGGACATCCAAGAGAGGCCATTACTTTGCCTACTACAGTTACCAAACTATAGGTGTAGAACCAAGAAATGAAATTTTTTGGCTCAAAATATTGACCACTAATTGTAAAAAAAAAAAGCAGTTTTGAGTCTGAAATAGTAAGACTAATATATTGTTTCAATGATGAGACCTCCTGCTTTGAATACATCATTAGAGTTAAAAATGGAATCCACAGGTATGATTATAATTCAAGAGAGACAAGACTGTATTATTCCCAACACCACTTAGAAGATTATACCTATCTTCTCCTCAATGTACAAAGCTTAAACATGTTTTTCTTTCCATTTTGACCACCTGTTTCTTCTATAAGTCTCAGCCATAGTTCCTTCATTTCCTGTGATATACCTCCAAAGAGCCACCATCCCTCCCACCCCTCTGGAACGTCCAACTTTAACATGCACAGGCTCCTATTCCAGCATCTCTTACATGGTCTGGGTCTCTACCTGCTGGGATGAAAGTGTCTGGAGGGTCAGCATCATGTGTTACCTGTCACTTCACACAGAAGACATAACATAGGGTAGCACAGTGATTATAAGTGCAGCTTCGGAGTCATCCTCTCTGGGCTCAAGTTCTGCCTCTACCAATTACTAACTGATCTTTGAGACTTTATTTAAACTGTCTTCCCCATCTCTAAATGGGGATAATGATAGTACCAAGAAGGACTTTCTGAGAATTAAGAGAGTCAGCATATAAAGAGTACTGATACCTGATGCATAATAAGTACTACGTAAATGTCTGTGATTGCTACCTTAAGTGTTTATTATTATAAATTCATAAGAACCAAGAGTTGGAACTGAATAAAATTTAGCTGGGTATCTCTTACAAATCTTATTATAAGAATCATTCCCTGAGAGGGAGAAAAAGAGAGAAGGCAGTATTTATCATATTTAACCACACTGGTATCCACCCTCTAAAAAAAAATTGGCACAGATTCATGAACCTGAAAAAAAGGAACTAAAATGTTATTGTGATGCATTCTTTTCCTTTTATAGAATAATTTTTAATGTTCCAAAAGGCCATATTTTCCTGTCTATCTCTCAAACTTCAGAGTTGTTTCATTTACTCTAGACATATAGAATTTAAGGTTGCATATAAAGCAGAATTTAAACAACCACAATTCATAAGGGAAGTGGAAAGGAATCAGAGAACACAGGGGCATCTCTTCATTTGAACACTGCTGATGGTGTAGTTAGAGCATGCTGTCTATGCCTGGCTACACCACACGTGTGTGAAGTCACAGCAACAGTGACCTCCTACGTGTATGCTATTTCCATTAACCGATATTTTCAACCTGAAATTGCCATGTTTTAGACTTTGATTCCTGGAGGGAAAATTGGGTAATCCTCAATTCAATTCCTTTTCTAGTCATATTAGATGATATTTCAACATTTGTGAAGAAATACTCCATTTTATTACTAAATTATTTTGAGAGTTGTTATTTGTATCTCAAAATATCCCACCTAAAGATGAGGCTGAAATGCTTCATAGTGATAAGGAATTTTTTGGCAGATAAATAAATTGTAATAGGTGAGTCCATAATGGTTTCTCAGTGAACAACTATTTCTAACCAAGGGTGGGGAGGATGTGGGGAACCAAGCCAACTAGAAATAATGAGTTTCTCTGAATAATAACATGAAATTAGATGGAAGATATTTCCATTTCATTAACTAAGGTTATTGTGTTTGATTTCATAATCAAGCAAGAAACAAGCTGAGCTGGCCTGGAGGTGTGGGCTGTATTTCCACAATGTTTTTGGCAATTTAGTTAAAAGCTGGCTGAGCAGGTGTGATTTACAAGGAGAAAAGTAGCTGGTGCCTGTTCTGATCTGTGGAACTTCCTTCTTTCCAACAAGACCATAGTCTCACCACTGTTTCAAGGACATTTGAAGGTTTCAAGGACATTTGAAGGTTTCCAGGCCCTGATCTCCTTAAATATAGGTAGCATCATGGGATGAATCCCATAGCCTAGAGTGAGGGTCCCTCAGTAGGCAGAATTCTAAGATGACTCCAAAACCCAGCCCCCTGCTGTAGATACCTTGTGGAACCTCTTCCCATTGAGTGTATGCTCAAAACCTGTGAATATGATGGAATGTCACTCCTGTGATTTTGTTACATCATATGACAAAAGGGATTGTGCAGATGTGGTTAAGTAATTAAGGTCCCTGATTTGGCTGACTTTTAGTTACTCAAAAGGGAGATTATTCTGGGTGCACAGGACCTAATCAGGGAAGCTCTTCAAAAAGTCTTAAAGGTCAAAGACATAAAGAAGTCAGAGAAAACATATGTGAAATCACTCCCACTGGCCTTGAAGGAGCAACTGCCATGTTGTGGAGAGGGCCATATGGCAAGAAATGGTGGGTGGCCTCTAGGAACCTACAACAGCTCCAGATTTAGAGAAAGCAAGGGTCTCAGCTGCAAGGAACTAAACTCTGCTAACAAACATGTGAGCTTGGATACCAAGACTTAGAAAAAAACCGTAGGATGCACCTTAATATTTCTATGTCCTTCATCTCTTTTTAAAACTATTGTTAACATGCCCAACGTTTTAACAGCATTTCTTTGTAACTAAATCAAACACTGGTAATTCATTTACTTCCAGGTCTTTCAGTGTATATAAGTTTGTATATTATTTACAAATACCACCATATTAGCTGTAAATGTTATCTTAGATATACGTACTATGCCTTGAATTTCAATTCCTTTGCATATTCCACCATGATCCACTTTTGACCTCAAATGCAATTTTTAAAAAATCTTTGAATATTTGTCATTTGACTTTGAACTTAAAATAGCTTTAAATAATCCTCAGTTTTTAATATGATCATGGTATTATAAGTGGACATGATATGTCATTTTGTTTTTTAAGACTACTATGCTTAAAAACTGATTATTCCCATAATAAAAGACAAAACTCAACAATCTCATTCAAAATTTTTCTTTTGTTATGCTAATGTTCTGTATAATTATGTTCACATTTTCTTGGGTTTAGAAAGAATGTTTTATGGTTTTTAGTTTGATTTGATGTCTATGTTATCATTTTCATATTTGTTTCTATAAAATGCTATTGATTTGATCAAGGATTGAAACAAATACTTAAACAAACACACCTTCAGAACTTTCAGTGTAAAAGACACACTCTCCTGGAGCCATCACTCAGGTACTTTGCTGACATATGTCACAGTGTCTAATCTACTACACACCAACTTCATGCTTAACAACTAAAGCATTAATAGAGTGAACAGATCCATGCCAATGTACCAATGATATTTTACCTAGAATTCTCTAGAGAAAATGCTAATAACAATAATAGTTACATGTATTGCATATTAGGTCCCAGCCACGTTAAATCCTCACAACAACCCTGTGAGAAAGATATTATCTCTGTTTTCCAGATATGGAGTTGAAGATCAGAGAATATAAAATTCTTGTTGAAAGCTTTGGGTCCCTGCCACCACTCAACCTCTGTATTTTTAATGACTATGTTATGCTACCAGCATCACTCTCCACTTCACTGCCTGAATTTTTAAATTGTTACTTAAGAGTTCTAGTCAAGATGGCAGAGTAAGAAAATACTGTGCTTTCCTCCTCCCATGACCACATTAGAATTACAACTCAATTATAGAACAATCAACCTGAAGAACTACACAAAGACCAGCTGAGCATAACTCCTATTCCTAAGGATATAAAGAGGCCACATTGAGAATGGTAGGAGAGTCAAAGACATGAAACAGGCTGGCCCCAACCCCACAAGTGGCAGTTGAGCATTGTGAGGAATATCGCAACTACAGAGGTTTCCCTGGAGTAATAAGGAGTCCCAGCCCCACACCAGGGCTCCTAAGCCCAGGGTTCCAGTGCCAGAAAAAAGAGTCACCACAAGATCTCACTGTAAAAATCAGTGGGGATTATGATTGTCTGGGTGAGGTAGAAGACTGCTAGAAACCCAGAGGTTCTCCTAAGTACCCACACACAGATTCACTTGCTTGCAGGCACTCACCCTGGGCTCTGGCAGAAGGACAGCTGCTTAGGAGGTAACAGAGACAGACAAGGAAGACTGAGTTATATGGCTTCAGGGCAAGGGCTAGAGGGACAGCCCTCACTATGCCTATGTTGAGCCCACCGCCTGTGCAACCTACAGGCAGATGCCATCTTGCCTTTGTTGTGTTTTCCCTCAACACGGCCAAATCTGAATTTGCATTGGCCTAGTGAGCTTCACTTATTCCACCCCATGACTTTCTGAGACTTCATCCTATCCACGAAGCAAATTACCACAGTCATATTAGTGCCTGGACAAATGGCCCCACTACATATTCTTGGAAGGAGGCTCCTACAGCAGCAATTAACAGGCCTCAGCTTGTGCACCTCAGGAGACTCTTTTGGGGGTGAGCAACAAGCCACCCTATTTCTTGGACAAATCTCAGGGGTTTGTGGAACAGAAGTGGGTGGTGGCTGGCCTCCGTGTGATCTGAGACATTTGTGAGTCTTGACAGGCTCACCAAACCAGAATCTGCAGTGACCAAGTGAACACCTCTTGCCCCACCTTGATGACTCCCTGAGATCCCGTCTCACCCAACTTTCATACCACTAGAGGCTTTTTCAGCTGTTGAGCCTTACAGACAGCCAGCAGGCAGCATCGGACCTTGCGGTACCCTTTTGCTAAGACGCCTCAGGCCTGGTACTGGTGGCAGCCAGACTTGGTTCACCATATGGCCTCTCCAACGTGCCTCCAGGTTGAGCACAGGCAGCTACTACCCACAGATTGCTTTGTAACTCCTACCAGGTAGTCCTGGGCTGGTCACGGACACAGGCTGACCTTGGCCTGGATGGGAGCCCCTCTCAAAGGGCCCCAGAACAAATACATGGAGGCTGGCATTGGACCACAACAGAGCACCACCAAATAAGCCCCACAAATGGCACATACAAAGAATGGTCTTGACAGGCACACAAACCTGCTGAAGTAAATTTCACTCTGTGGGACCATTCCCCACACACAGCAACTCATACCCTGTGGATGTAGCCAGTCCTCCTAGCCAGTCAGTCTGAGAGTCAATTCCATACACTAATGGGCCAACAGCAATCAACGGTTACAACAGGAAGGCACACACAACCCACACTAGGGACAGTCCTGGAGCATGCCATGCAGATGATCAGGGAGACTGCACCATACATGGCACCTACTATGGAAGACCACCCAGCCAAGACTGGGAGACATAGCAAATCTATTTAATGCATAGAAACAAACACAGAGATGTAGCCAAAATGATAAAATAAAGAAATGAGTCCCAAATAAAAGAACAAAAAAACTCCATAAAAAGAACTAAATAAAATAGAGGCAAGCAACCTACCAGATACAGAGTACACTAGAAGGAATCAACAGTAGACCCCAGATAACACAGAGGATCGAATAAGTGATTTGAAAGACAAAGTAGCAAAAAATACCCAATTGGAACAGCAACAAAAAAAAAAGAATTTAAAAATTTAGGAAAGTGGAACCTCTGGGACAACATCAAATGTAACAACATTCACATCACAAGAGTACCAGAAGGAGAAGAGAAAAAGAGCAAGAGACTGAGAAACCAGTTGAAGAAATAATGACTAAAATCATCCCTAATATAATAAAGGATATAGAAATCCAAGTGCAGAAAGTTCAGAGTCCCAAACAAGATGAACCCAAAGATGCTCACACCAAGATACGTCATAATTAAAATGGCAAAGATTAAAGACAAAGAGAAAACAGAAAGAGAAAGGCAGCTGTTTACCTACAAGGGAGTTCCCATAAGACTTTTCAACAGAAATCTTACAGGCCAGAAGAGATTGGCAGGAAATATTCAAAGTGATGAAAAGCAAGGACCTACTACCAAGACTATTTGCCCCAGCAAAGATATCAATTTAAATTGAAGATGAGATAAACAGCTTCCCAAACAGGAAAAAGCTGAGGAAATTCATCACCACCAAGCAAGTATTACAAGAAATGTTAAAGAAACTTCTTTAAGGAGAAGAAGGGGGTGGGGGACATAAATATGAGTAATAAAATGGCAATAAGTATCTACCTATCAATAACCACTTTAAATGTAAATGGGTTAAATGATTCAATCAAAAAACATAGGGTAGCTGAATGAATAGAAAACAAGACCCATACATTTGCAGTCTACAAGAGACTCACTTTAGATCAAACAACACACAGAGACTGAAAGTAAAAAGATAAAAAAAGAAATTTCATGCAAATGGAAAAAAAAAAAGGTGGGGTAGGAATACTTCTATTAGACAAACTAGACTTTAAAACAAAAGTTACAATAAGAGACAAAGAAGGACCTTACATAATGATCAAAGGCTCAGTCCAACAAGAGGACATAACCTCAGTAAACATTTATACACCCAACTTAGGGCACCTAAATATATAAAGCAAATATTGACTGATATAAAGAGAGAGATCGACAATAACACAGTCATAGTAGGGAACTTTAATACCTCATTGACACCAATGGACAGATCTTCCAGACAGAAAATCTACAAGGAAATGCAGCCTTAAATGATACAGTAGATGAATTTAATTGATATTTTTAGGGCATTTTACCCCAAAGCAGCAGAATATACATTCTTCTCAAGTGCACATGGAATATTTTCCAATACAGACCACATGTTAGGCCACAAAACAAATCATAATCAATTTAAGGAGACTGAAATCATGTCAGTGTCTTCTCCAACCATCATGGCATGAAACTAGAAATCAAGGAAAAAACTGTAAAATACAAAAAACACACGGAGGCTAAATAACATGTTACTACACAGTGAATGAGTTAATAATAAGATCAAGGAAGAAGTCAACAGATACATTGCGACAAATGAAAATGAAAGCACAACTTGAAAATCTATGGGACACAGCAAAAGCAGCCCTGAGGGAAATTCACAGCAATACAGACCTACCTAAAGGAAACAAGAAAAATCTCAAATAAACAATTTTAACTTACACTTAAAGGAACTAGAAAAAGAACATCAAACATAGTCCAAAGTGTGTAGAAAGAAGGAAGTGGTAAAAATCACAGCAAAAATAAATGAAATAGGCATTTTTCCAAAGAGGACATACAGATGGCCAATAGACTTGTGAAAAGATGCTCACTATCACTAATCATTAGAGAAATTCAAATTAAAACCACAGTGAGATACCATCTCACACCTGTCAGAATGGTGTATTATCAATAAATCAATAAACGACAAGAGTTGGTGAAGATGTGGATAAAAGGAAGTCTTCGTATACTGTTGGTGAGATTGCAACTTGGTATAGCCAGTACAAGAAACAGTACAGAATTTTCTCAAAAATTTAAAATAGAACTATTTTATGACCCAGAAATTGCACCATCTGGATATTTATGTGAAGAAAACCAAAACACTAATTCAAAAAGATATATGCACGCCTATGTTCACTGTAGCACTAATTATAATAGCCAAGACATGGGAAGCAACCTAAGTGCCCATCAGTAGATGATTGGATAAAGGACTGGTATCATAAACTATACAAACATCTAACCTATGTACCGAATATTTAAAACTAATAATAAAATAAAATGCTAAAAAAAATAATTAATTAAAAGGAGGGAGATTATATATATATATATATATATATATATATATACATATATATATATATATATATGAAATCTTACCATTTGCAATAGAATGAATGAACCTAGAGGTTATTATGCTAAGTGAAATAAATCAGACAAAGAAAATTAACATATGAATTCACTTATATGTGGAATCTAAAGGATAAAATAAATGAACAAACAAAACAGAAACAGATTCATAGATACAGAGAACAAACTGATGGCTGCTAGATGGGAGGAGGGTTGAGGAGATAGGTGCAAAAGGTGAAGGGATTAAGAAGTACAAATTGGTAGTTACAAAATAGTCACAGGTGTGTGAAGTACAGCATAGGAAATATAGTGAATAATATTGTAATATTCATTAATAGTGCCAGGTAGGTAATAGACTAATTGAGGGGATGTCTTCATAAATTATGTAAATGTCTGACTATGCTTTACACTTGAAACTAATATAAAATATTAACTTTAATTGAATAATAAAACATTTTTAAAGAGTTATTTGAGCAACTACACTAAGCACATTGTCCTAAGTGGACAAGATGTGGGATAGGCAAGGTTCTCAACATAACAGACAGCAATAGAACATACTCTCTCTAGTGAGATTTCTTTAAATGCACATCAATGATAACTAGACATCAACTGCAAAAAGTTGCCTTATTTAACTATTTGAATATAAGTTGTTGTAATAAATCACATTAAAAATCTCTACCAGATTCTAGAGACACAGAATCACAATCAGGAAGAGGTCTGGGTATAGTACAAACTCCATTTGAACATCATTTTTGCCCTCCCTACCCCTTCCCAATCTACTACTGGCATTAAAAGCCTACTATCCACATATTTTCACAGATTCAACCAACAGAAAATCAAAAATATTTTTTTAATCCCAGATATTTCTAAAAAGCAAAACTTGAATTTGTCACATGCCTAAGCACTGTACTGCATCTATGAGATGAAATGATGTGTAGGTATACTCACTCTGCTGTGGCCTATATGCAGATAGAGGTTATATTCAACTACTGCACCATGTTATATAAGAGACTTGAGCATTCTCAGACTTTTGTATCTTTGGGGGTCCTGGAACCGATTCACCATGGATACTGAGGGATGACTGCATACATTTTAATTAACTTGAGGGAAGTTTACTGATAGACTAGAGTCAAGATTTCCTTGTAAAATTACTATGCCATTCCTCAGTACCAAGCATTTAATTTCCATTGTAAATTGACTCATAATATGTACATCTAGAAGAACAGGTCCTTTTTTAAATTATATTTTTAGAGTTATAATAAATTAAATATATTATCTGGTTGAATAAAATAAATATAAATAATCATTTTTATTATAGTTCATTCAATACCACAACTTCTTTGCAATGTAGAGAATTTATATTAGTAGGGCACATTCCTACCTAATAGAATTTTGAATATATATTTGATGGTTTTAAGCAGAATTTAGGTTAAATAATAGTGTATTACAAATTCCGAAATCTAAATGGCAAAGGAGAGTTAGCTAGCTATATAGTATCATCCATTAAAACAGCTTCCTAAAGACCAGTTACTTATTGTGTTATACTTGAAATTTTGATGTTCAAAATACTAAAAGACTCTAAAAGAAAGCTTTCCTTCTCATTTTTCATAAATCTTCTGAGTTTATTTATAAATTAGTAAAGGCTATTTCTTAGCAACTTTGAGTTTTCCTTCATAGCTGGGAATGTCCAGAGGCATATTTTAAAAATGTAACAGTTGCCATTGGAGAGCAACTAAAAGTCTCAAATTTTCCTGCCACAGATTTTTAAATCTCAGGAGATCATGTTAAGACTACAGAACACACTGGAGAATTAAAGCTCTCTGGAGGGGCAATTACCTCCGCTCTTCTCAATGCTTGGGGGTATTAAATACAGTCAATAATTTAATAGCATTCACCTATGGCTTCTGAATCCTTAGATAATAGCAAAAGGAAAGGATGCAAAATGAAGTGACATATTTCTAAAAATAGTACATTTAGTACCATCATAATGAACTGCATCGTCTCTGCCTCTCTGTCTGTGCCTCTCTGTCTCTTTCTCTCTCCACCCCCTTCCATTCTGAGAGCAGAGTCTGTACATCTTTATATACCTGTTTTCTAGTACATGCTTCAACACGTCAGTCATCTGGTAAATGTTTAATTAAATTAAACATAACTTGAAGAGCACATTATAAAATTTTAATCGACTTATTGCTATTTCATTTTACCTAGGTCCTCTTTTTACACATCAAGTGATAGATACTTCAATCTAGACTGCATTTGTCCCAAAGCGTCCAAGCAACCCAACTATAAGAATTCAGCCTTTTGTCATAAGAGGCATTGAATTTTTACTTTCTGAGCTAAATGGGTGGAGTAGGGGTAGATATCTGAGTGAAAGACAGGAAGACATCATGATTATTAGTTATTAGGAAGAAGACTCATAAAACCTTTAATTCAGGATAATTCTTATTCCTGCCAAAAAAAATAAGATATGTCATTAAAATGCAGCTACATGTGATGCCAGAAAGTATTTTGTATGAGCCTTATTTCAGAGAGATTTTACTCACTATATCAGCATGGCATGAATCTTTGTAAAATATTGCATAGCGCATATTACACACAACCTCAAAAAACTTTGACTGTGATCTTTTGTAGAGAAGGAAGAGATAAGTAAAGATAAACAAGCAATAAAACAAAGGAAAAGCCACCAACTGGAAATGATCTCTCCTGCTCTCATGTATCTCTGCTTTCCGTCAGCATGACATTCTATCAGTCTGGTACATTCACATGGAAGAAGTCTGTTGACTGCTCTTTATCACCATTGCCAATCCCTCAGCTATTCTGCAGCTCTTAGAACTCTGTACATGAATTAATTCACGAGTTAAATATGTGATTTCTATGTTCCCAGGTTAGACTCCATTCTCTTTCCCTTCATATCACCAAGAGTTTTAACTGCACAAAATGCAAATCTAATCAATGTCCTGCACGTATGAGCCCATAACACAACATTTAGATGACGTTTTTGAGATTCTGAGTAAAATACTTAGTCCTTTAAATACAGGATTCCTCATGACCTGACCACATCACAACTGTTTCTGTAGCTTTATCTGGTGCCACTCCATACCTTCAGCCGGTCTCTCTGGACTACTTGTGGTACATGCAAAAACTTTGTGCTTCTGTAAGGCTCATTCTAACTGGAGTATGCCTTCCCCTTCTTTCCCTTCCTGGCTCTCCTATTCGTCCTTCAATAGCTTTCTCTGATGCTTTGCCTATAAGCACCCCCAAATGCCTCTCATTGTGCTTATCACACTGTGCTGTGCTTTTCTACAGACCTAGAAAGGGGCAAACCTGATCTTTAAGGCCAGAATGGGCTCCTGAGAGTTAGCCAAAGCAGCAACTGAGCACATTGCCTATACTACTAGTGGCAACCTTGAAAGCCCCCTCAAACAGTATTGTACATTTTGTTTTAAAGGAAAGCAAAACCTTAGGCACAAAATATGATCACAAAATCATTATGTATTTGAGAGTCAAAACTTCCATTCTCAATTGTTAGTGAGAAGTTACTGATTCCAACCATTATAATGTTTCAAAACCACTGTTGCTGAAGACCTGTGTAATGATAGGTAGCACACTGTGAGGCTTACTGAATATTTGTTGAGTGAATAAATGAATAAAATGAGCAGAGTGAGGCAAAACCCCAAGAAGCCTCCGAAATTACAAGGGTAAGCAACTTTTTAATAGACTAAATGAATAATCACCCAACCCAGTGAAGAGTAATTGTATTAAACTAAATACACCCAGAGAATATAAACGTTATTTTACTAAACATGTTTATACTATATTTAGCTAGTATTTCTTTCTTTCTTAGGTATAATTCTTTGAATCATCAGTGCCAACTGAAAAATAAGTATGGTCCCCAAGCATGCAAGTACAGGGTTCATATAACATAGAACATACTTCACCTACTGTAATTCCTATGAATAAATGTCCAAACTATCAACTCACAGTCAGTGAAAAATATAACTCATATCAATGCTAGTAATATTAGAGGTCATTTATTGATTTTTTAAAGAAAATAAGAAGAAACACATAGGTTGCCAATTAAGTCAGAATGGTGTTACATCAGAAATCTGGATTGAAGTGGAATATATCATAGTCTACTTTTTATCAGAGTTACTTTAAAACATGTCTTTCTATCTTCCTCTTTTGGCATTTGGTCCCTGAATAACAGGGATTTATGATTTTATACTTTCACCCTAATGAGAACAGGTAACCCATACCGAGTTGTCTTAGAGATTTAGTGGATGGATGAATAATTTCCTCACCTAACCCACCCCACCTTGAAATATGAAAACTCTAGAGTAACTCTGATATTTGCTTTTCTGTACATCACATCAGAAGCTCACTTGAAAAATAAAAACTCTGAAATTTTAACTGGCTGAACAGACAGAGATTGACTCTGGTTGCTTTTAGAAGAATCTATGGTTTCAGAAATATCTGTCAAACATAAAGAACAAAAAAGCTGATCACAACACTCGGTTCAAACCACTCCACTAAAAATGTTACATTCAGTTTTGGGGATTGATTGTATCTTTTAATAAAAAAGTTTCAGTCTAAAAAATGCAATAAATTTCAATTCTAGAATTAGAATTTGCTTATAGTATTTCATCCTGTGTTTTGTTTAGCATATGAAATGTGTGTTTAAATACATTAGTTCCAAGCAAATAGCTATAAAACTGTGAACGTATACATTGTGACAGACTGCCTTCAGTGCAGAGTCACAGAAGTCCACCTGAAAATGTATTGTACAATGAACAAGAAATTAATTTTAGAATCAATTTGTTAACGCCCTACAAAATCACTTTCCCATAATATTTTTTTACCTGTGTAATCAGAAAGACAGAAAGGAGATGAAAAAGCAGCTCATCAATATTGTTAAATCAAAGAAAATATTAAAATGATAATCTCATTGCTTTGTTTGATGGAGCAGATATTTAAATGTACAGTGTACTGCTTGTACATAAAAGGAGGAAATACTAAGAGCCTCAGGCATAACTACAAAAAAGAGTTGGACTAGATGAATAGGGGTCAACTGTCAAAAAAGAGTGAGGCATAAAGTACCCTGAATGTCTCTGATATTTTTCTTTTTTAAAACAAGGGATTGGGATTGATGGGGAACACCATTTAAAGGCATATCAGATATTTCAAAGAATCATATATACTCTCCGGTAGATGGGCTCAAGTAGTATTGGTACCGGTTTAGCAATGAAAACAGAGTTCTCATTCAAAATTGTAAATCTAAAGTGTTTTTCATTGTGATCGTCATACAATATAGGTTGCTTTCACTGATTTCAGAGGGAATAAAAGTATTGAGGGCTACTAGTCTGTTTTCTTGAGATGTTGAAATTTTTATTAAAAATACAAAAGAAATTATACAATTTTAAAAAAGGAAGACAAAACTCTAAGGCACCAGAAGGAAATCAAAATCGAAGGAAGGAATGATACAACAGCCAAGAGGTTCTTCCCATAAATAGTGACTCTTGCCTTCTGGAGAAGACACTAAGCTCACCATAACAACCAACAGGAATCAAGCTCCTGAGAGGAACACATGTAGGGATGATTGATGCTTCTGCTAAGGGTTGTAGAGACGAGACGACTATCTGTATAACTGACAAGACCAATTGATGAGTGAGCAGGTTTCCTGGAGGGTGACAGATGCACTTCTAAGATCTGTCAAATGTGACAATCTCTACCCACCACCTCTGATTCATGTTTGAACAAATGATACTGCTGGAAGAGACACAGACCATCTTTAAGTGTTATAAATTCTTGAGCAAGGAAAGGGTATAAACCAGCTATATCTTTAAATTTCTCCTTCCAAAAGAAATTTATATTTCTCCCAAAGTGGGACAAAGACATTGAACACTTCATGACACTGACATTTGTACATGGCATAAAATACTCTGATCTTAAAAGAAAGAATCTTAAGATAGCCATATACAAATAGAAGCAGATATTGGTAGACTAAGAGAATTTAAAAATATACCAATGAACATCCATTTGGTTCAAAATAGAGGAATGTTTAAATAAGAGCACATCCATTTGATAGGTTACTATGAACATTTAAAAAGATAAGTACAAAGACTATTTAGCCACAAGAGAAATGCAGTGGAGACGATGGGGAAACATGCACACAGAAATGACTGGGTGTGAACAGATGCTGTGCTAAGATTGAGTGAAATAATGTATGGCAAACATCTGTCCCAATTTCCGACATGAGGAGGGCATCCTACAAATTTAAAAATAGACAAATTTTAAATTGAAGTTAAAGAAGTCATTAAAATGATTATAACTCATTTTATTTATGTTTTGTTTGTTTGTTTTAAGCTAGATAGATATAAATGGTATCACAGGAAGAAAAGGGAGAGTCGGTGTGCTTAGATTTACAGATTAGAAATGGAAAAATGCCAGAGAAAAAGAACTGCAAAATCAACTTTGGGGAAGGGGACATGAGAAATACACAGAGCAATTATAGCACAACTGGAGCTCAGTAACATAAAGGAGAAACTAATTTGGAAGGGGATAAAATAATATTTGTGATAAAAGTTACAGGATTGTAGGGGATAAATAAAGAGGTGATTTTTAATAAAGGGCAGCAAGTTATCATCCAGTGTATCTCTACGACTCGTTGGAAGGAGAATTTAGAACAGAATAATGTACTCAAA
Organism: Macroglossus sobrinus; assembly: GCA_004027375.1. Taxonomy (NCBI): domain Eukaryota; kingdom Metazoa; phylum Chordata; class Mammalia; order Chiroptera; family Pteropodidae; genus Macroglossus; species Macroglossus sobrinus. Next base: position 169,913 of record PVKZ01000259.1, on the reverse strand, counting down.
GGACATGAGTTGCTTCAAAGATATAAAACTGTTGGGAAATCACAAGAAGCACTTGTGTGTGTGTGCGTCACTAAGATGCACACCTTGAAGAGTTATCAGAAACTCTCAGGTAGAAGCAGCGAGAGAGCACCAGGTGCAGATAAAAGGAAATAAGAGAAAGGAAATGGCATTGATCACAACCCGTGACAACCAGGCAGTGAGAGCTAACGGGTGAGAACCCCATGTGGGATCCCAGCAATGCTACTGACAAGGGATTCAACTGAGAGAAAACCTCACTCGAAAAGTTTTAGTCAGTAAAAGCGATGTATCTGCTGTTGAATTTTCAAAAATTCTTTCAAACAAAAGCAGAAGTTACTTTATTCAGGCAATTATAACTGGAAGAGCACTTGTTATAGACTGAATTGTGTCCCCCACCCCCAAATTCACATATTGAAACCTTAACCCCTAATATGACTAAGTCTGGAGATAGAGACTTTAAGAAGATATTTAAAGTTAAATGAAATCATGAAGGTGGGGCCCTAATCAGGATAGGACTAGTATCCTCATAAGAAAAAGAAGAGACATCACAGATCTCCCTCTGACTAATCACACACAGAGGAAAGGCCATGTAAGAACACAGCAAGAAGGTGGCCATCTGCAAGTCAGGAAGAGAGGCTTCACCAGAATCCAACCCTGCAGGCACCTTGATCTTTAACTTCCAGTCTCCAGAACTTTGAGAAACTACATTTCTGCTGGTTAAGCCATCCAGACTGTAACATTTTGTTATGACAGCCCTAGCAGACTAATACGGAACCCAAAGGAAGGGTGACCCTGAGCATGGAGAAGGAGAAAGGTTCTATGGAGGGAAGAAGCAAAACTGGTGGAGGGCTTTGGGCAGGCACTGTGTCAGCCTTGCAGAAAAGTGTTGGTTTTTCTTTGTGATTTGAGCTGTTTCTGCCCCCTTAGTATCTGTTCTCGGAATTGTTGAATGCAGGGAGGAATTCAAACTGAGTGGATAGGTCTCTAGGTACCAAGGATTGGGGGGGATCAGGGTACATTCAGAAGGAAATATTTTCAGTTACACACATTTGACACTTCACTCTGACTAGTAAGGAAGAGTCTGTTGATGAAATACAGATGACAGGACTCTTGTAGGAAAGTAAGCACATTACTCTAGAGTTTATCATACCAGAGAGGGAACACTGAGAATAGGTGTGTGTGGCTTCTAATTCTCAGGGTTGGTGTTTTCAAAGGCTTATAGAGAAGGTGAGTGTATTGCATTTTAAAAAGCAACACTTTTGGCTTCACTGAAGCTCCATCCACGTCTCGGCTCTAGTCTTCCTTACTCAGTGGCTTTGGAAGCACCTCCTAATTTTCAATTTCCTAGTTTGTAAAATAGTGTTAACAACATCTACCTCACAACTCTGAGAGGTACATTTCACCATCTTAGACTCACAGAGTTCAGTGCAAAAGGAACATTTGTCATTTATAATGAAAATGTATGTCAACATATGTGGAAAGCTACAGGCTATATAATCACAAAGGTATACAATGAGGAAGTAGAAACATGAGAGGAATCTAAAAACAGTGATAAGTTACTATATTCCTATCAACAAGTACCTCAAATGGAAAAAAATTAAGTGCTCCAACCAAAAGTTAGGGTGGCTGAATAGGATAAGAAAACAAGACCCCAATGTATGTTGCCTGCAAGATACTCACTTCAGCTTCAGGGACACACACAGACTAATAGAAAGGGAATGAAGAAAGATATTGCCTTGATGGACCTAGAGGGTATTGTGCTGAATGAAATTGGAAGGATAGAGAAAGACAAATATTGCATAATTTCTCATACATGTGGAATCTAAAGAACAAATAAACAACAACAACAAAATCAATAATAAACTCATAGATACAGAGAATATTTTGAGGGATACTAGATGAGAGGGTGGTTGGGGGTGGGGAAAAAAGGCCAAGGATTAAGAGGTACAAATGGGTAGTTGCAGAATAGACATAGAGATGTAGAGTGTAGCATGGGGAAGCTGGTTAATAATGTTGTAATAAATATGTAAGAGAGAAGAGGGGTACTAGATTAGGTGGGGTGACCGCTGTGCAAGTTATGTGGATCTCTGGTTACTAGATTATACAACTGAAACTGGTATATTATTGTATGCCAACTATAATTGAAAAAAACTCATTGAATTGACAATGTAAATATGAGCAACTAATTGTCTATTATATTTCAATAAAGCCAGGAAAAAAATTTTAAGTGACGTTTTACAAAAAAATAATAAAAAGAACATGTGTGCAATTAAGAGAGGAAAATGAAAGTTCAGAACTCATCACTGCTTGTAAAATTTGCTAAAGGCAATGAAAAAAGTGTTGTTTACATTTGTAAGCAAAAAAAAAAAAACAAGAAAGCTGCAAGTACAGTCTTTATAAAGTTACTGATGAAGAGTAAAAATGGAAAGCAAATTTTATTTTTCTTCTACCCTCTGTAAAAGAGCAAGGTCTTCAAAAAAGAAAACGTAAAATAGAGGTCAACATAAAGAAATTGAATTCTAAGATAGATGAAGGAGTTGAAAAACTTCTTCCCAGAATGTGGAGAGAACTTTGCAGTACGACTTTCAAATTGAAGGAAATGATCTGGGAGGTGCTGTAGGGATGCAGAGGCACAAGGATGACCTGGAAGGGGGAAGATGCTCTTCTAACTTAATGCTCTTGTATTTTTCAATTGTCCATTGAGAATCCTTCTATTAAAAAAGATGATACAGTAGCTTATCAAATTACATTATCTATAAATTTAAAAAGGGAATGAGAAAGAGAAGAGAGAGCAAGAAACAATAAGAGTAGGTTGGCCATGATAACATGCATCTTAATGGATTATGACAAGCTGTAATGAAGTACTCAACCTAACTAAATGAAATGCAGTAAGATAAATACAAAGTCAAATAAAGGTTTTTTAAAAAAAGGCAAAAATTAATGGCCTTATAAAAAATAAATGACTTGTTCATCATTAAAATAATATACAATATTCCAACTTATCTAACCTAATTCTGTTCATCTTTTGGGAGTATTACTTCTGTTCACCTTTTTGGGGTATTACAACTTCAAAACAAAGCCATCTATCAGTATATCCTTTCTATATTTACTGAATATCCTCTTTACTCCAGGCACTGTACTAGGAGTTGCAAATACAGAAATGATTAAAATAATACCTTTGCTTTTCAAAGATTATAAGATTTTATAAAAGAGGCATTTTTAAAAAACAAGTTCTTCCTCTCTAAGAGCAGGTTCTATGGAATTTCTGCAAAGAAAATCATGAGAGTTGAGATGGTTTCATCAAATAAGACTCCATGGAGAAAGGAGGTGAGGCTTGCTTTGTGTAGAAGTTTTCCAGGATGATTTAGAAATAAGTGATTAAGGGCAACTCAAGCAAAGGAAACAGCAGATGTAAAGGCTAGAGGACATGGTGGGGACAAGATTGTGAGGGAGACAAAGAAGTTAAGACAGACAGAGATGGAAAGATCAGCAAATGCAGAGTAGAAAGGTATTTTGTTTGCTGTGCTAATAAGTCTGAACTTAACGTTAGAAACAACTAACAATGAAATATGTGCAAAGTGAGACCTTTCATTGTTCATAAAAACCTTAAAATGTATTAAATATATTAATGTATTATGGAAAACTTATCTAAAAATACAATAATATGTGTAATATTTTAGAATAGTGTATCATATGGAAAGGAAGGAATAGGAGTCACAAGAAGTAGTGAGGGAGGAAAGGGACAGCTGCCTTACCAGGTGTATCAACCAAATAAACCCTGGCAATCACTAAAATGACAGATGCCACAGCCAGATCATCCTCACATCCAGGAAAGTGAAAGAGGAAAATGATCATGAAGGCTCAGTTTTGCTAACTCAGAAAAACAGAACTGCTGGCATCTTCTCTAGAGAATGGTTCAGTGATTAATGATACTACATACATTCTTTTCATGCTAATCTATTTATGTCGCAATTAAAAAGAGAAAGATTAGGCGAGCACATTCCATAGGCGAGCACATAGCAAGGCTTTCAAGGAATGAATATGGTCATTTACAAGGCCACACCTGTAAATACACCAAGCATGGCAAATTACTGTGTTCATAATTTTATTCTTAGTACCTAAAATTCTACACCATATTTTAGTAGCCTACTTTTCTCATTTCTCTAATAGATATTTGCCTATGAAATATTTTACTTTATCATATTTAATTTATAATTAGATCCTATAGGAATTTGCCTATGAAATATTTTACTTTATCATATTTAATTTATAATTAGATCCTATAGGATGGTATGAGTTTAAGAAACTGAAATGTAATCTTCAATGTTTGCTCCTTCCTTTCTTAAATATATCCTAGTTCTTTTCCCAAATTATCTCTCTCTTTTGTTTTAGGGAAGGTTTAATGATACTTGAAGTTGTGTTATGACGTTTTACAGGTAGACGAAGTTTTCTTAACAGGATTATAACAGGCTCTACGTTAAAGTACAACAGTTCAAACAAACATAGAAATCATACACACAATGGAACAAAAGAGCCTAATTGAGCAGCTTTATAACCTTGCACAGAATTCCCTCACCACCACTTTAGATAGAATTGCTTTTATTTTAGCAATGTTCTTTTAATTAAGTCCTAAACATCTAAAACATGGCAAATGTAAATATGTATTATAAATCCTTAATTATGAGGATCGCTAAGCATCCATGCAGCTTTCTGCCTTGGAGAAAGATTCTTTTTGTTTAAAGTCAGCCAAAATTGAGAGATAAAAGTGAATGATGTGAAAAAATGTTAAACTTTGTTTATAATGCCCTTCTCTTGGTACCAGTATCACTTTATTGCACTATCTTCGAGAGTTAAATTATGCTTCAATTTATCCAATGGCTTCTTTAAACTAAAATTTCTCCTTCCATTTTCTGCTTCCATTGCCATGTTCAGAAGGACTAGTACCCTGGAACTAACAAGAAATTGAGTTAAGTGTTGGGAACCCTAAGATCTTCATGTTATACCCTAGAAAATAAAGAACTTTGAGATCAAAAAGGGCAAAACTGTTCCTCTGTTGGGAATAAATTTAAATTGAATCCCAAAAGGTCTCTTGCTGTGTGTGTGTTTTGTTGTTGTTTGTTGTTGTTGTTGTTGTTGTTGTTGTTTGTTGTCTGTTCAGGTAGATACTTGGATGACAGTTTCTAAGAGAGTTTATCAGTCTCCTTATTCATAGCATTTAAAAATATCTCTCTATAGACTATAACTTCCAAGCAAGTCAAGGAATCAAATTACAAGTTATAGTTTGTCTAAAAACTATACAATAAATGTAATTCAGAGAGGCAGATGAATTTATATACATATTTGCATGCTATTTCTAAACTAGTATCAACCTATGACCTCACTTATAAGTATCATAATTGCCAGTGGAAAAATAATGGTTACAGAAACAAATATGTCTTTTATAATTTAGAAGCACATATTATCTTTTTTAGAGCATTGCTAAGTAATGAGAGGTACTTAATGAAAAAAAAAGTAATTAGAGCTTTAGGCCAACTGATACATATCATACCATTTTTTTCCTTTGTGATTTAAAAAAACTTAGAAGTAAATTTCATCACTGTTCTATTAAATACTTATGGCATTAAAAATTTTTATAGTTACTAATTTTAAACTACTTAAAATGTCAAATGTTTTCAGGCTTCACTCACTTTTCCAATTATTACATTGGAATGACTCATTAACTGTAACATAAACAGGCTCATTTTACCTCCTGTTATGCTATTTCTCTAGTTTTATTACCAGAGTACCACTTTTCCATGAACCATGATGAAAACTCACTAGGAGAAAAAAAAAATACACATACTCTTCCTCTTCCAAATATCAATTTTCCTCAAGAGAACTGAAACAATAATGGTAATGTGTAGTGAATTTTCCATGTACATTCTTTTCCATTACATAATACTATAGTGACTACCTCGGCAAAAGACATTTTGGAGAAAACTTTATTCTACAAAAGTCAACTGGGAAACAAAGATATATCTTTCTTTACTTGTGCAGTAGCATATCAGATTTGATCTTTACCGACACAGTCACCAGGCTCGGGGAGGGGAGGGTTGGGGGGAGCTAAATTCCTAGATTATAAACAAAGAACAATAATTCTAGAAGTCAAATAAATAAATATACACACATACATACATACATACATACATACATACATACCTAATTGAAGCACAAAGCCAGACAATTATAGCCTTAGAGATTACTGAAAAAATTTTAATAGTCAAATCTTAGATATCAAGGGTTCCCCAGAAAAGTAACTAAGATAATCCAATGATCAGTGACATCTTTATTATTTAGAAATTCAATTTATCCTAACTTAGAGTTATGAGTAAACTATTATTTCTCAAGAAATTTTAAACCATTTTTTTAAAAAACCTCAGATCCTTCAAATTACAATATTAATCCTCAAGGTAAATTATTTCATTTAAGTATACTCAGTTAATTGAGGCCTTTTGATGAATTCATTCTTCCTTAAGGAGGAGTTTCAGTGAGAGTCTGCTAAAGTGCCATAAATTTTGTCTGCATTTAGTTTGAGGCATTTCTCTTTCTGAGATTTTTCTTTTTAAAGTGACCAAAATCAAACTGACCTTAGCATTTGATGCTTCAATTCAAGACTATTTTTAAAGATGTGTTTGTTAAAGAGTATTTCTAAAAGTTTCTAGCTAAAATACCCATTAAAGCAATTATCCATATATTCCATAAGAATTCAGTCTACTACCACCAACAAAAAGATAGCACATTTCACCTTATGAATATAGTTAATTCATAAAACATCTATTTTAAGTATATATTCTGTAATGGTTCCACCCTTCTCTGTCATACTAGTTAACTTGAAAAACTATAATGATTCTAGGTAAATACCAAACAAGTCATTAAGGTCAAAATTTTTGAATCAATAAAAATGAATACACACACACACACACACACACACACACACACACACACATATATATATATATATATATATATATATATATATATATATATATATGCATATGCTAAGCAATAATTGAAACATTGGGCCACTGAAAAAAATTAGATCAAAGTTTACATTATTTAAGATTTCACCAGAAATATTTACCTACCAATGTGAATATGCATATCTGAGGTCTATATAACAAGGGCTGGACCATTCTCTAAACTTTTAATCACTAAGTAGGAAAGAAAAAGATTTTTTAAAAGGTGAAGGACTTCTTAGACAACCTGAATAACTGGCAACCTAAAGGACATATCATGCATTAGTGGACAATATTAAGGCTCCAATATTGTTTTAAGATAAAAAGGATTTAAATTCTAAATATTGTATCAAAATGTAAAAAATAGGCATTTGTAAAGCAAGACTGATATTCTATTGTAAAAAAATTTAGAATTGTGGAATGTGTCACTATCTCTGATCAGTTATTCGCAGTGAATAGTCATGAACCCCATCACGATTCTTGTTGACACCCATGACTCTCTGAGACTGTCCTAGACTGTCTTTGATTTGGAAGTTGGTCTTTTTTTTTTAAGACAGAAAACTTTACTAGATATGAATCATTATAAACAGTATTCTTAAAATTAAATTATTTTAATATATGGCAATTGATATTTTATAAAAATGTTACAATGGAATTTCAATGAAAAGGATTTTTTAAATGTCATATCCCATTATATTTTTTAACTTAAACTTTTATTTAAAAAAAGACAATCTAGCAAACAGTGTAATGTAAATAAAATGAAGCAAATCATCAGTTCTTGGAGATGAAAGTAAATACAATTTCAAATGGACAAGACATTTACATAAAAATTAATTATCTTGGCATAAATAGGTGAGAGGCACCTGCTTAATTATTATGAATTCTCTGTGGACATTGCTTAAATGAAAATCTAGTTTTCAATTTAGCCTAGAAAGTTTGCCAATTTCAGAATTTTTAGGAAGCTACTACTGCTCAAGTCATAGGGATAAGAGCACTGTTTCAATAAGAACATTTTCCTCACACAATCAGTGATTCCAAATGTAAGTTAATGATTAGTATGGAGTGGAATATTTTACACTCATGGAAGTATAAAAAAAAACAGAATTCTTAGTCAAAATATCTATATACTTATACACTTTATTGAACTTCTTAATACTAGTGAGAACACTTGAGATAGAAAGTGCCCCTTTGGCAACCAAAACTGCTGAAACTTTACAAATACTTATAATTCAGATTCACTGAAATAAAATTTCTGAACAATAAAGTCTTAAAGAGGAAATACATGAAGAAGATACTGACTTGAAGGCTTCTGCTGTTATAATTTCTGGCAAGAGCAGTGGTTAACTTCAGTACTACCCTACGAGTACATATTTGTGTGCTAAATTATTAAGACTAAATTTTATCATAGCAGTTTTATTTATACACTATCCATGTCTCATCATTACTTTATATTGTATATTATTTAAATCAAGGGTTGATGAACTTTTTCTATAAAGGGCCAGATAGTAAAGAATATTACATAGGTCATTATAAAATAAGAGGGAAATCAATTTTAAGAAAACTTTATTGATAAAATTTTAAAAAATAATACTAATAATTGAATACGAATTCTTGCCATTCAGATCTACTAATGAGAAAAAATGGACAATTGAAATTTGAATTTCATATTCTTTTGTGCCACAAAGAATTCTTCTTTTAATTTTTTTCAAACATTTAAGAATGTAAAAATGATTCTTAGCTCATGGGCTATACAAAACAGGCCATGGGCCAGATCTGGCCCATAGGCCATACTTTACCAACCACTGAGCTAAATATTACATTATCTTATAGCTAATATTATACAATTCTATTAATTTTTATCACTGATGAGATGAATTTAAACTTCATATAGAAATTGGCTCCTCTAAAGAAATTGTTTACGAATAATATAAATTCCACAATTAATTTCAGAAGACAAAAGATTTATTACTTACAGTAAGCACTAAATATCATGTGAAAGTCATGTGTTTGATCCCTATGTTAGCTATCACCTGTGTTATTCCATACTGAAGGATGCTCCTATCAGAATGATTTGGAACGCATGTAATCAGGAGTGACAAAATGCACCAAAATGATGAAAATCAGTTTTGCCATTAGAAAAGTAGGTGAATGTGTATGCCCACCTTAATGTCTAAAGGCCAGCTATTTACATATTGCATCATGTAATTATAGTTTTTCAGTACTTTACTGTGGTATTCTAGTTATTTTTTGCTATGGAAAGGAATTTGGGGGATGAGGAAAAGAAGAAGCTTCTAGAAAGAATTACAAGGTTGAGTTTTAATAATTTGAGAATTTATCCAGTTGCTTTCAGGTTGTATCCCAGAGTCCACAGAGCGATCCTCTACTCAGGTAATCACCTCTACCTATTGATTTTAACATATTCTTTAGTGCTTCTTTGGGGGTAGATATTAGATATAGTCTTTATTTCAATTACAGAAAAGAAAGAACACAGGGAAAAGTTAACTTCTAATTAAGCTACCTAGTGAGCTTTTAACATTCTCAGAGTAAGGCTCATACACCTGAGGCAGCCAGGGAGCCTTCATCACATGATCTGCAAGAATTAAAATGAAAGCAAAACTCTTACTTGCCTTACTACTTAGACCTGTTCCTTCTGTTGTGGTGAGTCAACACCGCCCCCAATAATGTCTTAATGATCAAAAAGATGTTGTAGGTTCCTAAGAGCGATTAAAAAATAAAGAAACAACTCCCTTCTCCATGTATGTTTCTTAGCAATAGCAAGTGAACACACCAACAACAGCCTGTACAACCTTTCAAAGATCAAGCCCTTCTGTGGGAATCTGTCTCTAAACATTCAGGAAGGGATTCTTCAATATAATAAAAACTCAACTCGACCAGAACAAAGAGGAAAGACCTGGGACTGGTTCACTGCTATTGAAATGTCAGGTAGAGCACTAGTAGGCAAAGAATGTGGTCCATTCAACATATTTTATCTAAAGACAGATAAGGAGTAAGCAGAGACACACACACACACACACACACATACACACCATGAACATATACGCATACATAAACATGTATGTGTTCACGCAGAATCCTTCTAATGTTGATTAATTAGATCAACTAACATTCACATTAAAGTGCCCCTAATCCCTGAGCTGTCCCTAGTTTACAGAGTCCTGTCCCATGAAAGCTTTCTCACTGGCAGCCTTGGGCTGACTCAGTGGATAACAGATTTTCTCCTGTGAATCAGCTGTAAATAAAGGAAGAAGGTCTTTGTTATTCACCTGAAAGACTGACCTTTAGTTTTCTTTATTTATATTCAGTTCTCCCTGACTTCAATATTGGTTTTTAAGATTGATTCATGTTTTAATATAAAGTCTTGTTCAGAATAAGTATTGGTGTTATTGTATAACACTTTAAAAAATGTTTAAGCTGGTTAATGGTTACTTATCCATACACTGAATCCCAATCTTGCTGATAAACATACATACTTGTTCTTCCAAAAAGGATAAAACATATAAAATACCGTGGTAATAAGCAGACTTTTCTTCCTTCCACAAAGGGGGAAAAACTGAACAAATATTGAAAAATAAAATAAAATTGGGAAATAATTATTTTCTTTTATATATAGTGCTACAAATTGTACTGCCAAAGTATAACATTAACAAGAAATTACTAAATGCAACCTTAATTCTCTGAAGTCATGTAACTGTAATTTTGACACTTTAAGAACAGTCAGCCCTTAACATAATGAAAACCAAGAACTCCAACTCTAATATTTAAATATTCCTAATAAATTAAAATTGTATAGGTTTCTTACGTCTATCAAATCTTTCAAAGAGCATTAAACCTTTTCCTGAACGAACTCAGGCTGAAAGAATACAGACCCAGGATTGAAATTTTAAGAGTCAGAGACTTAGCTAAAACTAAGTCCCCAAAAATATCTGCCCCCTCCTTATATCTTCTCAGAAATTCATCTTTCTTTTGTTAAAAAAACATATTTCAAAAGAAGTCTATTTAATGTTGATCTGCATTTTATTTGACTTCAAGAAAACAAAAATATATATATAAGCAATTTGTGGCCCAATCAACTACATCAATATACCATAAACTCAAGTAGGGGCAGTACTGGAAAGACTCTACTACATCTAGGCCAGACTCAACCTCTGCTTTTCTTAAGGGAAGGACGCTTCAAGCGATGTGCTTTACATTGTAAGAGTGACCTCTAGTGCTTTCCTTTTTTGTTGAACTTCAGTAGTTGGAGAATGAATTATTTATGCCCTTTCTACAAAACTTTGTGTGTGTGTGTGTGTCTGTGTTATTGTTTGTGTGCTGCAATGTTTGTCAAAGGCTGCCATTACAGCATTCCAGCATTATGACTAGGTGAAAATATACACATTTTATTGACTCGTGTGATTCTTATAGACCCAAATGAAAACTGAATCTGAGACACAGTGCAGAATCCGAGGAAAGTTCTCTTCTTTCAGAATAATAGCTACACCAGCCCACCCAATGATCTAATACTGAATGGAAACACAAAAATCACAGTAGCCAGGCTGTGGAAACGCACATGTGACTTGTCCCAGTAAGGTCATTAATAATGCTCTTCCCACATCGGGGTATTCAGTGCACTCAAGGGATGTGCCACAGCAAACACCTTACTATTGGCTTACTTGTAACCCCCTGACCTAAACCAATAACACAGCAGCAACATAAATTCCTGAACAGGCCTCATAGCCTTTTCTTGAAAAGCAAATGAGATTTTCCTTTAAAATTTGTAAAAGAGATAAAAAGTTATACTTGCAGAGCTTGTTTATCATTCACCAAAGAGGAAAATAAGTCTCCCATTAGACATTTTAAGCCAAAAATAACTTTTAAAACTTTTTCTATCTCTAATAAAAAGTGGATAAAGGAAGTTTTGCCAAATTATTTTGGAGGATACTTAAATTACAAATAAGACCTTTATACATCTTCCCTGAATCAATTAATTCAGAATCAGAATATTCAATTACAAATTTATAAAGTTCAAAATTCAACCACGAAAAAATGATACTTTTGAAAAAGCACCTCGATGTTTTTTATTTAAGCAAGATGTGGAAATCAAGCCCCCCTTTCAGGAGTGCTTCAGTCTCATTCTTTTTGCAGTGAGGGCACAAGTCTTAATATTGAGGTTCACCTCCACCAATTCTGCTCCTGAATTCTGCAGTACATTTCAGTTATGAGCCTGGCATCATTTTTAAAGATGCAGCCAGCTATCAGTCTGCCAAATAGCAAACTTCAGAAACCTAAGCTAATGCAGCATAATGTAAAGTCTGCCAGTTGTTAGACATAATTCCAATAAAATTCAGTAATCCTAAAAAAAAGAAAGAAATGAAGACATTCCTAGGCTATTCCCTGGTTTAGATGCTAATTTAATGTTTTTCACTAGAACTTGAGCTTTCTCAATGAATATTCAAAGATGAAAAGATAAGATTCTGCTCATAGACAAAAAGAAAAATGACACTTTGCATATTTTGATCAGACTAAGAGGAAAAACAGGTGTAAACCCAGTCATATTTACAAAATTTTTAAGAGATGCTCCATTTATAGCAATATGCTTTGCAGCAATTTCAGTTGTAAATAATAATCATAGAAACAACAGAATTAAAGTTTTGCAGAGAGCCTCCCCTACAAGTTTAAATCATTTGCTGTATACTTACAGGAATTCCCAGCTATGACCCTGTTCCAGTTTTGAGTAGATAACAGAAGTAGCATCTTGAGGACAGCGCCAGTGACAGACCCCATGTTCACATTTATTAGGCTCCGGAAAAGATCCTGAGAGGCTTTCCCAGTGCTCTGGTCCTGTTCTCAGTCTCTCTCCCAGCTCTGTCTTCAGCACCTCTAAGTCTCTCAGTCTCTCCCTCTCTCCCTCCCTTCTCCTATCCTTCCCCACCTCTCTCTCCCTCTCTTCCTCCCTCCCTCTCCCTCTCTCTCTGTCTCCCTCTCTCTCTTTCTCTCTCTCTCTCTGTTTCTCTCGCGCGCACACACGCTCACACCACAACCCTGACTCCTCACTAAAAAGCACCCAGCATCTTTCCTAACAAGCATCCACACCGCTGAGGCCACGCCCACTCCTCGCAGCAGCGGTCTTAGAAACTGACAGCAGCATCCCTCCTCCAAATTCACAGCAGCGCTCAGAGCTCCATCGTGCTGCTTTGCTGATGAAAGCTGGACCTGGAGGCGCGGCCTGCTGCTCCTGGGCCTCCTCGGGGCTCCCTCCCCTCTCATGTATTATTCAATAATCCTTAACCCTTTTTTCCCCTCTAGAGAGGTGGGTAGGGGAAGGGGAGAGGCGGCAGAGCCTCCCGATTTTCTGGAGGTCTTGTCTTTGGCAGAGCCAGTCAATTTAAGGAGCTAATTCCTGAGTATCCGGGAGTGCATCCAGGTAAAATTGCATTATGTTTCAAAACAAAAGCATAAAATAAGACAGACATAACTAAACAGCATTGGCAGGTTGTAACTAAAACTGTCCTAAAAGAAAATACTTTCTGTTGTTTCATTCCATTTGTATTAAAAAACTATCCTCTTTAGCTATGGTACCAGGATTTTATTATGAAAATCCCTCACATGGAAATAGACATTCCTGTTTGGCAGATATTTTAAATCATCTGTTAATAGTCTGCAACAAATTAACATTTCTTATTTTAGTGCGGCAGGAATACAAATCCACAAATTAAATGCTGTGGATAGAATTATTTTGATGAACGCATCATGCTGTTAATACACAGTTGCATTCTACAAATTCTTTAACAATTCCCAAAAGGCCCAAAATGAAAAATGATGGGATATGAAAGAAAGGGAACTCCACACCCCCCCCCCACACACATACACATCAAGCCTAAACAATATACAGATGTAATTTCAAAGATCTACAGGAGAAAAGTTGAATTTAGAAGATCAACAACTACAGAAAAATTACCCCTCTAATGGCTGATACATGGATACTGCTATTTCTTGAATAGAATACTATTCTATTATATCACACTAAGAGTGTGATAAATAATCATAGGGGATACATAATCATAGGGGATAAATAACCTTTCTAAAATAAATGTCAAGATATTTAACTGAAAATGTACTAGATTTTATAAGAGCAGAAATACTAGAGTTCTCAAGCACCTCTCGGTGATTACAAATGAGAACATACGGAAAGCAGCAGCCTTCCTATGGAATGGACCAAACAAGGAGGGAAATGACAACAGCATCCTCCTACGTAACCCATAAGAAACAAAACAGAAGAGATAGTTTTGCTTTTCTAGTTTTGCAGATAAAAAAAAAAACAAGAACAGAATTTAAATAATTTGAAGAGGTCAGAGAGTTAGTAAATAAAATGCTGAGGACAGGACTTTGTTTTTCTGACTCCAATTTCACTGCTCTCACACTGGGACTTAATGCCCCTCGGATCACAGTACATCTTTTTCTGGACCCCTGTCAATAGCAGCAAAAACCTGAAGCCCTAGAGAACAAAATGGCAGTGGAAAGACAGACAGATCATTGCTTGAGTGTTTATTCTGTTTTACTAGGCATACATGTCTAATTTTGTTATTTTCAAACATAATATGTTAAGCAAAAGTAGATATAAATTGATGATTTCTGTTAACAAATTATTGAAAGAGATTCTATTTTATTGAACACATACTATGTGTCATTTGTTATCTAATTAAATTATTATGGCAATCTCTGAAGTGCCTATTTAACAAAGAGACTGAACCTCAGTGAAGTTAAGCAGTATGTCTAAAGTTCCACAGTGAGTGGGAGAGAGAGCTGGGCTTGGCATTCAGTCTGCAAAGCTCTAAAACCATCCCTTTTAATGACTCCACACTGTAGAACAGGGTCTCAGACTCTCTGGAAAAGAAAACTTATCCTCCTATTAAAACTCTGTACTTAATTGTTCCCATAAAACAAATGAGAGAAAATCTTTAAAGGATCAGTACCCATATCAAAAATGAAAATTTAACCTTTCGTGCCAATAATAACCTCTTTAGGACAAAGTGTAAATTATCATAGCAGTCATTAATAATGGATTTTTTTATATCAACAAGCTATGGTAATAGAATGAGTTGGATGCTGGCAATTAACAAAAGACTTCAGGCCACTGTCCCTGTCCCCCTGTAACTCCTGTCCCTGCCTCATGGCCACGGAAGGGAGAGAACTGCAAGGACAACGTAAAGCAGTGAAAAGAGCTTGGACATTGTAAACAGAGAAACCTAGGTATAAATTCAATTTTCACTGTGGTTCTAATTAAGTAACTCAGTTACTCTATTCTTTGATTTTCTTTATTTTTTTAAAGAGAATAATGACTAAAAGCCACTGTGCTATAATGTGTGACAACCCCCAAATGAGGACCTAGTACTTAGTGGATACTGAACTACTTCCTAGCCTTAGATCTCTGCATTCTGACTGTACAGAGTAGTGGTTTCAGCAGGCAATTTTGGAATCCAGCAGCCCAGGTTCAACATCTGCTCCAGTTCTACCATCAACCAGCTGCATGCTCTAGGGCAAGCTGCTTGCCATCCTTGATTCTAAGTTTCCTCATCTGTGCACCAAAGATAAAACTTCATGGCTGAGATAATGCTTATAAAGTGAAAGCCCCTAGAGTTACACAATCAGTGTTGTTACTGTAATCATTGTTACTACAGCCCACTTTGCACAGCTGAGAGATCTGATGAGCAGAGTAATTATGATTTGCCAGAGGGACATGACCCATTAGTGGCAGAAAAGGGTTGGTCATTAAGATCTACTGACTTGTGCTTCTTTTCTCCACCCCCACCAAAGTGGTGCTTAATGTCAGAAAACGGAGTCTGAATGGGAAAAATCAGAAAATGTAGAGACCTAATTTTGCACATTACTGTACTGCTGATTCAGATGCCACAAATCACTTCTCCCTGTGTACACATTTGTGGTTATACTTTCCACTGATTAAGATGAAAACAACTGCTGGTGCTTAAGGTTTGGCATATGCATATTACAGGCCAGACTGTGTCTGAGAAAGCATTATCAACCAAATCAAAATGTTAGAATTTGTAAAATAAGGCTTTTAATTTCCTCTGAGTATGACTTGTAATACCACAGTGGTACCTGCAGGCTCCTGGTCTGTACATTTAGACTGGAAAAGGACCATCAGGCCATCGTAAAACAAAGTCACATCAAAGGACTAGAAAGAGATTAAAATGTGATTCT
This sequence comes from Macroglossus sobrinus, assembly GCA_004027375.1. Classification (NCBI taxonomy): domain Eukaryota; kingdom Metazoa; phylum Chordata; class Mammalia; order Chiroptera; family Pteropodidae; genus Macroglossus; species Macroglossus sobrinus. The sequence goes on along the minus strand of PVKZ01000259.1, from coordinate 153,681 downwards.
TTGTTTTCTTTATTCATGTAACAATTGTTTTATCTGATGCCTGAACCTTTGATCTGGTTTCTGGATTTCTTACAAAGGTAATTGGTCTGTGTAATTTTGTTTAGTCTCCCTGGGGAAGAAGGATTTGGGGTCCTTATTCTGCATTTTGGCTGATGGTCACTACTCAAAATTGGTTCTTTTTAAAACTAAAATATATTTGAGGTGTGACATTGTGATTTATAAGAAATATATATTTGGTCATTCAGAAATATATATATGAGACATATAGATTTGCTCTTCCTCCATGGTTCCTGGCTCACTAAAACTCTTGGAATTTTCTGTGATAAGAATGATCAGAATGTCTCTTTTTCTTTAATTAGGTGATTTCTGGAAAGCCCATAGGTAATCTAAGAACGTGGGCTTGTTGTCAGGAGAACCAACCACGTGGTTAGAGTGTTGTAAATTTCCATCCTTCCCACCCCTTTACTCCCCTTACCAACACACCTCCCACCCCCTGTACCCCACCTCCGGGGAGGATAACAGGCTGGAGACTGAGTTCAACTGCAAATGGTCAAAGACTTAATCAATCATGACTAGGTAATGAAGCCTCCATGAAGACCCAAAAGGACAGGGTCGGGAGAGTGTCTGAGCTGGTGAACATGTGGAGATTTAGGGGCAGTGGTTCCCCTGGAGAGGGAATAGAAGCTTTGCGCCTTTTCCCTATACCTTGCCCTATGCATCTCTTCCATCTAGTTGTTACTGAGTTATATCCTTTTATAATAAATCAGTGATCTGGTAACTAAAATGTTTTGCTGAGTTCTGTGAACTGCTCTAGCAAATTAATCAAACCCGAAAAGGGGTCATGGGAACCTCTGATTTATAGCCAGTCAGAAGTTCTAACAACCGGACTTGCCTCTGGCATCTGCAGTGGGGGAAGGCAGTCTTGTAGAACTGAGCCCTTAACCTATAGAAAGTGATGCTATCTCCTCATAGATAGCCTAAGAACTGACTTAAATTCTCAGACAACCTTAATGATATCTGAGAACTGCTTGTTAGTGTGGGGAACACGCACACCCACACCTACATTGAAATTAGTTTCAGAACACCTATTGATAAGGCAATAACATTTTTACCAAAAGTCCCTTCCCAAATATATTTATATTGAAAACATTATAAACAATGTTTTCTATGCTATAACCAGTAAACATACAAAAATATTTATTAACATTGTCAGGATTGAAGCATTATGAAGTTACTATTTTACTAATGGTATTTAATTTTGTAATACATTTTCAGTTAAGGGACTTGACATTCTGTAACATAAATGCACTTTCATAAGCAATTTTTTATCGCCCTAAGTGCTACTATTTTGTTTTCTCTTTTAATCAGTATGTTGCAAATAGTGCAAGTGATGACTTTGATAACCCAAAGTACTGAATTTTGCAACTGTGAAAATACCCAAAGCTCTAGCAATGCACTTTTCTATTAACATCTCACCTGACACAACCCTTCCATAATAAAAATTTAATTGGTAAATAAAGATAAAAAGTATGGACAACACTGGATGCTCTCTTCAGAAAAAATAATAGTGGTAAAAAATATACACGTTTCTTTTGTAGCATTTAAACTTTATTTTTCTCCTTAATATTGTTAAAGAAACTTTGGAATTTTTTCTTATGTAAAGGAATTATACATTTATATGTGTATAAATGTATATCTGTATACATATATTTTACATATGCATCTAGACATCATTTCTATAATTCAACAAGATTTAAAATGAAATGTAAATTAGTTTTTAATATAAAGTATTTAAGATTTTAGCTCTTCTGATTAAAATATTTTATACCATGAGTGTGGTATCTTTAATGACTTGAAATATTTCATTATTAAATAAATTTTTTATTCTAAATATTTTAAATAAATATTTAATACTTATTAAATATTTTAATAAACAAAATTTAATTTTAAAATATTTTTAGATTTATAAAAAAATTACAAATAAGGTTTCCATTTATCTCCAACACCCAGTTTCCCCTATTATTAACACATTAGTTTGGTACAGTTGTTACAGTTAATGAACCAGTATTGGTATATTATTATTAACTAAAGGCCCTATCATAGTCACATTCTTTGTTTTCACCTAATGCATGTTTTGTCTGTCCCAGGATCCTATTCAGATACCACATTACATTTAGTATTCATGCCTCCTTAGGACACTGTGACGGTTTCTCAGAGTTTCCTTATTTTGACAATTCTGAGTTTTGAGGCACGTTGGTCAGCTATTTTGTACAATGTCCCTCTGCTGGAATTTGCCTGTTGTTTTTCTCATAATTAAATTGGGATTAGAGTTTTTGAGATGAAGACTATAGAGGTAAAATGCCATTTTCATCACACCATATCAAGAGTACATACCATTAACATGACTTATCATTAATAATGTTGACCTTGATCACTTGGATATTTATATGTTGACATAATTTAATACTACTCTATTTTGTTACTCAAATTATTTCATCTTTAGAAGAAAAAGTTCCATTAATTGCCTTTTCATTTGGATCCTGTGTGTGTCATTATTGAGTGTGTGTGTGCGTGTGTGTGTGCGTGCGCGCGTGTGCACATGCACGCGTGCACGCGCTTAGACCTTTCTTACTTTCTGGCACCACAGGATTCTCTAAGCTCATCTTTTACATTTCCTGCCCCAGTCCCAGAATCAGCTATTTCTTTATGAAGCCCTGTTTCCTTTTACTGGAGAAGGGTATTAGAAACCAAGACCTAGGGGCTAAGTGAGCTTATTGCTACTGGATATCCTTACTCCTAGGCCCTGTTAACTAAAACAGCAAGGAAATATATGGGTATATAGTAATCTATGTGTATCCAGAGATCTATAAATATTTCTCTGTTTATCTACTTGTGTCTATATAAGCTAAATATGAGTTCATACTGAAGTCTCCAACTCTAATCTGTTACCACAGGGATTATTCCAACTACCTTCTCATTTTTATCTGTAAACTGCCATTCCAGCAGCAAGAAATTAAACTCCTATGATCTACTATCATTTACTAATTTGTTCGATTTCAATATGGCTTTAGAGTAGTATCACAGTTTTTACTCCCATGAAAAACACCTTTATCAACTAAAGTACAGTGCTTAGGTACTAAGTCTTTAGTCTTACAGCATTCATTTCCAAAGTTAATTAGTTCAGAACCTTTTTCACCCATCTGCTTAAACGAGGTTATTTCATACATGCTTTTTCTAATTTGCATACATTAAAGTTAACTCTTTGTGCTATAAGTTTTTATGGGTTCTGTGCCTCCTGACAAATGCATAGAGTCATGTATCCATAATTATAGTATAATACAAAGTGTTTTCTTGCCCTTAAAATAAGTCTCCTACGTTTCATCTATTTAACTGTGTTATACTCTTCCTACAACCCCCTGGTAACCACTGATCTTTTCACTACTCCTGTAGTTTTATCTTTTCAAGAATGTCATATAATTGGAATCATACATTATGTAGCTTTTTCAGTCTGGCTTCTTTCTTTCACTTAGCAATATGCATGAATAATTCCTTTCTTTTCATTGCTAAATAATACTCCATTGTATAGTTATGCCACTTTTTGTTTATCCATTCACCATTGAAAGACTTCTTGATTGCTTCCAGTTCAGGGCAATTATTAATAAAGCCACTATAAACATTTGCAAGCAGTATGTTGAGTTGACACAAGTTTTCAGCTCATTTGGCTAAATATCTAAAAGTGTCATTGCTGTAGCATATGGTAATATTATACTTAACTTCATAAGAAATTGCAAAATTGTCTTCCGAAGTGGCTGTGCCATTTTGCATTCCCATCAGCAATAAATGAGAGCTCTGTTTCTCTGTACTCTTGCCATCAATTTTCTTATGCTTATTTGTAATCTATATATTTTCTTCAGTTAGGTGTCTTTTCAGATCTTTTGTCCATCTTTCAATTGGGTATTTTATTCTCTCACTGTTAAGTTCAAGAGTTTTGTTCATTTTGGATACAATTCATTAATAAGATATATGTTCTACATATATTCCCTCCCTATTCATGGCTTATCTATTCATTGTCTTATAGAGCAGATTGTCTTTTAATTTTAATAAAATATGTATTTTTAATTTTATCTTTTTTATGGGTCATGTTTTTGATGCTATATCTATAAACTTATACCAAACTCAAGATCTCATGGATTTTTTCTAAAGTTTTCTTTTATTTTATATTTTTGCATCTGATATATAGGTTTATGATCCATATTGAGTCCATTTTATGTGAAAGTTGGAGTGTTTGAAAAGACTGTCCTGTTTCCATTTAATTGCTTTTATTCCTTTTCAAAGATTACTTGACTATATATTTGTGGGCCTATTTCTGGGTGCCCTCTTCTGTTCTATTATTTTATTGCTATTCTTCCACCAATAATAGCATGTTGTCTTGATTGCTACAGCTTTATAGCAAATACTAAAATTGAATAGTGTCACGTTTCTTTTTTACTTTGTTCTTATTTAGTATTGTTTTGGCTATTCTAGATCTTTTGTCTTTCTGAATAAATTTTAGAATCAGTTTGCCGATATCTACAAAACAGAATGTCTGTAACTTATTTGGGATTGTGTTGCATCTATAGATCAACATGGACAGGAACTACATCTTAACTATATTTTGTCTTCTAATCTGAGTGCATTGGATCTACATTTTACAGTTTTCATCAAATTTGCCAACTTTGACCATTATTTCTTCAAAATTTTTTACTCCCCACCTTCTTCAGGAACTCTACTTACATGTATATTAGGCCACTACAAGTTTTTCTGCAATTCACACATGCTCTTTTTATCTATAATATCTATGTATTTTATTTTTGAATAGCTTATATTTCTATGTCTTCAAGTTCACTAATCTCTTGTTCTGCCATATGTAATATGCTATTACATCCAGAGTATTCTTTATGTCAGGCACTGTAACTTTCAGCTCAAGAACATTAATTTGCATCTATTTTATTTCTTCTCTGACAATACTTAACCTTTTGAGTACATAGAATACAATTATATTGTTTTAATGTTCTTATATGTTCTTCTAGCATCTGTTAGATTATAACAATAATATGTTATTATTGATTATTTTCCTCATTATGGGTTGTGTTCCCTGTTTCTTTGCATGGCTAGTAACCTTTGATTGCATGCTAGACATTGTGTGAATTTTAACTTATTGCTTACTAGATATTTCTGTATTCCTATAAATCTTTATTCTGGGATACAGTGAGGTTACTTAGAAATAATTTGATCCATTCATGTCTTGTTTTTATGAATTTTAGGTAGACCTTAAGGCTAATTATGCCCCACTCCTGAGGCAAGTATTCCTGAGTATTCTATACAATGCACTGTGAATTATAAATTTTTCTTGACTGGCTGGTAGGCACAGGCATTATTTCACATTCTGCGAGAGTGCCAAAACCTCTTCTCTCTAATATATTTGAGAGTTTGTTTCTGGTCTCAGATAATTTCTTCACACACATACACTGATCAGTATTTTGTTGAATACTCAAGAGGAATCCTCCATAGATGTCTGAGGTTCTCTCACTGTGCAACTCTTTCTTCTGTGATACTCTCTGTGAATCATCCCAAACTCCATCTCCTCAACTCAGGGAATTCATCAGATTCTGTATGGACTTCTCCTCCCTGATCATGGCCTGGAAATATTCTATAGGCAATAAGCTGAGGTAGTCTTAAAGCTCACCTTGTTTCTTAACTTTCAGAGATTATTATCCTTTGTCACCTGGGATCTAGTACACAAAATTAAGGTGAGATTTCAGGAGCTGGAAAGTAAATCCTTGATTTCATCAAATTGTTTTAAGTGTATTTAGCATAAGATAAAACACTCAATTTCTTAAACAGATATAATACTATGCTTAAAATTCGAGTACACTAAAAAGGTAAGACTGTCTTTCTTTAATCACCTTCATCTGAATTTCTGCCCTTTTCCTAGGAACTGACTATAATTTAGGAAAAGGCAAAGATCATCAGATTCAAGAAAGTTGAACAGAAAATAAAAGAAAAAAATCAGAACAAAGGGTAGAGTGTGGTGGGGGATGGTGGAGGAGGAAGAAAGAGATCATTAGAGGGCAAAGATGGATTTGCCTCCTGCACAGTTTGTCTCAGTGACTACAGCATTCAAAGTTTTACTTTTCTGATAGACAAAGCTTATCCTAGTAGGAATGCACAGCATTAGGAAATGTCATGCTTAGATTTGTGATATCTTTATAGTGAACTGATTTAAGCATAAAGGAACACAGCTACTGTAGAAAACAAAAAATTCTGCAGATAAGGACTTTGTAATTTTTTATATCTACCAGCATTTATGTTTTAGAACTCTAGAATGCCTCATGGAAAGTTTCCATTTCTCAGAATAATGAAGCAGAAACAATTTTGGCCTTAGGCAGGTCCAGGAAAATCAAATCTACACACCACCTACATCTTCAGATCTACAAGACACAGCAAGTTTCATGCCTGGCAGCTCATGTGCATTAACGTGCCTTAAGGGAGCAATTCTCCAACTCTCAGGTAGAAAACTATGGTTCTAGGAGAGTGAGGATAGCTGGGGTTAACCTTCTACAAGTAAAACTGGTTGTTAGACTTTCGCAAACATGGTAATGGTGCCATTTTTACAGTAGCAGGAAAAAGGAAGAGTGTAGTTACAGGGTTCACTTGCATTCATAAAGAGACTAGCTCACTTTCTGTGCACTGTCTGGACCATGATGGGAGGTCAGCCCTATGAAGTGGATGTATAAATGAACTCATTTCATTCGTACCTGCTGTTAGTATCATAGCCACTCACCATATTAATATTAGAGTCAGTTGTTCACAGTAGCCACATATCAAGTGCTCAACAGTACATGAGGCTTATAGATGTCATGTTGGACTGTGCAGATATAGAACACGTCCATCAAAGCAGAAAGTTATACTGGACAGTGCTGCTCTAGATGTTTGTAAAGGCTGGGTAAAATTTTAATGATATGCTAATATTTCAGTGCCTAATTTTTCAAAAAAAAAAAGCTTTTAAAAGCAATTTTCTTTCCAATATTACTAAAATAATGTGCGTTAAAATTTCACATTGTAGTCTCAGGAGAAAAAAGTCTCAATGCACTTTATGGACAAAAAGTAAACTTAGTTCCTTCAAATAACCTTGTAGACTACACATGGAAAATATTTTGGTGTTGTATGTTGAATATTCCTACCAAGGTGAAAGATTATATGCAGCATAATTAAAGTATACAGTAAATAGTTCTCTAATACAAATTTGTGTGCATACTCTGATTCACATTTTAAAATAAAGTAGGTTGGTGAGTTCTGGTCAGGATGGCAAGGTAAGTAAATGCTATGCTTGCCTTCTCCTATGACCACATTAAAATTACAACTAAATTATCGAACAATCAATCTGGAAAACCATCTGAAGATTAGCTGAAAATAACTCCTATAACTAAGGATATAAAGAAGAGGCCACGTCAACACTCGTGTTGGGGCGGGGAAAGGGGTGAGGACAGAAATGTGAAATGGGCTGGTCTCAAACTCATGTGTGGCAATTGGGCATTGGGAGGGATATCTTGGCTATGGAGGATCCCCTGAGAACTGAGGGGCCCCAGCACTACACTGGGAGTCCCCAGTCCAGGGTTCCAGTGCCAGGAAAAGAAGTCTCTATGAAATCTGGCTATAAAAATCAGTGGGAATACTGACTGTCCAGGTGAGATGGAAGGCTACGGGAAACACAGACTATCCCCTTGTAGGGCCTGTGCACAGACTCACTCACTAGCAAGCACTCATGTGGGCTCTGGTGAAGGGACAGCAGCATGAGAGGTACCAGTGACATACAGAGAAAGACTCAGTAATATAGCTTCAGGGTGAGGGGTGGAAGGACAGCCACCATTATGCCTTTATTGAGCTTTCCTCCTGTGTAGCCTACAGGTGGGTGCCATCTTACCCCGTGTTGAGCCCTCCCCTGATCTGGCCAAATATGAATCTGCATTGACCTAGTAAAATCCCCTCACCCCACCACGGTTTATCTCTAGGACCCAGCCCTACCAAACTCACAAACTGTCAGAGGCATATTCGTGGCTGGGCAACCAACCCCTGCACAACCCTCTTGACAGGAAACTCTTTTAGCAGCAATCAACAGGCCAAAGCTCACACATCTCTAGAGACAATTCAGGTGGCAGGAAACCAGCCCCAGCCCAAGCTTCAGTATTTCTTGAAAAAATGTTGGGAGTGGCTATCCTCAATGTAATCTGAGACTTTTGCAAATGGGCACAGTCTCAGCGCTGGTACCAAATCTGAACCAGCACTAACTTGGGGAACATTTGCCCCACCCTGATGACTTGCCTGTACATCACATCACCCAACTCAGATAAGGCAGCCAGCAGGCAGCCTCAGGCCTTGGGGTGCCTTGGAACTTTTGATAAGCTGCCCTAGTCCTGGTACTGGTGGTAGCCAGACTTGGTTCACAATGTAGCTTCTCCCACATGCCTCCAGATCCAGCACAGACAGCTACTAACCACAGATTGCTCTATTGCTCCTACCAGGTAGCCTTGGGCTAGTCATAGGCAGTGGCTGACCTTGGCCTCCGAGGGGCCCCAAAACCAACACACCCAGAGACTAGAGTCAGAACACAACAGGGCACCACCTGATTAGCTCCATAAGCAGCACATCCAAAAGGTGGTCTCAACAGGCACACAAGCCCACTGGGGCAAATCCCACTCCACAGGATTAGCTCCCACGGTAACTCATACTCTGTGAGCATGCCCAGTCCTCACAGCCAATCAGCCTGAGAGTCAATCTCCCACACTGACATGCCAATAGCAATCAAGGCTTAACTACAACAGGGGAGCACACACAACACACACAAAGGACACTCCTAAAGCATCCCACACAGGTGATCAGGGAGACCACACCACTTGGCCACACACAGCACCTACTACATAAGACCACCCAGTCAAGACTGGGAGACATAGCAAATCTACCTAATAAACAGAAACAATGAAGAGAGGCAGCCAAAATGAGAAAACAAAGAAATGTGTCCCAAATAAAAGAACAAGAGAAAATGCCATAAAAAGAACTAAATGAAACAGAGGAAAGCAACGTACCAGACAGAGTTCAAACACTGGTCATAAGGATCCTCAATCAACTTAGGGAAAGAATAAGTAATTTCAGAGAGAATTTTAACAAGGAGACGGTAAATATTAAAAAAAAATGTAGAAACCACACAAAAGAACCAATCAGAAATGAAGAATACACTAATTGAAATGAAGAATACACTAGAAGAAATACACTAGATGAAGCAGAGGATCAAGTTAGTAATTTGAAAGACAAGGTAGCAGAAAACACCTAATGAAAAAGAAAAACAAAAAAAAAAGAACTAAAAAAAAATGAGGACAGTTTAAGGAACCACTGAAACAACATCAATTGTAACAAGATTTGCATCATAGGGGTATCAAAAGGAGAAGAGAGAGAGCAACCTATTTGGGGGGTTGAGAACCTGTTTTGAAGAAATAATGACAAATCTTCCATAACTTGGTGCAGAAAATAGACATCTTAGTCCAGGAAGTGTAGAGAGTTCCAAACAAGATGGACCCAAAGAGGCTCCCACCAAGACACATTATAATTAAAATGACAAAAGATAAAAACAAAGAAAAAATCTTAAAAGCAGCAAGAGAAAAGCTGCTTTTTCACCCCCCTAGGACTGTCAGCTGATTCTCATCAGAAACTTTGCAGGCCAGAAGGAATTGGCAGAAAATAGTTAAAGTAATGAAAAGCAAGGACCTACAACCAAGATTACTCTGCCCAGCAAGGAAATCAATTAAAATTGAAGGTGAGATAAACAGCTTCCCAGATAGGAAAAAGCTAAAGAAATTCATCACCACCAAGCCTGCATTACAAGAAATGTAAAGAAACTTCTTTAAGGAGAAGAAGTGAGGGGAAGAACATAAATATGAGTAATAAAGTGGCAATAACTATGTACCTATCAATAATTCCTTTAAATGTAAATGTATTAAATGCATCAATCAAAACACATAGGGTAGCTGAATGGATAAGAAAACAAGACCCATACATATGCTGTCTACAAGAGATTCGCTTCAGATCAAATGACACACATAGAGTGAAAGTAAAGGAATGGAGAAAGATATTTCATGCAAATGGAAATGAAAATAAAGCTGGGGTAGTGATACTTATATCAGACAAAATAGACTTTAAAACAAAAGGAAGAATAAGAGACAAAAAGAAGATATAACATAATGATTAAGGGGTCAATCCAACAAAAGGACATAACTCTAGGAAATATTTATGCACCCAACATAACAGCACCTAAATATATAAAACAAATATTGACTGACATAAAAAGAGAGATTAATAATACAATCATAGTACAAGACTTTAAAACTCCGTTGACATCAGTGGACAGATCTTCCTGACAGAAAATCAACAAGAAAACAATAGCCTAAATGGATTTAATTTATATTTTTAGAGCATTTCACCCCAAAACAGCAGAATTTACATTCTTCTCAAGTGCACATGGAACATTTTCTAAGATAGACAACATGTTAGGCCACAAAACAAGTATCAGTAAATTTAAGATTGAAATCATATCAAGTGTCTTTTTCAATCACAGGTATGAAACCAGAAATCAAGAAAAAAACTGAAAAACACAAATACATGGAACCTAATAACATGCTACTAAACAATGAATAGGTTAATAATGATGTCAAGAAGAATTCTAAAGATGCCTTGAGACAAATGGAAGTGAAAACACAAAGACTCAAAAATTTATTGGACATAGCGAAAGCAGTTTTAAGAGGAAAATTCATAGCAATACACACCTATCTTGAGAAACAAAAACAATTTTAAATAAACATTTTAAACTTACACTTACAAGAAGTAGGAAAAGAACAGTAAACAAGCCCAGAATGTGTAGAAGAAAGGAAATAGTAAAGATCAGAGCAGAAATAAACAAAATAGAGTCTAAAACAACAATAAAAAAATTTAATAAAACCAATAGCTGGTTAAAGATAAACTAAGTTGATAAATCTTTAGCCAGACTCTTTAAGAAGAAAGAAGACCCAAGTAAATAAAATCAAGAACAAAAGAGAAGTGACAACTGATACCACAGAAATACAAAAGATTATAAAAAAAATACTATGAACAATTATATTTCAAAAAATTTGAAAATCTGAAAGAAATAGATAAATTCTAGGAACATACTATCTTCCAAGACTGTCAAGAAAAAAACAGAAAATCTGAACTGACCCATTACTACTAATTACTGACCCATTACTACTGACCCATTACTACTCCCCAGAAATAGAAGTCCTGGAGCAGATAACTTCACAGGTGAATTTTACCAAAAATAACTCAAGAGTATGAAAAGTTCCAAGCTCATTTTACAAGGCCACCATTATCCTGATTCTTCAACCAGACAAAGAACTTAAAGATAAAAGAAAATTATAGCTCGATATCCCTGATGAACATAGATGCAAAAATCCTCAACAAAATATCAGCAAACTAAATTCATTAAATACATTAAAAAGATCATACACCATGATCAAGTGGGATTTATTCCTGGGATGCAAGTTTGGTTCAATATCTGCAAAAAATGTAATACACCACATTAAAAAATTAAAAGATAAAAATTGCATGGTCATATCAATAGATGCTGAAAAAGCATCTGACAAAATCCAGCATCCATTTATAATAAACACTTTCAACAAAGTGGAAATAGAGGGAACATACCTCAACATAATAAAGGCCATATATGACAAACACACAACTAACATCATACTCAATGGAGAAAAGCTGAAAGCATTTCCTTAAGATTATGAATGACACAGGATATCCACTTTAACCACTTTTATTTGGCATAGTTTTGGAAGTCCTAGCCACAACAATCAGACTAGAAAAAGACATATAATATATCCAAAATGGAAAGGAGGAAGTAAAACTGTCATTATTTGCAGATGAGATGATACAATATACATAGAACCCTAAAAATTCCACCAAAAGACTGTTAGAACTGATAAATGAATTCAGTAAAGTAGCAGGATACAAAATTAATATTCAGGATACAGTCCATTTTTATACACCAATAATGAACAGAAAGAGAAAAAAATAATTACATTTATAATTGCATCAAAAAACTATAAAATACCTAGGAATAAATTTAACCAAGAGGTAAAAGACCTATACTCATAAAATTATGTCACTGAAGAAAGAAACTGAAGAAGTTACAAATAAATGGAAGCATATATCATGTCCATAGATAGGAATAATTAACATCATTAAAATGTCCATACTACCAGAAGCAATCTGCAGCTTCAATGCAATCTCTATCAAAATACCAATGGCATGTTTCACAGAACTAGAACAAATAATCCTAAAATTTATATGTAACCATAAAAGACTCCATATAGCCATGGCAATCTTGAAAGAGATGAACAAAGTTGGAGGTATCATGCTACCTGATATCAAACTTTCTATAGTAATCAAAGCAGCACAGTACTGGTGTAAAAACAATGCATAGATAAGGAGATAGAATAGAGATCCCAGAAATAAATCCATGCCTATATTCTTATTAATCTATGAAAAAGGAGGCAAGAATATACAAAGGGGTAGAGACAGTCTCTTCAATAAATGGTGTTGGAAAACTAGACAACACATGCAAAAAAATGAAACGGAACCACCTTCTTATACTAGATACAAAAATAAACTCAAAATGATTTAAAGACTTAAATAAATATAAGACTAGAAACCATAAAATTTCTCAAAGAAAACATAAACAGTAAACTCTCTTACATTGCTCTTAGTAATATTTTTTCGAATATATCTTCTTGGGCAAGGGAAACAACAGGAAAAATAAACAAATGGGATGATATCCAACTAAAAAGTTTTTACGCAGAAAAGGAAACCATCAACAAAATAAAAAGACAACCTACTGAATGGGAGAATGTATTTGCCTAAAATATGTGATAAGGGGTTAATATCTAAAATTTATAAAGAACTCATACAACTCAACACAAAAAAAAAAAAAACTAATTGAAAAATGGGCAGAGGACCTGAATAGGCATTTCTCCAAAGGGCACACAGATTGCCAACAGACATATGAAAAGATGTTCACTGTCACTAATCATCAGAAAAATGCAAATTAAAACCACATTGAGATACCACCTCACACCTGTCAGAATGGCTATCATCAATAAATCAACGAACAACAAATGTTGGTGAGGATGTAGAAAAAAGGGAACCCTTGTGCACTGTTAGTGGGATTTCAATTTAGTATAGCTGCTATGAAAAACAGTGTGGAGGTTCCTCAAAAAATTAAAACTGGAACTATTTTATAACCCAGCAATTGCATTTCTGGGTATTTATCCAAAGAAAACCAAAACACTAATTCGAAAAGATATGTGCACTCCTATATTCACGGCAGCACTATTTACAATAACCAAGAGAGGGAAGCAACCTAACTCCATTGATAGATGATTCAATAAAGAAGTGGTATATATACACAATGGATTACTCAGCCATGAAAAAAAAAATGAAATTATATCAATTACAATAACCCAGATGGACCTAAAGGGTGTTATACTAATTGAAAAAGTCAGACAAAGAAAGACAAGTATACCATATAATTTCACTTACATTTAGAATCTAAAAAACAAAATAAATGAGCAAACAAAACAGAAACAGACTCAGAGATACAGAGAACAAACAGATGGCATGGGCATTATGCATTGCAGGACTGGGTGGAGACGATGAAGGAATTAAGTACAAATTTGTCATTACAATGCAGTCACGGGGATGTTAAGTACGGCAAGGGAAATACAGTCGATAATACTACAATAACCATGTACCGTGACAAACGGGTACTAGACTAATAATCAGAGGGATCACTTTGTAAATTATGTTTAACCATTATGCTGTACACCTGAAATTAATATAAAATACTACCAAATGTTGACTCTAATTGAAAATAAAAATTTTAAATAAAGTAACTCAGATGTGAGGAAATAGTAGAAAAAAAAGCAAAACTACTTAAAAAATGACCTAACACGTAGAACAGTATTGATTTTAGTTAAAATTTAGAGAGTGCTGTGGCCCAGTTGAATGCAATGGTGAAGGGAATGAGTCCAACAGCAAGTGTTTTGATTTGCACTTAACTCACTTGAGCCAGTCACCAAATCTCTCTAACCTTTGATATTTACACCTTGTAAATATTGTATGAGAATCATTAATGTGAAGGTTCCAGTTCCTATAACACAATGAGGGTTTAATAAATGGATCCCATCATTAATATAAAAATAAACCCTGAAAAAGTTATTAAAGTCGTACACATTAAATACATACAGCTTTATGTATGTCGATTATACCTCAATAAAGTGATGTAAAAACTTTCCAAAATAAAAACTAATAATTTAAATGTATTTGTGTCACTACGTGTCTAGCCCAAATCAAAAGTTTAATATACTAACCTTTAGATTTTAAAATATATACTAGATATAATATTTGCCAGAAAGCAAATTAGTTTTGACCCCTCTGTTGTCCCATAGTTATCTGTTGTATGTTCAGATATTAACCCAGATCAATTTTTGCATTAAAAAAATTCTATTATTGAAGTCTTTTATATTCATGTTCTCTTTATTGCCAAAAAAAAAAAAAACTCACAAAATGATGTGAGTCATTTTAAATTACAAAAGTCCTTGTGAAATCTTCTATTCCTTTGAATGTCCTGGTTGAATTAAGAAAGTCAATTTTTTTTTTGCATAAAATGTTGACTATAGATTCAACTGGCAGGTTAGGATTATTTTTTTCTATGTTTGTGCTATTTCTTAACTTCATGTTCCTTTCTATTTGTGAAATAGTTTATGATATATGTGTTGAATATAGCATATGTGTTATATTTGTCTTTTGTATATGACATATATACATAGGTATCTGTATATGTGTAGTTATATATCTAAAAATTATTTAATGACATCAGATTTTAGGTGTGTAGCTTTATAGGTGTCATTTCTTCACTCATTTTTAAGAAAATTTCAGTGCCACAGAACTTCCATCCTTTAGGGAGGGAGCTACACATTCTTGAAAAAAAATCATACCTTTAACCAATGATCCTGCTAATTTTTTAAACACAAAGGGAAATTTTAAGAAGCTCATGGATTCTCTTGAAAATATCTCATTGAGTCATATGTTATCAAAATCATTGGCCTGCTTATTAAATAAGTCACTTTTTCCTTGAAGATATGAATCTGTATTAGGATAAACAGCTTGATCACTCATAAAAACCTGCCCATTTCTCTTGCCTGTTCACTTTCTCTCATAAATTAGGGTTTAAGATAAATGACAAAGATTTATTCACTCATGGACTATCATCCAAAGAAAATATAAAACTGGTTATATAAACATTTTGGGTTGGTAAAATAGCCACGTGTTTATTGTTTTAAATGGGAAAGGGCATTATTTTTAAACAGGGTAACAATTACGAAAATATTACAGTTCTTTGCTGGTTATTAAAGTAATCCAAAACTGAAGCAAGTATTATGTTTCAGTCAAACCCCACAAAAACATAGTGACTGAAGATAATAATGATTTATTATTTCTGGTGGACAGCTGGACTAGAAAATTCAAAATGGCCCTTTTCACATATTTGGTGATTGGGTGTCGTGTGGAATGCTTCTGTTCCCCTTCACGTTGATTTCCTTACATGGGGTTTCAGGGCAATGATTAAAGAGGACGAGGACATAAACTGCAAGGCCTCCTGAAGCTTAACCTCTGGAGGTTATACTGCATCATTTCCAACACATTCTGTTCATCAAAGTGAGTCACAAGTCTGGCTCAGATTTAAGGAGGTGGAGAAAGAGATTCCACTTCATTATTGTGGGGAGAGGCAATGTCACATTGCTAAGAAAAGTACACACTAGGATGGGAAGAATTTTTAGCTGTTAAATAATCTAACTCATGCTGTCTTCTTTGTCTTTGCATTATTTTTCTGACAAAACTGTGTGACAGCATGATAAGACAGCTTTTGCACCTGTCTAACTTTAACAACATAAACCCAAATAAAAAATTTTGCAAAAATATTTATGGTCTTCACCAAATTTTCCAAGGGCCTTTCTTAATCTTTTGATATTCAAATCATCATCTTTTGAAGTTTAAAATAAATTTGCATTTAACTTGATATATATAATGTTGACAACATCTTATACTCAGCAATGAACTAACCTATGAAAGATCTAACACAGTGAGTGGAGGGTGGCGGTGGGAGGGGGAGAGGAGGGTCTATACTAGTGTTAACCGGAAATGATAGTTGAGAGTGCCTGATTTTAGAAATGATTTATTAATGACTGTTTTGCTATTACAAGTTTTGTGTCCCTGCAGAAGTCTGGAATCCTATTTAGTATTACCCTTTCTCATCCAAATTATATTTTACTCCATATTTTATATTAAACATTGCACTGGTTCCAGATATGAATAAACAGAAGAACCATTCTATGAATTTCAAACACAGGGCATTTCATACAGAATTTTCATACATGGGTATTGAAAGGGCCAAGGGAACAGAAAGGAAGGTTATCCACAGATTGATAAGTATAGAAAAACACTACCACTTCTGGGTTGGAGAAGCAAAAGAGTGTGAACATCGTTTCCCAGAGCACTGTGCCCCTGAGACCCACTGGAGCTGAGCTGCCGGAGCACCCGTCCAGAGCGCGGCCTGCCCTCCCAGGCACTGCCACTGCTGCTGCAGCCTCGCCACCCCTGGCACCACCCCTGCTGCCCTTACCGGAAAGTCTGAGAAAAGGGTAATTAACTAGCTTCTTTCTCTTTCTACTTCATTAGCTGAACCTGACAGGAACTAGAGATTATAATGTAACTGCAGAACCAGCTTAAAATGGTCCTTTCCTGTTTCTAACAAGATTTGGAACCAAAGTTTATAAGTGCATAGTATTTGTGAAACACCACCCATGAGTAACACTTACGAACCCTTACCTGCTACCCCTTACAATCCCTCCCTGAATCCTGAACCAGAGAGACACATTAGAGCCTTGCCTCCTATCTCCTTACTGGTGGTCCTCCCAATAAAAGCTGTTTTTCTTTTCTCAAAAGCTGGTGCCATAATATGAGCTACCATGCACCTCTGGCAGTGAGCCCTTACTCACTAACAATAGGAGCCTACAGAATCCCAGCCTCCTACAACACAGTCCTCAGAAGCAAGAATGGGGTTCAGACCAAAATGGCAAATGGCCCAGCACAGTGAGACATAGTACCTACCTCCACGGAGTCACAGCACAATGGTGGACATGTATGTAAGTGACTCTAAAGCAAATTCTATTGTAATGAGCACTATAATAAAATAAAGATAAGGTGGACTCAAACTAATTCAAAGAAAGAAGCATAACACATGGGCCGGCAGAGGAGGTAAAATGATAGACAGGAGTCTAAGTCATTATCTGAGCAAGAGAAGGAATTTCCAGGTAGGAGAAATGACTTTTTTTGGTTGGATTTTTTTTGGGGGGGCCTATTTGTTTGTTTGTTTTGTTTTCAGGCGAGCCTAAAATGTAAATTTGAAAGACAGTTGTTTCTTGGATTGGATAGCATTCAAACTGCTTACTTTTTATTAATAGGAATAAGAAATATTTTGACAAGAGTTTGAAGTTAGATTTGAGTTTCCTCAAACAAGACAGACATCTCTTTTCAAGTACATCAATAAAGAATTTTAAAACATTTCCAAGAAAAACTAAGGACAATTTTTATGCTGTCATGCCAATTTTATTCTTTTATACTCTAAGAGATCACTGATTTGCTTCTCTGTCCTCACTAAATTTTTAAGAAAGTTTACCTGAAGCAACAGAGGGATTGGCCCTGCGGGGAGCAATTGCTAAATCCCACTGAGACTGCACTTTGCACAAGCATAATAAATTTGTAGTAGAACTACCTCCCATGCAAGGAATACACTAGAACATTTGGCATTTACTTTCTTTCTTAAATTGCTTTAAAAGCATTATTCTGTCCAGCATGACAGAAATCCCTCAGGTCACTGGATCAGAGCTAGAAACCGCCCATAGGATTTAGACACCAGGAGACAAGACCTTGAGTCCAGTCAACTATGCATACTGTAACCTTAGAAACTTTATATGTAAAATAAGTAGATCTGAATAGATGGCCTTGAATGCTCTTTTCAGCTCTGATAAGGTAAAATGTTATGAAAATGCTTTAAAAGGTGTTTGAGTCAAAGTGTGCAGGAAAAGGCATTACCAAATTTGCTTTTATTTTATTGGAAATATTTAAAATGTCAGTCCTAGTCTCTGCATTTGCTATATCCATTTTATTTCATTCTTTTCAAATGAGGCTAGAAAAATATTAGGGGAGACAAACTGTTAAAATTAGATTTGTGGGTCTTAAAGAACTATACTGCTAAATAGTTGCCAGAAATGTATACTTTCTATAATTTTAGAATCTTTTTTCAGAGCTATCTTTAAAACTTCTCTTTTCTCTTTCGCTGTTGTTTGTGGCAAGTGAGTATGGTGGAAAGATACTGGATTTAAATCCCACAGACTGAATTTAGTCTCTGTGCCATTGTATTTGCATGGTATTAGGTAAGTGTTAATCTAAAGATAAAAGGCTAAAGTGAGAGGCGATGAGCATTTATTTGAGATTCAAAATAATAGGTATTTGGGAAGCACTGACTGAGGCAGGAACCCCAATAGTGTGCTGATTAGCAAGTGAAGGCAAGGGGCTATTTATAAAAATGGGAAGAGGAACAATTACATAAATAAAAGGAAGTGTCAATAGGTTCAAATAAGCTAACATACTGCTGCTATTTCTAAAGAATATCTTTAATTTTCAGTCTGGTACTCATAATATCTGCTTTCTTGTTATCTTTGCAGTTTCCTGGGATACAACGCTGCTTTAGGACCAGTCCAAAGGTTATTTTGCCCAGTTTTAGTTTCTAAAGCTTTGAGGAGTAAGACGTGCAAGGCAGTTCCCCTGGGATGGCAGCTCTGACTCCATTTACAGTGGCTCCTTTTCCAGTACTTTTTACACAAATTAAATAACTTCTCTAATCTCTAATTTTTTAAATCAGGTACATGAAACAGGATTAATCATAATCCTTGATTCATAACGCTCTATTACAAGTTCACATATGACTTGCTTTAATTTCATTTTCACTTTTAGTCTATTTCTTAATTTAAAAAATAATAATAAATATCAGCTAATTACAAGGAATATCCATGAACTAACCTTAGTTTTACTTGTTTTTGAAGATATAAAAAAGAGTCATATTGTATCTCATCTGGCTTTTTATTTTTAATTCAACAGGATGTTACTAAGAATAATCGAGGCTGTTCTGTTGCCCTCGGATAATGTAGTTCATTCATTTTTATTACTACCAATTGTGTGACTACAGTACAATTTGTTAAAAACTAATTAGGTCATCTCTGGATTTTTAAAATTATACACACTGCTGCTATGAATTATCTTCTATATGTCTCCTGGTGCAAGGTGTAAAACATCTACTAGATATATAACTAGGGGTGGAATTTCTGTGTGAATAAGTGTTTGAATTTATAAGCTAATGTAAAATTAGTTTTCGGTATGGTCATGCCAATTTAAATTGCTGTCAGTAATGAGTAATAAATTCCACTGATCTAAATCCTCTCAAACACTGGGCATTTTTCCTCTTTTCTGCCAGTTGAATGAACACAACATGATAGGCAATTCCTCATGTTTCTGATTATAGTGTATTTAAATTTTTCTTCAAATGTTTACTTATTGAACATAATGCTTCCTTTTTGAGAAAATGTAAGTTCATATTTTTATCTATAATTTTATGGGCACTGTCTACATAATTTCTATATTATGCTGGTCAATTTATTTATATATATCGTGCATCAGTGACACACTATATTAATTACTATGGTTTTTAAAATCTTGATCTCTAAATAAGAGAAGTTTCCCCTCATTATCCATCTTCTTATTCAGACATACCTTGTCTTTTAAGACCACTGAACTTCCATATATACCTTAGAATTGGCTTGTTGAGTTTCATGGAAAACTCTTGTAGATTTTTATTGGAAAAGTCTCTAGTCTAAATCAGTTTAGAGAGACTAGAGGTCCTCAGAAAATGTGTTTCCATTATAAGCATGAGATACCTATCTACTTATTAGAGGTTTAATTAATGTATTTCAGCAAAGTTTTAGGAACATCTATGCACAGGGCTTGCAAAAGTTTTGTTAGATTTATTCTAAATCCATTGTAATTTCAGTTGTAAATTATATACTTTAAACATACACATATACATATGTGTGTCTTCTGATTGTTGCTGGTAATTTAAAAAACTATTCGCTTTCATGTACTGATTCTATATCCATCATCATTGATTAGCTTCTTATATGAAACATTATTTCTTCATCTATAAAATACTAAAGCACATTGTTGTTATGGAGATGAAATGAGGGGAAATTACTGACATCTTAAGAAGTGTGTCTAAATATTACTTCTTGTCCCTTCCTTTGTTAGAAAGACAGTAAATAAAAGAGAGAGAGAAAGAGAGGAAAATGATAGACAGAGAATGAATTCTAATGTTATTTTGCATATTGAGTTGCATAATGACCGTGCTCTATTGGATCAGTAAAATACAAAGTAAATAATTGTATAACATCTCCTTTAAAGCCAGAAGAAACAAAGAACATATTTAAAAAATATAGGAGTAAAGTCACAATGTAATGGCTTCATAGTAGTTAAATATGTGATATATAAAAATGACCCACAGTAAGAGTGTTTCAATTTACTTCCTTTTACAGGAAAAAAAAATGTGTTTTTTATACTTTTAACTACACCTATGTTATATATGGTGGAAACTAAATTTCTTGATACATCTTAGGCCCATAAGATTTTATTCTTTCCTTCCTTCCTTTCATCCATCTTTCTTTCCTTTCCATTTTCTTTCCCTCCTTCTCTCAATTTTTCCTTCCTTTTGTTTCTTATTGTCTCCCTTCTTCTCTCCCTCTTCTTCCTACCTTCCTCCACTCTCTTATCTGTAACAACTTTAAGACTCTGAATCCTGAATTAAACTCAAGGGATAATGTGTAGATGGCTTCAGACACTGACTCAGAGCACTAACTAGTCATTCACTTTGATTCTGAGTGTTAAAATAGTAATTTATAGCAGTGACACCTTAGATGAGTGTATTCGCCTTTCACTGTCTCATATGTCTAAGTGTCATAAAATCAAACTTTTAATATCAGTTTATAGTAAAGATATTTTTAGATTTTAAATGTTCTTTATGTTCTTAAAATCCAATGTTCTAAAATATGGCTTATGACTCACTTAGTTTCTTAGTCACACATTTAGAGAGCTTTGTCAACGTATAAGTGTGAAGACCATGCTTAATACTTTCTAAGCCATGGCAGAACAGCTACAAAAAAGTACATAAATGACCTCTCATTAGGATAGCTTTGCTTCAATAGACTTAGGATGACTCCTTTTTGAAATTGTTCCTACACATGCATGAAAGTTAAATCTTCACATCAAACAAACTTACTTCATCTTGTATAGGTTATAAATATTCAAATGACTATTAATAGTCTATTAAAGGTGAACCAGTGAAAATTTCAATGTAAATCTATTTTTCACAAAGTGACTTTTTCCTATCATCATCTATTTTCAATCCCTGTCTTCAAATAAGAACTATTTTTGGAGGCAAATAATAACAAGTCTTGGTAAATAAAACCCCACACAAAAAATAAAAATATATTGTTTGCAGTGGTGAAATGCCATAAGTTACATTTAACAAGAATAATTCTACCATGTGAAAAATAAATGTGAAAATAGAACAACACATTTATATATGAATGTGTCTTTTCTTCTACTTCTAAATTTTCATTCCAACTATCAGAGTTAATAATTTTTAGAAATTCAGTCTATGCCCAATCAATAAAGAACATCTCTTTCCTATGTATGAACATCTATTTTTAAAAGTCTAATATATGGTTTTGGTACCATATACAACTTTTAAAATTCACCTTTTCTCCCCTCGTTTGCCTTTTCTTGAATTAGTAAAATGTTAATAATCATATTGGTTATAGTGAAATCAAAGAACATATTCAAGAATAAAAGTCATGACAAGATGGCTTTATCACTTTAAAAAAATTTTTCTATTTTTAAAATACCATGATTTATGCAGTATTCTACAAAGAAAGTATGAGTGGAAAGTATTACTGATTTTCTACTGTTGGCTACAGAGGATAACCTAATTATCATAATTTTCAAATAGATGAAAACAAAGTTTACTGCCACAGATAAAACAAATTATGAAGATTTAAATTCTCATAAAGGCAGAATTCAATTATTTACTTTATTCCCTACATAAATAGCAACAATAAAAATGGAGTGTTTGGCACCCCTTTCCCATCTTCCTAAGGGAGAAGTTTTTCTGACTAACAGTACCTGGTAGCCAGTTTAATTTGGATAAACTTTAATGGGAAAGGAATGATACCGAGAAAAGCCCATACTGCCTTTCATATAATTATCTTTATACAGTAGTTCAATAAATATGTGTTATTTCAAGCTTTATTAATCAAGATTATTAAGTCTTAAAGGTAATTCCAATATAAGTTAGAATCTCTAACAAGTAATTGGATTGCCTGTGGATGACCTCAAGAGGTTTGATTTCCTTGTCATGGGATACATTTAACAGGTATTGGTTATTCATTTTCTGGGAGTTTATAGAGACGTTTGTAGACCTAATCTAAGTTAGACTAAACAATCTTTAAAGCCTCATTCATATATAAGTTTCTAGACTCTTATGAAAGGAATAAAAGTTTATCTTTACAAGTATATATATTCTTGATTACTTTTGAAGAAAATTATGAGAAATTATCTTAAAGGAAATAACACTGGTGTCTCTGGGGTGGAAGTTAAAATGAAGTTAATTTATTTCACATTATTCCTAGTTTTATCTGATCTTAATTTAATTTAAAATTAACTTAATCTATTTAAACATGTGGTGCTCAGTGAAATAGAAACAATTACCTAAGCCCTGTGTAAATGTGAGATTTGCCAAACCCCAACCCATGATTTCTTTCAAGATGCCTCACATTTCTGAATAGTGTTCACCAGGCGTACTTTTGGCCAACACAGAGTACACTTCCAAAAGTATTGCCTAACATCACAAACATCAGTTTAAAGCATTTTGTAGTCTCTCCACATCCAGTGTTCTCACTGTAAAATTTTAAGAATGTAATATTACAACATAACAACCCAAGGATATTAATTCATGGATACTTAATTTCTTCAAAAAATACAAGTGTTGAATCTTTAGTAGTTATGCTCTTTGAAATCATTTTTACATGTGTTACATTAATGAAGGTACTTAGTAAAAAAGTGAAATTTCACTAAAAAGTCTACAATGAAAACAGCAGTCTCCTGCCTCATTTATCTCCTCCATTTATAAACTGTGTGACCTAGGTAAAGTCATTTGATATATTTCGGGCCCATTTTTTTATCTGTAAAACGGGGATATTAAAAAGTCCCTACCTCACAGAGTTGCTGTGAACAGATATATATAAAACAATGTACATAATGCTTGGAACATGATACATGCAAAATAAATGTTAATCAATACTATTACTCCAACCTCCGCTGTCCTAATTCTCATGACAGCCACCCTCAATCTTTCCCCTGGCATTTAGTTCCATAAAAAGTAACATAATTTTATGCATTATTTATTTGTTTTGACTCTGATATAACTTTGTTCCTCTTCACCATCTTTCAATGACTCTCAAATTACCTATATAAAGTTGCTATGTCATAGTTTTAGTTAAATGAAAACCCATCCATGCTTACATTTTCATTATATCAGTTAAGAACGTCATACATAACAAGCAAATGTTCTATTTTCATCTTACAAGAATTTTGAAAGTAGATGGTAGCTGTTATTCCCTGCTGTCCTCAATATTTTCTTTGTATTCTTACGATTGCCAAATCACACTGATGATGGCTGACTCAGCTCCAGGCAACAGGACGACCTTCAAAGGCAGGAAGCAGGGGCTAGCCAGGGTAGCAAAACCCTTTCATTTCTGTGGACTGCTCTTATTAGGAAGAGAAATAACCTTCTAGGAAGTCACTCCATATAATTCCTCCTGCACCTGATTGACCAACACTGAAATCTATGGCAACCCCCAATTCCAAGGCAGCTGGGGTGAGTGGGATCTTACACAAACGAATGGCATTGCTTTAACTGGTTTCAGCCAAAGGCTCCCTAATTTTCTCAGTTCACAGCTCCACTGTGATTATATTCACAGTGCCCTTAGGCAAAAGAAACACCAAATAATCCCCTTTTTTTTAAGTAGTTGAGACCAAACAATGTACTGTGTATTTATATCCCTAACAATATAGTAGCCATTTGAGTAAATACTATATATCAATTGTTTAAAAAACAGTAATAATTTTTAATAAAAAGAATATGTGCCTATTGGGCACAGTACAGCTTCTCAAATTTTAAAATCAGATTAGACACTAACACCCTATTCTATCAACACCATTTTCTATTCTACATAAATTTCCACGCAGTACCTTCTATGTATCACAGAAATCACTGACAATCCTGCTTCCCAAAGATATGACATCTTGGAAAGAAAAAAAGACAGAACAAAAGATGAATCCAGGAACTACCTTGAGCTAGCTCAAGAAACTAAACTCCTGTCATCTGGAAGAGGGTGATCACCTGTATGCATGGAGAAGAGGAAGATTTTCTTTGATACACGTGCTCTGTTAACAGAATTTCGGCCACTTTTTTTCTCTTTTTAGCACAGTACTTGCCTCCAGCCTCTGGGGGTACTGGAATCCCCTGAGCACTGACTGAGCTCACTCCAGGGCTAAAGGTGTGACTGCCTGTCCCCCAAAGATTTTGGACTCTGAATCACTCTGCTTTCTAAATTAGCTTTTGTTCCTCAGTTGCCTTCTGATTCCAATAAATCTAGTGATACCTTTAATCAATAGTGGACTCACAGAACTCTTTTCATTTTCCAAATGTGCTGATTTTTTAAAAAAATTACTTATCTTTGCAGTGGAGTTTAAGAAAAGAAAAATAAAACAGGGTGGTCAATGCAACATTTTCAACTAGAAGTCCAGGGTGAATTCTGAAAATGACTCAACCTTGGCATTATGAATGATTAAAGTGGAGAATTCCAGGTGTTACCACCTATAAAAAAATGTCCTGTTATTAGATAATATGCAGTCATCCATCATCTATACCAAAGACTGAGAGAATGTGTATTTTGGACATCACAAAACTCCCTTTCTGCCTAGGTACCTAACATTTCAAGATGTTCTAATGTTCATCTGATCCCCACACCAACGCTGCCCTAATCAATGCAGGCATATTGTCTAAAACAAGCCACTTCCTATTCCAAATGCCATTCTTCCTTTTACTGTGACTCAGTCTCTACATGGATATAGAATGAAAGTAAGTTTTAAACCAGATATTATTACAAGGTAATTGGCATTGACCAATAGAATTTGATCTGGGTTTTATTAACTTCCAATTCAGCAAAGTTTTACATTATAAAAAGTCGCCTTTTAGAACATCGTTTTACACTTGTGACCTATTGTCTATTCTTGGATAACATTATGAAAACCAAAGTGTTTTCTTATTCCTATTAAGGAAAAAGATATTTTATGCCAGGGAAGAAAAGGATATATATACCCATATTTTGTCATAGATTAAATGTTATCAAATGCAAAAATTTCCTACATCATTCTTCCTATTTGTTCCCTGAAAGACTAAGAAAGTTGTTTCTTTGAAAGTTTTATGCCAGGAATCTTTATATTTGTAAACCTGCAGCCAGATCTCATGACTGAGCCTGGAATAAAGTTAGTAGTTACAACTTTATCTACTTTAAGTGAAAGTACAAAGAAACAAGGAGTTGTTCCTCTTTTATCTTTACATGGGACCTGTGTTAAGTTCAGAGTTTATAAAGGAAGAAAATGCTTCAAATATATTTGCTTATTTATATCTATTAAGAGGTTATGCTAGCAAGTAGGTTATGTAGACCCACATATGCACTTGCTCATCAGCACACTTGGAAAATAACTTTCCAGTATTTCAGCAGCTTTCAAAAGACTTGAATTGTTGGTATTTAAAATGAGGAGCTGTTTTCAGATATGACAAAGCAGGAGAAAAAAATGGATAGTTTATTTTTATTAGAGAAGTCAGTCATTGTATCTTAATCTTAAAACTTTCTTTCTAATTATATTTGTTCTCTGGAGATAGCAGTTCATATTGAAATGTAAGTTTTGGATTGGGTAGCTTTGAGAAAGTCATGCATAGGTTTTAAACCCAAAATGTTCACATATAACACACATACACATGTGTTCACACACATGCACACACGTTTTGCAGATTTCCTAGTAAAAGTAGGGCTACCATGTGTGAAAAAAAATTCTTAGTACTTTACTAAGTTGCCTCATAATCCTGGATATTATTTTTGTTCTTTCATATGCATATTAGCACTTTCAATAATTATTCACCTCCTGCTTGAGGTTGTAAATTTTTAGAGGAATAAACCAAGATTTCCCTAAGTAAGTAAAACCGAAACATCTGTACCTTACTAAAATTATAATAAACCCTTAAGAAATATATGCAAAAATGTTTTTCAAAATAAAATACCTTGGTGGCAAGCAAAAGAAATTGACATTGGTCACCATAAGCCAGAAGGAAATATAATGGAAAGATAAGGCCAAGTCACAGGATTTCCAAGGATTTGGGTTAGAAATTGCACAGAAGCATCCATCTGACACCATTTTGTAAGGTATATAAATGACTAATCACTATGTTGTACACCTGAAACTAATATAATATTGTATGTCAACTGTAATTGGAAAATACAAAAGTATTCATAAACTATATAAATGTCTAACCAATGTACCGTATACTTGAAACTAATAAAATAAAATGCTTAAAAAATAACACAAAAGCCAAGGCAGCCCTGAGGAGCGAAGAGCTAGGACCTAGCGGTCCCGTCTTTGACTCACCAACTTCTGGCCTGAGTAGGGGGCAAATAACCAGGCAAATCTCAAATGCTGCAAACACTCTCATTGCCAGGGAGTCAAAAAGGGTGGTGTGGCCCCTCTGGCTTCCATACTGGCAGGAAGCTCTTTGCTTCTCACCAGTCAACTCACTATGGAATGCAGCCAAACCAGGATGGGGGTAAATTCTGAGCAGGCACAAAATTATAATTTTGGCCTTTTGAGCCATGGTTCTCTTGCTCAGGCCCACTTCCACGTCTGGAAGTGTACCTTCTCTTCTAATAAAGCTTTTCTTTTCTGCTATAAAAAAATATATGTATTTTTCTGACTGTCCAAACCTCACACATAATTTATCCTACATTACATTTCCAATCAAGAATGTTTCCCTGGATGTAATGAAATATAATTTTAAAAAACTGAACTGTGCATATGTGTCCTCCAAGGAATGATCTCATCAGTCTAGGATCACTGGATCATGTTCATTTCCCCTGTAAAATCATTATGTTCAATCTCCATTTTTCTGTCACTAGAATGATACTAAAGTGTATGAGCTAAATTTTCCATAAAGGCTGCTGCCTATAGCTTAGGTTTCCTCTATGTTCAATAACTGTTTACGGAAACCTAGATTTCATAGCTTATCTATATTTAAAATATCTTAATTTTTTAATTCCAAAAAAAAAATCCAGTATTAGATATAAGGTACCATCTTCTATTAAATTGTTTTTGTTAAATGTCTTCCAATAAAAATTCTATTTTGTTACCTTCTTGCAAGTGAGAAAATGAGTGCTTCCCATTTTCTTTGCATTTTTTTAAAATTGTCTCTTCAACAAAAGTAAATGTAGTTCTTTATAGATTTAGTTCCAAAAGTGGAGCTCATAAACTAACACTTACAAATTAGGTGCTATGCTCTTGCATTAGTCTTAAATTTTGATTAGCTTTAATTGTATCAGTGAGAATTTATGGAAGATTGGGCTCCATTTTCTTATTCTTTATTGAACTTTCAATATTGTACCATTCTTTGGAGTCATGAATTTATACACCCTCAATATTTAGAAAATGATGAGTTGGACTGGAATATACTATTAAAAAAAAAAACTTTTATAAATTCTCCAGAAACTCCCCAGCCTAGAAGATGCCCAAATTGACACCATAGTTATAATACTTTAGGACATAAATAATCTTTCCCAAAAATTATTTCAATAAAAAAATCAAGATTTTAAAACTTTTTAAAAATTAAAATTCTTGTTAAAGAAACTCTACTTTAAATGGTTCAATATTAGTTTATATGAGAATTTTATACATAATAAACATGAAAATTATTTAACAAAATTTTAATTTCAAAAACTGAAAGCCCTTAATTAATCTAAAGTCTATTTAGAATCTGTTCTGATGAGTAGAATTTAATTGTCATCCTAATTATACAAATTTTAAATTTTGAGTGTTTATCGAATTAATTTTTATGTGTATATTTTAGCAGATTTAGGTGTAGGATGAAAATAATAGAGTTCTTATAAGGACTGAAGACAGTTTTACTAATAATAGTGGTAGTAATAATAATACTTATATTCGACTTACTGCCTTTATGAATAAATATGCTCTACTTTGAGATTTTTAATCTAAAAATCTAACATATACTGTGGCTTCTAAAATGACCTCTCGCATGGAAGATTTTAGGTTTTAATAGAGCATGTTCAAAACTCTGTGCTAATGCAGGACCACAAAGGTATTCTTAAAGCTCTGCCAAATTGAGTGATATGCTTCTTGTTTATACATAGCAATCAGAGTAAGCACTTTATGAGTTTGAACATATGGGGAAAATTTAGCAAATGAACTTTTTATCTGAAAAGTTAATAGATTCTCCGCATGCAGCAATACATTAGTGAAGCTATTATCTGAGAAACATTAAAGAATAAAGGCAAATAAATGGAACTTGTGGTGGGAACAAGAGATCTCATCAGACAAGCTGAAGGGGGCAAGAAAAGGTAATAAATCGCAGCACCTCATATGAGGTTCCTCATCTTTGATTGAGCCGGTTTTCCTCAGACTTCCATGTGGCTCATCGTAATCACCTGGAAGGCTTGTTAAAACACAGACTGTGGGGCCGCACCTTAAGATTCTCCATGGTAGATTTTAGTGGGGCCTTAAATTTTGCTTTTCTAGGAAACGTTATCACAGGTTAACCTCACATGGGAATATCTGAATAAGCATATGAGTAAGGAGAAATAAAAGTACTTAAGGGACATGTAGCTAAAACATGATAACTATGGAAAAGGCAGTTTGCAAAGTTTTGGAGCTATGAGTTTTGTTTTTTAACTTGAATTTGGAAAAAACTTATTAAGAGTTACTATGTGACATGTGCACTGAAATACCACACTCCCTTAGTCATCTATTCTTTCTTATTCACCCCTTAAAATGTAGACAGCATGTTATTTCGAAATGAACATCTTGTTTAATAAAAATTTTCACCTTCATTTAAAAAAAGACTTTTGCATTTCTAACAAGTTTCCAGATGATGCTGATGCTGTTGGTCTGAGGTCCCCACTTTGAGAAGCACTAATCTAATGTACAATAAATAGATTGACAGTCTGTTGCTTCATTCTTCTGCTTGATAAGAAATCTAAAACATGTTTTGATGAATAATATATGTGACTGATACTAGTCATGTTTTCTAAGATTTTACCAATTATTATAAAGAGGAAGCTATACAAGTTTAATATTGCATATATTTATGACTTAAATTATCTTATATCCTGAGAATTACATGTAATATATAACTCTATCTAATAAGCATATTTAAAAACATTTAAACATAAATTAGATGTAATAAGCATTTTTGGCCATGATAAATAAGTAAGAATAGATGACCCCACTGATGTTGTATTAATACAAATTAAATATCAATGAAACACCATTTATCCCATTTCTGAAAGGCAAAAACTAAATGCTTTATAATATCTTACACCCTGTTGGTAAAAGTCAAAGATGAGGCCTCCTAGAAAGGGTGATCCCAAGGTTTATCTGGGTGGTGAGATTTGGAGACATTTATAGCTTATTACAGTTTCTTGTATTAAAATAAAATTATGAATGTTATATAAGCAGTGAAAAATACATTGTAATGTTTTAAAAACTTGCCTCAATTCAGTGCAAGTAATGGATATAAGTAACATATATCTAAAATGAAACTTGTTTCTTCTGTGAATTCAAAATATCCTTTATCCTACAGATCATTTGGTAACTTTGTAAACAGTGTATTTATTAAATAAATGGTGGACCATAGTAAAGTAGCCCAGGAGGAGAAAAGGTCCACAGAGGCAGCAAAACAGCCCAGAGGAAGGGACTTTAGTTCTGGAGTGGAGGAATCATGGCACTGTCCACTTGGGCTGTGAGACTCATACGTCATACCTAGACACCTTCTCATATCCATTAGCTGATTAAGTGCTCCCACATGTCTCCAACCGCCCTGACTGTACAGGTTAATAGCATTGCTCCTGGGCTGGCTGATGTTGCTATATTCTCATATTTTTAAGGAATTATATTCCAAGGAAGCACAAACCAAATAAAGTTCTTATATTACCTAACAGGGTAGACGGAACAAAAGGCCCTGCCAGATTTTCGGTCATTCCCTTTATTTCCTTGAACGAACATGCTTTTTTTCCACAGGAAAAACTCTTGATAGCAATATGAAATAATATTTCCTAAATGTCATCAGAGATTATGCAAATGTACATACATGTATCAAAATGTATTTGGAGGTAAAAAAAAAACAATGATAAAAATTAATATGAAACCTCCACTGTTATACTTGCTAAAATACATCAAAAAATAAGTATTTTCTGAGGAATCATTTTCTTGATATTTAAATCAAATAAAAATATTAGGTGAACTAATGATGTTTCACACTAAAGAGTTTAAACAAGGCTGGGAAACAGTAAAGATATTAACCCACATTTAGGACAACAGTAACCTGTTTTGTAAGCTCTGGGAACCACTAAACAGAAATTGCATAATCTTGCATAATAGCAGATCAACTGAACACTCTATCTAGAAGTTCACTGATTTAGTATTTAATTCTTGTACAACAATTATTGGGAAAAGAAGTTCTATCAGATAATAAAATTAGCATCGTTACAGTATTCATATTTTTAAAATCTCTAGTGAGATGATTTGGTGGAGTTAGATGAAAAGTGTGTGTTGTGTGTAGGTATGTGTGTGTAGGATGCACATACACAATACACACATATATCACCCAGTATATAATAAAGCCTCATTCTCTAACTATACAAATATATCTCTTTTCAGAATTCCATTTAACTCAACTATGAGTCTACTGTTGACCGACAGATAAAATCCATTGCTATTTCTTTTTCATCAGTCCTAAACTTGTCCAGATTATTTTTCTACTTTTCTGTTTTCTAATGTCATAAAACAGGTATCTTTTAGTAAAAATCTTGATACCTGTAAGATAACCCTCGCAACCCTGAGATGTCTTCTAAGTTATTAATTTCCCATAATTTCTATAAAAATAAATTTTTATTTCTATAGTAAAAACAATCAACCTCTAATACAAAAACAGAATAAAAAATCAAAATCAGTGACTCTTTCTTGCTCTTACATTTTAATGACTTCAGCACTAGTCCTGCCCTCTCCCTACAGTGACTCTTAAGTTATCTTTCTGAAACCTAGATAGATGAGAATTTTCAGCAGCTCAGAAACTACAAATGATCCCTCTTTGGTTGCAGAATGATATTCAAACTCCTACCAAGGGCACA
Organism: Macroglossus sobrinus; assembly: GCA_004027375.1. Classification (NCBI taxonomy): domain Eukaryota; kingdom Metazoa; phylum Chordata; class Mammalia; order Chiroptera; family Pteropodidae; genus Macroglossus; species Macroglossus sobrinus. The sequence goes on along the minus strand of PVKZ01000259.1, from coordinate 121,861 downwards.
GCCTGATGCAACTTTTTGGTGCAGCCTCTACTCTCACTATATAATTTCAATAACCTTTGTTATCTCTCAGCATCCCTGCAATTCCTACGCTATCCATTGTCTACAGTTCCTTTGCCCTCCCCAGAGACCAATCTCTGTCATCATCAACCCTGAGACCATCTGTTTACAATGTCGCCTTTCTTTTCTGATGACACTGACACATGTCAGCCTGGAACTCCAGGACCACAGACCTTCCTAGATGAGCACAACACCATCACTGTGTGACCTTGTCCTTAATTCCTGTGTCTGCTACTGGGAGGAAGGCTGAGTATGAGGACAGACTTTATTGATGGTTTAGGGACATCTAGAAGAAGTTTACAAGACAGCAAATGAAACATGACTATTTTCAGGAGAGAAAAAAAGGCTAAGCCCTTCCCATTGTGTCACCAGAAAGTCCCCATTGCTAAGTCTAATCATCTGTCTCCATGTTATTTAATGCTCTTAGATTTAAACCACGTTTTTAAAGCTGCACAATTTATACCTTTATTCTTCTTCAGGAAAATTCACCTCCTACTGACAAGGGTAAATGTAATCCCAGTATTCATCCCCATCCTTATCCCCAACCAGGACAGCCTGATAGATACAACAGTCCAGTAGCAGCAATATGATTTCCAAAGTCTGAACTATAACTTCAAAAATCACACCACATTTGGACTTGAACAAGACAGTACAGGGGTTGCCTTGGCCTTCCAAGCCCTGTAGAATGGTTCAGAGAAGGCTCCAACATACTGCATCATTCTCTTTGAGTTCTTTGCATATGAGGGGACAGACATGTCTCTTTATTCTTCCTGTAGTACCCCTAGCCTTTTCTTGTAGGTTAGTCTGGACAGGATGGACACACACACACACACACACACACACACACACACACACACGAACAGGAACACATGCATTTGTGCCTTATGCATTCATTGAATAGATATCTTTTGAAACCTCCTATGTTTCAGCCACTGCAATCAGAAATGTGTTTACACTTGTGAAAAATGCAGATTTGGACTTTATAGTCATGTGAGACAGACAAATCATGTCAAACACAAGTCTTTAACTGGGCGATGTAATAAGCAGACAAAGGAAATTGTAAAGCATTCTTTACATTGTCCACTTAGGGACCTGCTGGTCCAGTCTTCAGGTCAGAAAAGGTGTCTCTGAGGAAGTGACCCTGAATTTCTATTTGAACCATAAGTATTGATTAGGTGAAAGAGGAAAACTTGTGACCAGTGGAAGCATCTCTTAAGGCTTAGAATTGCTCCAAAGTGCACCAGGCTGCATAAAAACTGACTCAAGACAAACTCGTCACTCCTACAAAATATAATTCCCATAATATACTCCTGTGATGGTACAGCAATAAAATCATACACGAGGGCTGTATTTTTTTTAAGTCCCAATCTGACTAGATTTGAAAGTAAATATATACATTTATCTTATATTTGAGAAGCTCTTTCGTTCAACATTTTAACACCATCCAGCACTTGTTATCTTTAGAACCATTTTCTTTGATTACACAAGCCTCAATGGCACTTTATCTTCTGGCAAATAATAGACTGATTATATACATTTGCTTTAACCTTCTGAAATTGCTGAGAAAGAGCATATCTATAAATATACAGTGATAATTGATGGTCAAAATGCCAGTCGAGATTTGAGCTTATTGAACAATTTTAGCCTCAGAAAAAAAAGAGAACAAGTTAAAATTGTTCTAAGCTTGTGTGGCTTTTAAAGATTCTTTTTTTATGCACTATGATTTCTGAATGGGCTCTAGTTATATTGTTTGAATAGTCAAAATGCATCCATTATATTTTCTTAACCTATTAATTCAGTAATGCTTGATGAATGCATATGTAAAAATGAAAAATTCAAAAAGTAATCCAAATACCACCGATGGCTATCGAATAAAATAATAAAATCTCTCTTTAACCCAGCCCCAATCTCGCCTGCAGAGGTTTCATGCTATGAAAGTTCCTCTGTCGGTTTGCTTTTTATCCTTAAAAATACATCTAGGAATCTTCATACACTGCTGGTGGGACTGCAAATTGGTACAGCCACTATAGAAAACAGGATGGAGGTTCCTCAAAAAACTAAGAATTGATCTACCATATGATCCAGCAATTCCTCTGCATAATACCTCTACTGGGTATTTACCCCAAAGACTTGAAAACTCATATCCAAAAAGATATTTCCGCATCAATGTTCATAGCAGCATTATTCATGGTGACCAGGACATGGAAGCAACCAAAGTGTCCTATGATAGATGACTGGATAAAGAAGCTGCGGTGCATTTATACAATGAAATATTACTCTGCCATAAGAAAAGAGGAAATACTGCCATTTGTGACAACATAAATGGACCTTGAGATAATCATGCTAAGTGAAATAAGCCAGAAAAAGTTGAAAACCACACCATATCACTTATATGTGATATATAAACCTAAAAGCAACAAATGAACAGGACAAACAAACAGACTCATGGACATGGACTATAGACTAGTGGTTACGAGAGGGTAGAGGATGAGGGGAGGGGAGAGGTAGATGGGGTAAAACAGGTCAAATATGTGGCAGTAGGAAAAAATCTAACTACGGGTAGTGAACACATGATGAGATGATAGAGAGAGACAGAGAGATGCCTTACTGCTAAATTGTAAACTAAAAACTTACTGGATTTCATTAACCAATGTCATCATAAAAAAATAAATAAGAAATTAAATACAACTCTTTCTAAATGAGCACAGGAGTATGCCATAGTGTGCCACCCCAGAGCATTCCATTCTATGCTTGCATTTAACCATATTTAACCATGTCTATATTGATGACAATTTAGGTCCTTCTCTTTTGTTTCCATCACATAGTACTAGATGCAAATACTAATGTAAAGTGCAAACACATCTGTAAATATGTAACTGATGCATGTGCCAGATGCACTAATATTCACCAATATTTAATTCCTCTCCTCCTCCCGCCCCACACTACATAATTAGCAATACCATTTGACTATGGGTCCTGTGAAATCACCAATAAAGAGCCATTCTTTGATCGTCCCGGTTTTTCCTGCCCTGCCATGGTGACCAGGAGTGTTCCAGAAGTGTCAGCTACAGGACAGTAGTGTTCCTATCTGTCTGGTTATGTGAACCAGAACCTTGCTCAACTACCCAATCCTCACCTGCATTCGACCTCCTGCAGGAGTGAGAAATAACTTACTAGCTATCAAGTTTTCATCTTTGTCATGACATTTGTTCCAGGATATTTGGAACATGGTAGTAGGCAGCCTCTAAATCTAATTGTACACCTATATCTCATGTATATGACCTATCAGATAAATTATCTCCACTTATTTGCTGATGACAAGTTATGCTCAGAAATTAAAAATCCAAAGAACTTTCCTTTATAAGATTTTTATTAAATAAAATTTAAAATCTTGTATATATACATAAATATGTATATATGTACATATATATGTGTGTTTCAACTGTAATTCTTATTATAATGTATTAGATTTTTAAAAATCTTTCTGTATAATATCATTTGTCTTGCTTGTTCCATTCTGCCTTCTTCTTTCTTCCAGCCTATGGATTCATACTTTAACTTGACGCCCAGTGTTTCTTCATCTAACCTGAAGCCAAGAGATCGTCTGCTCCATAGGTAACTGAGATCACCTGTACCTTGATTTCAACTACCTATATCCCAATACTCTGTTAAAATTCCATAAGCACCACCATTGATTTAAGTGATAATATAAACAGTTGACATGTGACATATATATGGTTATGTATAGCATGTGTATTATAATATACCCAGTAATTTTGCCATAGGCATATTTGTTGCAAGCATCTCACCACATTACTAATAATATCTAGAATATTATTATAATCCACTTCCTTGGAGAAGTGTTTCTACAATGAACCTTGTCTTCACAGCTCTTGTCACAAATGTTAATTTCATATTTGCTTGCATGATTATTTGATTACTATACAACCCTCTTATACTATAAACTTCATGAGGGCAGGGATTCATTGCTTTACTTTATTGCTTCTCTACTTCAGCCCAAACCCTCAGAATAGCATCTCACTCATTCAATTTACACAACAAACATATTTTGAATAGTGTATTTTGTTTAATTATGATGACAGGTGCTTTTATAATTAATGTGATGATATTTAAAGCAAATTTACAAAAAAAATTACTTGGTACATTAATCATAATTGAGATCATTATTGTCCTTCTTGATTTTCCTTGATACTGATTGCAGTGTTTTATTTCACATATTTTATAAAGTATTTAGATGTTATGATTTTTATGTGATCATATGCACCTGTATACCCAGATAAAGATTCAATATGTGTGCACATATGCGCATACATACGTTTAAGTGAACTCTACTATATTAATTTAAATCAGTGGTTTTCATGGGGGCAATTCTTCCCTCCTTCCCCGGGAACATTAGAAATATCTATAAACATTTTCAGTTGTCATTCCCCAGGGGTAGATGCCAGGAATGCTGCTAAACATCCTGCAATGCAAAGGACACCTCTCCTCAAAAATGGAGATTAGTCAGCCCAAAATGTTAATAGTTCAAAGACTGAGAAATCCTAACTTAAACTGTGACTTTTAAATTCTAAGTACACAAATATTGCAATGCATTTTTTTTAGTTAATGCATACTATATATGTCATTATTCAGAGCAAGTAATGTACTGGTTCTTTTTATTGGAATTGAAATGTTTAGCTTCATCAAATTGTTATAACCTGTATAGTCTCAACGTCATTTTTGAAAATGGAGGAAAGAGAAGTAAACTTATATTTAAACCACGTCTCCCTGGGCTGGACTCCTCACACCGGCATCTTGATAGACTGAAGGAAGTCTACATGATGTGCAGGAATTGGAGAATCCCACATCTAGAGCTTCAGGGGCAGCTGCTAGAACACAGTAAATGTGAACTAACACCTAATCCTAAAGTCCACTATAAAATCTGCCTCTATAAATCCTTGTTTTTGGTGTGTTTACTCATCTTGTGCATTATCAGCAAGTATAATTCCCCTGTGTTCCCAGAGTGGACAATGTGAAAGATAAAATTGTGTTTTCCATTGCCCTGGGGGAGGTCATCATCCTTATGATGCTCCAGGCTACCCGATTAGCCTTTTACAAGGGAACAAAGTAGGCTGTTCTGAGTGCCTCCAGTGGTAACTCTTTTAAAACACATTTACCTAAAACACTTTGAACACTGAGTTTTACCATTCCCTCACAGCCTTGGAGAATTTAATTTATAGGTCTGCACATTGACCATAGAAATATTTTGTCATTGATGTTTCCATTAAATTGTACTTGCTTGAAGTCAGCATGGGGTTGCAATTCTTTCCAGTGAACACTCTGATTTCTTCCACTCATTTATCAAGGATGCTTATTGACAAGTTTATATGAATAGAATTCTGCCTTTAGACATCATTTTTACAAGAGAGGAACAATCACAACATTGAATAAGAGTATTTGTGAAGAAAAAAACTTGCACATCAATAAAAAATATTTTTTTTCATCGTCATTTTCTTGCTTTTACACAGTAGAAATTTTTTTTTGCTCAATGTATCCTTGAGTTCACATATACATCTTTAGAGAAGCAGGAATTCAAACTCTGTCTGGTAACTCACTCCAGCCCTTGACTGAGGGTTAATGACCAGGATGAGGGCAGAGAAAGAAGGAAGTTGGGTTTTCTCAAATTCTTTTAACTCAAAGCAGAAGCTTACTTAAAGGTCTTGTTTACATCTTCCTCCTCCCTCAAGTGACATGATGGGAATATGATAGTAAATTGAAGATAGCGGGTTTTCGGCTAGCTGTTTGATCAGAATAGAGGACATTAAATGAATATTTATTGAGCTTTCCTGTGTGTTTAATTATAAGCTCCATGGAGGGGAGGAGTAGAGTAATATATATACACAATCATTATAAATGATAAGCTAGTGTTAAGTAACCCAGAGCTACCAGGAGGAGGTGCCATTTCAGCTGGTATGCGGACAACAGAGGCAAGCAGAAATGGAATAGGATAGTAATCTTTTTAATAAAGAACAAAATGAAGGAAACAGTCCAGGTATTGGGCATGAAATAAAGTCTGACCCTCTAGAGCCTCACTGACCAGTACAAATATAATGCATACCATATATGTAATTTTAAATGTCCTGGTAGCCATATAAGAAATAATATAAAACAAATAAAATTTATTTTGTTATTTAATCCAATATGTCCAAAATATTATCACTTTAACGAGCAAAAAAAAAATGCATGAGTTATCAGAGATATTTAACATTATTTTTTATTTTTATCATATTAAGTTTCTGAAGTTCAATGTATCTTTCACAACTGAAGCACTTCTCAATTTTGGATTGGTCACATTCCAAGTGTTCAACAGTCACATGTGTCTAGTAGCTACCACATTGGACAGTGCAGCTCTAGAGTTCTGAACAAGGATTCCTCATGCTATGGGGAGCCAGGAATAAGCTGAACTATGTAGAGGAGACAGACATGCATTTCTCCACTGTGAGCTCTTTCTGCATCAGAATATATGAAATGGGCGAAGAGATGCATGACTGCTTTGTACATTCCTCTGGAGTATGCATATACTGGTTCGGCTTGAGGTAAGGCTTTTGGATAATGCACTATGCCACCCTCTCTTCTGTAACTGTGGTTACCTTTAGGCGATAAGGGCCTGAGCTTTCCTGTAGTCAGTGGAGAGAGGCCCTCGCTGGGGAGGAGGGAGCTGTTTTGGTGTTTAGCACAAGGGGCACTCTAGAGAATTCTGGCTTGATAAATGATGATGTAGGTCTACAAGTAGGAAATGGAATTCAGAACACAGACCAAAGATTAAAGACAAGTGTGAAATATTTACACTCATATACTTGTGTGTTCAGAATTTATATTCACATATAAAATGTGCAACTGATACACTATGAATACAAAGGTTAAAATTTGAAAATATACATTCAACCAAGACAGCCTTAATGTTCCCTTCAGTCTCATTAAACTTTAGACAGGTTTCTTCATGACTATAGGCCCTGACCTCCTTATTCTTAGAGGGATTACTTTAGAAAACTTGCCATTTTAAATTCATTTTGTGTCCCTTTGAAATATGTGTCAACTTTCTCTCAGCCTCTTGCAGGTTTTATAACCCAGGAAATCGTTTCTCAAGAACCTGGGAACCATCTCTTTGAAAGTAAACATCTAAGGAGAGAGAACCCCTATTTCCCAGGCTCTGTAGGAAACAGGAGTCTAACTTTGATGAGCAACAATTAGCAAACACACTGGCCTAATCTCAGAGAAAAACATTTGCATACTCATAAAGAATTTGATGTGTTCAACATCCCTACAGTAATACCCTAAATAAAGTCTTTTTCCCCTGCTCAACTTTGGCCAATTCGATTTTTGATTTGACACAATTTGTTAATATATAATTATCCTAGTTCCAGAAATAATGTGGGAAATAAATTAAAGCTAAATCATAGATCTGAGAGGTAGGATAAAAAGAAGAGAAAATTAAAGACAAGAATTTATAATGGAGCCAACCAAATTGCCTTGGAAAGTCTAGAAGAGGTGGCCAAAACAAAAGAAATAATCAAGTTTTCATTGGAAAAAGATGAGGTAGGAGTTTATGAGCTAACCTGAAGCAACAGTATTTATGTGAGAAAAAATGGATTTACAAATCTTCCCTTGAAGTGCACAACCCTATCTATAAATTGAGATGGTCCAGGCATGTCACCATTTTTATCTGTCTAGATTGGATGTCTTTCAATTTCTCATGGATGTCCCTAATCATATACAATACTCTCTCATCTTGTAAGTGACTTCCTCGTTATGTTCTTTTTTACTTGGAATGTTCTGTATGCTCTTTGCTTTCCTGACTATTTTTGAACTCTGCCTTGGACTTTGGAGGTTAACCACTAAGTTACCCTGGGCTTCTCATTAGTTCCTGATCCATAGGTCAGGGGCCATCCTAAGCTTTATCCTCTGAACAGTTCTAACTGTCCAAAGAATTTATTCTTGTTCTAGATATGTGCTGAAACAGGACATAAAGAGAATCACTTAAAAATCTAAAATATATACCATGGGGTTCAGAGTACTATTTCAAATGAATAGATCATTAGTCTATGGAGTGTGGCATTTAGAAATGTTTTATAGTCAAACATCTGATCAGAACATTTATGAGTAGTGCTCGCGTAAATCATTTAGCAAATTATATCTATAAATGCAAATAAAAACATCTTAGAAGCATATTTTCTATCATTAATCATAAATATGTTGTTCCTCACAGTTATGAATTCAGCAAAGCAAGCAGAGTTTTATATAACAACAGATCTTAAAACACTGTTAGGTGAAATAAAGATATGTAAATTAAGATAGTTTAGCCTAGCCAAACAATAAAGTCATTGGAACTAGCAACTGTATAAACAGATATCATTAGAAACTAATCTTTTCCAAGTCTCCAGCATAGAAGCAGAAGATTATTTATATTAACCAACAACCACAAGATGCATAATTCAAAAAAAAAAAAAAGAACAGCATGTATAATGTATCCATTTTCTTTTCTAAAACATTGGCTTATTACCTCTTCCATGCTCAAATGTTAAAACGAACACTAAAGACTGTAGAGTCAAGAATCTTCAGATAGGTGGTGAATGAATTCTAGAAATTATAGATGGGATGGAATTTTTAAAACCATTTTACAGTGCTTTCCTGCTTCTTTCATCACATGAGTTCAGAACTTCTCAGCTTTTGCAAATATAACCTAGAATTCTGTGAGTCACAAGAGTAATGGGTACAACCTGGCTTTTTGTAAGAGGAGAGATGCATTCTCTAGCATTGTGAAAAATCAAATGCTTCTTCTCTGGAATGTAACATTAGATTTTTGTTTAGGAAACAAAAGAAGAAACGAATGAGTCAAGAATGTGGGAGTTTTTTTTTTTCTTTAGTATATATCAGCTCTTACCATGCCCATAAGTTTTAAATAAACAGTAAATATTACTGAAATAAATTTTATGCCTGTATTTTACTAATGCCAATGAAATATTTTCCATATGTTTATGGTCATTTTTCCTGCTTAAAATAGGTCCTTTTTCAATTAAACTACCAGATTTAAATACAAAGTTATAACACAGATTAGAGAGTATCTACGAAGTGAGCTACTGTTTTTAATAACATCTTTTCTTAAATAACTCATCAAATCATGCAAACTAATAAAAAGAATGGATAGAAAGACAAGTACATACTTGCCAGAATTTACAACTAGAGGACAGTTTAAAGAGTAAACTTCTTTGATTTTTAAGTCACATCATTTTAAATGTAGTGAATAAATACATGTGAAAAAACAGATTATGAAGATAAATGCGAATCAGAATGATTTAAAAAATGACTTTGATATCAGAGGAGTCATTACTGGTGTTCTAAGACAAATATACTTCCTGAATTGACCTCAATCCTATGATTCTGTGCTTAGATTTATCTTTTTATTGATTCAAGAATTTAATATCCTAGTGCTTTAGTTTCTTTTCCAAAGTGAGAATAATCTGAAGAGAGGTGGGAAGATATGACAGAGGGTATTGATTTTTCGTTATCTGCACATTCGCTGATTTACAGAATTGGTTTATAGAAAATAAGATAGTTAAATTATTGCAAAGCAGAGGTGGCTATGAAAAGCTAGAGAAAGGCCCAAGCAAATAAATGCTCAGAGCCATTGCATTATTGACTTAACAGCCTGTCTTAATGAACTGTGTATCCAGCCTCTGTTAAGAATATTGAAAGTTTACCTAATTTCACATTGTTTTCTCCTTTAAATCTTTCAAACACTGAAGTCATAGAGCAATTTGAATCCCTATTGATCACCATTTCCTGGAGCTCTATCCCAAGGCCTGCTTAAGCTATTCTAAACATTTTTACTTTATTGTGTTTAGCAAAACAGAAGTGACCTTAAAAGGTGAGGCCAGATCAAAAACACAATCATAGAATTTGTTTCCCCCAAAAAATATCAGATTATTTTTTCATTTCCAACTAGAAATTAAAAATGTGACTCATGTTGTATTTGTTAAAGCTATACTCGAAATTCATACCTTGCTTTAGTTTCTTAATGATCTGGATATTTTTCATAGAGATGAACTCTGACTGAATTCAGCATTCAGCACTCTTTGAAAAGCTTTAATCACTTCTCAGTATTAGTCATGCCTGTACCCTTTGAAAGAATTCTAATCCAGCATGCCTTTGAAGTTAAACTCTAAAATCTACCTGGAATAAAATGCTGGATGGTACTCTGGATGAAATAAATTATAATGACAACTTGAACTGACCAACCCAAATATTCGTTGAAATTCCATTTTTAAGTAATTCATATTCATCCTGTGATATGTTGTTCCCCAGTTCTCTTCTAGGTCCTGAGTAGGCTGATATGTCTTTCCTCTTGAGTGACTATTTATTATATGATAAAACAATGTTAAATATACCTGTGCTTCCTAGACTTGATTAAGTTTAGGCACAGAGAAGCTATTTTATTAAAGTGTTAAAACATATAGGCATTGCAACTGTGTGCTTAAACGCTAGACTATTTCATCAGCTAGAAGGTGAAATGATTGTTTTCACAGGATTAAATACAATAAGTATTCACAATCCTTGACATATATTAAATATTTGATATATGGCAACTATTATTACTTTTGCTGAATTTTTAAATTAAAAAAAGTTTAAAATTTTTAAACTTTTATTGAACTATACTCTATATGCAGAAAAGTGCTCATATAATCAATTGACAATCCAATTAATTCTCAAAGACTCAAATTTGAACACCAAAGCTCAACATTTCCAAATAAAAGACTTCTGTTTTATGTTACATGTTTTCTAATTCTTTTTTATCCCGATACAATTTAAACCCTGAGAAGTGTTCACTCAATACCATAGGATTCAAAGGTACAACAATATAAGCTTGAGGGTAAAGTTTTATTACCTTTACATTGATCTGAGCCTTTGTCCTCAAAGCAATATTTATATGATCATTTTTCTTAACTAGGCATTATCTATTTTTAAAAAATTTTTTCTCCATGTGTGTGGGAGGTATGTAGGGTATTAAGAATGGAATTAAGTTTTATTGTATCTGCAAAGAGGCAGGCACTGAGGTAGATATTGTCACATTGTTATTCCACTGTAGAGATACTGTATCATATGTCGTCTACGAAGAAAACATTTATTTTTCTAGATAAGGAAACTGAGAAACAGATGAGTTGAGCATCTTGCCGAATACCTGCACCTTGTAAGGAGAATACTGGACTGTCAATTCCAGTAGGAGCCTCTGGTCCTTCACCATCCCAGTGACATTGAAATTAAACGTCCATGATCAAATAATCTAATTCTCGTAGTTCCTTTCCAGAGACTACCGCTAATGAGTGTCACCACTACAAATATAATTCTTCGCATCGACCATGAGACTTTTTAAAACATTGTTTTTCAGGTTCAACTTGACAGAATTCTTTCTCATCTATAGACCAGTAGAATACATCACCAAAACTATACACCATCTTTTTTTGTGCTCAGCTTCCCATGCCCATTTTTACACTATTAGTCAGTGTCAGAGAAAGTGAGCCGAAGAGGAGTTTAAAACCATCAGCTAAAGTAATATAAAAGTGATCGATGACCCTGGGTATGTTTCTCTTAGGAAAATCAGAATTCTGGTTTATTTTGTTCCATTTCTGGATAACTAATTACCTACTGAATATTTCTATTTGGAAGTTCACATTTGTTCATTTGTTATTCTAAATATCTTGACTTCATAAGTTTTCTTCCTCTTCTATGTCTTCCCCAATCATTTACTATGAAAATCTCAGAGAAATGTTTGACTTTCTTTCTTTATTCTCCTTTATTTAAAAGGTCAATAAGTTCTGTGGATTCTTCATTTGAATCGTCCCTTCTCTCTCTCTCTCTCTCTCTCTCTCTCTCTCTCTCTCTCTCTCTCTCTCTCTCTCTCCTTACTTTTCTCACCAGACAAAACATTCCACATGCTCACTAATTCCTTCATTAACCTCTCATCTCCCAGTGCCCTACACCTAGTCCGAATTAGGCAATTACAGAGGCTCTAGGAGAGAATCCAGTCTTCCAGTTTGGGGTGGCAGCCTGCATTCACTTGTAGCCACTGCCTCTGTTGGCCCACTGCCTTCTCTTTTGTATGTGTGCCTTTTTCCTCTTCTGTCTACAGTGAATCTTCCTTCCTGTGTCTCTCTCTTATAAGAACATTTGTGATTACATTTAAGGCTCACTTCTTATCTCTAGATCTTTAACTTACTCATGTCTGAAGAGACCCTTTTTCTCTATAAAGTAACACAGGTTCTGGCGATTAGAATTTAAATATTCAGATGGCCATTAATCAGCATGCTATAGGCATAGAGGAGGTTACTGTAAGCCATCATGTCTTAACCATTACTCTAGTTATGTACAAATTTGGGGTCTGAAATGTCTGTGTAGCAGCAATTAAGTGACAACCAAGAGGTGATAGCAAAAGTCAGACTCTCTCAAATTCTTTTGCAACAAAGAGAAAGGAGTTCTAGAATATTTTGCTTCTTAAAAATTTTAGTGCTGGTGAAAATGGTGATTTGAAATATAATCAAATTGTTTAAAAAGTGAAATGACTACAGGCATCCTCTGTGAAGAGCAATTTATTGATAGGAAGTTTTAGTTAAAGTGCTTTTAAAGGAAGAATATAAAAGTGGATCTTTGTGGAGACTATTCATATGCAAAAACTTCACACATTTTTTGAAGCTAATAAAAAGGTTGAAAATGAATGTGCGAGAAAAAAATATAAGAATCTGAAAGGCTTCACTTTTGGAACGGGAAGTAATAGAAATACATTACTAAGTTAATTTTCCTGACTATGAGCAGGAATGGGAAATTCTCATTATACTTTTAATTAACTTTTTTGGGAAAATGTGATATTATTAAAAGTTAAGTGTCAGTATTTTTAAGGAAGTTCAAGGTCTCAGATTCTCTGATTCCTGATAGTTTTTAACCCTCTCTTTCTACCAGTCTCCCTTGAAACTTCCAGCTCTTTCAGTTTGGGGTAGTTTTTTTTCTACAAAACTTGGAAGTATTTTAAGAACTGCTTTTCCTAGTAATTCAGTGCTTTTCTGGATGATACTGATTGAAATAATATACTTTAAAAGGCATGAAAATTTAAAGAACTATTTTAATTTCAAAACTGTTTCCATTTTATTTTAGTTTGGCAGTTCGAAGTAGTTTTTCTTAACATAAGAATTCTTCACCACCTACCATTAATATCATAAAAAGCATTTGCTTACATAGACTCTTATACCTGAGATAAAGAGTAAGAAAGACTCATACAACACATCTTAAATAATCAACATGTAGATGAATTACATTAGTTCTAATTTTCATAAAAAGTTAGATAAATTTGTTTACTGAAACTATACATATCATTAATCTTGGCTGCAATAATAAACACTACTCAAATACTTTTGTCCACATATGAAATGGTTTAAACTGTTGAAAATGTCACTATATGTATGAGTCTCTGATATTTTCTCTTAATTTCCTTTTCTATTATTAAAACTTTACTCCTCAATTCCTGTGATTTCTGTTCTCTGTCCCTATTCTTTCTGCCATCTTCTGTCCCATTCAAAAGTTTAATCCCCAAGAAGAGAGGCACTGCTGTTGTTCTTAAATACAGTCAATGTCTTTATTATTGAACAAACACTTTTTAATTATTCACATAGTCATACATACTTTACTCTCTTCATACTCTCTTCATTCTTTCATTTATTCAGCAAATATCAATTAAAGATATGCAGGCTTTGTACTTGATGCCGAGGACATAAAGACAAATAAGACAGATCTACTGGCCACAGGAAGCTTATAACCTAGTGTTTGAGGCAAAATTATGAACACGGGGTCTCTCAACCTAGGCACTACTGACATTTTGACTAGATCATTCTTTGTTGTGGAAGGCTGTTTTATGTACTGTAGGCTGTTTAGCAGTATCCCTGACCTATACCCACTGGACGACAGTAACACAGCCCCAGTTGTGACAACCAAAATGTTTCCAGACATTGCCAAATGTCTCCTGTAAGACCATGCCTGGCTGAGAACCACTGTTATAAACCAACATATCAGGTTCGGTACACACGGCCTAAAGTTGGAGAATGAGAAAAGATCAAAGAAGGCTATATAAAAATGGTGGAATTTGAGCTGAATCTTAAAGGGTATGCATTGAGTAGTCAGTTTTATACTATTTCCAGAAAATTCCAAGAAAGAGAAACAGCATACATAAAGTCACAGAGGCAAGATTCTGCGTGATTAATGTGCAGATGGGACAATGGAATTGGAAAACATGGGTTTTTTGAAAGCTATCATTTAAAAATAGCAAATGGAAATAAGTGAGGCTGAAGTTGTAGGGGAATGTCAGATTGTGGAAGACCTTGAGTGACATGTCAGAGCAATGGACTTTCTCATTAAAATGAGCAGCTGTTGCAGCACCGTGGGAAGAATTGCATTTGAAGAGATGTACTTTGTAGCCATTTTAGAGTATAAGTTCTATAACGAATAAAAAGCATGCTGTTTTCCCTTTTTTATTTTTTGTTTTCCCCTTTATAAATATGACATGCAGTAGAATAATCATGCATGTTCAATATTTGTTGAATGAATAGTAATACTAACAATAACAACATCAGCACTGGTGTTTAGTGCAACCACACTGTGTGTGTTACTCCTCTAAACGTTTACATGAGTGATGGAGCTCGGAGCATACCTGTGATGGGAAGAATCCTGGAGGCCAGGAAATGGTTAGAATATATTGAGTTATTACACATTTTAGAAATAATCAGTAGCTAGGAGCAATACTAGCAGATGCTAAAGCCAAGGGATACCAAATAGTATACATTCATCCAGCTGGTGTCAAAACTCATGCAAGATCTCATCCTAGTTTGTTATCCAGTGTTCTTTGTAATATTATCCTGCCACTCTTCAACCATAGTTTCCCTCTGTTAAACTCCAAATTCCTCATTTTTAAGTAAACATTAATATCTATCTTGCCTTCCTTACTTAAATTCTATGAGGAGCAAATAAGATAACCTCTGGAAGGTGCTTAGTAATACAAATGATTATTAAGACCTAGGGTTAAGATGTCCATGAAATATAGGTTCTGTCCCAGTGTGGCATACATTTATATCCTATCAATTCCTTAAGAACATTCTCAATGTTCCTGCATAAATTAGTTTATTAACTGGGTTTCATTGTAAATAGATGGAATTGAGATCATATCAAAGTAAATACAGAGTACCTTGAATACATGAAAAACTATTTACTATAAATATTTTAGAAATTTGAATTATCCTTTTCTTTCCCTCTCCAAAACAGACACATAGACCTAAAAGTAAGAAATGTAAAGGTTTTATAAAGTTCTTCAAAATACAAAATCTTTATCCTCTGCAAAAATTAAATAGCTGAAACTTACTTTGTGGGGTTTTAAAAGAGTTTAGTGTACATGGAATGGAGAAGTGAGTCAAGCATGTATAGATTTTATATCAAAAATTTTCATGCTACTAGTAACTCTGTTGTAACCAGGGATTTTGTCCTTTGTTTATAGATTTTATGTCTGTTTTTCAGATGAGAAACTTTAATGATGGAAGCGCACAGCCAATGAGTCAATGATGTCCCTCTTCAATTTTATTCTATTTTGATGGTTCATTACATTTCTCCAATTTATAAAGGAAATTTTGAATCTTATTTCTATATTATAGACTATATATCCTTACATCCAATACACTGTCATTTATGATTTTAATGAGAAACATCCCCGATGCCTTCCTGTAAGTCATTGATATCTATCTTAAAATAATACTTGTGCCCTGCAGAACAGTACCAGGGAATTTGGGGCTATGTTGTTGTTGTTTTTATTCTGTTGATAAGTATCTGAATGATGGCTTATTGAATAGTTGTCTCATACTTATATAGTGCTACACTGTGTTATAAACTGATCAGTCATTTCTGCAGAATAAATTACTTTTGCTTCTCATCCCTTCTTTACCACTACATCTGATTAGTAAGAAAGGCATTCATTTTAACAAAAAAAAAAAGTCCTTGTTTCCAAGTAAGTTCAATTGTTTTGTTACTGAGTCTGAACAAAAAGTTCTCCCACTGATATTTTCACACATCTCAGATTCCATACATGCAAACTCTCAAGAGCCTAGAATCTCCGTGAGTATATGCATTAAATATACCTATCTATGTTATTCTTTTAGTACTTTTTGTTATTAAAATGTATTAGTCTTCTTTGTTCAGCTATTTATTTACAGAGTGAAATATAAATTTTCAGAGTTGGCATTAGCTGTGTTCTACCTTGAAAATATAAACATTTTCAATAAAGCAGTCATAGAATATTTGACCTTAAAAAAAAAATTCCTTATAAACACTATGACATGAAATTGTCAAAAGTAGAGTCCTCTGTAACTCAAAGTTTTTATATATGTAATGTAATTTCGTTAGGCTTTAATGAATATTAATTTAAAATAATATTTTAATAAATATTACACCATGTACAAAATAAATGACATTTTGGACACAGTATGGCAAACCATACTTTTGGGATGCAATTCATTGTCTATTCAGAGCCCTCCTACTGTAAACTATGTTAATCATGTTTTTTTATTTTCTGTATTTCCTGAGAATTTGACATCTTGGGCCTTACTGACATTGGTAGACACTGTTCCTTCCAGGGTTAACGAATTCCTAGAGACAGAGGACAACTCCACCAGAATCTTCCGCATGCAAACCAACCAGTGCAAAGCCCACAGCCCAACCACCTCCTTTACCTGGCTCTCGTGCGTGCTCACATCAGGCCAGTATTCCCCTGGCTTAATTACCCCAGCACCAGACACCAGACAAACATGGGGCAGCCCCTCTACCCCAATACCTGTTGAAATTATTCAGACTAGCGGATCCTAAACCTCCTTACCCTGCCTCACCCATTCCTTCCCACTGAAACCTCAGTAAAGGTTTTCGCCCACGTTTTCCCCTCACTCGCTCTGCGTCCCGACAGACCCTGGTGCTTCCCTTTGCGGCCCCTCCTCTTGGGAAGAAACTATCCATTCGATCGCTATTGTCACCTGATCTGTTGGCTTCATTTTACCTGAATAATAATAAAAACTACGTTTTTAATAAATACCAACTAAATTTGATACTAACTTTTTTTCCCTGGGACAAGATAAGATATGGCTTTTCACAGGCTGAATTCAAGCTCTTAGTTCAGGGGGAAAAAAGTTCAATTTTATCTTTCAGAATTAATCTGAAATATATATTTATATATTCCAAATTATATGTTCTATATATTATATTTTAAATATATATGCCATACAAATATATGGATTTCATCTCTGTGATATCTTATTTCTTTCCCTCACTTTGTTTTCTTCTTTTGCCTATAATCTTTTAAAAAATATTGTTATATCTTCTTTAAGGAATTTATTTAGGGAGATTTTTGATTATGCAAATTATCTTGGTGATCTTTCCTCCTTCCCTGGGCAATTTTTTTATGGTGTATATTCTTTTTCATCCTTTATTTTATCTTCTTTTTTTCTCTTCTCCTTTTGATTGGTGTTGGTGAGGTGACTGTGTTCAGACTTTATGCTGGCTCTTTTCTGATTCGTTCCCACCAGATCATCTGTCATCCCTCTACCTCCTGGAGGCATCCATAACAAATTTGAGTATGCGACATCAAACGCACTCTCATAAAAACTGTTGTTCTTTCTGTCTTTGGGGTATATTTCCCTTCAATTTTAGTACCCACCATGCCAGTGTGCTTACATCTAATGTCACTATATTATTTTTGACCTGGTGACTGTTACTTACCTCTCTACCTTCTCTAGGTCAAGCACCCCACTGAGATTGTAGTCTAGGTTATAAATTATAAAAATGTGTTGTGGCACAGTTTTTCCTTCATCAGCATCACCTCAGCCTCTTCAGATGCTGCCTGTTCACACTCCAGTATTCTGCCTCTGAGTTAAACAAATAATAGTTATCCTGAATTCAGTCACAGGAGGTCAGGAGAATCTTTACCTTCCCTGATGTTCGAAAACAAATCTCTTGGTTCCTCCTGTCCTCACTTGTCTCACATTGCATGATATTTGATGTATCCTCTTCCCAGTGTTGGGAGGTAGCCATTTCCTTGCTTCCATAAAAGTTTTTCTCCCTTTTTTCTTTTGTTTTTCCCAAAGGATTGTGAGCCAGAGAAAAAGAGGAAATTTATAAACTGCCTTTGTTAAACCAGAGGGCACCTACATATCTTTTTTTATTCGTCTGGGGGAATATGTAAAAGCAGTTATAGCAAGATTCGTGTTTGGAAACTACAGTTAATGTTGTTGCGTGAATGACTTATTCTAAAAGTTAATACATACATGAGATAGAATAACAAAACTAACTTCTATAGGAAGGCAGCACAAATTAGTAAGTTTTTTAAATCTCATTTGATTTTCACAATAACTTTGTGAATCAGGTAAATCAGGAGTTATTATCTGCATACTAGAAATGAATAAACTAAGCCTGAAAGCAAATGTGTAACTTGCTCTAATAAGGATTAAAATACTAATAATTCATATTCTAGTGCCATTTCTTCTAAATAGTTCTATTTCTCAGAATTTACCATGTGTACTGAATGCAGGAGGGAATATGTTATTAACAGATACTTGACTTCTAAGGGAAATAATAAAGCAGAATCATTACACCTTGGTTAGGATTCTCCTGGATAAAAGTGACAAAATTCCAATTCAAACCAGCTGAAAACAGATGTGGTAGACTGAATAATGCCTCCCCAAGGACGTACATATCTAAATTCCTAAAACCTGTCAGTATGTCATCTTACATGGCAAAGGGGACTTTAAAAATATGATTAAGTTAAGGATCTTGACATGGGGAAATTATGCTAGATTATACAGGTGTCCCAATATATCACAAGGGTCCTTATAAAAAAGATGCCGGAGGGTTAGAGTCAGGGAGTATGATGTAAAATTGGAAGCAGAAAGAGGGATTTGAAGTTGCTACATGACTAACTTTGAAGGTGGAGGAAGGAGCCAGCAAGCAGCCAGGAATGCCGGCATCCCAGAAGCTGAAAAGCCAAGGAAACAGGTTCTCACTCAGACCCTCCAGAATGAATGCAGCTCTGCTGGCATCTTGCTTTTAACTATTTAAGACTCATTTCAGACTTTTGACCTCCAGAATGACCAGATAATTAACTTGTGTTATTTTAAGCCACTAAATATATGATCATCTGTAACAGCAGAAATAGGGAACTAATACAGTAATACACACCTTGGAAGGCCCAAGGCCTGGAGGCATGAGGAGTGGCTGGATTTCTTGGCTATCAAAACTTCTACTTCATTTCACTCCCATGGCCATCTCCGTGCAGTTGGGAGATGCTCCTGGCTCCTTCAGGCTTCCATATTCCATATAAGTTTCTTTAAGAGGATGGATCGTGTCCACCCACAAACTGCGTGTCCAAGGGTGGCATGTTCTGATTTACCCACTTCAAATTAGGTGTCAGCCCATCCGATGGACAGTCCCACACAACTCACAAAAGGGTACCCCCCCAAAAAAATTTAACAGACAAAAATATAACTGCATATTATTTCTTATCTCCTTAGTATTCACACACACACACCCTCTCCTATATATAATATAAAAAAATAACCCCAAAACTAATGCAACTTTTTCATATGCATCTAAAAGCACAAGAATCCAGACAAAGTCTGGCTCATGCACTGTGCCAGCTCTCAGGCCAGGACCTTTGGGTGGTGTACCTTCTTTTTAATGAGATCCAGAAGCAGTAACTAAATATCTACTAATGATCATCTTATTGATCCCTAACACACCTAATATGTACTTACTGTGGGACAACCTAGTAACCACAATGTACCCACCCATCTGTAACAGGAAGAGAGAAAAGAGTGCAGTGTACTCACTGTTTCATTGATTATGACACCTTCTAGGGACACTGAGCATGTGCAGCATCATTTCTGGTCAGGCTTTGCTCCCCAGGACCATGGCTCTTGGCTCTGTGTGTCTGATAATACATGAAAGGAATTGAGTGCATCGCTTTTGCCGTTTCATTTTGGTAAAATGGCATAATAGTCCTAAAGGTGGACATTAGGATGGGATTAACCTCAGATGGCCATTTTTCCAAAATGGATTTTTTCAAATGATAAAACTGCCCTTAGCTGATTTGTGGTGCTTCATATCCTTGGTCTATAAGCCCGAACCTAGAATCTGAATGCAGATTTTGAGGTCTCTCAGCTCTGCTTGTTCCCTAGTACCTCAGAACAATGAGCTGGTTTGAAGACAGGAGCTTTTGTCTCCAGGCTGCATTTAGCATTGGCCCTTGCAAAATGGGCAATTGTTACTCTTGTCAGATAATGAGTCCACATTAAGGGGTATGTCGGAGAAGCCCAGAACCAGGCTTTGGAAAAAGTAGCCTTATCTTGAGAGCTGTGTATAATCTTATTTCTTTTGTTGAGCTGAGTTTCTTCCCCCTTGCTTAGTTCTCACTCATGAGCATTTGACTTGAAGAAAAATAAAAGTACTAAATTCCACAGGTGCTCTTTCAATTAAAGATAGAACCATTTCTAAAACGATATCACCTTATCTCATTAATTTTAATAATAATATCTTTAACTTGTTATTCAAGTCTGAGGCTGAGAGAGTATCAAATTTTACTAGACATTGCTTTGCTGTAATATAGTTTTTCCCATTCCTAGATTTGTGATAATACAATGCCGGTAAGGATGAATGGGCATTTTTATAACCACATACACTAACATCTCCTTAGCAGCCAACATCATAGTAACCTGCTTTGTGTCCGCTTTTATCAATCGACTTCAAAGATGAGTCTGTTGAGGGAATTTACAAGAATGACAGGATGGAGTGTAACAAAAGGTAACTTATTAGGAGGAAATTCACATAGGGGGCTTTTTCTGTCTCTTTCAAGCAACACTAGTGAGCCAGCCCATGAGCAAATGTTTAGAAATAATGAGAAAGTGTTCCACAAATGACAGTAACTTCCTAAGAAGATAAACTATAACATACATAAGACATTTTGGAAGTAGCTTTCACATTTCAAAATATATAGTTAAATATCTATCTTAATTGCATGTATGTGTGTTAAAATTAGCTACAAGTAATTCTGATAAAATATCATGGTGAGTTGCAAGTTATATGACATTAGATAGACATACTGTTTATATTGAATAAGCTAGGCTCACTTTTCAAAACTCAAAACTCTTATAAAATTGGTGGGGATTTTAAAGATACAGCTCATTTGGTTGTCCTATTTCAGGTCCAACTCTTTTTCTCTTGCATTGTATGTGGGGATCAATTCCATATCCTTTAAAGAAAGAAAGATGAAATTATTTTTGCAGTCATTAGAAATCTGTGCTAATGATATGAACGCTTATATTTTTATCACAATGCTTCCATAATCTTTGAATGCTTATTAATCCTTCATAGCTTTGATTGGAAGTAAAATTAAAACAAAGGAGTAATTGCAGTAAGATGATAAAGATTAGAGAGTGTGTGTGTGTGTGCTCGTGTGTTCTTACATTCATGCATGCATGCATGAACTAGGCAATCAAAAAACATGTTTTAGTTTTGCTGGTCTGTGCATGTTCTTTAACTATTCACACATTTGACCAAAGTGTTTAAGAACAGAGAACATACTACAAATGAGAATATCACCAAAGTATAGAATTGTCAGGTGCTATTTTTATTTTGTCAATCTATTCCATACGCTGTATGTTGTGAATATAGAACACTGAGGCCCATTTTATGATCTGTGACAAAATATAATAGAGATTCTGGCCACCAACCAGGTAAAATGGCTCTGACAAGCATCAGCAAAGACAGGTTTCTGGATTTCAAACCATTAATCATTTGAGTCCCAACCAAAGACAATAATCTACTAACTGTCTCTTCACGTTGGAGAGCGAGCATGAAATCACTTCATTAAATCCAGAAACATTATGAAAATATATTCTCACATGCCCTATTTAAAAATGAATTAAAACACTATTGTGCTTTATTTTTTTTTTTTATTTTTTATGGTAAGGAGACCCTCTTGGCCTTAACACTTACACAGAAAACATATTTTGGACAAGAGAGCTACCTGTGACAGCACTACAGGATATATCCCTCATCCTCAGGAGCTCTTCCTGTCACTATCATTGACATGCGAGTCAGAGAAAAAGGTAGACTGCTCAGTTCAAAACTGTTGCTGCATGAGAAAACACATATTTGTCTATGCATATATTTTGTGAGGTAACTTAGCACACAAAACCATTCATGGTTTTATATTTAGGATCTGGACTTTGGGAAATTTACCATTTGCCCCATGAAGAACTCTCATGAGTCCCGAGTACTTCTGTCATGTGACAGACTTTCCCTAGCCCAGGAACAAAGAGAGGAAACTAGAATGTAACCACATGAGTCACAACAGCACATAGTTGTTTTCTTGCCTGATATAATAACATAAAAAGAGAACTGCAAATGGGATATGTTTAGAGAAAAAAAAAAATGGATGCATTTTGTATCCAGGCAAATTATGCTTTGTTTTCACAGGACTCTCCAGAGCCTACCCCACTACAAATGAAGAGGGCAGCATTTACTAGCATTGTTTCTGAGATTCTTCTGATGAATTATAGTACACAAAGCCCTGACCACTTTTCCAGGACATTCATTCTCTTACTGAGTTCTTGAAGGTTATCTACAAGGAATGAGCACAGAAGGCAGCCTGGTTCCTCTTCCTATGTGTGGCCTGCTCCCCTTCTCAGAAAGATAAATGATTTACATTCCCAGAAGCCTTTACACAAGGGAGATGTGCTCTGTGTGCTACTAATGTATCAACAGAAGAGTTGATAGAGATAGACAAAAAAAAAAAAAAATACACACCCAAAGTCATGGTGAAATGGGGCTTTCCAAGCAGTGCACTGTTATGAAGGAAAAAAATCCAAGAATGGAAGTAGAAGTTTGGGGACTCCAACCAGGGCAGAGAGGAGGGAAAAGTCACAGCACCCCCTTGTGGAATGTTAACTCTACGCAGCACACTGTCCTATGCATGTGTTAAATAATTTTCATGTGTTAGATAATTCAAGCCTCAGAAGAGTCCATGGGCTTAGATCTTTTTTTTTTATGCCCATTTCACAGGTGAAGAAACCAAAAAATAGAGTGTTAAGTAACTTACCTAAGGTCACAGAGCTAGTGGATGCTGAAGGCCAGATCTGACCGGAGGCAACCTGAGTCTGAAGCCTCAAATTTGAACCTGTACCATATTCTCTCTCTACTTCTATAATACGAGAGATGGCATCAGGCTCTATCGTGGCTTGGGAAATGTAGAGCTTCTTTTTACCTATAACCAATTTGAAGTCAAGGCTAGGAAGAAAGATTTTCCTACATCTGTGTCCTATTTAAATGTGCCATGACAGAAGTTCTCCTGAGGACTTATTTAATGTAAGAAACACTGGTAAAAATTAAATAGGGGGCCTTGGTTTCACTCCTTGGAATCTGGGGACAATTTCTTGTAGCATATGTTTTTCACATTTGGAGCCTTCAAATATTTATTTCAAAACACTGACTGCACTTTAATCCAATGTGAGTTTCCCATAAATAATATGACACTGACTGGTTTATTTGTGGGGGAATGCTTTTGAGGGTCTACAATGAACAGGACACTTGTTTAGGTACTGAAAGAGGTTGACTCCAAGAGAAGACAGATGTTCTTGAAGTAAATACAAGACAAATTTTAAAAGGTAAATAATTTGATTTTGTTTTCATTTGTGACATTATGTATGGTGGTTTTTACAATACTTGTTGAAAACTTTCAATAGCATTAAAATTGAAATCTAGAACTTAAGTTTTTCTCTTATATTTTAAAAGGGAAATCATTTCAATCTACATAAAACTGCTTCTCCCGTGTCAATTATCTCCTGGAAAATATCACCCTTCCCATCTAAACATTTCTATTTAAGCGGACTGCAAAACAATGAGTCTTCACATTTCTCAGTCTTTTTTAAGAGTTAATTTACCTCTCCAATTTCATTATATTCCTTTTATATTTATATTTTTAAGTCCAGAAAAAGCAGGCATTCAATAGAGATATAATCAATAAATTAGATTAATAATGGAAACCATTTCTGTGAATAATGCTATGTCACAAATACTAAACATAAATTAACCAAATTCTGCTAAGGATGCACAGGTTATTATAACGGGTAACACTTCTTCATGAAAAGAATTAATTATTTTTTAGTTCTGTCTGAATATGCTCTTCTACATGTATATTTGAGAGATTCCTCTGGCAAAGAGAGTAGTATATCTCCATTGGTAATCATCTCATAGTCACAGGTAAAATATTAGCTATGATTTTTGCATAAATGTTATTCAACATGACAATAACTCATATTTTAGAGGGAGTTCATGATGACTGTGGGTCCTTTATCAGTTTTCTCAAAACATAGTAGTTTTAAATAAGAATTATTTTTTATTATAGCTCATTTATGTGTGGGTTGACTGGAAATCATCTTATATAGAGTGGCCTTGGGTAGGAAGTTCGGCAGATCTTGGCTGTCTTGCTCATGTGTCTGTGGCACAGGTAGATGAATGTGCTGACAGCTCTACTTCTTGTGTCTCTCTTCTTCCTGGGACCAGTGCCTTAGCCTGGCTGTACTCTTTCCATGGCAGTATCAGAGGTACAAAAAAGTAAGCAGAAATATGTAAGACCTATTGTATATGCCTTCCCAAAAGCTGATGCTTTTGGTTACATGGAAGAATTCAGAGTCAAAGAGTGTGAGGGGGAGTGGGGAAGAAGAAAAGATATCTACGTATCTGTATCAATAAACAGATACAGTATGCAGGAGAAACTGCAAAGTCTTCTGACAATGATGTGTGGATCCTGGAACAAGTGAGGAACTGAACCAATGATGCATTTCTCATTCTGGATGCTAATGCTTTATCAAAATGCATGCCCATTACTACTGCTTTATTGCTAAAACAGCGAATTAACAAAAAATAAAAGAAAGTAACCCTTCTAACAACTGGATGGGTGGATTCAGCAGATTCTATGGACTCGCCTTTAACTGAAGAGTAAGGAGTACAAGTTTGTTTGTTTCATTTCTGCTCCTAGATAAACCAAAAAGCCATTTATTTGAGTAAATGTTATTCAAAAAAATATGATTTCAATTCCCTATATCTCTTTAAATAAATGTAAGATGTGTTTTGCAAAAGAAAGTTATAAAGGAACACAAAGATCTAACTGAAGAGTCTGTTATTTTTATATTTTTTTTTAAAAATCAGTTATTTGAATTTTATTGGAAGGAGAAGCTTATAGTTTGGTTGTACCTCAATCTAGAATACAAATTAATATTTCTACAGCAATAGAGGTTTGACTACTTTTTAAATAAAATAGCTAAATGTGTCCTAAGATTCAGTCTACACATAGTTCACCTACACTTAAAAAAATTCATCAGCAAAAGCCAAAGTAAAAGACAGTCAAATACACATGACCCGATGTAATGTTTTTACATACTTATTTAATTATTTCATAACCTCTATTTGCCTATAGTAAGTAGCTGAGTGTTCTTAGCAAACCATTTTAGATAAAATTACCTAAGGCAGCATCAATATAAATAAGTATGAGTGGCTATTCTCTGCACTCTCGGAAGTACCTTCAAGCTCATACAGTAGATAACATCTCTCCATGTCTAGGCCTTTTAGGGCTTGAATAACCCAGACTAGTCAGATGAAAATGGACACATTATGGTCTCCAGAGATCCCTGAGTTGAAATAACAAATATTAAGAGCAGATCTCTTATAAACATATGAAAAGATGCTCAATGTCACTAATCATCAGAGAAAGGCAAATTGAAACCACAATGAGCTATTATCTCACACCTGTCAGAATGGCCATCATCAAGAAATCAACAAACAAGTGTTGGCAAGGATGTGGAGAAACTGGAACCCTTGTGCACTGTTAGCAGGACTGCAAATAAATAAAATATTAAAACAAAACAAAACAAACAAAAAAACAAGAAGCCTTCTTAAATGACCCTACCATGTCAGAGACTGAACTTCCAATTGTGATCGGTCATGCCATATCAACCAGTGTCATAAAAGTACACGGAAGTTATTCTTCTAATGACTAAATGTATAAATAACAGTGCTCCTAAAATGCAAATTATACATAAATACTCATTATTACGAAAAATTGTACTGAGAATCCGTTTTGTGGCAAACTTTATGTTTCACATTGGGAATGCAGAATGAATCATATATGATCCCTGTTTTCTAGTTGCTGAGAGAAGATTGAATTAATCTCTTGAAACATAAGTTCATAATTCCACAACTATTTTTCTAAGACTATTTCTCATCTTCCTCAATTACAGGGACTAGTTTTGCCTGTGCTTCTACATGAAAGCAATTTATAGAAAGAGATTGCAATGTGCATTAAACACATACTAGAGGCAGTACTTCAGATCCTTGAGCCTTCAATAGTCTTCTATTTCAATTACTGCTGTGACAACCAGCTCTGTATGAGATCTGGCTGGCTTTTTGCAGACATTGCCCTAAAGTTATTTGCAAGGCCGTTTATTCAGCTTCTCGAAGGCTTGTGACCATGGGTCTACCAACTAGCCACTCACAACAAACTTAGTAGCATTGGCATGGAAACTCATCCTCAACTTGAGTCTGAGTCTCTCTAATCTTTGCTTTCCTTCTCACTCATCATGCTTCCTTCGGTAATAGCACATTTGCCTTCTGCTCCCTCTGCCCCAGGCTGTGCTTTCTGGGGAACCCTGAATAGGACACAGGAAAAGAGTAATTTGTCATGGGTTGTATGGAAATAGAATGATTTAGAAGTGAAAGAGAACAAAATAAGCAAGAAATGAGATTCTGTCTTAAAAGGCAAAAGGAAATACTAGAAAAAAAGCAACTTTAATCCAGCTGCACAAATTGAGAGGAACTATTTCAATCACTGAGGAGTGAGAAGACTCTGAAGAGCCAGTCATCATTGTTGTTTGATGTTTCCTTTACTGTAAATCTATTTTACCAAAAAGCTCTTGAAAAACAAAACTCAAAATATATGACAGAAGGAAATCTAAACTTTAAGTGGTGAGCACACAATGCAATATACATTTGACATATTATTGAATGATACATTTAAAATCTATATAATTTTATAATTTTATTAACCAATATCACCTCAATAAATGTAATTTAAAAAAAAGAAAGAAAAAAAAACTCATTAGATAGTTAAGGTAATGGTTCTCCTCCAAAATGTCTACTGTTCACTTTTATGGCTGTTGTTAGTGCCGGCAATACTGGGAGCACTGCGTCACCCCAATAGCAAACGGGTGGATCAGCGTCTTTCCCCAGAGACGAATGAAGCAACAATGTGGTAAAAAGCTCTTGATTTCAGGAGGTGAACAGTTGGATCTTTAATTACAAAGGACTGAAAACTATTATGACACAACGGGGAGTGTGTTTAATTTGCAGAAAGAGAGAAATAGCTGTTTTTTGTGACTTAAATGACCTTAATACAAAACCCAACAGTCCCCACTTCTGAAGGACAGCTGCAGCCTCTACCCTGAACACACAGACCGGTGGAGGGACTAGAAATTGCTTCCTTTTCAAAACAAAATGGGAAAAGGATGATACATAATCTTCCTACTGTCTATCTGACTTATCATGAATTCCGTTTCATGGTTCAGTGAAGTACTCAAACCTTTGACTTGTTTGTAGAAATAGAGCTATATTAGAAAACAAGTGGATATTGTATGGAATTTGTGGTTTTTAACTTTGCTTTCATTTAAAAATATACTATATGTTTTATTTTTCATAGCAACAGGCTTTTATCTTATTCAAGTTGTTTGCAGAGTACCCTACCTCATTAACAACACAAAGAATGGTCTGAAAACATCTTACTCTCTTTACTCCAAGTTCTGAAGATGTCTCTGTTTCTATAAGTGTCTGGTAAATCCTTTCAAAGCCTTTGCCTCAGCAAGGTCTTGCTCCTTGGCTGAACAAACAGAAACATGCTCTTCATGAGATCCCTAGTATTCAAAACCTCTGTTAAGTAATTCTGAGCGAATCCAAAAAGATATTCATTTTGCATTATAATATTTGGCTTTATGAGATTATTGAGAGGTAGGAACAATCATTTCTAACTCTTGCTGTTTCCTTCCACAAGGAAAGTGGAGAGACATGAATTAATTTAACAATTGAGCCCTATGTCAACTCTTTATTCATCTTTTCCCTCAGGAAAAAGGAATGTTTAAACTTAGTAAGGGTGCCAAAGGCTTGACCCCTGCTGCCCTCATCTTCCTTGGTACAGACTGTTCAGGGAGTGTGCCTATCCTGCTTTGTGAGAACTAACTAGAGTTTCATTTTAACTTGATCCAAGGAGGACCAATACTGTCTCTAATTATCTTTGTCTGTAGAGGGTTCTCCCTAAAACTGTCTCTCTTCTTTTTCAAGGAAATTCTGATTTCAAAGATATTTAAATTTATTTCATGAACAAATCTAAAAACTACTTTTAAATGATGATTCCAAAACACATTTTTTGTTAAATACCTTCAAAGAAATTATTGAGTTGACCTATCTTATTTAATTTACTATTTTAAACAAAATAAAGCATTCAAACTTCACATTACAGAACTCCATAGAATTTACATGTGTATTTCTAAAAAAGAGAAAGAACACACACAAAACCTTAGACAAATAGTCATAACAGCTTTCTTTGGGGATAGCCAAAGACCAAAAACAAACCACATGGTTTTTGATGGATGAATGGTTAAATAAATTGTGGTATATCTATTATCCTTGTTTGGAGTTACAATGACATATATAAAGGTGGAATTCTTTCTTTACTTTATTAAACCGAACTTTCATTAAAATCTGTAAGGCAGTTATCTCTACTGTCTTGTGACACTACCTAGAAACATGCACCTGTCTTATTTTCTGAAATGTTAAAATGGGAAAGGTAAGTCATTCTAAGTCCAAGATTTATCTCATGTGACTACTTTGAACATTGTTGAGGCTAGTGAATCAGGTTATTTTAAAGAATGTGAGTTGATTTTTAAAAATTTTATTTTAATTTTGAGTGCCCTGAATCTTGTTTCTGATACTAAAGTAAAAGCAGATGTATATCCTTAATAACTCATCCAAGATTATGTACAGAGCCTTTAATATTCAAAATAATTATTCAATTAGTGCTTTCCACTTCTCTTATCTAGTTGTGATGACTATGTCTCTAATGAACTAAAAGAACAGAATTAATCCCAGGTCAATTACCATAATTTACATACCTTGATTACTGCATGGGAACAGAAACTCTACTAACAGCACTCACTATTATCTAATTTCAAATAATAAAAGACAAACGAGATATATAGATATCATTTGGGGATATGAAAAAAAAAAGACATGTATTATTTGCTCACCAATACTAAGTCATTCTAGAAAATATTCTCAATTTTGTCATGAAATAGTGACTACTCTTCTTGTCCAGAAGATCTTTTCTGTTTCAATTGTTAAATTCCTTCTGCGTTTAATATTAGTGTTTTGTCTGTTTCCTTTTAGTTGATTATTGTTTTACCTACTGGTAAATCCAGGTGGAACACCAGGCTCTAAAACCTGCCTCTCTTTGTCAATTGACAGATGAATTTGCAATTCTCATTTTAAAAGCAAAGATTCTGATGAATCTTTGAGGTAGACGCAAATAAAAATCTCAAAAACATGAGTTAATTGGTTTCATCTCATCTTTAATTTTGGCAAAAATGTGTATTTCAACCTTGGTTGCTTGTGACTGAGAATGCTGTAGATATATGTGTCCATTCAGTATGGTAGCCACATGTGACTATGGGGGACTTGAAATGTGGCTAGTCCAAATTAATATGTGTCACTGGTGTAAAATGCATGCTAGATTTCATAGACTTAGCATAAGAAAATGTCTCATTAACATCAGTCATTTCTTACATTCATTATAAGCTAAAATAATAACTGTGTAAAATCTCTGTTGCTTGAATACTTGACTATAGCTCTAGTCCACTTCACCTACTAAGAATCCTCTTTCCACTGAAGATTATGTTCCAGTATTGCTCCTTGCAGTTACTGCCAGGATTCTCCATTATTTGCCCGGATTCCTTTGTTTCTGGTTCTCTTAAAATGGTCAGCCAATGGTGCTAATTTCGCTTAAAACCAAACTTACCAAATATTTAAGAGCAAATGACATTACCAAGGGCATAGAATTTATATCTCTTCCAGTAATAATTTCTTAGCTTAAAAACTATCCCGCGATACAGCTCCCCAGCCTGGCTGAAAAAACACATTTCTCTTTATTTCCAATAATAACTATAGAACACTGAAAGGTTTTAAATTAAAATTAAACATAGTAATAGATTGAAATTGTAGATAAATCAATTTATATTTACTTCTGTATCTCAGTAAAAAAGAAAATAGAAGTTTAATGGTAGAATTTCTCTTATTTAAATGTGATTATTTTTCCTTAAATTTTAAGAGATATTATAGTCTTTGATATATACAAAAGAATGTATGTCACAGACGTAGAAACTATAAAGCACAATAATAACTGACCACTCATGATCCCACCACACAATATAATAAATAGAATATTAGCAATGCCATTGCATCAACTGTGTGTTCCTATTTTATACCATCCTCCCCAAGAGGTAAGCAATATCCATAATTTTAGGTTTGTTATTCTCCTAACAAAATTTCTTAACAAAATTTTCACATACATACTTGTACTTAAATAATACATTGTTCAGTTGTGTTCATCTTTGATATCGCATCATATTTATTATGTGACTTTTTAAGCTAAATGTTATGTTTCAAAGGCCCATGCTTGTTTTATTGCTATAGTTCATGTATTTTAATGTTCTATAATATTCTGGTATGTAAAAGCATAAATCTTATGATTTATAAAATCAATAATTAAAAAAGAAATACTACAATTTATTCTTTCTAGAAATTTTAGATATTTGAGTTTTTCAGTTGGGGCTATAATGAATAATGTTATTATAGAAATTTGTGTATATTTTATTCACTAAAGAAATTATTTTCTTTAGTGAATATACATCAGAATTGAAATTATTGGGTCAGAGAGCATGTGAATAATTCAACTTTCTAGCTAGTACTAATTGTTTTCAAGAATAGACATGTTGATATAATACCTCATTAAATGGTATAGGAGTGGCCTTACTTATTTACATTTGCCAGGAGTTGATATCAAATTTCTAAATTTTTATCAGTCTATTTTGAGACTAATCAAGATGATTCCTGATACACCTTATAGAGAGATTAAAAATAATCCAGAGTCTCTAATACTTAGTATTTACTTTGTATAAAATAATATAAACTATAGTTATTTGATACATTAAAAAACAAACAAACAAACAGGAAATAAGACCCATACTTAAGAGGAAAGGCATTTAATGGCAATTGATTCTGTAATGAACTATATGTTAGACTTAGCAAACAAGGATTTTAAGCTATCATGATTATGTTCAAACATGTAAAGGAAAAGACCTCATAATTAATAGATTAATAAGAAATCCTAGCATAGAAAAATAAACTAAAAAAGAAGAAATTCCAAGACTGGAAAATATAACATCTAAAATTTCAAGTCTATTGGATGTTCTTAATAGTGATTAGAGATGACAGATAGATGAATAGAAGATAGATTAATGGAAATTGAAGATAAATGAATAGAAATTATCCAATCTAAAGAAAGATAAAAGAGTTTTTTCAATGAGCAGAAACTCAGGAACTTATGGAACAATGCAAAAAGTTCTAACATATATGTAATTAGGATCTCATGAGAAGAGTGAAATAACAGAGTGAGGACAAAAATATTTGAAGAATTAATGGCTGAAAATCTTCCAATTTGGTGAATGACATAAATTTATAGATTCCAAGAATTTAAGGACTTGTATTCCAGGAACACAAAGCAGGATAAATGTAAAGAAAATCACAACTAAATACATTATAATAAAACTAGTGAAAATCAAAGATATAAAGTAAATCTTGAAAGCAATTAGAGAAAATGACACTGCATACACAGGAACAAAAATACAAATAATCATAGATTTTTCCTCAGAAAATATAAAGGTCAGGTGACAGTGGTAGGACATACTTAAAGGTCAAGTGACGGTGGTAGGACATACAATAGAAAACAAATTAACAAAAACTATCTTCTAAATTTTAAAAGCCAGCAAAAGTATTCATTATGAATAAGGTAAAATCATTTCATTTTCTAGTTGTTTTATTTCAGTACATAGAAATTTGTTTGTATACTGATATTGCACACTATAGATTTGCTAAATTTACTTATTGGTTCTATTAGTTTATTTTAGCTGGCTTAGGAATTTTCTATTTAAAGCATTATGGTGTTCGTGAATAAAGATAGCTTAGCATGTTTATTTACGAACATTTTACCATTTTTCTTCTTTTATTTGACTTATAATACTAGCCAGACCTTCAGTGTTGAGATATTTATGCCTTGTGTCTGGTCTTAGGGAGAAAGAATTCATATTTCATCAATAAGTATGATGTCAAATGCAGGTTTTTTAATCGATGTCATTTATCTGACTAGCCAGGTTTCCTTCTATTCCTTGTTTGCTGAGAGGTCTTACCATGAATTTGTGTTGAGATAGGTTCAATTATTATAAGTGCATCTATTTAAATTATCATGTCACTTCTCTATTATTTTGTTAGTGTAATGAGTTTCTTTGATTGATTTTTGAATGTTAAAACAACTTTCATTCTTTCAAACGTATCCCTATTGGCCATGCTATATCATATATATGTATTTTGGGATTCAATTTGCTAAATTTTGTCATATATTTTTGCATCTATGTTCATGAGGAATATTGGTCTTCAATTTTAAATTTTGTATATGTTTATTTGATTTTGATATCAAGGTTATGGTGATTTTATACAAGGAATTGAGTAATATTTCCTTCCCTTCTATTATCTAAAAAAGTTTATATAAATTAGTATTGATTATTCTTCATATATTTAACAGAATTTTTTGAATGAATCATAATGAAACTACAATATTCTTCGAGGGAGGTTTTAGATAAGGGCATTCAATTTTATTATTAAATATAGAAATATTCTAATTTCCTATTTTTGTCAGTTTGGGTACATTGTTTTTTTTTTCAATGTACTTATTGTTTCACTGAATTGTATTATTGGCAGAAACTTGTCTAAAGAGTCCCTTACTTTTTTAATATCTCTATATTCCATAGCGATGTCTTTCTTTCTTTTTTAATATTGGTAATTTTTTCTTAAATAAGTCTTGCAGCAGTTTCAATTTTCTTATATTAACAGTTTTATTATTCTATGCCCCATAATCTTTCATCATTCCTCCTAGTGTCACTTAAATCCTCTTATGACATAAACTCTGGAAACCTTGTTGTTAGTGTAGTTGACAATTGTGTCTATTTTTTTTTTCTGTCCACTAACTCCTTCTGGTTGGTATATTAACACAATCATTTAAGAAGACAGTATTTCTACTCTGAGAGAAAAGACAATCGAACGTACTGTTAGATTTAATAACAAATGCTTACAGAATACATACTATGCTATGTTTGAGGCACTGTATGAGGCCTATACAATATTTTATTGTATTGGAGTTCTATTTTTTGTGGCCTATCTGAAAAAAACTGGCTATGGTATTGTTTCTCAGAGCATGGTATTATAACTTTATATGTTAAAATAAAATTTCTGTTACTTTAAAGAATAACTTTTGATTTTGTTGATTTTCTTTATTGTTTGACTGTCTAGCCTGCTGTGTTGCTTTGGGTTTAATTTGAACTTCTTCTAAATTCTTTAGGTAGAAAAAGATTATTGACTTTAAACTACTCTTCTTTAATAATGTATTTATCACTTTTTCTGTAAACCCTGCTTTAGGTTCATCATACACATGATATTGCCCTATGTGTCATAAATTTTGTTTAATACATTGGTGAGGAATTAAATCAATTATTGGATGAAATATTTCTGCTAGAGGATTTTGAGCTAAGAGAACTCTTAACAGTTTTGTTTTGTTTTGTTTTTTAGTGAAAGTTGTTGCCAAGCAAAATTAATTCTAAGATTTTCCATTTATAAACAAAGAAGCTTTAAGAATTTAACTAAAAAAAAGCATAAAAACATACTCTTTCGAGACATCATAAAATACATGTGCTATCAACTAAATTCCCTATTTTCTTTTCAGTTTAAGATTTCACTTACAATTGTATCAGTATGCAGATATTTCCTATGATACAGTTTGGAAAATTACATATATTTTAAAAGCTTTTATATTGAAAAATTCCATGTACATGCAATGTTTCCAAATAAGAGAATTCAGTTCAGAATGTTCCCCAAAGAAAGATTTTATGTATCCTTATAGTATTTTTTCTTTCTTTATGGAAAAGATATTTTAATGGATATTTTTGTTTTGTTTTTAACTTTCAGACATTGATGGTCTTATGAATCATCATATATTCTGAATCTGAAAAACATAAACTAAAATCCTGCCTGTAACCATACAGTAATTGTTTTTTATAGTTTCTCTCCTTCAGTGTTTGTGCTATGACCCCTATTTCAGTTGAAATCAAAATTCCATTAATAGTTTACTATTTATATTATTTTCTTATGCATTGCTACAATATACAGCACAGCTAAGTTTTCTTTATTACCCTTACCCTGAGTCTATCTATAAAAGATAGAAATAATAAAGGAAAAGAGTACTGACATGCATTAAGTTCCTTTTCTCCTCTAGGTGTCATATATAGCACTTTTTATATACTGACTCAAAATCCCATTAAAAAGTGTTATTTTTACTGTTTTACTAATGATGACACTGAGACTCAGATTTGTGAGAGGGCTTGCTTACAGTTATATAGTTGAAAAATGGAAGGGCTAGAAATGTTCAATCAATGTTTAATATTGTTTTACCTATACAGAGAGTTCATTTTCCCAATCTTTATAAAAACCTTTACTTCCTAAAATACTTTCTCTGTTTTGGTGTTCCTTACCAACTAAGACAAGTTAGTAATTTTTGTTTTTAGGTTATAAAATAAGACTATTGGTTCTTAAATATGTTAATTTTTAAATGTAAATAATCAAAACGCTTTGTCCCAAAGATTAATATTTATACTCTGTTCCCTCTAATTGACTGTTCTCTGAAATATATTTAAAGAATTTGTTATTAATATTTTAAAACTTCAATTTAGTTTATCTTTGTTAACTTTTATCATTTCTTTTTTGGTATGCTATACACAATGGATGCCCTTTCTCCATTCAAGATTCAAGGATAAGTGGTAATCAATAAGGAATCCACAAAAGGAACTTCCAGGCAAGCCAAATGCTCTATATCCCTTCCCTGCCCATCCACCATTTGCCACAGACAATGAGAAAGAGAGGTGCTTCCCATCTGGCTAAAGAACTAATATGGGTATGTGGAACTAGGGAAGTAACTCAAATTCTAATTAAAATTTTTTAAAGAACAAGAGCAAATGAACACAACTAATCATGCAAGTAAGGAAACCATTAGAGATATTAAGAAATTCAATTACTACTTAATATACATTGACCTCCTACTGGGTTCTAAGGAATTTATACATGAATTTAATTCTCATAACAAATATAATAGGTGTTAACATTACTTTTTAAAAAATAAAATGCAAAACAGAATATTTTTCAGTCATTTGAAGTGACCTATCGATGTCATACAAATATTAAATGGTGGAGACAGGCTCATTCAGGTCAAGATGTTTACTTATATATCATGTAGCAATCCTTTTCTTAACTTCAATGTAAATAAATGTAAAAACTTTGATGAAATAGATGGTTATATAGGAAAATATAATTATAAATATGATATTTAATAATATAATAAAGCTGCAACTGACTCCATCAAAAATATATAATCTAATCAAATTACTAACTAATAAATGGAAAAAACTACCAAATAATTCTCTACCTACAAAAAAGAAAAGGCCAAGAAACTAACTAGATAACTTCATGGACTCTGTGACTTGTATAGGTCACAATATATCTGTACCATCTAAATATTAAAAACAAAAAATATGCTGATGATGATAGAAGAAAAACTTAAAATAGGTCTGAAATTACACTGCACTAACTAAATATGATAAATAATATTAGACTAAATAATGATAAAACATTAAAGATTACAGATAACTTCTGCCTCTCATTTGTTTTATTAATAAAACAACTACTAGTTCAATTAACTGGATTAATCAGGGTAATAATACCCTCTAGCTGACATCACAGCTTGATATGCAGTGGCTGGATAGGCCTTCCCCTCTCATATGGTTTCTCAGAAATTCAGTCTTCTTTCACGTTGTGCCCACCTTAAAGGATATGAGTAATAGAGACAAGAGAAAGGAAGAGCTTGCATGGGACCACCCAAATGATCTCAGTGCCAAGGCCTAGAAAATGTATCCATTACCGTCCGCTACATTCCACTGTCCAGAATTAGACTTATGACTCCAATCTACCTGCAAGGGGGACTGGACATGTTGCTCTTCCCTCATGTGCAGATACAATTCCTGTCACAGTCAACATTTGTCATATTCCTATACCCACTTTACTCTTCCTCACAAGCACTACAACTATTCATGTCCTCTCTAGGCAGGTTACCATAAAGCCACCCAGTCCCTGGATTCAGCTCCTATCCAGGTGACGCATGGTCTTTTCCTGTTTGTAAACCAGCCAATCATTCCCTGAGCTCATATTTTCCGATCCCGTCCCCTAGAGCTCATTAAGGAAGGTGGTCTGCTTTCTAAATGTCCCCTAGAACAAATTATTTTACCTAACAACTTTTTGGTACTATGCCGTCCCCTGACCAAGTAACATTATAAGATGTAAAAATAAAAGAAAAACATGATGCTCTCAGTAATCATGAATAAGGATGTCATTGATGATATGAGTCACTATATAACACGATGATCTCTTTGTGGTGAATTTCTTTCCAGTGTTATCATTAAGTGTTGTGTTTTATGATTGTCTGGTTGTTTTTGTCATAAAGACAGTATGAATCACTTCCATCCTTGTCTTTGCTACCAAAAAAAATTAGGTAAGTTTATGGTAAACTTTTTAAAATGTAATTTTGAAACTTAGCCAGAAAGTATACAGAGCTTCAGAGAATGAATTTAGCATTTAACCTTAGTTTCATCCCTTTTTGCTACCTATATTTTTCCATTGGTCCTTGTTTTTAAAATATATATATATATTTAGTTATATATTTGATGATTTTCTTAATCTCTTAGCATCAAGGATGGCATACAAAATAAGCAAGCAAATATAAAAAAATTAAGAATTAAGGTTCATGATGATTTATAGAATCTACTGGTTTTGAGCCTCTTTTTCCCTAAAATGCCTCAGTTAGAGAATATAAGGAAGTAAGGAGTATAAGGAGATAAAAGTTCTGAAACCTTGATTGGTTTACAAAATAACATAGATCTATTATCTAGACTAATATGCTTTTTAAAAAATGACCTGTAATACAGAAGATGCCAGTTAAGTTGCTTTTTAATTTGCTGATGATCAACAGGAAAGCCAAGAAGTCTCTCACTTTCTCTCTGGAAGGGACATTAGAACAGCTGCTCGCACACAGATTAATGGTCCATATATTCTAGTCTCTTGTTGCTGACCAGCTGATAAGGCACATAATTGCCCTTAACAATTGAGCATAATTTATTCCTGCCTCAGGTGGCTGTTACCTTCAGCAATTAAAGCATGGTGACTGATGGGCCCTGTTATGTTATCCTAGCAATTTAGCTGAATCTGCAATCCCTACTCATAGTATATGACATGATTATACATTGCCAGAAAATTGCATACCAAATAGTTTGGGCTTGGAAAATGTTTTTCTATTCCCACAAATTTCTAGCAAAAATCATAAAATAAATGTTCTACCAATTTTGATGAAGTACACTTTCACTATAGAGTTAAGGTACATTTATATATCATTGTGGAGGGGTGGGGTGGTAATATGTATTTTTGATGCAGGAAGTCACCAATCCACATGCACTTTATATACAAGTTTGCCAGCACAAGAAAATGATGCCAGGGGAAGAAGCACTAATACATAGAGGCATGGATCGTATTCCATCTGGAATACTCAACCCTGGAAGTGTTTCAACGGACCACAAACTCCTCGGGTGTATCCTGGATTGCCATTCAGTTACACCAGGTAATAATGGGAATCTTCTCCCAAGGGAAATAATGAAATGTTCCTGTTAGGATGAATTATTTTCACTTTTTGAAAATCAGATAGGCAGAGCAGACGGGTGGTTGCAAAGGAAAAACATGGTTTGTGAGAGACGTTAAACGGGCCTCCTCCTCCATCTTCTAACCTACAAGCACATACACTCGCTTTGAGTTCGCCGAACGATTCGTGGTAAAGCCTTGCATCATCAGATCCTTCCGCCCCACCTTGTGAATGATTTTAAAGCTTTCCAAAGAGCTAAACTGTCTCATAGGTCTCAAAAAATCACCAAGATTATATATTTATATTAGTTCTTTACTATTGCTTTTAACTTCTCACAGGAATTAATTTCATAAATAAAATATCATTCAAGAAAAAAGAATCTTAGTTTTGAATGTAATATCTTTCGAATTTTCTACTCCTCTTCCTATTAGCAATGAACAATAAAAGAAAAATGAGCAATCTTCACCATTTCAATAAAGACATCTTTTCTTAATCATAGCAATTACTTAATTTGTAGCCCCAAAGAGGAGGTTGTTTAATTTGATCATGTCACCAAGAGTGATCCTTCATTAAGTTATATGGCAAAGATAGTAAGTGGTCTATACCGGATTACAAGATCTCCTGATTTCATTACCTTAAAAAGAACCTACTCTAGTTTATAATTATTCTTAAGAAGTTCTTCCATTATTTAACCAGCAGTACTGTAGAAATGTAAGAATAATAGCATATTAACATCAGACTATTAGTCACATATATATACATATGACTAATAGTCTGATGTGGATATATGAAGAGAAAATTAACAATTTTTCTAGTACTCCTTAATGTTCTAAATAACTCTTGCAGTTTATTTTTACTTTCTTTGTTTAGTATTCTTAAATATCTTTATTTATTAAAGTATCATTTACATGCCATTAAACATCACCCATTTTGAGTATTCAATTTAATTATTTTTTAATTTACAGACTTGTGCAACCATCACTAAAACCCAGTTGAGAACATTTTCAACCCCCTAAAATGATTCCTCATGCACATCTGCATTCAATACCTGTTTCCACACCACCCCTAGGCAGCCATTAATCTTTCTGTCAATATAGATTTGCCATTTCTAAAAATTCCATATAGAATTATCATTTCCATATATTTTTAAATAAGTTATCACAATGTTTTGAGGTTCATTCATGTTTTAGTATATATAAGCAGCTAGTTCATTTTTATTACTGAGCTGTATCTCATTATATGGATATACCACATTCTGCTTATCCATTCATGGGTCCTTGGAAATTTTGAGTGTTCCCACCTTTTGTCTATTATGAATATGATGCTATGAAAATTTATATACAATTCTTTAATGAACAGATATCTTTCACTTCTCTTGAGTAGATACCTGAATAAAATTACTGGATTGTATTATATATTCATATTTAGCTTTTTTTAAAAAAACTGTCTAATTTTTTTCCATAGTAGCTGCTATTTTACTTTTCACCAGTAATGTTTGAGGTTTCCATTTTTCCCCACATACTTGCCAATGCTTGTATTAGTACCTTTTTGTTTATAGCCATTCCAGTGAGTTTGAAATGTTATTCCATTGTGGTTTTAATTGCAGTTTCATAATGACAGATGATATTGGACATCTTTTTGTATGTTTATTAGCCATTCATATATCTTCTTTGTTGAAATGTCTATTCATATATTTTGCCCATTTTTAATAGTTTATTGAAACATTATTTATATAAGATACAGTTCATTCATTAAAAGAATACAACTCAATGGTTTTGAGTATCTTTACAGAGTTGTACAATCATGGCAGTAATCCAATCCTAGAACATTTCATCACCCCAGAAAGAATCCCTGTATGCATTAACAATCACTTCCCATTTCCCTTTCCTCCAATTCTTAAATTGAGTTGTTTGATTTTTGTTTGTTTGTATGCTTTTTTTTTTATTGTTGAGTTGTAAGAGTGCTTTAGAAATTCTTGATACAAATCATTTTTTATCAGACATATAATTTACAAATATTTTATCCCGGTCTGTAGTTTGTCTTTTTCTTAATGATGTTTTTTGAAGCACAAAATGTTTAAGTTTGAAGGCCCATTTAGTCATTTATCTCTCTATAGATTGTACTTTTGATATCATATCTGTGAACTCTTTGTCTAATACAAGCTCACAAAGATTATTAAAATGCTTGGTCTTATTTTTTTTAAAAAAACTATTATGCTATTCTTGTGGAGAAAAGTGAATCTCATAGAGTTAACTAACTTCCTTAAGGTTTACATATTAATAACTGAGCTGATAAATTTGCCTTTCCATTTTTATAAAAGCATTAATAGGGACTCTCTTACCTTAAATTTCCTTTAATATATACTTATTGAAAGTTGAATATTTAAAATGAAGACTTAGAATCTAAACTTGTCTACATGGCTGCATCAGATGAAAGACAAGTAATTCATCATCTTCAAAAGAAAGGAACGTTTTTCTATGAACCTTTGCAGAACTATGCGACTGACTAACAATGTAAGTAAAAATAAGAAAAAAGGTATTTGATTTTGTTTAAAGAAGTAGAAATAGATCAACTAGGAAGTTTATAGATAGTGTAATATTAGTGCATTAGTTTTTATAAAATAAATTTTTGTGGTGTGATAATTTTGAAATAATTTATCAGAAAAACTTTGAACAATGAAATAAATAATAAAAGTCACATAAAATTGGTACACTGCATGATAAATTCTCTGTCACTCATCTTCCTTTCTAGCCTCTGAAGTAGGTGGTAATAGTAGTTCCTTCTCTTTTTAATTGTAGAGAAAGTAAAGTAAAAATAGAAAACATAGCAAAAAAGAGCATAGTCAAAATGCTTCCAATGAGCTCTCTTACATCCTTAAAGAAATCCGCTATTATATTAATGATTTTTCATTGTGCCATGATAGTTTTTGCATTAGTCATATTTTATATGTATTTTACAACACTGCAATCTATTGAGCTTTTATAATAATAAATCAGATGCTAAGAGCATTTGATAATAATATGGCAGTAAAAAAATGACATGAATGATATCATACATTCATATATTTATCATAAGTTTCTGCAGTTTTGAGAACAGCAGGAACATGTACACTAGGCATATGATTCTTATAACCCCTGGTACTTAGATTTTATAATTTTCAGCAACCATCTGTGCCTTTACCTATACTCACACATTGTTTTCATCACTCTTTACAGCTCAGCATCTTTACCTATCAAACTTAAGAATTATGATCTGAATGAGTGAGACCCACAAAGCAACTTACATTGTGCTACCAAACTGTCTTGGGGGAATTCTAGATACGATATTTGGCATTAGAACGCAAGAATGTAAGCCCCATCAACATTAGTTATTCTGGGATGGACCTTGGAAAAATCACTCCCAGTATCAGATTGCTCAACCAGAAAATGAAAAGGAAAACAGTATACTGTTCTTCCCAGAAATGTTATGTGCCTAAATAAAATCACAAATAATAGGCTTTCCAGCTGGAGGCTGAATCAAAATCACTCCTGAGATGCAAACATATCTGTGCAAGGGAAGTACAGATGTTAAAGCCTACAGTAGACAGAGTGGAGGAGACAGTGGAATACAATTCCAGACTACATGGCTTTTGAGGGGACAGAAAGAGAGCAGGGAGCATCTAGGGCGCTGGACCAGAAGGTGGCAAAAGGAAGCTTGAGAACAACTCCTACAGAGATAGCTTCAGGGCTCACAGAGTCATGAGTACATGACATCATCTGTATGTCTTTGTGTTGTTCCATAGCCCCTTTCAAACAACTTTCTTCATGACTTTCAGTAGATTTTTCTGTGGTGTCACTTTATTATTTTATTATCTGTCGCTCAGCATGAAAAATTCACTTTTAAAACTGATCTATATCACTATACATTTAACTAATGTCACAGCTTAGTTACTGAGTTTTGAGTGTAATCGAACTTTTTTTGAATTCCAATCAGTCCTCTACTTTTGTGGTCCAATCTAGTTGCACCTAAGTCTATGATACATAGTAATAACAGAACAGGTTACAGGAATGATTTCTGCGTGTCAGTCTTACTGTAAACATGGCAAATGTTAGAAAACAGTATATCACTATGGATAAAAGCAGGAACTTTACCCTCAAATCCTGGTTTGTATTCTGGCTACATGAACTTTGGCAATATTAATATTGATAGTCACTAACCTATTGGTTTGTGGTGAAAATTAAATAAGATAATGCTTGTAAAGTACTTGACAGAGTGTCTGATACATGGGTGCATTAAAAATTGTTAGCTATTATTTAAATTTTCTAAATAACACTATATAAGTTCTATTTCAACTGATTTTTCTGATCTCCTACCCAAAACATAATGCACTTCACTGAAAATAAGTGAATACCCATGCATATGTTTCACTTTACATAAACTATACATATGTGAACCAAGTAGGAACATGTACATGTTAAACCTCTGGCTGTTCTATCTTTTTGCATTATGTTGATTTACCTTGAATCCACTATGCTCTAGGTAGATATCTCATGAATCCCACTATACTTCCTATGAAGAGTGTGCTGCTTTGGTGACTAATAATAATTCTTTCATTTCTTCTCTCACTGTTACCTTTCCAGCTTTTCAGCAAACTTTGCTTCACCTATTTTTTCTTCTCCTATGCATATCCAAAAGTTTTCTTTTTATGGATTGCAGTCCTTCAATATTTAAATATTCTTGAGAATTCCCCAAATGGAAAACAAAATAACACCTTGCTTCCCTCCAACCCTGATGTCCCAACTC
The DNA here is from genome assembly GCA_004027375.1 of Macroglossus sobrinus. Taxonomy (NCBI): domain Eukaryota; kingdom Metazoa; phylum Chordata; class Mammalia; order Chiroptera; family Pteropodidae; genus Macroglossus; species Macroglossus sobrinus. Next base: position 78,747 of record PVKZ01000259.1, on the reverse strand, counting down.
ACTTTTATTTACTTAATTCCTCTCCTCAAAAGTCCAGTTCCCTGAAATGAGTCTCCATCAGTGCTGTACCATCACACACATGCTGAGCAGCAAGCTGTGTGGCACGAGCAAAGCAAAAGCACAAAACTACCAGAGTCCATTACAAACTATTTATGCAGAACTGTGCAATTAAACAATGTACAAAAAAGTTGTTCCAACTCCAGAATTCATGTAAATGTTGTGTCTTTTTTGAAAAATACAGCTGTATTTAGAATAACTGTTAAGGGCATGGGCTCTGTTGTCTTATGCTTACAGGTACTGAAGTACTTAACAGGTACTTAATCTGATCGGGTTCAATTCTCCATTTATTTCATCTCCTTTGACTTACCTGCCACATCCCTGTAATATAACTTCTCCAAAATAGACCCATCAAAACTTTTTTTTTGGTCAATATCACCAATGTCTGCTTTATCACTAATACAGTGACCATGTTCCCTTAATTTATTTAAAATCTCCTCAGAATATATCTGTGTCAAACCCTCTCTTCTTGAAATCATCTACTGCCTGGCCTAAATTGTATTTCAGCCATACTAAAATTCTCTCTGTTCCCTGAAAAATTTAGATACTCAATCTTACCTCTTGCCCTCATACTTTTACTTGTGTTTCCATGTGGATCATAGTACCTGTCACATAATGGATGGCAGGTACCCAGGGAAGATGGATGAACTAACTCACCATTAAAAATCTGAATATGATTATCCATAATACTGCAGCACATATTACCCTGTTAGACTCCATATATCCACTAATTTTCTGCCATAACTGATCTCCTTCAACCTCCTCTACCCGGTCAATTTTGGGATTTTCTTCTCTTGATTCTATGCCTCAAAACGTTTTTAAGCCAAAAATTATATAAACATACAAAAGCCAATTGTGTTTATATGCAACTAACAATGACCAATCTGAAAAGAAAGTTAAGAGAACAGTCCCATTTACAATAGAAGCAAAAGAATAAAATATTGAGGAAGAAAATTAACCAAATTTTACAGTGTTAAACACTGAACACTATAAAACATTGCTGAAAAGAATTAAAGAAGTCACATATACATGAAAAACATCCTGTGTTCATGGGGTGAAAGATTTAATGTTGTTAAAATGTCCATACCACCAAAGCAGTCTACAGATTCAATGCAATCTCTATTAAAATCTCAGTGGAATGTTTTACAGAAGTAGAAAAAAATTCTAAAATTCATATAGAACTACAAAGATCCTCAATTATCCCCAAAAAAACTTAAGAGAAAAATAACACAACTGAAAGCCTCATACTTCTGATTTCAAAACATATTACAAAGCTACAATAATCAAAATAGTATGATACTGGCACAAATGGAGACAGACATATTGACCAATAAAACAGAATAGAGAGCCGAGAAAAATAACCCCACACATATATGATCACCTTATCTTTGACAAGGTGCTGGGAACACACAATTGGGATAAGATATTTCACTTCAATAAATTATATTGAGAAAATTAGGTATCCACATACAAAAGAATGAAATTGGACCCTTGTCTTACACCATATACAAAAATCAGCTCAAAACATATTAAAGAGTTAAACATAAGAACTGAAATTAGACACACCAGACTACATCAAACTAAAAGCTTCTACAAAGCAAAGGAAACAATCAATGGATTGAAAAAATAACCTACAGAATGGGAGAAAATATTTGCAAACCAAATATCTGATAAGGGTTTATTTCTAAAATATATAAGAAATTCCTACCTTTCAATAGCAAAATAATAATGATAATAATAATCAGTATCTACTTTGCTGCATTTTTTAAAGCAAGAATTATGTGTAACTTTTTAAGATAAGTAAGATAAGTAAAAGAAAAAGAGAGCATGCCAGAATAACATGTTTGAGTTTCATTTTTGAGAACTACAAAAAAGATTCATTTTTGTAATTAAAATTAAGTTTTTAATACAATTGTTATAAAATTAGAATATAAAAGAGAAGGAAGAACAACTAGATGTAGCTTAACCCATCCCTGCTTTATCAAATATCTAGTTGAGGCAACAATTACTGGTTCTTTAAAAAATGATTAAACCAATGATAGAAAAATATATCTAAGCATAACACTAGGCCCCCCATTCCCCATTAATTTCAGCATTGAATAATCTAGTTAAGAAGGCATAATGTGATTTCTCAAAATTTGTAAAGTGGCTTATCTACTACAAAAGCATCAAGGGTTTTGTTGATTTTGTTCCAATAAGAGATTGAAGCATCCTGCATCTTACACCACCATCTCTTAGGTCAATGGCTTTCCCATATGCGTGAAAGAGCTAGAAATCAAAGCCTTGAATTATCAGCTCCAACCTTCTTTTCCATTTGAATAATTCCTCCTTATTTCCATAGAAACCCTCTTCTTTGCTCTTATTTATCTGTTGCCCACTTTATTCTTAAATCTGCCTTGGCTCCTGCTGATTCCATTTCCTTAGTTTCTTCTACTTGACTTCTGACTCATCTAAATTTTCCTCATTCTTCAATTCTTATATCAGTTTCCTGTCTTTTACAAATCTTTTACATTAGTTTATTAAATAGTGTTTTCCAGTCATCTACTTGTCCTTTTTTAAATATATATATTATTTACCTCTTATTTTCTGTTTTTGTTATTCAAATTATAGTCTAATCCTGGAGTTTGTCTACATTCCTCGGGTGTTTTTTTTAAAAGCTGGTATGCGCCACATATCTTATTTTAATTCTTTCTTGTGCCTACTAAATTATAACATATGCAAGAAGCACTCAATATTGGTTGAAAAATAAAAACAGTGAACATGTGAATGAATGAATATAAGTTGAAGCTATGTTCACTTCTCTTCGAAGATAGCAAATTAATATTTACTTCTATTTCTATTAGTTGCCCATGAAGAGAACTATGGAACAATGTAAGTATAGCAATTAAAGAAGAAAAAGAGGAAGAATAAATATACAGTAATTTTACATAAGTTTTAGGAAATATTATGAAGGAAAATGCCACCTAGACTAAATAGAAATAACTTAATATATAAATAAAAATAAATAGGGAGTCTAAGAAAACCACATTTCCAATTATATATCTTTGTTTCCTACACTCTGAAACAAAAATAATCTTTAAAGTGCATACATTTAAAACATTTTTTTCACTCTAGCCAGGGCAGTGAATTTAGTATTCAATGCATAGTAATTGATCACTACATAATTCTAAATGTCATTCAACTTCAGCAGCTTCAGAATTCTACTGTTGCCAAGGAGTAAAGCAAAAAGGACTCGACCTCCATTCAAAATATACCTTAATATTACCATTATATTGAATATAATTAGAATTACAATTAAATGTTATATCATTTTTAAAAGAAATTATTTTTCCATCAAGTTTTACAATGGCCTTTGGCATAATGCAGTGAAATTGAACCTAAAAATAAAACCTCAGTAAAATGAAAAGCTCAAATTAACTGACAATTTTCATACTTTAGAATTTCCCTATGTATTTTTCTCCAGTGACCTTTCTGATGACAAAACCTGAAATGATAGTCAATTAAATTTATATCTCAAGGCTCACTATAAATTTGTCAGGAACAAAACAAGTATACTGTGAAGTTCATGAAATCAGCTCATAGTACCCAAGAGTAGGGGTAGAGAAGAAGTGACCAGTCAGATCTTGGTGCTTAAACTGACATTAACATAATGATACCCAGATCTGCATGAGGATAAAGAATGAAGAAAAGCTCTCAAAGCTCCCTAATAGCATACATTTGGTTACCCCGATTTATTTCAGTATCAAGTCTCCACAAGCAGAATGTGGCCCCATTTCTAATCATGAAGTTTATAAGTTCAAGTGCATATATTCTCTCCTTGAAAATTTAAGTAAGGCACAACAGGCACTGATGAAATGCCCATTACCTTTTTGCTGCATGCAGATGTAATACAGGATGTAAGATTTTAGGGCTCATTTTGTCTTAGATTATGACACCATGACTTACTGTGAGCCAGTTCAAACTTCAAGTAGACTGTTTTTACTTTTGTATTTTCTTGCCAAGTGAGTAAAATTATATCAAATTAAAATTCTCCAGTTTGTTTCCAACCTTTCATCTTGAATAATGTCTAATGATGCCCTTTATTATGTAAATCAGGTCAAGGCTGGGCTTCCTCATCATTTTTCAGTTACATAAGAATCATAGAATCAATTATGTTATTCAAAGAACAATTGTGTGACCAGTCTTTTAGAGAACTATTGCCAGGGGAAACTTTATCTTGACATAATTAGAGTCCTTAAATTTCGATATATTTAAGGAACACTTTAATGGATGACCCATGTCCCCTATAGTCACCAACACTCTATGTACACTAGGGCAAGCCCATATGTGAATTCTCAAGGTAGCGGATCAGCTCCAGACACAAATGGATCTGAAACCATTCTCCTCTAGACATAAAAAGATATGTTTCAAAGGCATATGCTTACTCTACTCTTGCTTCCTATGCTAAGTACACATTCATTAGTAATTTTGTATCATAAAAATTTTTTAAAGCAGATTCATTGGCAGTAGAAAAGCATTTTAAGAAATAAAATACCTTTAAAAACTTAAATTTCTCCTTTCTCTATTTTTAAAGATTTCTCCCACATTTATGTTCAAAACATATGCTTTTTCCATTAACATTAAATATTTATCACGATATGAAAACATGACAGTGTATTAGGATGTCTAAGTTAAATTTTAAAACCATTAAGAAAAGCAAAAGGTTGTGGCTACTCTTTTATATAAGCAGAGATAGAAGAAAGCTCTTTAAAAATTACTAAATGGCTTCAAACATAATATTTTGAAAACAGTGATAGAAATAGAGATTTAGATTCAGTATGAGACCATGTTTCATTTCTATTTCCTAAGGAAAATAATTGAACTTTTCCTTCAATAATATCTTGACCCATTTATAGAAACTCACCTGCTAGGAACAGTATGAATCTCTGCAAGCTGCTATCTCATAGTTGAGCAAAAATATGACAAACCAATCAAGACCATCAAAAAAACATAAAAGGTGATTTGGGGGATTTAATCAGAATTGAATATAAAAATAGTTGTTCAAGCAGAAACTAATTCAAGCCTGACTCTACTGCTCTCAAACAACATAGTTTTTTATTTTTCAATTACAGTTGACATTCTGTATTATATTAGTTTCAGGTGCACAACACAGTGGTTACACATTTATATAACTTGTGAAGTAATCCCCCTAGTAAATCTAGTACCCACCCCCGATACCATACATAGTTATTATATTATTGACTATATTCCTTATGCTGTACTTTACATCTCATGACTATTTTGTAACTACTAATTTGTACCTCTTAATCCCTTCACCTTTTTCACCTAGCCCTCTAACCGGCCTCCCACAAGGCAACCACCAGTTTGTTCTCTGTATCTATCAATTTGTTTCTGTTTACAAATAAGATATTTATTTGATATTTCATTATTGAGCACCCACTGTTTGCAAAAGTTGTACTAAGAAAACAAAGGAATTAAGCCACAATCTGTCTTCTTGGAGTTTCTCTTAGAGAGAAAGACTTTGATAGTGATGCCACAGTGTCAACTGTCATACTGTTATAATGAAGGTTGTACTTGATATAGAAATAGGAAAGACAGAGATTGTTAGAACATGAGGATGGAAAGGGGCTATAAATAAATGTGTTATCTTGAGAATGTTTAATTGGTATTGATAGAAGTCTATGAAGAAAGACTGGCAAGAAAAAGGCCTTTCCAAACAGAGAACACCATTATGAAAAGTAAGGCAGAATTAGGGGCAGGAGATCTTGATTCTTGGGGTATGCTTAAAGATGCTGAACAGGAGAGTGGGACCAGCAGGAGCATTTTTGGAAAGATAATGTCGCCAGCAGTTCAGAGTTATAATTCCCTAAATGAAATATGCATGTTCTAGACAGAGAAGGGAAGGGTGCAAGGAAATCAAATGGGGTTGATTTATTTTTATCTCATATCTATAATTTCAATTGTGTTGTTATTTTATAATGCACATAATATTTCAGTACAATAGAACATTTACATAAATTCTAGACTTATGCGTATTTGTGTGATGCACACATCCTCTTTTGATACTTCAATTTTTTGCCAAATATCTCTAACCTGATATTTAAAATAATATTAACACTATCAGTACCAGCAATAACCCTATCTTTGTCTTATATTATTAGAAATAATTAACATAAAGGATGGCTTGGGAAGGAATAGATGGGATGAGGCTGAATTAGAGCAATGTTACTATTAATCTCAATATAGATTTTATAACTTAGAAAAAGCAGGACTATAAGATATGGTCATTAACTATATGAGATTAAACAGGTGGAGAAGGTGAAGACCCTGAGACAATTTCAAGGCTTAGACATGAATCAAATTGGCATAACAAAAGCAATAAACAAAATTCAAAAACAAGTAAATCGAGGGAGAAAATAAAAATCACTAAATTAAGACTCTCAAAAAACAAATAATCCATACAATCTCTTTAGCCTCTTCATCATGGTAACTTGCAGGACAGAGCAAATTTAATTAGCCCTGTGAACGGTATTATGTTTCCAAGCAAGGATATTCTGCTCAAGTAATACAGCTCAAGTAATATCAATGAAGATTGATAACTCTCAGTGCAATATATATTTCCAGTGGTTTTAACTTATTTTCATTCAAGTTAATACTCACAGCAAGCAAACAGTAGTTTTCTATTAGTAAATGGGGATAATACCAGAATGTACCTCAAGTTTACTGTGAGAATTAAATGGATTAATGTATGTAAAACATTAAATGAGTCCATGATATATTATTAAAATTCAATACATAGTCACAACTGTTATTCATAATTATTTATGTCCAAACTACCTATGTTGAAATCCTGGTTCCTCTGTTTATAAAATTTTTTTTTACCTAGCATAAACTGCATCTTTTCTAAAGCTCAGCTTTCTCACTACATAATGAACATAAAAGTGTTATTATTTAAAACTTGTAAATAAGTCAAAAGGATGACTTTGTGTCATTTTATCATCATATTGGAGCATGTTGAACTGGTCTCCACAAAACAATAACTATTAATTCTAAAGAGAAATGTGCCTTTGTTTTACTTTGTCTTTATTATGTATTAGAGTCCAGACTAGGAAGTTTCATGTTGACTTGTAGATTTTTGTTTGTTAGAAGTGCCAATGATTTCTATTTAGTAGAAAAGATAGCCCCCAAGATGTAAGGTTCTATTGCCTTGCAGGATACTCAGTTTTACACTATTACTTATTGAACTTATGCCAACATTCTTTATTTCTGTATTTATGTATACATTATCTATTGAATTCCTTTTAACCAGCTTTAACAGTTTGCTTTTCCCCTCATTAATGGCATAAAAATTTATGTATGCTTACTATATATTTGTATGAGAGTTATTTTTAAACATTTTTGGACAGTATTTTTTTGTAACAGCTAATATTTATTGAGTACTAATTAAATATTATGTACAATTATTAATTTACTGGTTTCTAAAAACAACAATACAAGGTGGGAAATTGTTTAATCTATATCTTAGAGATAAGAAAACTCCTGTGATCATTCATTAAGTAAATGCCAAACCCATTGAAAAGTGCACCTTGTCCTGTGAATTATCATTTTTGATTATTTCTATCATTAGACTAAAGGAATTTAAGACATAATGCCACAGAGCTCAATTATGCTTTTATCAACTAAAACTTCATGGTTAGCAGATTCAAGAGAATATATGACACATTTATTTATTCACTGAGATCTTATTTTATGATTCATTATTTTCTCTTGATTTTTTCTTCTTCTATTCTGTGCCTTAATTCAGGTTAAATAATCCATCATTTAGGTCTAAATTGTGAAATTATCTCAAGATCCAAATTCCCAAGGAATATAACCAAAAAATATCAAGTACAATGATTGATGAAGTTCTATAACTTTTACCTCTATGAAACTGTAGAAAATATATAAGAAAAGGACATCTAATATCTTTTTCTTCTGCTGTTGAAGTTTCTGACTGAACTTCCATTTTTCCTAATCTGAGGTGCACCCTGAACTAGTTATTTCTAACCTCATTAGAGTAGGACAAAAGTTGAGACATATTGTTGTAGATTTAAGTCATTGAGAAGATGAAGTAAAAAATAAAAATAAAAAAGTACATAAACTCTAAGTGCATGTATTTTAGAAATTTATGTTATTCATGTTCTGCTACTCTTAACTTTTTATACCTTAAGCATCAAACATAATTTGAAATTATAATTAATTTAACAATGAATAAAAGTTAAAATTCAAAAATATCTTTTCTTAATCCCAGCTGATCATCTGGTATCCCCCATGACCCATCAAGATGAACACATATCACATAATTTTATATTACTGCCAAGATTATAATCCCAAAAGAAGGATCCTGCTCAAAATCTTCACAAACATAATGTCAGAGACATAATCTGAATATTTACCTCTTTGATTTGAGTAGTATAGGTCACCCTATTAGTAAGGCCTCCTGTACACCCACCACTTTTCATATGCCCCAATAAGTCCTAAACATTCAAGTAATATGCAGTCTTCCAGAGTACCACCTCTTTCAATACTAGCTCCTCTCATCCTTTATTCCAATCCATCTCTCATCTTTAGATATTTGTATATCATTTTCTATAGGTACGCTAGAACTTTAGACAGCCTACTTTGTGTTCTAGCCAGAAAAGTCCTCCCCCGCACCCCACAAAAAAAGATACCTACTGTGAATATATCACCTTACATGGTAAAAGGAACTTTTCAAATATGATTAAGTTAAAGATCTTGAGATGGGGAGATTATCCTGGATTATCTGGGTGGGCCATTATATGAGAGAGTCAGGACAGTCATAGAAAATGAGATGTGATGACAAAAGCAGAGACAAAGAGATGTGAAGATGTTATGATGAGGACTAAGGAGCCATGAGCCAAGGAATGCAAGAGAACTCTAGAAGTTAAAGATGGCAAGAAAACAGATTTACCTCTAGAACCCCAGAAAGAACATAACCCTATCAATCCATTTTATACTTCTAAATACCAGAACTTGAAGATAATAAATTTGTGCTGCCTTAAGCCACTGAATTTGTAGTAATTTGTCACAGCAGCAATGGGAATCTGATACATCTTACAGTGACATGATTAGTCCTCCCCTCCATGTGGGAAGGTCCAAGGTGACACTATAGCTGAGTCTACTTGGTTCCTCACAGAGTTCTTTGAAAAATAATTAGATGCTTAATTAGTATTTATAGAAGGAATGATTTTTTGAGAGTAAAACAGTTTAGTCCCCTCTGGAACAGAATATCCTCAATTTGGTTGATATAAAGAGACACCATGACCTTAAATGATTCTTAATAATTTTTTATGTTTTTTTAGACTGAGATGGTTGTCACCAAATTTATCTCAGTTCTAAGTAATAAGTGGGTTTATTTATCAGCCATGACATTTAAATACCAAGTGGAAAAACAAAATACATGCTTCCCTATATGTATTTTTCAGGAAATAAAGTTGAGACATATTTCCACAGTAAATCTAAATGTCTTCTATATTGCCAGGCTTAAAAAGGTTATGTACATTAGATATTAGATCATTGCTTGAAGTACGTTAATGCTTTTGAAAACAGCTGCCTTCAATCTTCATTCTCATAAAAAGAGCAACTACAGTCTGTGCTTTTGCTAATGGCTTTAAAATGTATGTTAACTTAGAAATTCTGATCCACACTAATGTTTGTATACCATAATATAGACTATTAATGGAAAACATAAAGGGAGAGAAGCCTTTAAAAATAGGGCAGAAGGAGAAACTTATGTTTCTCAGATTGTTTTTTGCTTTCAAAATTCTTTCCCTTTGGCAATGAATGTGTTTTTAATAAAAGCTTCACGAGGCAAAACTACTAGTACACATGTGAGAACAAAACAGAGCCATTGATTTGGAGAAATTTTTCTAGATGAGAAAAGTTTTGACCTTTGTATACAGAGCTGACTTCCACGACTTCTCATTAAGGCCTGCCCTACCGTGCACAGAACGATGGTATGCACAGGTGGCCTGAGCTAAATGTTAATGTGTTATCTAAAGATACCAAATCTAAAGATTTCTGTGGCTTCAAAACCAGCTTTGCTCCAGGAAGTTTCCTGAAATATTGGGTACACATTTTTCTCTCTCTGAAGAATGTAATCTCCATTGTCCTCATTCTAAATCCTTGTATGGTTCATAGAACAGTGCAAATGAAAAAAAAAACCATTCTGATTAGCAAAGTGCATCTTTCATATCACTCAAGATATAAGAATGGAAGTGTACAGAGATAGTGACAGTGATAATGATAATGATTAGTTACTCATCCCTTAACAATTTGGGCGAAGTAAATACAGAAGAAAATTTGATTCTTTGCAAAGATGAACTGACCAGCATCAGGGAGAAGCTCCTCCTGTGTTACCACCAGACAGCAAATTAGCGCAAGTGTCACAAACACGATGCTGCCTTTGCCTAGATAAAGAGGTCATAAGCACTTCTTAAATGTCTGTTCCTTACCTGAACCAGCAGGAAGAGGACACACACACACATGCATGCTCTGGCATTACTGTCTAGAAATGGGGTTAAGTGCTGCATTTGACTTTCTCAAGCCTGAGGAAAATGAAGATTTTATAAAAAATAAAACATTATGCTGGGAGGTTGGTGGCTGTCTTGACCCTCTACCCTCCTGCAGAGCTGAGCGGCACAATTCCAGTGGCTGTGCCAGCAACAAGGTCCCCTCTCAGCCCTCCTGCTGGTGACAAGGAGTTTGGTGCATTTGTTTTGTCTTTAACAAGTTCAGAATTTAACTTAGGGTATAAATTTAATGGACAATATTCAAGGGCTTTGTACATGGAAAGGGCACCTGGGGAAAATAAACTAGGAGGATATTCTGAGCCATGAAAATTACCTCCAGATTTTGATCTAAACAGCCATTGATTGAATGGTTTCATGAAACCAACCATAACTTGGAAGCATCTGCTTTTCTGTACACATTTACATGTATGTATTTCGTTGATCACATCATTCCTTATAAAATATTAAAACATTTTATTTAAAAAATTAAAATAGAATACTTTTTGAAATTTGGAAATGACCAAGATTATATAGCAGTTGGGCGGGGGGGGAGAAATGAAGAAGAAGAAAAGAAAATGGTGAGAATCCAGTGGCAAGAGTGGTTCTAAATGTGCATCAGACTGATGAATACATAGGAACGCGATGTGTTTTTAAGCAAATGAAGTGATGAAGGAATACATGCAATTAACATTTCAAATCATTTGGACACTTTATTATACTTATAGACATTATTTCATAAGTTACTAGCTTCCAAACTTTTGTATTTTTTAGAATATTTGCTGTTTTATAGGGATAGTAGGAGAGAATATTTAAGAACAACATTATTTCAGATAAGACTGCCATCTCATAAATAGACCCAGTTAAAATTCCTGCTTTCCAAAGTGGGTCTTAAAATTATTTGTATAGAGGCATCGTTACAAATACATCAAGTGAGTCTTTAGTAAATTTTAACTTCTCTTTCCCCTCCTAATTTTTTCAAGACAAGTTGAGTTAAACTACTATTTACTTTTATATAGAATCAAGCTGAGAAAATATTTTAAAAATTAAGGTCATGAGTTTTCTCATGAAATTGTGAGATATAAATGCTTATTTGTAACTCTAAAAATCAGACTTTTGCCTGTGGTGAGAAAGTCAATCTGCTAATTACTACTATTAATTTGGATGGTGACTTTGCCTTATAAATATGAAATATTAGCAGATGTAATAAACAATGCATTTGAATCTAAAAAAAATCAACAAACACATAAATGCTTTTTACATATTGCTGATACATAAGCATTCTATTTTGAATATTATCTATCAATAGATCTATCTATAGTTCATGAATATTAAACTTTATTCATTTGAATATTTTCTGCCAAAAAGCATATTAGAGATTGTCTAATACTCTATTGTTTGAAAATTAATTTAATAAGAGGTTAAGCCTTCTTTGGCATTATTTTAGAATGAGCTCTTTTTAGTTTGTTTTTGCCTAATCATTTGACTAAAACCTAACAAAAACCTCTCTAATTGTACTAAATTTTTAAGTTCCAAGAAATTGTCACTTTGATAGTTTACAGCTAAAATCTGTTTTATTTTCTTTTTAGCCATAGTAGCATTCTCTAATATTAAAACTCTTTGGGAAACACTATAGAAAAAAAAGAAAATTATCTGTAGGAGTTATCTATTGATAACACGTCACAACAAAATTAGCAGTAAACACATGCATATTTATTATCTCATAGTTTCTGTGGGTCAGATCAGCTGGGTATTCTGCTCTCAGTGTTTCACAAAGCTGATTTCAAGATAAAGACTGGACTGAATTCCTTTCCGGAAGCTAGAATGGAAAAGAATCTACTTCCATTCTTACATAGTTTATACACAGAATTAATTTGCTCATGTCTGTAGAACTGAAGACCCGGACTTCTTATGGGCTGTCAGCTAGAGGCTGCTCCCATCTCCTACAAGCAGCCATGGTTCGTAGAGGCCACTCCCAGATCCTAGAAGCACAATTTTATTCTTACTTTTTCAGCATGATGGTATATTTTGTCAGCCAACAAGGAGAGCCTCTAGAACAAGTTTGCTAGAAAGATGGCATCTTAGAAAATACAATGTAATCACGGAGGGACATCCATGTGACATCACATTCATCACCTTTGTAATATTTCGTTGTTTAGAAGCAAGTCACAGGTCCTACTCACAAGCTAAGGGAGAGAATCACACAGAAACATGGATGCTGGGAGGAAGGGATTATGGGGAGCCACCTTAAAGTATATCTGCCAAGGTCTCTCTCTCTAAAGAAAAATTTCTTTTTAGTAAAGTCTGATTTTTCCTCAGTTAAAAATCAGTTGATTCTTCATTTTAAACTTAAAGGGTAACTTCATTTTTAAAGGAAAGTTAAATATACTGATTTTTTAAACCTTTGAAGATATTTTGAAAGAAAGTTACTGCATTAATTACCCAGTGGGGAGAGAAAGTGTATATGTAAATATCTAAAAAAAAGATGAGACATGGAGAAAATTTTACTTGCTTAGAAATTTATATAAATAGACATTTTGATTTATAGGCCTATTTAAATAAAAATGCAAAAAACATCTATGTTTTTGCTGACTTTTTTTAGATTTGAAATGCTCTGTTTATCACATCTGCTAATATTTCATATTTATAAAGGCAAAGTCACTATCCAAATTAATAGTAGTAATTAGTAGATTGGGTTTTTCACCACAGGCAAAGTCTGACTTCTAGAGTTACAAATGAACATTTAAAAGCTGAAGCAGTAAGTAGAATATTCTCTGAGAACAAAATGATTATTTAACATAATTTTATAAAGAATGAGCTATCTGCATTAATTTCTATTTAAATATAAATTATATAAATAAATTCTTCATATATTCCAATTCATTTAGTATTAACTAGCCTATGAAGAGGACTTCTGAAAAATTTTTATTTAGTAATTTTGCTTGATTTCTATGCTGTTAACGCTGCGTTTATGACACGCCAAGGAATTTAGGTGGAAAATCTCTTAATAATTCATTGTTATAGTTAAAGATTCAGAAACTCACTTTATTTTACCCAAAAGATCGCTTTAATTTTTAACTTATTAATTGACACAGTTCCTACTGTAAGATTTTAATAATTGTCTCTGGGTTATACTGATAAATGAAAGAGTAAATAAAGAAAATCATGTCATGGAACTATATCTCATTTAATTTATTGTATTCATAATATTACCTTTGACTATAGGGATCTTGCTAAATTGTAATACCCTGGAGAAATTAATTAGCTTTATTGACCCTCAGTATAATAGATATAGTAATTTATTAACTAATATGGTTATTTGAGTTATAAAGAAATATGCAAATATACCTTTTTTTTCTGGGAAACTCCAAAATTTTCATTTCTGCCCCTTGCCCTCTAAAATATATATAAATGAGTTCACAGAAATTATAATTTAAGAACCCTAATTATTATAACTTTTCATTTTGTAATAATTTTAAATGCCAGAGAATATGTAAAACTATTACACAGATTATTTATCACATCAACTAAAATTTCATATTTACAAAGGCAAATCACCATCCAAATTAATGATAGTAGGTGGAGTTGTCAGAATTAACAAAAAAATAAAAAGAAAGAAAAATATATATGGCACTCAAATCTGAGTTGCAGAGAAACAAGAAATAATTTATTCAGAATAAGTATGTCACAGCAATATCTGGAACATAGCTATCCTAAAGATAATTTTGTGAGATCATTAAATTTTTTGGGGTGACATTGTTTAATAAAATTATATAAGTTTCAAGTGTACAATTCAATAATACATTATCTGTATATTGCACTGTATGTTCACCACCCAAAATCAAATCTCCTTCCATCACCAAATATTTGGCCCCCTTTGCCCTTATTGACTTCCTCCTCTGCACTCCCTTTCCTTTGGGTAACCACTAAACTGTTGAGTTTTTGTCTATGAGTTTTTGTTTGTTTGTTGCTTTCAGTTTTATATCCCACATATTAGTGAAATCATAGTTATAGACTTTTTCTGTCTGACTAATTTCACTTAACACAATAATCTCAAGATCCATCCATGTTGTCACAACTAACAGTATTTCATCTTTTCTAATGGCTGAGGAATATTCCATTGCATATATGTCCCACCTCTTCTTTACCCAATGATCTATCGAAAAACAGTTCAGGTGTTTCCATGTCTTGGCCACTGTGAATAATGTTGCAATAAACATTGGGGTGCATATATCTTTATAGATATATTTTCAAATTCTTTGGGTAGATGCCCAGAAGAGGGATTGCTGAGTCATGTGGTAATTCTATTCTTAAAGGACCTGAACAGACACTTCTCCCAAGAAGGCATACAAACAGCCAACAGACATATGAAAAGATGCTCAACATCACTAGCTATTAGGGAGATGCAAATCAAAACCACAATGAGATACACCTCATACCTGTAAGGATGACTATTATCAACAAGACTAATAATAAGTGTTATTTAAGTGTTTTCACAAAATCCCTAGTCTACTGGTCCTGTCCTCTGTTATTGTTGCAGTGTCTAGTTACTTAGTAGATGTTTATCTTTGCTGTGGTGGTGATAGTGAAATCAATAAAAGTTTATTTCTAATACATGTTAACAATGCTTAGTGTTACTTTATTTCTAAAGATAAAATATACCTTCTAAATTAGCAATGCTCTCAGATTAAAATGTTAATAATTGAAATTAATACAAAATGTAAGTAATGAATAGTAAAAACTCCTTTTCCATTGATATAATGGAATTATATTGATAAAATGGAAAATAAATCTCTTTGTTCATTTAATCTTTAAATTAATATCCTTTTAAAATTTTATAGATAAGTTCATAGAGCCTTTGAAGAACTCAAATCAAAATATGGGCCAAAATATAATTTTCAGAGGATAATGTCAAGTTCCTGTAACAACAACAAAAATGGTTTTCCTATTCATCCTGATACACTCTAACAGGAAACTGATGCTGAACTCAGCAGGGTAATGAGGCACTCCTACAAAGATGTGGGGAAGTGTTAAGGACAGCCATCGGAGCAGGGTGCAATACTGTGAGCCTAGCCACAGAAGAAAGCTGTGCCACCTCTTCTACAGAGGATGGTTGCCAGAAACCTGAGCAAGCTGAGGGAGAGTGACAGTCAGCAGGAGCTGACAGAAGGGCACAATCAAACTAGGTGAGTTGGCAAGGATGGAGGTTAATAAGTATACTCCTCCCTTCTGTCTCATGATGCACTCAATCTGCAGAAAGAGTCTGACTGTTCATTATGTATACAGTCTGGTATTTAATTGATATATGTCTTATTGTTGGTTAATTTATTTTCCTTAAGTTTAGCAATTATCAGAAAATTTCATTTGCCCTTAATATATTCATCTACATCTAAAATCATAAACAAATTTTATTTTGTTTCTTACTGTTTTTTCCTGAAGATTTGTATGACATATGTATATCTTAAAAATCTCTCCATTAATTATTATTGTCATAAATGTTGTAAATATTTTGCTTAATTTGCCATTTTATCTTTAATTTTTCACAGTGCCTTTGATGAATAGAAGATAGATTTGGAGAAGGAGGCTAAGTATCCTAATGCTTATTATTTCTTCTGGAGATTTTTTAAATATCAAGAATATCTTCTTTATATATTTATTAGTCTAATATATTTGTAGATATCTTCAACTTAAGTAAAAATGTAAGTATAAATTTTAAATTAGCTCAGAATATTTTTTTCATTTGAGGTCTCATAAAATTTCTAAGGTGTGTGTGTATAAGTATGTTTATGTGTGCTTATCTATATAACTAAGTACTCCAATGATTTTTTGAATAACCTATTTTTGTTATTTTATTATATACATCATATCAGCATCTCTTTAAAGATGAAGCAAATGTCTCATTGATCTGTTTAGGCCAGCATCACACTGTTTTAATTATTGTAGATTTATCATTTTTGGCTTCTGATAATGTAAGTCTGTTTGAAGTCTGTTTCTGCTCACTGATGCTCATATTTAATACTGAATCCTTCATTCCATTCCATAAGTCTTTTCCCACAAGGAGAAGATAAATCCAACAGAGATCCTGTGCTGAGAAATCTGGGCTGTAGAATATGAAAACAACTATTTGCAGAACACTTTATGCAAAGTCAGAAGTGTACCTTGTCCAATTTGTCAATATAAATCCCTCCTCATATTGCATTTATGTAAATTGCTAAGGTGATCAAATCACCTGTAAACCTCTCTGAATTGTCATTCAGAAAGGTAACATGGCTTTATGCCTGTCTAAAAATGCATGAGAATAATTGTTTGGTTTGATTTCTATATGTTTCTAGTCAACATAATACAGTTTTAAATTGAGAGTTAAAGGCAATCTAAATCAGAGAGAGAAATCATTACCCAGCTTCTGGTCTGACTCATATTAAAGCAAGGGTTATTTCCACACTTTCAAAAATGAGTGCCAAAATGTCCAGAAGTTATGCCTGCTTTCCGTGATGAACACGTTTTCTTGTTGCACCTTGGGGAACTGGGCTCATCAATTCAGGCTGTCCATCAGCTCTCTCATTCTCTGGGTTACCTGCTAATTGGCTGTAAACGACAGACTTGGTGATGGTATTTTTGTTTCTTCACCCCCTAAATTACCTTCGGGGCCCAAAGGTTCTAATTGGCATTCTGTTCCTCGAAGCATCAATAGTTGATTTTCATAAGCAAATTAAAATGATAGGTGGGGCTCTCTGACAGAGCTCTCACAGGTAGGTAAGTTTTGTGACGTGCTCACTGCCCACCCTCTGCTGGAAAGTGATGCCTTGCTCAGCATCACTTGATGGGGCTCCTGTATTAAGACCCACAAAATTCCACTTAATTTGATTATCCTTCTGACAAGTCGTTAGCAGTCTTCTCCTTTACTCTCCAACTTGAGATACCTTTTATGAAGTCTGTTGTAAATAAATTTGACAGTCTATAGGATATGATTTGTCATTCTTGACAAAAACAACTGGATTTAAAGATGAAAGTATTTGGCAGGAGGACTGGGAAGACAGTGGGAATGAAAAAGAATGTTTAAGAATGCAGAGAACCACGTGCACTCAGAAACACGGATCAACCCAGTGATGCCTGCTGCAGGGCCACTGGTCCACATGCTGACTGAGCGAGCCAGCAAAATCTCATTTAAACCAAGTAAAGATGTATAGTTACCAAATCAACAATTGCTTCTTTCACATCTATAGCTTTCCTTGCTACGTTTCCATCACTGCATAGGTCACTTCTGACCTGAGGACTCTTTACAATTTTTTATTTCATCAGAGTAAAAAGTATGCCCTCTGAACACTGACAGGCATAACTTCCAGACAGAAAGATCAACTGCGTGCAGCAGGCAGGGCATCTTCAGCAGCCCCCACGCTGCTCTGCTGTGGACTGACCATGCAGGCTGCTATGCTTTGCTGGGATTTCTTTCAACAAGAAAACCAAAGTTGATGCAGCATCAGCTTTGAAGTGATGTGACAATATGCACACTATAGAAGAGTAAAATGCTAAGGCCTTTTCCTCTAAAGAGCCAAGTGGCCACACCAGGTTTACGTGACATAAGGACACAGCTTCTACACAAGCCCTAACAGTCTCCACACCCCAAGCTGGTCCTGGACACGTTGTGTTATTGGTAACTAGCTAAGGTCACTGCTTCCTTGCCCTTTCTATACTGCTCATTAAAGTATTCGATGATCCATGATGAGTCTGATTTGTTTACCCAAATGTTTATGAGCATCAATTAGAGAGGAGTCTTGGTGACTGGTGGTAGAATTTAAGGAAAAACAATATAGTCATTTCCTGGCCTTTTCTAAGCTAAATATTCTACAAGAAAGACAGGTACATTCAAGAAGAAATTAGAATAATGGGCAGTGAGTACTGTGATAGAATTTGAAGGCCCTTTAAGAACATGTGGCAAGATCGCCTAACCTAGTCAAGTGGAATCACAGAATATATTTAATAAATATTTGTTGGGCACTGCTAAATAAGTAAGATGATATTTAGGCTGGTACCTAAAAGATCATTTGAACTAGGTTCAGTAAAAAAATGAAAATGTAGGGGCAGGTATGAGATCAAGAAGGCAGAGGGACAAGCATGGGAGAAGACCAAAAGCTAAAGAGAGTAAGAAATTTTGAGGAATTGAAATATGACCAGGACAGCTGTTACAGGGGATACACCCAAGGGAGTCATGAGTACAGCTGGAAGGGGAGGCCATAAAAGATTTTCCAAACCAAGATAAAGAATATGAACTGTATCTTTATGTAGCCTGATAGTTACAGTGCTCACAAAGTATCTACCAGAGAGAGACTTTCTTTTTTATTACTAAAAACATCAAATGTATACATTTCTGAGTACTACATGAAGGCCTCTTGTAAAAATACAGTGGCACACAGTCAATAAATGTACAATGATTCTGAAATTAAGTGACTACCACATGGGAATTACAATTTCATCCATTTGTAAAAATTTTGTAATAAGATGTGCAAATTTCCTTATCACCTTAGCAAATAATATTTTTATCTTTAAAAACAGCTCTTTAACCTTTGGCAAAAGCTTAATTTCAAAAAAACTTAAAGGTGCTGAAATAGATGATTGCATATTTCCATTGCACTGAAATATAATTATGAGCACCTTGAATGGGAGCACTATAAATAAAAATAACTCATCAGGTTGCTTTTATAACCTGAGCAATGCAGAGTAATTAAACCAAGAAATTAAATTCTGTAAAATTAAAAATGCAATTCTATACATCAGATTTAGCAATGATTTTCATGGGACTGATTTATTTTGCAGTTCTGAAAGAGCCTAGTTTGGTCAAATAGTGGTGTGTTTGCTTATTTCAAAGATTGTCTTACATTAGAAAAATCACAGTTTAAATTTTCAAGTCAACTGGAATTGAATAATCCCTACATTAAAAACTGTGTGTGTTCTGACAAAGAGCTTTATAGGAATGATTCTCATTAAAAACATCTCATAGTATGATTTGTATTATAAAACAGTCTTCATAGTTTCAAAAATATAGGCCATTGCTGGTGACAAATTATTCATGCTGTTCTATTTAAAAACATCTTGGTTAAACAATTATAAACTGTGAAGTATACATAAAGTATTTTTTCTATGTGTACATATAGAGCACAATCCAAAGACAAGTCTTTATATAAATATAGAGAGAGGGGATTATAATGATTATAATTATTCATGAGAAAACCGAACATTCTTTATCGTGTTCCAGGTAGCCTATTAACTAATTTCTTACATATTTCTTAGCATGTATCAATAATCAACCCATATTAGTTTCTACATATTAAGGAAAAGTTCATTGATTTTAGCCTCTTCATGTCTCAATGTATCTTGAAGAATGCACGTTGTTATTTTCATTTCAGTATTTTTAGAGAGAGCGTAAAAACTACTGAAAATCTTAGTTTTTGCAAATGCATATCCTTATGAATATGCATCTCACACACACACACAACCAGTTTATTTCTATAGGCAAGGACAAACAGAGGATTGTCCTTCCTCTTCCACTTCCCTTCCAGTTAAAAGACAGGAACCTCTGTCACATGGAAGGCCAGGAGCTAAAACAATGAAGCTTCTTCCCTCCAGCTATGCTTTGTTGGAAGTTGCTCCCTCCCCTTGTTCCTTCTGAAGAGTCAAGGTTAGAGAGGCTAGAGTCAATCTCCTTGTTGCTGCTGGCCTTTCTATCATGTGCTATCTGTTCTGCATACCGTTAAATCTTGTCCACACTTCTATATATAATCCTTTTAACCAATTCTCCTCCATGTGTGTGTCCTCAATTCCTTATGAGAACCTTAGCAGATACAGTAATTGATACTAGAAATAGTCCCAGGAAACAAACCTTCAAATGGAATTCTTAAAACAGTTGTCCATGTTTTTGAGAGGTGTACAGAGAGCCACTTTGCTGTGGGAAAGTGGCACAATGCTAAGCCACAGGAGGAGGCAGCAGCAAGCTTATTCAAGTTTCCCCTGGGGACGACAGGGGATGAGACAGATGCAGGTGACAGACAAGATCCAAGAGATCATGTGGCCATGACACTTAGCAGCTATGATAGAATTAGTAATAACAATGAAAACAAGGTCAGCTGGCTGTTTCTGAGAGCCACAGAGGATGTACAAGGATAAAAACCAGAAACTGAAAACCAAGACTTTTTAATCCCTTCACTTTTTTCACCCTTACTCCCCTCCCATCTGGCAGCCGTCAGTTTGTTCTCTGTATCTATGAGTATGTTTCTGTTTTGTTTATTCATTTATTTTGTTCTTTAGATTCCAGTTGAGATCACATGGGATGAAAAAGGTGATGTAAAAATTGGTGGTTACAAAATAGTCATAGGAATATGAAGTACAGCATAGAGAACATCAGCAATAATACTATCAAAACTAGGCATGGTGCTAGGTGGATACTAGACTAATTGGGGGTATCAGGTTGTAAATTATGTAAATGTCTAACTACTATGCTATACACTGTAAACTAATATAAAATAATACTGAATGTCAAATGGACTTGAAAAATAATAATAGTAGTTGTAGTAATAATAATAATAATAATAATAATAATAATAATAATAAAGAAAACTTTCTGAGTACTAAGTTTAGAAAACCAATTTAGAAAACAGGTGGAAAACCAGAAAGGGATACCTTCATCTCCTATAGTTCTGGATTAGAAATTGCTGAACATTAAAATCAGCCCCAGATATGATTTTAAGTGCTGAAGAGGGATATCCAACTCCCATTATCCCTGGACCTATAAAATGACTTATCCATTACTATTACATCCCATACAACACTGCCTCAGACCAGAGGGACACCTTTTATAGCAAAGGAAATTCAATAATAGGCTCACCTCCATATAAATTACTGGACTTATCACATGCTTCAGTCTCTGAAGCCAGTTGAGAGACAATGCCTTTCAAGGTCAAGTGCAGGACAACAGAATATGATATAGTCCTTAAACCAGCAGTCAATTTATTGTGTAGGCATATATGGGTCCAAAATCCAAAAGGCAAAGGTAGAAGTGTTCCCTTCACTGCTACACCAGGAAATGTGCTTGATGAATTCTGGAAACAGTGTGGTTGAAAGTCCTAGTGTCCAAGGAAGCAATGTTTCTACCAAAGATTACAGTCAGGGGTTGATAAAATTGAACAATGAGGCAATTCTCCATTTTGAGGTCCTCCTGTGCTGGAAGATGAAAAGGGAGTCAAGAAGACTGATTTTTATTACCACAGGAAGTCAAGTTGCTGCTACCCAATAGTGGGAGGAGTATGTACAAATAAAACTGTATGTGGAATCCACAGTATTCAATGGGATGTCTCTCAGTACATATACCATTGTCGGTAGTCCTGGTCAGTGAAAAGCTGAGGGAACTCCATGAAGAACAGGAGCACCAAAGATTCAGAGGTTTTTGTTTTTGTTTTATTCTTTTAGGAATGAAAGTTTGATTCATCTCTCTAGTAAAAGAATGTTATTAAGTCAAGGTGGTAATTTTAAAAAAAAAGTCAAAGTGGTAACAGACAGCAAGTAAAATTCAGAAAGTGTGATAGAAGAATAAAGTTCTGATTACTGACATCTTTGTGATGAACTATATAAATGGGACTATACCAAAAATGGTGGTGGTGGTGGTGGTTGTTGTTAACAGCCACCCATTTATCACTGGAACCTTATATTAATAGCAACAGTGTAGCTAACATTTTAGAATTACAGATGAGAACATATTCTAAATAATATTTCCTCAAGATGTGATATTCTAATCATACATGTGAATTCACTGTTGAATACACAATTTTTTCACCTATATAAAAATCAAGAGTAGATGTAAAAGACAAAAGAGATAGATTATACTACATTTTTCCTATTAATCTCTCCAGCAGGGGGCACTAGCATGAGATCAGAGGTGGGAGAAGAGGAGGTTGGTGCTTTATTCTATGGCTTCCTCTCTGTTGGATCATCTTCAGTTGGCCCTCCACCAAAGGCCACACTCCTTTCTGCATGGCTTCTGTCCCTGGCCGCCACAAGTAGAGGGGAGGTAAAGGATCCCTCACTGTTGCGAGGTCTGTGGCACTGAATTATTATTTGTCATTTTCCTAAACACAGTCTACTTCTTTGTAAACTTCATTAACTTTCCTCAATCTTTCTATTTAATTGAAAAAGTTAGCTAAAGGTAAAAGCATGAAGTACTTACATACTTTAAACATCAGTTTCATTTTAAAAACACAAAAAATTTTCCAAGTGTTGAGATTAGGTTTACTTTTTGTTTTTCATTATCCTTCTTGCATAAAGTATTCTACTCACAATGCATTATTTAATTGTTTCTCGTTTCAAGTTTTTAAAGTGGAACAAGAACATCAAAATATCTGTGAAAAATATCTGAATACAGAATTCTAGATCTTTATTATTCTGTCTTATCGTTTTATACCTTTAAATCAAAAGAAAAAAATTTTAATGATATTCTATATCAAGTCTTTCTAATATATCAATGTTATTTTTATAGAAATGGCTCTATTATTATTGAATTTATTTTCATTGGGTACAATATATAACTAAAATATGCAATATAATATTCCCTACTTACCTAATAGTTTTAGGAACAAATCTACTGACCAAAATAAGCATACAACTCAACTGGTAGGAAGAAATGTAGAAAATGCAACCTATCAGGCACAATGGTTCAGCATACTATGGGAACCAATGAACCAATGGTTAGTATCCATGAAGTCAGCATATTAGTTAATCAGAGGCTGGTTAAAATAATTACTTTAAGTGCATTCATGGAAGGGGATGAGAGTGCCTGAGAAGAGTGTGTAGAGTGTGATCAAAAGGGTCTAGGACAGAATCACAAGGAACACCAGCATACGAGATGTGTCAAGAGAAGGAACTGAGAAAAAACACTAAGGAAACAGTGTCTGAAATGCTGGAGACTTAGTGGGAATTATTTGTTAATTAAAAGGGCATCTTCACATCCTAATGTAGTTAAACTCACAAATTTTCATTATATCTTAGCATGGCTGCCTTCAGCTGACATGTATTGGAGTGTTTACTTCTCAGGTGCCTTGGGATGAGTGTAGGATCATAAATTAAAGAGTCATGGCTGTTAATTCTGCCTCTGATATGTCACAATAACTGTGTCTCTGAGCTTCATTCATTTTAACTGTAATGTGAATAATTATAATTCAGAGAGTGACCATGAGGATCATGTAAGGTGTCTTTCACAAAACTTACATTTATAAGTATTCAATAAATGTGCATTTCCTTCTTTCCTCTTTGGTATATTATCTCTAGGATACAAGGTAAAGTGGTTGGAAACTGAGAAGGAATTCCAAGACATTCTTTCACAATGTACACATAAATCACTGGCTCTCGTTCATTTTATTCTTAATCTGGGCCACTTACTGACAATTTCTCTACAACTAAGGGAAAATGTTCTGCTTCATAGCCCAGAATATATGCTGTGTGATTTCCTGATTGATTTTATTGATTTTATTTCATACTATTTTGGTCATATTTCTCAATTTAGATGTTCTTCCATGCCATGCCATTCAGTATTTTTTGAGCCACTTAGAGTTATACAATCTAATAGCCCTGGTTTAAACCCAGTTCTCTTCAGCAGGACATCTTCCTGTGAGGGGATTATAGAGCCAACCTAGGTGTCCATAAAAGTATCTGCTTTAGAAATAATATTTCCTCTAGGGTGTGATCAAAGAACTGTAGTCAGGTTAATATTTTTTGCCATTTGAATAGGTTAAAATATGGAGATAGTATGTTAATAAATGATTAAGACTAATGTAATCCTTTATGTGATCTAACAGTTAATTTTACGTACAATATACAAAAAAAATGTGGAAGAAAGATCTAATGTGTCAATTTTCTTTCTCTGCTTTATATAGCATAATAAATCTAAGAATTTAAGACATGATTTCAAGATGATCTTGAACTTAAATTTCTCAAAGATAAAACCCAACATAATTCCAGAGACCCATCTGCTCACAGTATTTCCTTGGTCCACCCATCTGATTTGCAGAATTCAAACTGTCATATCAGACTAACTTTAGAGACAGCAGTATGGCCAAAGATAGCTTTGGTCAGCATTAGAAATGCAAATTGTCCATGTTAAAAAATTCAGGGGTTTAGCTACTGAAATACTCCAGTATAGAGTTTCTATATTCCATGAGTATTGCTCTTAAAGAAAGATTGCTAAGTGCATGATGATTACTATCATGACAGATTCTGAAATTTATCAGACTTCAACCTATTTTGAAATCTGTATTCATTAAAATATCTCCAAATGGACAACTCATATTCAGAAGCTTGCTTCTCAAGTAATGAATGAGATTCTTAAGCTCCATGATCCCCAGTCACTCATTTAACATACATTAGAGCTTTATGCTGATATCAAAAAGGGAATAGAGCATACCATTTGAAGAATATTTTAAATAGCATTTAGAATATTTTCCAAAATATTAATAATGTATTTCACTAGTCCATTAAATATTTTCAATCTTGTCTTTTGAATTATATTTATTTTTAAAATTCAAAAATAAATTTGAGTATGTGCATGTGTGCATAAAATCTTGTTACTATTGATCTTTTTTTCTTATTAAAATTATTGGGATGACATTGGTGAATAAAATCAAATAAGTTTCAAGTATATAATTCTTTTTTATAGCTGTACAATAATATTTTCTTTTTATTAAAAATTATTGGGGTAACATTAATTAACAAAATCAAATATACCATTTCAAGTATACCATTCAACAATAAGTTATATATATATATTGCATTGTGTGTTTACCACCCCGAGTTAGATTGCCTTCCATCACCAAATATTTGGCATCTTTTACCCCTATCTACATCTCCCCTTCCTCAGGTAACCACTAATCCACTGTTCGTGCCCATGAGTCTCTATTTGTTTGTCATGTTTGTTTGTTGCTTTCAGTTATATATTTCACATATGAGTGATATCATGTGATTTTCCACTTTTTCTGACTGACTTATTTCACTTAGCATGATTATCTCAATCACAGTGGCCAGAACATGGAATAAACTGAAGTGTCCTACAATAGATGACTGGATAAAGAAGGTGTGGTACATATATACAATTCAATAATACATCATATATCTACTGTATTGTGTGTTCACCACACAAAGTTAAATTTCCATCTGTCACCAAATATTTGACCCCTTTTTCCCCTATCGACCTTTCCCCACTTTCCCTCTTTGCTCTGGTAACTACTGGGTTTTTTTTTTTTAATTGAGACACCAAGATGATTAAAAAATTTAAAAAATATGTGTATGAGAACATTTTCTAATCTTAATTTAAATAATCTCATATATCTCATGATTCCTTTTATGAGAACAAATTTTATGTTCTGTGGTTATTTCATTTCAGCATAAGTCTGAGATCAGACAGATTCAGATCTTGACAATCACCTGAGGTTGGACATCAATTTGGGGAGTAGAAATACTGTACATAGAATTTTCCACCATGCAGGTATTTTTGCTTCCACCAAATCAACCAGAACTCTAAGCAAAATAAGGATAAAGGGGGTGAAATATATGGTGACAAAGGAAATTTAACTCTGAGTTGTGAATACACAATGCAATATACATATGGTATACTGTTGAGTTGCATACTTGAAACCTATATAATTTTGTTAACGGTCACCCAAAAGAATTTAATAACATTTTTTTAAAAAGAATTACTTAGTGACCCTCTAGGAAAACTTTTAAATGAATACACTAAATACTTAAATGAAAAGTACAACAATTTACAGGTATATGATGCTGATGGGAATTGCATTTGGGAGCTGGAAGAATCCCTTACTCAGGCTAGTTGGCTCAGCAGTCTTACACTCTGCAGGAATCTTGGCTAACTCAATACGCCACTTATCCAAGAACTTGCTCTTACAATTCAGCTTTCATTAATTTGAAACTCTTTTCTACACCTTTCCTTTTCTACATTTTCTGCATGCTCCCCCGTGTATTGTTTCTCTTGCTTCTTTGCTCATCTACTAAAATCTACTGTGAATAATGTATTTAAGGGACGCTCCATACACCAACTGGGTTTCTTTGTTGAGGTTTCTCCAACACAAAATTCACCAATTTTTTTTTCTGATAGCATCCAAATTAAAGTCTGTGTACTTCTTAAAAGCCCAGTCATCTGCACTTTGTCCCTGACCAATTACCTTTCTGCATGGTGAAAAGAAGCCATTTTCTTCAGGATCTTATGGTGTATAGCAGAAAGTCAGGAGTAGGCTCATCAACCCCCATTGCTTACCCTCAAAGGAAAAAAACAACCTCCCTAGAAAACTTCCTTCTATGACACATTCATTTTCCACACTATAAACATCCTCTCAAAGCTAAAGTGGAATGTCAGAAATTATAGTAGCCTGGCAGAAGTGCTGCCTTGGCCCTTTCAAAGTTCACTCCTAAAACATGTGAATACTTGAATATCACCAAGACATTTGACAAAACTTACCATTTGAACTGACAAAATTGTGAAATGTGGACTCAATTCTCTTAAATGATTTTGAATTTTAACTTATCTACCATTTTCCAAAGCTACTGAATTGATTTCTACCATGAGTGACAGTTACATCTTATGATGGGAATCTGGCCAGTGCTGTTCTATTCAGCATTTTTATCAATTACCTGAATTAGGATACAAAAGGAATACTTACAATCAAGAAAACACAAGAAAAAAGTGTCTTAAAGTTTACATTATAAACTAAATCTACTAAAATTCTGTAAAAGATTTATGTAAAATATAACTAGCAAGCAATCAGCTATTTCTCCATTTTTGTTGATTTCCAAAATTTTATACTACTTTTAAAGATCAGCTTTGTGCTAACAATTATTGAGCAATGAAATATGATACTTGGGGTGTGTTCTGAGAATCACTATAGCTCTGAAGTCAGGCTGCTCGAATATGGATTCTGGACTCCATTCCCACCAGCTATGTGACTTTATTTAAGTTACCTTACTTCTCTGTGCCTTGGCTGGTAATTCTTGTATGTATCTTCTATGGTTCCTAGGAAAAATAAATAACATAATGAATGCAAATCATTTGAGCAATGCTTGGCTGACGGTACGTGCTCAGTAAGTCCCAGGGATTGTTATTATCTTTTCTTATTATCTTTTCTAAATAGCTTTGCAAATAGGATATGCTTTCTTCTATGTTCAGGCTTAAATTTTATCTTCAATAAAAATGATGCAGTAGGAAAAATCCTCAGTTACCTGAAACTCTTCTTTAATTTTTATTTGAATGTGGGTCTAAGTATTCACACAGTACTGAAGGATTGAGAGGTTTCCTTAAATGAGACAGCCCACATTTCAGCACTGTGAAAAGAAATGAGCAATTCAAGGGAAAATTAGATTAAATCCTTAAATTAAATTCCAGATTAAAAAAAAAAAAAGATCCCACTAGAAAACGTACTGGTGGCTTGCTATTAAGATCTAATATTTTCCCAATTGTGTAGTAATGGGGGTTGGGAGAACATTCCTAAGGCATTCTCATGAAAAGATTTGAATAAACAGTATAGCAGTATATGAGGCTACCTCAGTAATGTCAAAATCATCTCCAACTTAATTTTACTCATTCAAAGAAAGAAATTACTTTATTTCTAAGTTAATATGAGGTTCCTTTTTAACGTGATAATTGGCAGACGATATTATTTTGCTTGATAAGCAATAATCCTAAATGTACTTCGGGGGTTATTAAATCAGTGGGATCTTCAAGACCATGGAGAATAAGAAGATACAATTATTTCTTTTTCTCATGCTTTCTTCTGTGACTTGAATTTTCAGATTTTTATCTACAAACCACCTTTTGTATTGGGAAAGTAACAAAATTCTGATTTTACCAGAAAAGACTCTGAATTAAACTGAATATAGTAAAATAAAAAAGTGAACCAGGATAAGATGTTTTATTTCCATTTCATCCACTTCTTATTGGAAAGTTTGACGTGTTGTTACCTAAATACATCTTCAGGAGAACATTTTCAGAATTCTTATATAAACATCTCCCTATGAACACTTTCCTATTTTAGTTAAAAATAACTAAATCTATAAGCTCTGTGAGAGGGAGATGCGTTACCTTTCTAGGAAGCCGCCTCACTGAGCACTCAGCTAACATGAAATAGTTCCTCTTGAAAACAAGAGCTGTACTGCTGAATGACTTTGGCAAAGGTATGTGGAGGACTTTAAAACCCTGAAGAACACAGAATACAAATATATTATATAGGTACTAAGTAATAACTATGTTTTAGGAGCATAAATTCATCTCTGATCCTAAAAAGAACAAAATGAAATCCAAGTCCTTTAAACTAAAATGGGGATCATACCTGCTGCCCTATGGGAAAAAAATACATATGCACACCCACCATCCTTCATCAAGTCGTCTCAGTGTCTCACTTCACCATCCAATGCCTTAAACATTATGCGCTGTCTCTACTACACCACCATTTATTCCTGTGCTTTACTGCAAACCGAATTTTTGTCTCTCTGTATATGATTCTCATCATTCTACTACAGCTTCTCTCAGGGAGAACAGTGTTCCTCCATACCAATCAATGTCTTTTTCCTCTTCTTCCTCCTTATTCTATTTGTCCTCTTGGCAAGAAAACATCGTAGATGCTGCTCCTCTCTTGGGTACCTCCTACTTCAGGTCTCCCCAGACTTCTATTGCCTCATCTCCCTCCTTGCGACTGACCCTACACACAGAGAGAATTTTTTATAATTCTCCATAGGCCACTTGCTGAAGCTACTTGTTGGACCTGCTATAGGACCAGGTAACCCAGAGGCAGTGTAGTAGACCAGCACTGATAACGAATGTGAAATTTGGATCAATTGAACTTATATCTTCAACAGGCTGAGTGTTCTTCAAATGTTTCAAAAGGAAAGTACCAGAATATTGGTGTCAAAAATACTGTTTTTCCTTATCCAAGGGAAATTCTCAAGAGTAATGCATTCTGTTAGGACCAAGTTCATTTTTATACACACTAATAACACGCTAAAATAATGACTTAATACACAGAATTCTTTGTGGCTCTTTAACTCACCACCATCTTCTTCTCTGTCTCCCACCTCCTATTCTAGGAAACTTGACTGCCTACTTGTGTCCATTTCTGTTCATCCCCAGCCCCAGCCTATTTTTCCCCTGTGATCTCCTTGGCAGCAGCCTATCTCTAACCCTTCTGCTGACTCCCTTCTGCCTTTAAGTTTCAGATTATCTGCGGCTTCTTCTGGAGAAGTCCATGTTGGTTTCCCCCAGTGCCGTGAACTCTTGAGGGCATCAGTGGTCTCCTGTTTAACTTTTTGTCCATTGGCCTGAGCATAATGTCTGACATATAATAAATGTTCAGTAAATATCTGAATCAATAAATAAGTGGATGAATGAACAAATATTGAATTTAAAGATCCTGATATACTATCCTGAAATTCATCATTAATAAGATTAAGTTTAGTAAACACACAATATGATTTTGGACCTCAAAAATGGTCCACCATAATCATATTAATATGTGTACATCTATGTTTTTACTATCATTACTAATTAACCAACTTTACACATTGATATTTGATATTCTTATGGAGTGTTTTCCTGCACAGATCATGTCATTTTGTTTACATAGTCTCATAGAAAGAGGCAGTGTACAAGGTCACACAACCCTTCTCTGAGAGGGTTTAATAAATCTTAGTGCTCTCAGAACAGAGTTAATATTATAAAATATCATTGGAGTTAGAATGATGGATCCAAATTAAGGGCAAGATCAATTTCTACTCTGCTAGGTAACAAATTTCAACAAGATGTTCTGTTATGTCAGCTTGGGTGTTATTTTCAAAGTTTAGTTTTATTGCTGGAAAAATGCAATGTTTTATTTCTTTTTAATCCACTATGGAAACTTAGGCAAAGTAATCCCATTTATCTCAACAATTTTAGTAAGTGGGCTTGTGTCTCAGGCTATTTTATAAAGATATGTAGCAATGTGGATTACATTTAAAAAGACGAGAGATGCAGGGACAATCTTCCTCATTAATTAGCTCATTACTAGGATAGGATATTGGTGACTTAAAATTTTTGTTGGGTCTCATTTTCAAGGAGCCTCAAATATTTTACCACTTAAAAGTATAATTAATAATGTAAAAGAGATCAGATAAAATAAATATGGATTGTAGTTGTTAGATTAGATTTCACCTTCAAATATCTTCTTTTTTCCTTAACTATGTCCTATATAAGTTGTTTTCTCAGGCATCAAAGAAAAGATCCAATTTAGTCAATGCAGGCATGAGAGTGTGGATATTTTTAAACAAAAAAAGTATGTTGGTGCCTTAGTCATCTAGGCAATTGCCTCAAATATCATGTCTATTTCAATTTGCTGAGACATTTGAACAAACCCTATGTATCTCAAGTTGAAGGTGCAGGTCATTTATATCCAGTTCACTGCAGAACCTGAACAGGGATTAGAAGCCATATAGAACTGAGAACATTTCATCATCAGGAAGTGGGAAGATATGATAGAGTGCTATAATCAGCATGACTCAAAGAAGAGTTTCTTTCATACTTAGTATGGAGGTTTATATTTATAATTGCTGGGTTGCTTTCCCCAACTCAGTCATTTAACAAATACTGTCTTATCATAAATCATGTTTACTTTGGACCAGCAACATATGGCCTTTTAAGGATTTCTCTTTTGAGCTAGATAAATACATTATTTTATAGTGATGAACAATAGATCATGATTTATGTCTTTTTAGACCCTATAAAAAGAGACTGACCTTAGAGAGAAAGGAAAGAAAGGACTGATCGGGTATAAAATTTACAGTGACTGCATACGTCATGATTTGAATATGTTCATTAAATATAATCATGACATAATTTGTTTCTTAATGAAGTAATAGAGAAATGTGCAGATAAAAGAATATTGGGTAAGATTAGAGAATATTATTTAGGTCTTATCTGCATAATCACACAGAACTCCTCTACACATGAGACAATTGCAGCTATGTAGCAGAATCAAGTAGAAAATTACCAAAATGATATTCTGACTTTTTTGGCCAGTTATAAAAAAAAAATGACTGATTTGTTTAATTTCAGCAAAGCAACCACTCTTAAAATTTATGTTCCTCTTTCATAAACAGTTAGAGCAAGAGAACCAAACTATATGAATCAGAAACTACACAGATATTGTTAAAGATGAAAAAGTATTACATTGAAGTGAATAATAAAAAAGCTGCATCATCTAATACAGTTATACTTGCATTGCACAGTTACGTCAGTAATGAATTTATTTTTATTTGGTTAAGAGCAAAATTAGAAACCTAGAATTGTATATAAAAAAGAGTATTTTCTTTTTTAATTGTATAGCAGTTCTTATGAAAAATGATTCAGTCTACTTTTTTAAAAATCTTATGGTTGAAAAAGTTTTAATTCAAAAATTAAATAACAAAATTTTCAAAAAGTAAACATTCTAAAACCTCAGTGTCCAGATACCATTACTGTTGTCAGAGATAGGTATACACAATGCTTAGTACATTTGTAAAATAGGTATCATAGTAATGCTTTATAAGAAATAACCAGCAACTAACTTTTTTCACTTAATACTATATAATGCCTTATTTTAAAATCAATACAAACATGTCTACCTGCTTTTTAACAAATTGATAGAGTGATAGCTATAATAATTGAGTTAATTACTGTCCTCTTAATTTAACGTTTTGATGAGTCCAATATACTGCTACCACTAACGCTATTATAATAATCTTTA
The DNA here is from genome assembly GCA_004027375.1 of Macroglossus sobrinus. Lineage (NCBI taxonomy): Eukaryota > Metazoa > Chordata > Mammalia > Chiroptera > Pteropodidae > Macroglossus > Macroglossus sobrinus. The sequence continues at coordinate 46,331 of PVKZ01000259.1, read as the reverse complement.
TATATGCTCATGCTGTATGTACATTTTAAACTTTGAGAAACTGTCAAGTCAGCAACACGTATAAGATTATATTTCCCCAGATTTTGTCATCACCGAGATTTTTTAACTACTTTAATCTTTGCAAATTTGATAAGCAAAATCAATGTCATGATTTTTGTTTACATTTATTATTAAGAACATCAAATGACCTCTTCAGATAATGTTAGGGATTCCTGCCAAATGTTATTACTCTGGTCATCATTTTGTTTATTTTTTAAGAGTTTCTTAAGTACTATAAATTTATGTATTATGTATCATTTAGGAAGTACATGTAATCCTATGAGGATAAGTGCTTTTGTGGGCTAAATGTATATCTTCCCCCGAATTTATATATAGAAGTCCTAATTCTCAGTGCAACTGAGTAAAGAAGAAATTAAGGTTAAATTAAGGTTAAATGAGGTCATTAGGGTGGGACCCTGATTCAATACCATCAACGTCCTTATGAGAAGACACCAGAGAGCTCACTCAATCAGTCTTTATGTCAATAAAGCACCCAGTTTTTCTTGCCAATGACAGCACCATCCTGGCACCTCTTACTCATCTTTCATGCCTCAGCTGCAGTGAGAAATTACATTCTCCAATATCAATTTGTTTCCTCCTGCTTTATCATTTGAAAAATGGGCCTCATAAGAAAAAATCAGAGAACAGCTGAGTCTCCCCTGTTTCCTAAGATTAGTGCAAATCCCAAAAACTACATCTCAGGGTAGAAGACAGTCTTCTCCAGTATCTGCACAGACAGGAAGTGCTTCATTTGGGGGCCCTCTCTGCTGAAGTCTCCACTGAGCCTTTGTGGATTCTACCTCCTTTCACAACACCCTCTTTACACATAGTTCTGAGGTTACTAAACTCAATGGTGGTTTTAAAGAAAGAGAGACATTTTGAAGATGGATATGAAGGGTGTGTTTTCAAGACAGGAATTTATACAATTTGATTTTAAACGTGAAAAACCTCTTAAAATGTCTGCTAGCTTTCCTCATCTCACCTCCGCCCCCACCAGCCCTCACACAGCATAATCTCACTGGGTCTCTTTACATCTCTTCTCTCACTTATATCTTCCTCCTATTTCAAATGAGAAAAGAAAAGATAAAAGAATAAAGTCATCTGATTTCCTCATACTGAGTAGCTCTTAATGGTGATTGGGAGTTATGGATACATATGTCCTGGTGATTTTACCTCCCAGCTCAAGTTGTCGATTGGAGTACTTCTCTTAAAATACTTCCTTCTCTGAATGGAAACCTTATGGTCGCTGTCAAGATAATAAAAGTTATCCATTGGTGGCATATTTATACTCTTCCTATACCAGAGCTCCAAGAGGATGCTTATGCAATTTGTCTTGCATCCAATAAGTCTTCCATGTGTACGTGCCATTGCATTGATTACTCAAAAGCTATATTGAAACCTAGGAAGTTCACATAGTAAATACTACATGAGTATAACCTGGGTTCCTTGTTAATTTGCAGAAATTTATATTTCCTTCAATGTTGGCAGCACTTCAAGAAAAGTAGTATAAAATACTGCACCATATAATAACACACACCACACTCCTAGACCCGCCATCTCCAATACACCACTTTGTATACGAAATGCCACATCTCAGAACACAGCATCAACCACATCTACAACTCCTACTATATTACGCAGCACCCTGAATACCATATTCCTCAGCAGGCACACACACGTGCACATATGCGCGCACACACACACACACACACACACACACACATGCACGTACACACCCCACACTCTATCATCCTAACATACCATACTGTACCACAGAGCACAATACAGACTATACTACACTCCACTACACACCCCACACTCCATATCTACCATCCCCAATAGTCCACATTATATGAACCGCACAATACACCATTCCACTTTTAACACATCACAGCACACACTTAGCATTGCAACACATCACACCAATCCATCCCACACCAGATACAAATACAAATTATTTAAATGCTATATATTTGGTACTGGATCAATCCTGAGTAGAAACAGGGAATGCTGAGATTCAAGGATATCTTATTCTACTACTGTTTTATAGCATTAGAATATTGACCTAAATAAAAATTATTATGAACTTGAGGGAGAGATATTTATGTCCATATTTATAAAATATAGTTATAAGGAAAACTAAGTAAACCAGAAAACTGGATGGGAGAGGGAAAAATAAAGTTGAAGCCTGATCATTTGTGATCAGAGTAGTTTTTAAAATAATGTATTGGTTTGTTTCCCAATGACTCTCTTCAGACCAGATAACATTTATCACAATATATCATAAATACTACTTTGCTTGTCTTGTTTTCCAACCTACTTGACGAAGACAGACATTATATCTTTTGTCTCTGTTTGCTCAGAAGTTTCCCTAGCATCCGGCGCACACAGTAGGCATTCAAATTTTTATTCAATAACAGCTCTAAAAAGGAAAAATAACTGGTTATTATAGAAGTTATAAAAACATAATTTTGAGATACATCTACTCTAAATAAGTCTATTAAATTAAATAATACTGTTGGGGGACTTTTCAAGCCCTTGCTACCTCATTTATTCTCATCTCCTTTCAAATTTCATGGGAAATTTTAGGGCATTCAAGTTGTGTAAAAGATTTCAAATTAAATAAAAGTAGATTTCCTTGTGATTTAAAAGTGGATAAGTTTCTAATCAATTATGCACATAGTTCACTTGACTCGTCCTTCATAAGGTAGAATGTCTAATGGTGTTTAAAGTTTGGAAAACCATGAACAGTCTTTCTACCATATGCTACCATTTTCTTTAATTACTGTCCTATTTAGTTTCTTAATGAAGTAAAAATAAAATCCAATATATAAATGTTATGACATTTAGGGATACCTAATTCATGTTCTCAACCTGTGATTGATTTTCCTTAATGAAGAATTAGAGTGGGTTAAGGCTTATAAAACTAAATATATTCTAAGCCCCTCAACATATCAGTTTCCAAATAATTGTATTTTTTTTTTCAAAGTCATTGAAGTATTGCATTTTATAGCTCCTGTGAGGCCATTGTTCTGAGCACAGGTATCTTCATGAAAATGTAATCAATGTAATTTATCATGCACTTGAATTTTGAAAAAGACCAGTTCAAACTGCACGTTAACTCTGAAGGCAACCACACTGATTCTTATTTATTGTGAACATATTTTTCCTGTCACCTCATTGTGTTCATATTTATCTTATGAGTTGGCTCATGGAAAATGAGACAGTAAATATTATAAATAAAAATATCTTTACTAAACCATAAGATTTGAAACTTATACTGCCTAATATTAAATAGTGATTGTAACTATTTCAGTTGAGCAATCATACATTAGAATATAGGTTTGACATTTTATGTGCTTAAGAACTTTTTAATACAAAATCATAGCTTGAGAATATTTTAATACACAAACTGAAAGTAAGGTAGTTCTGTGTTTTTGTTGTTACTCTTGATTTAACTTTTCAAAATCTCCTTGGGAATCATGAGTGAAACTGTAAAAAGTGTTTTCCCCTCTATATATTATGCCTTAATAGACATATCTGTAGGGGTAGCAGGCAGAATTCCACAATTACTCTCTATGACCCACATCTTTGTAAAGCCCTGTTCTGCTGAATATGGAAGGTGCTGAAGAATATGACAGAATATAATTTCGTTTGTTATATGGCACAGTTGACTTTTAAAAAGGGAGATGATCCTCCCTGGGCCTGACCTAATCAGATGAGTCCTAAAATAGATAAAGGAGAAAGAGATTGAAAACGTGGGGAGAATTCAACTTGAGAGTCTCTGTTGTTGGCTTTGAAGATGAAGGAGGCCAAATAACAAATTACCTCAAAAAACATATCACAGTCTAAATGGAAAAGCCAAAACAACAAACATTTTTAAATAATATGTAGGAGAAAACATCTATAGTCTGGGTTATGCAAAACCTTTTTAGATACACCAAAAACACCACCATCTATAAATGAAAAAATTGCTAAATTAGACTTTATCAAAATTAAAAACATTTGTGTTTTGAAAGACATCAGCAAGAAAATTTAAAAATGACCATTAAAATAGTAGAAATTATCGGCAAATCAAATGTCGCATATCAAAAAACTATAAAGAATTCTTAAAACTAAGACATAAGAAAACCACCTAATTAAAATAAACAAAAGTGTTGAATTGACATTTTATCAAAAAAAGTGAGTTAATAAACACATAATAGTTAACATAATTCATCATTAGAGAAAGATAAGTTAATACCACAATGTGATATCACTTCACACCCACCAGAATGACTATAATTAGAATATATCTTTCAAAAAGAGAATAACAAGTTTTAGAAATAATGTGGAGGAAGGGGAATATTTACATATTTCCAGTGGAAATTAAAATAGTATTGCCATTTTGAGAAACAGTTTGGTTGTTGCTTAAAAATCTAAACATGTATTTTCCATATAATTGATCAGTTCTATCTACTTCTTGGTATCTACTCAAGATAAATAAAACAATATGTCCACATAAACATTTCTAAGTAAATGTTTACAGTAGCACTATTAATAGTAGTCAAAAAGTGGAAACAAAATATTCATCTACTGATATGGACAAATATAATGTCATATTCATGTGATAAAATATTATTTAGCAATAAAAAATAAATGAACTACTGCTACACGCAAAACATGGAGATGAACTTCAAAAGTATTAGGCTAAGTTTTAAAAGTAGATACAAAAGACCATACATTATACATTTCCAGTCATAGGAAATGTTTCCACAGGAAAGGTCTAAGGAGGAAAAATCCGTAAGGACAGAAAGCAGATTTTCTTGTTTGCCTGGAGCTGGGTTTAGGAACTGAGATTGACTCCAAAGACCACAAGGAATCTTCAGGGGGAGATAAAAATAGGAGATTATGTGCTATGTGTAAGCCTATAAATTTATTTAAAATTATTAGATACATAAAATGGGCAAATTTTATGATATGTGTTTATAGTATATAAATACCTCAATAATGTTGTTTTTTAAAAATCACACAGCTAGTAGGTGTTATATAGATAGTAATCTGCAAATGTAGGCATTTCTGTCTTCACAGCCAAGGCTACACAATGTGGCTTCCCTAAATGTACCAGAGTCCATTAGATTTATTTTTAGCCTTGGAGTTCTTGAAAGTGTTTTCTTTCAGCTGAAGCATTTTGCATTTTTGCTGGTTGTCACAACAACACAGCTGGGATAAGTCAATGAAAGCGTACTGCCCTTGTTGGTAGTGGTGTTAACAGTTGTACTGAGGGGTATGGTGCACATGCTTAAAGACTGATTTCTGGCTAATAGCCAGAGGTGGGAGAACAATTAGATACTGAATAGAACTTACAGTGTAACTTTTACTATTAACATAGACATGCCTGTATATTGAGAAATGCAGCCAATGAAGGAAGGTGTCTGAGATAAGGTCACTGATCTTACATACAGCATGATTTTTGCAAACACAGTATGGCTATCAGGAGCATTTCTTTTCCTGAGGTATTCTAATAAACATTGCCAATCTTTTATCAATAGAAATATCAATTAGACATACATTAGAGAATTGATTAGAAGTTTCTCTTTTCCTTGCACATAAATCAGGCAAACACTGACTACTCCGGTTTTAGTCTATGCTGAAAATATAAATTAGGTCTGATTGAATAACTAAATTGCAAAGCAAGGTTTATAGCTTTCAAAATCATATTTAGCCTTCTTAATGTGTCCCTAGAACAAATTCCCTTCATGGCATATTAAATTTATATAGCATTATATAATGGCATGAGAATTACAAAGAATACATATTAGTATTAGGAAAAAAAACTAGACATAATATTGAAATCACATTACATGAGATACATTTCTTTTATTTTCGGAAACTAGTATCATTTTTTTGTTGTGATTCTAAGGGTAATGAAATTAGTTTAATGCTTACAAAACAACTGCCTATGTTTATCTGAAAACCTGTTCTTTAAAAACAGAAATTCTTATAGAGTATGTTTTTCAGTATTTTCATTTTAACATCTTTCTTTAAATCAGCTTGTGTTTAATAATCAATATACAATAAACCAAAAAATCATGTATAATACTTGATACTGAAACATTGAATTGATTAGAATTACTATATCTCACTCAGAGTAGAATAAAATGTAAATTAATTTTGTTAAAGATGGAGAAAATTTTGTTTCCTATCTCAAAATAAGTTATTTTGAAAAAAAGTAGTAAACATTTTTAGTAGTGTGCATTTAGTACCAAAAAACTAATAAATATAAAATATGGTATAGAACTTTTAAAATTTTATCAGAGAGCATATGATAGTGAAATGTAGAAAACAAATATATTAGATTCCTATTACATTGAAAGATGACAATAAAATGTGTGGAATCTAGAACTGATTTTGTTTCAAAAATAATTTTTCCTGATATGGTATCTAAATGTTGTATTTTCTGTAACAAGGATTTCTGTAACAAGGATATATCTTCTATGTTTGAAATGACACAGTTTTTCAGATTGTTATTTTAAAATTCTTCATGTGGATCTGAATTAGATGTATCAAGGTATTATATATAAAATGTTAGACTATTGTTTAATATTCCCTCCCTTTCCTATTTGATCTGGGTTTTGTCACAGGCAAATAATAAAATTATTTTGACCCCTATTTCTTACTGTTGATCTCCAGATAACATGCAATGGTTAACCCAACAGGTTTTGTTTTAACAAGGGGTACCATTTCCTTCTGCATGGCAAGAATCTGTAATTTGTGTACAGATAAATCATGAAAGAATCTATTGGAGACATCAGTTAGACATTGGTGATAAAACCCTCATATGGTCCTATTGGTCTCAGAACTAAAGTGTCCTTGAGACATATACTCAGACTAGATCATATAAGTATACAGTATAAGTATGGTTCTTGACCTAAACATGCACTATGTAGAATACAGACAGAATCCTGCACTATGCGTTCAATGTAACTGATGGTTTCCTGCTGCCACTGCTCTGAATTGCAGTTTTTACATCTATAAAACGTTCAAAGTTTTCTGATGTTCAAAGTTTCCTTCAGCTCCAAGTTTTAATATTTAAAAACAAAAAATCATTCAATTTTAAGTATAGTCATAAAGTTAAGTGGACATAAGTTAGAAGTTTGAATAACAGTGGTGGGTAGATAGATTGATGAAAATTTTCATTGGTCACAGAACACCTATAAATCATAGATTTAACTACAAGAACTGAAAATTACATGTTTATATGTTTGTTTAATAATTTTATAGATTTCCTGCTGTAATATAAAGAAGAAACAAGAACTACGGTTTTGGCAATGACCAACCTTACCCCTGAGAACAGCCTTCTAATTCAAAACGACTAGAAAAACTGAAAGAAATAAATTACAAATTTATTTATGAAACCATTAAAGTATCAATGGAACAATAAAAACATTAGAGGGTGAAAGTCCAGAAACTCTGAGATAAACCCAGCATTAAAGGCCACATTTATCATAGAAATTGATGCTAATATTAGAAATGACCAAGAGGCATAAAGATGAGCAAGGCGTTTGACAGATTTACACATTTAGGTGGACAAAAATAGAATTAAGGAACTTCCAAGTGGAGAAAGCCTTGGTAAACCACAAAGGGTATGATTTAAACCGTAAGAAGGATAAGCTGGAGATACATCAGTCCTCACAGGACCAGTGATTGCTAATGACACTACCTTCCACCCAAAACAAATTTAAAACCTCTCTGGAGAAAGAGTGCATCCTTCTAGGGTGCAAATTATTTTGACAATTTCTTATTTACAATATACAGCAATGAATTTTTTAAAAAGTCACTGTTAGCAGATGATACTAAATGATAAAATCGAGGAAATAACAGAGAATACAAATAAACCCACACAAGGTTCTGGTAATAAAATTATCATGAATGTTAAAATAACTGCAAGATGTTTAAGTAGATAAAAGTTCAATCAAGAACTTTAACATAACAGTAAACTATGCAAATAGAATTTATATAATGGGAAATTATCAGTTATTGAAACTAAAAACAATGAATGTGTTCAACAGTACATTATACATAGCTAAAGAGAAAATCAGTTATATATAATACAGGAAAGAATAAAATGGTGAAACTAAATAACACAGAAAAAGAAAAGAAAGTAGTATAAGTTACTTGTGGGATGAAAAGAGCTTACATGTTATTGGAGAACTAAAGGTGAGATAGAAAGGGAAAGAAACAAAGAATGACTGAGAATTTTCTAAAACTAACAAAAGATGTCAAGCTACAAACTTAGGAAGCTGGAGAAGAAAGAAGAAGAAATAAAAAAAATAATTACAGGTAGATCATATTTTTAAAAACTTTGTAAAGTTTTCTGAAAACAAAATAAACTTTTGAAAATGATATAAAATTTATTTAAATTGTCCAAAGGGAATAACACACAATAACTTCAGAGAACGAAGAATAAGCCTGGCAACAGACTTCGCAACAGAAATTATAGAACCAAGGAGAAATAGAAAGAAATCTCCAAAATGATATATTTTTTAAATACCAATTAAGCAGTCGATTCTGTGCAAAAAATTTAAATATTGGATGAATCTAAATGAATGTTGACTATAAAACCATAATCATGAAGCATTATGAAGTTTAAATATTTATTATAGAGAATTAAAATATCTGAAAACAACAACTGATCAAGTTGATGTATTCTAAAGATTTTGTTTTCTTTGAAAAGTATGAAAATTTTTTAATATATGTTAACTTTGATAAGTTAGCTATACATGTGGCATAAATTTATGCATCTCTAGGGAAATCACTGAAATAATTTTCAAAGAATGTGTAACATAAAACTATAGAGGGGAAAAGACATAAGAAAATATACATTTTAACTTGCAGTATGAAAGGAGAGACAAAGGAATAATGAACAGGTAGGGGAAAAAAACAAATAATAACTTAAATTCAAAAATTCAAATTATAATATTATGTATATGGATTGTCACACTCAATAAAATAACAAATCTCAACTACATGCTATCTGCAAAAGATACAGTTGAAATATAAGAATACCGAAAATAAAAATATCGACAAGTTAATATCATAAATACATTAAAAAAGAGGAAGCTGGAAAATGTTTTGCACAGCTTAAAGAGGGATGAACACTTCATATTGGTAAAAGTTTTAGTTCACAGGAAGGATGTAATAATTCTAAATTTGTATGTAAATAATACATAAAGTAAATATAAACTGAAAAATAATTGATAGAGCCAAAATGAAAAATAGAAAATCCATCATTAATGTGTGATGTTTTGATTGATCCTCATATCAATCAAAGAAGCAATAAAAATTGGCAATGGCATAGAATATTTGAACAACAATAATAATAAATTAGTTAATCCAACTAATATATTAAATATTATGTCCCCCAAATTTGAAATACATCTAATTTTTCCCCATTTCCAAAAAGAATCATCAAAAAACAATGATATCCTAAAATACAAGACAAATCCTAGACATTCTAGGAGTTGATGATATGTAGTAAATAATCTTACACTGTAATTATGTAAAAGTGGAAATTCTCCAGCTACAGGGAGGTGATAACTCCAGGCACCAGGCTCAAGGAGGAACACAAGATTCCATGGTGCAGATAATGAAACTGTCTACTAGGCCCTGTTTGATCTGAGAGTCCCCCGAATGAATACGTTTATCTTTGTGCAAGACTTTAACTGCTAACTTCTGCTTTCTGTAATCTGCTTGCTGCTTATTCAAGGATGTAGCTGGAGGCTTCATAAGCTGCCTCCTCTGGAAGCTGGGGGCTGATCTCCTCTAACCCTGCGTGGTAGAGAGTCAGTTACCGGCCGGCTAATAAAGGCTCTTAATTCTCTCGGACTCAACTCTGTGGGTCCCTGTTCTCACCTGCGCCACAACAAATAGGTTTGAATTTAGTAACAAAATATAACTAGAAAACCCCCTTTATATTTTAAAGTAAAAAATTCCTGTTTAACCTATAGGTCTAGAAGAAATCATAAGTTAAACTCAAAATATTTTTAAATAAATGACATGGTAATTTTAAATTATGGCCTCAAATTCCTTTGACACCTCTCTCATTAAGAGGTAAGCTCCATGTGCCTTCCCCCCTTGAATCTGGGCTCTGTGTTTTAAGAGTAGAACAAAGTAGAAATGGAACCATGTAAGTTTCTCGCCTCTGTCTTAGAAAACTGGTAGTTTCCACTTTCTGTCTCTTTGGACACTCACCCTTGGTCTCCAGGCATGCTCTAAGGAAGCCGGATTAGCCTTTGCAAAGACTCACGAAGGGGAACAAAGGCACGAACTTGTCAGCCATGTGACTGAACCATCCTGGTGGAACTCAAACCATTCTGACTGATGCCACATGGAGGAGAGACCAGCATTCTTCACTGAGCCCTGACCAAATTGCAGACTTATGAGCTAAGTAAATGATCGATGTAAAAACTAGAAACTACTTGCTATCAGCAAAATGTGCCTTTTGAGGAAGCAAGCCCGGAAGAGTATAAAAATGTGAATTGCACTTGTTTAGCAGTTTATTGAACCAGAATCCCAAAAAGAAGATCCTATTTTGGTAGGTAGGCTTACAGAACATATTCCCCAAAAACTGTATTACACAGCTTCCTGTTTAGTCGAAACACCAAGCATGTGTTTAAGGATGGCAGAGTAACTAATGGTACTTGATTGCTTGCTTCCTTCCAAGAATTAGTGCACATTATTTCTGTGCTATAAGCTTATATAAGTGAGTTCAAAGGCCACCTCAAGATTATTCTAAAGGAACAGGACATAAAAGTTCATGTTCTCTTTTCTCGCATATACAAACTGAATTCTTCCAAAAAAAAAAAAGAACAGGATTTCAGAGGGGAAGAAAAAAACAACTTAGAACCAAGTAGTATGAGAGTTGCTTTCATAGAACATGAATTAAAGCCATTCATCCCATCACAGAATACCTGTCATCATTAAAAACAAACAGATATGTTTAAAATTGACAGAGAAAAAGCAAGCCTAAATTTGTAATCTCTATCCTGAACGTCCATATTTTAAAGACAGAGTTTGATAAATTATGATAGATAGCATTCTAAGGATTAAAGAGAAAAGCTAGAAAGCAAGTGGAAAAGAAAATGGCAATAAGTCAAAGATTTGGATCAGTTCCCAGCCTGTCAAAACCAGCAGGTGAAGATTTTCTACTGAGTTATACCTAATTATAAACCAATGTGAGTAAAGAACACAGGCATAAAAGAATGAGATGTGAACTTTTCATTAACATTCCAAGAGGGAAGAAATGGGCTGCCCCACCTTATCAGCAACCCATTGATAAATTCCATACCAATTTCACAAATATTGTGAAGTTCTGCAACATTTAATAACTGCTAATTTGGTCTTCAGACTATAGAAATCCCCAAATTTCTGTCTAAAAGTATATATACTCCCAGAAGTTTTTATCCTTGGTTAGATTCTCTCTCCTAAATTGAAAAATACTTTTTCACTTCTTCCATTTCTGAGTTCAACATACTTATCTTCTCCATACTTTAGGCTGAGAATAAAGGATATTTATTCTAAATTTAAGAAAAAAAAAACAGAGACGCTTCTTATATCTTAGTTAAGGAAATATAGCTATGTTGCTTATAATTACATACTGTTTATGGATTTATTTACTTGCTTTCTCTAGTTGATGTTTTCAGCATAACAAAGTATTAAATTGAAAGTATACGATCTATATAATATTGCTAACTCTATATAACCATTTTCAAAGTGTGCAAACAACAGCAACAATCATTTTCATAGCTACCAACTTTGTATTTTCAAACTGATATAGATGCAGATATTCCTGTAGATTAGATACATGATGAATAGCTGATAGATAGAGACAGACAGACAGACATGTACTCTAATTGTCAGTGATCTCCATTTGACAAACATTTCGTAATAATACACTTCATTTTCTTTGTTAACCAGACAGGCCAATGTTTGTAACATACTATAGCTTGTGGATTGCAGACCATTTGCTAGAGTGTTTGTCACTGCTTTTTCAATTAGATGTGCTTACTAAGAGTGTGTGGGGATGTTTTCTTATGTCTTAAGCTAACAGTGCTTGGTATAGCTATTAAACTTAATTAAACTATCATAAAATTATAATAAAAAATGAAATATGAGGGAGAAATGATACCTATTTCTTCTGAGAAAAGTAATTTGAATGCTTTGGAAAGACTCCATAAAGGAATATAATGTGAAAATGCTTTTGAATTAGATACAAAAGACAGGTTTATAACCATAAATAGAAGAATTTTGCTCTTAGATGGCTAAATGAATCTCTTTAATGTCTTACTTTACTTAAAATAAATAAATAAATAATTGAGGAAGTGGAAGAAGTGATTGTTTAATAGGAACAGAGATTAGGGTTTGTAAGATAAAAAAGTTCTGGTTATCTGTTTCTCAACAATGTGAATATACTCAACACTCCTAAACTGAACACTTTTTTAAAAGTCAAATTAGATATCACATATAATAGAATTACAGGCATATTTTTCCTAAAAACTATAATTAATTGAACACTGCCCTCAAAAAAATTGTTTCTATATAAAAAGACTTACAAATAAATAAATTTTATTGGGAGAAAATTGTGCCTCAAATGCAATAATTCAGGCAAAAACACATTGCTTATAAGAAATGTCAGGTATTTGATGAACAAACCAGTTTCCATGATAATCTACTGTTTTATAACTCTTCTGTGTTACACCTTTCAAAATATAATTTACTATATTGTATCAATGTTCCTCACTAATCAATTCTGATTTCTTATCATCAGTTCTGAGGAATCCATGACTTATTTTTCAAATCCCTTTTGTTCTGATTTTACCTAGTAGGTCCCTTGTCTCATGGATGTCAAGAATGTGTTTGTGTCACAAATTATCACACAGTAATATATACACACACGAATATGTTTTCTTGTAACACCATATGTCACTAACTTTTTATTTCAAAAACGTTTAGTACTATGTCTGGAAGAAGTAGCAACCTAAATATGACTTTAAGTAAGCGCAAAAATGTGAAATGAGTATTCTGAGGCAGGTGATGCAGTCTAAGGGAAATATTTTAATAGATTGCCCAGAAAAATTGAGAAGAGGGAGCACAGAGTGATGATACTCACATTTTGATTTAGAACTAAGTCTCATTGCATTACATTTTTAATTCTTGGACGCGTAGAATAAAAGAAATTAATATAAGGCAAAGCACTGAGATCATTTAGATTCTAGCATCTTGACACCCCATGAATGGTGCAAGCCAGTAAGGGCTTCGTGCATGTGTGGTTCCGCACAATTTACTGCCGTTGGGTCAGCTCTCCTTCTGAAACAAGGCATCTTGAATGTAATCTCAGGAAACAGCGCCTGTTTCTAGCGAGGAACTCTATTTTTACCTTAAGGAAACTCAGAAATTCATTTCACTAAAATAAATTTACGTGAAAACAAAATTTTTTCTTTACAGTTTAGCTACTCTCTCATTTCAAAAGTAGATGACCTCCATATGACTCCATGACGATAACAGGTTGAGCGCAAAAGAAACTTGCTGAAGTTCCTGACACAAGTTCCATAACATTTAACTTTTTGATTTCCTTCAGGTTTTATAGCCATGCATGCCGTTTTATAATACAAACTCTTACACAAATTATCCTTTTGTAAATAAATTATTCAGAAACATAACCCTTAGAATTTTATAGGCTTATGATTTCTGTTTCTTTGGGCGAATTATAAAATCATGGTTCTGCTTCATCTCATCTCTATATTTCTATTATCTGATAACTCTACACTCTTGAAAAAAATTGAAATAATAGAAATATAAAGAACACAATACAAAAAAAATGGTTACATGAACTTTAAATTTCTTTTTCTATATTTCTATGCAATCAAGGACAGGATTTTCTTTGTTCTAATACTTGTTGAATAACAATACCAATATGTGATCTTCACATTACAATGATTAGACAAAGGGAAGGGGAAAGGGCAATCTCAAATCAATTTTACATTAAAGCAAAGAATTTTGAAAGTATTGCTTTCCCTTCCAATCTCATACAGACACCAACAAAAGTACCATTTGTGGTAGTGTGGAGAGGGGGCTTGTTTTAAGGAAAGAAAATAGCTTTTTCAAAGGCTATTTATTGCTTTAAATGTTGTTTAAAAGCTTTTTAAAAAGCAGCTTTTTTCTCCTCCTTAGGCATCAACAGGGGATAATTGCCTTAGCATGCTTTTAAATAATCTTGTTTAAGACACACAGTTGCATGGAAGCCTGTGCTTAGCAAACTTTTTACTTTTTACAGAACCTCTCTACAAATAATGACATTTCAGATTTTAATCGTCATATTTTGGTGTACACATCTATGAATTTTAACATGTATAGATTCATGTAAGTACCATCATGATCAGGATACAGAATAATTCTCACCCCAGAAAAACTCCCTGTGCTCTCCCCTTTATAGTCGCACCTCCTCTTTCTCCTTATGCCCTGGAAATCATGGATCCATTTGTAACTACCCTTTTGTCTTTCTGGGAAGTCATACAGCTTTGTCAGTGACTAGGCAAATGACTGGCTTAAGAGCTGACGTCCCAGGAACTTAATGACTTTTTCTTCACAGAAGATAAACTGAGGCAATGAAATCAGCTGTGAAACACAAAATTCCTCAGCCATCTGTGGCAGTTGCTCAACCAATGTCCTTTAAACTCTCTAAGCCAAATAGTTTGTACATCTCAGAAAGGTATTTTGGGGTCTAGACAAATCAGAATAGATAAGTTTTTCTCCAGAGGAGAAACATTCAAATTCTGAAATGGCTATGAGTTATGATATCAGGACTAGAAGCAGCATCTCGTTCTCTTTTGAATAACTATTACATTAAGTAAAATAGACTCTTGAGTACATTTGTCACCCTGAAGTGAACTGAGCCCTTTCTCATCTTCAGCAAACCTGAACATGTATATAGTACCACATGGATATGAAAGAAGAAAATCAAGCAGCTTTACCTTAAAGCTGAAATCTAAATTTACATCTCATTTAAATATAATTGACCCTAGGGTTTATTAATTCTACACTTTAAGAAATTTTAGAAAATGACATAAAACTAAATTAGCAAAAGACTATCTTTTCATTTAACATAATGAAAGAGCTGTTTTGGGGTTATTTCAATGGTATTTTATGATTTGAAAGAGAAAACATTTTACATTCTATTTGACACATGCTTCCCCTCAAAAATTTAATAGTGTAACAATTCTAACTAGAGAGTATGAATTTTAGCGTTGTAAAGTGTTATGCATTCCTTGTTTTAGATTGTGCTAGGGTAAAGCAGATGTTCAACAATTTGAACTCTGTTTGGTATCTTCCTACCTGCTGGGTTTAATTTCAGAAGCAAGCAACATTCTTGATGATAGACAAAATGTTATTTGTTCTTTTATCCATGTACCACGTTGCACTAATTTTCATCATTTCCAGCTCTGTTTATGGCAGGTCATTTCTAGAATACATAAAATGTAATTGTAATCCTCAAATCTTTAAAAGGAATGAGTAAATTTTGTTCTCATGTCTGTTAAATAAAATATTATCAAAATCACTTGAGATATACAGAAAGTACCTACTGATGCCTGATTTTCAGTTAAAAACAAAAACTCAGATTTTCTACTGTATTCAATAAATGCTAAGAACTTAAGGAAAGTGTTTATTAACCTTCTTTATGGGTTTTAAGATATCAAATAAAATTATTTTTTAATTAATTTCATATATAGTTAGATACCAGTGTATTCTAATTTTCTGATTTGAGATTGTTGAAATACTTTCTATGTTCACATTCGTGTTGACAGTGAGTAATAACTTCAATGTCTGCATCACTCTATTGGTTAAGTTCTCCACTGCTGTTGAATTAAGTGATGGTAGCAGCAGATTTCCTTGTTTTATTCTCTTTCTCAGAATGAAATCATTCAGTATTTGAACATTAATGATTATTTAGGATTTTGTAGATTCTATCATATTACAGAAGTTCTCTTCCACTGATAGTATACTAAATGTTCTAAATATAATGAATATGGAATTATTAAGTGATTGTTATTCATCTACTTAGGTAAAAATGTGAAATATCTCATGAATTCTGTTAATGTCTGAATTGTATTTATTAATTTAAAAATGTCCATTGAACTTTGTAATCCTTGAATAAACCTTACTTGTTCGTAATGTATTGTGCTATTTATAATCACTGGATTTGATTTACAAATAATTTATTTAAAATTTTTCATTCATATTCACAAAATATATTTGTCTATACTTTTCCTTTTAATATTCTTGTCTGGTTTTGGTATCAAGGATATACTAGAAATGATTTAGGAAGCACTTCTTCCTTATCTCTTTAATGGAATGATTGGCATAGAAATTGCAATATTTCTTCATTGCATATTTTTAAAAACTCACTGATGAAACTATGTAGGACTAAATACTTTTCATCAAAAACTTTTACTTAGGTAGGGTGGCTCCATAGTGTAGCAGTTAGCATGTCTGCTTTGCACGCAGAAGGTGCTGGGTTTGTGCCCCAGGTGGATCCATCCCCCTGGTGCATCAGGCCCCAGGTGCACACTGCAAATGCATGGGAGGAGATGCCCCACCTTCAGAGATCCAGTTCTTAAGAAGAAATGGCAACATCTATGGGTCAAGAGGGATTAAAAAGGAGGGAAAATTTTTTACCTAGGATTTTAATGTCTCTAATCATTATTACCTGTGCATATTTCCTTTTTTTCCTAGTTTTAGTTTTGCACTTTGTATTTTTCAAAAAATATTCTAGAAAATTTATTTTACTTGAATTCTAAAATTTATTGCCATAAAGTTATTCATAATATTCTTTGATGAGGTTAAAGACATTTCCATAATTAGTGATGAACTGTCTTTTAATAAACTTGGAAGAATTCTAAGGAAACAACTCTTTTTTATTGATAAAGGAAAAAATATCAGGCTTTTTCTATATAAACCATATCCTTGAGTAACCAAATAGTTGACAAAGAAGATTTTCTTATTTTAGAAATATTTCAACTAATATCTGAAAAGAGAATAATATAATTAGAATATCTCTATTTTTCAAGTGGCTGCATCAGGGGGAGAAAGAGAAAGAAGAAAGGAGAGATTGGATATCTTCTGATGAAAAAATGCAAGACCTTCTATAAAGCAATTTTGCCCAAAAATTCTAACTTGAATTTGATCATATCTGTAGATATAATTTCCAATTCATAGAAACACAGACAAGGGAATAACATGCTAAATATCACCAGAAATGTGCACTATTCAAAATCAAGAATGTGAAAAACTCTGTAGAATGATATTCCTTCCATTAATAAATTAAGTGAAATGAGACAGAATTTGTAGATTAAGAGATACTTAAAAATATTTAAACAACTTAAAATACTTGAATCTTATGTTGGATCCTGACACATAAAGTTATACAGTTAGTGTCATCAAAATCCCAGCAAGCTATTTTATGGACACTGACAAACTGATTCTAACATTTTTATGATGAGACAAAAGACCTAGAGTAGCCAACACTATATTAAAGAATAATAAAGTTGGAGGATTGACACTATCCAATTTCAAGACTTACTGTAAAGCTATAGTAATCAAGACAGTGTGGTACTAGTGAATAAGCAAATAGACCAATGGAAGAGAATAGAGAGCCCCAAAGTCGACCCACATAAATAAAGTCAAATGATAATTTGACAAAGGTGCAAAGGAATACAATGGAGAAAAGATAATCTTTACAATAAATGATTCTTGGACAACTGGAAATGCACATACAAAAAAAACCCCTCTAGAATCTAGAATCTAGACACAGACTTATATCCTTCACAAAAACTAACTCGAATTAATCATAGAAATAAATGTAAAGTGAGAAACTATAAACCTTCTAGAAGATAACATAAAAAGAAATCTATATGACCTATGGTATGGTGCTGACTTTTTAGATACAATACCAAAGGCATAACCTGTGAAAGAAATAATTGGTCAGCCAGACTTAATTAAAATAAAAATAATGTCAAGAGAATGAGAAGATAAGCCACAGACTGGGAGAAAATATTTGCAAAAGACATCTAATAAAGGACTGTTACTCAAAATTTTAAAAGAACTCTTAAAAGAAAATAAGAAAACAAACAACTTGGTTTAAAAAAAACAGGCAAACACCTTAATAGACACCTCATCAAAAAGATACGGAGACAGGAAGTAAGCATATAAAAAAGTGTTCAATGTCATATGGAATTAGGAAATTGCAAATTAAAACATACCCTTACACATTTATTAGAATGGCCAAAATCCAGAACACTGAAAACACCAAACACAGGTGAGAATGTGGAGCACCAGGAACTCACTCATTTCTGGTGGGAAAACAGTCATAACGGGAGACATTCTGTCAGTTTCTTACAAAACTAAACATAATCTTACTACAGTATCCAGCAATCATGTTCCTTGATATTTACTCAAATGAATTGAAAACTTATGTCCTCACAAAGCTTATGTCCTACACATGGGTGTTTATAGCAGCTTTATTCATAATTGCCAAAACTTGGAAGCAATAAAGATGTCTTTTAGTAGCTGACTATATAAATAAACTGGTACATCCAAACAATATACCAAACACTAAAAAGACACTAAAAAGAAATGAGCTACCAAGCCATGAAAAGACATAGAAGAAACTTAAATACGCATTACTGATAGAAGACAATTTTAAAAGGCTACATACTGTACAATTTCAACTATACAACATTCAGGAAAAGGCAAAACTATTCATGGAGAGAATAAAAAAAAAATCAGTGGTTATGAGGTTTGAGGAGGAGGGGGTTGTACAGGAATAAGGAGGTGGAG
The DNA here is from genome assembly GCA_004027375.1 of Macroglossus sobrinus. NCBI lineage: Eukaryota > Metazoa > Chordata > Mammalia > Chiroptera > Pteropodidae > Macroglossus > Macroglossus sobrinus. The sequence continues at coordinate 27,419 of PVKZ01000259.1, read as the reverse complement.
CACAGAGAATTTTTAGGAGAGTGAAATACTACAGTAGTATAACACTACAGTAGTTGATATATGTTGTTACACAGTTATCAAAACCTATAGAATGCACAATGCCAAAATGGTATTTCATATCCCATTTATCTGAATGTAATCTATTTGTTTAGTTCCCAGAGTATATTCATGCATGAGTATATAAGGATATGCATATCTATACATGTCAGGATGTGATTGAGGTGGGTGCTTCATTCATTTTTTAATAGGATGAAAAAGGTACTGCTCATAGTATTTGACACATATTAGGTGAAAATGATGGAAAATACGGATGTAGACAGCACACTTTTATCGGTTAATAATTGTCTTCATTTGTTTTTAAATATGTATTATCTCTCTAAAAATTTTTTTTACATTTCACATGTTTTAGGTTTCATCATTTTCATAAAAGATAAATACTTGGTTTATTTCGGTTTTCTACCAAAATAGGTATAAAATAGTATATGTTCATCCTTTGAAGAGTATGTATCCACATTCTAGAAAGAATGAATTAAGCTGCTTCCATATTCTCTTAAATAACTAAAAATTGTGATACCTAACTATGAAGTGTCATAACTGTCAAAGTTATATTTGCTATTAAGAAGTCAAATATATAAAAAAAAATTTTTTTCGGTGGAGTTTATTTTCTCCTTCTCTTCTTCAGGTATGAGGGATACAAGGTCCTGGAAGATTCTCCCAGCAGATGCTTCTGTTAATATCCAGTCCAAAACAATAACTCATTATCTGAATTCTTGCGTAGATGTTTATTTTTCATATCTGAAACTAAGATGCTTTCTTTTTTGTTTAATGTTTATTAAAAACTAAGGTCATGAGGGCGCTCTGTAATTTGCTGCAGCTCTCACAGGCTGCTATGGCCACATAAATTGTAAATCCCCTGGCTGACGTTTTAGCTCTGACAATACCTTGTTTTAAAAACTAAGGATACTGGACTCTTACTTTTAACCACACTTCAGTGTCCAGAGCCCTGATAAACCTGTGATAAGAAAAACTCTTTATCACGTTAAGTCTCCCTAACCTCAGACAGTAGGTGAGAGAAAACAAAAAAAATACACTGTTTGTGTCAATCCAGCTCTTTGTTCGTGGAACAGCTAGACAGTGTGAGAAATTAAAATATTAACCAATTCAAACTAAATTCTAGAATTTGTTCTGAGTTTGTTTCTCTCAATCCAATAGTTCAAATGTCTAGTTTAAAATTAAGATGATTAAAAACCTTCAACAAACTAATGAGACAGAAAAAGGGAACATCCATTTGAAACTTAGGAACTTTCTCCTTTGAGTGGATATAAAATTGTGTTATTAAAACTCCAAAGAGGGAAATATAATTTGATCATACTAGTGAGCTCTGAAGCAACTGTTATTTACTCAAATTCATATGAAAAATATTCATTGGTATTCGAATACTTATAACAATTTCTGACCTTTATTTTTAGGCCTTTGCTCCTTCTTGCCACTCTTAGTCTCATCTAAGTTTCAGCTCTATCATTTTACATGCCATTATAAGGCAAATTTACAATATTTTCTTTGGCATTCTCTGCCTGACACTTCCCCCAGGTTACCACATCAGGCTCCGTCTCATCACTCATTTTGCAGCCTAACTATCACTTTTCAAAAGCATGTCATCTTACCTAAAGCAGTCCCTGCCCACCACAGTTATTCTTTTTTTTTAAGTACACTGCTTTATTTACTTAAATCACTGATACTTTTCACATGATTTTATCTGTTTATTATATATGTACTTTATGTCTATATACGTAAAGGTGAATTTTAGGAGAGCATGAGCCCAGTCAATTTGATGCACTTTCACTCTGACAGGCAAATAATAAATACAAATATTTATCATTATTTGTATTTGTTAACATTTAAAATAACAAATAAGTAAATATTTGTTAAATAAATAACAATTTATAAACATAGTACAGAAGGTTTAATGAAAGCCACATAACAGAATATGTTTTTTTAACGTTGCCAAAGAAAAATTAAAGTTACAGCTGACAGTTCTTGAAGGTGGGAATTAGTGAGAAGAATGAGGGAATTACAGGGACAATAAAAACACATCTTAAAAGGGGACATTGGGGACGCGGGACTTGGGAATGCTGGCGTAAAGAGCTCAGTAAATCTTCACCCCAACAAGCAATGATACAACTCGACAAAATTAACCAAAATAACCATTTCAGTATTCTGGAGATCAACAAGAGGCATGTAAAAAAGAAATAAAGATGATTCAAGAAAAACTACCAAGAGAGGGGGAGAGGGGGATGTGGGGAGAAGGAGAGGGAGAGAGAGAGGGCGGGGCGGGGGGGAGAAAGAAATTAAGAAACAAAGAAACAAAGAAATTGGGAGGGAGGGACGGAGGGAGGGAAGGACGGAGGGAGGGACAGAGGGAGGGAGGAGGAAAGAGGGAGGGAGGAAGGAAGGAAAAGAAAGAAAGGGAGCTACTAAATCTGAGGCAAGAACAGGGAGTTTATGGAGCTTTAGCCCGGGGCCTGCTTTCATCTGCTCCACTCTTTACCACACCAGCTCACTGAGCAGAAACCAGCAGTTTCCCTACTCAAGGACACTGACTTAATTTGGATCAGACTGTGGAAAAATCCCAAACTTCTGGACAGTGTCCAAAACAGTAGCAATCCCAGTGGCAAGCAAACTGGAGATGAAACTCAGAGCTAGCATGAGGGTGCAATTCTAGTTGAGAGACAGGCAGTAGCCAGATAAGCCAGAAAATTAATGAGGATCTTGGAAAGAGATAAAATTTGTTGTCCCTGAAAAGCTTCCACATATTTCTAGCCACCTGGAAGCCCATGTGCATGTGCAAAACTGCACAGACATTGCGGATAGACTAAAGAGGGTCTTAGCTATCCAAATATCACTATTTGGATCATGAGGCCTATGTATTCTCAGAGAAAATACAAGGGGACCCAGTAGGAAGTAAAATGCCAGAGTCGACTTATGAACTGCCTAAACTTCAGCTGTGTTCATGCAGCCAGCCCACAGAATAGGTAAACAAATGAGCATGTCTGTGTTCCAATCAAATTTTGTTTACAGAAACAGGTGGTTGGGCCAGATTTGGCCCACAGGCCATTGTTTGCTGATCGATGGTCTAAAAAAATGTAAGCTAACTCACTGTGGCATAAAGGAGATCACCAGTCGTGGATATAATGGGGGCAGGAGTGAGGAATTATACAAGAGCAGAAGGGAATTTTGCCGGGCGGTGACAGAAATAGTAATTATCCTGATTGTGGTGATTGTTTCACAGATGCATAAATATACTAATGAATAGTTAACTTTAAATATGTACAATTTATATGTAATTTATACTCAAATAAAGTTATTAAAAATTAATACATTTTGCCACATTAACAGAATAAATTAGCACAACCATATGACCATATCAATAGATACATAAAAAGTATATTTTTTCAAATTTGACACTTCCTGATGATATATGACATCCAACAAAATGTTTGATACATAGCACATTCAGTAGTTGTTATTATGAGAGATAGTGGAATAACAGAAAAGTACAATGGAAATAACACTGGCTTTTGAAAAAGGTAGGCAATTGTTCAAGTCCAAACTAGCTATGTACTAACTGTATAAACAATAATAGTCATCTTATTGGCCTGTATTATAACCATTGGAATAGCTTACATAAAGTATATTGTAGAACCCCTGACTGTAAGTGGGTAGCTATTGCTGTTGTGGTTTTCTAAATATAACATTTTAAAATCCATACAGATCCTGGCATTCTATGTCCAGTAGGCTCATCAATAATTAAGAAAAATGAGTTAGCTACACTGTGAAACTATTTACTATGTCAATTTTCAATCATACCCTAACGTAGAGAGAATAGATAATGAATGTTCGTGCACTCAAAACAGCTTCCACAGTAATCAATCATTTTTGCCATACTTTATCATTTACTCTCCCCTCTTTCCACTGGAGTATGTCCAAATAAATTCCAGACATCATATCATTTTACCTGTAAATACTTAATATGTCTGAGATGGATTTTTTTTTAATAAAAGACTTTTAAACATTAGGACCTTGTATCAGTAGCAATTCTGGTAGCAATCAAAATGGGGAGACTTGTCTGCTAGAACAACCATAACAAAATACCACAGACTAGATGGCTTAAATAACAGAAATTTTCTCACAAATCTGGGGCTGTATGTCCAAGTTCAAAGTGTTAGCAGGGTTGGTTTCTTCTGAGCCCTCTCTATTTGTCCACCTTGATGGCCCTTGTCTCCCTGTATCTTCAATGGTCTTCCCTCCTTGTGTGTGTGTGTGCGCCCTAATTTTCTCCTCTTACAAGAACATGAGTCATATTAAAATTTGGCTCACCCTTATGACCTCATTTTACATTAATTACTTCTTTAAAGGCTCCATCTCCAAATATAGTCATGTTCTGAGGCACTAGGGGTTAGTACTTCAACATATAAACTTTGGGAGGCCACATCAGCACAGAACAGACCTATACAATGAGACAGAACTGTGACAGCCATGGAAATTTGTGACTCAGATCTTCCTTTACAAATTTCCTACAACAAATGACACCATGTGATGGCAGTCTCCAGCTGCCGCACCTTGAGATGTGTTGCAGTGTTTACACCAAAGCTACGCTCTCTTCATTGCTCCCAGCCAATGAGTGGGTGCAGTAGGAAAACCAGAGCCAGCCATTCTGCTATATGTGGGTCTCCTATAATGGGCAATAATTGCTCTGGGTCACTTCAATGTCCTGGTTAAAACCTTCTCAGAGCTGTACCACAGTGTGAGACCTGCCAACCCCCTTCTCTCATCCTCCCTCCCTCCCTTTTTTCTTTCCTTCCTTCCATCCCTTTCTCTTCTCATAAGTGTAAGACCTGCATCATAGTCTAAAGTTTCTCCCTACTTGCACCTGATCGCTCTCCCGTTTTTACTGTCTAAGTATTTCCCCCAATAAATCTTGTTTAATTCTATCTTGTTTAATTCTATCTTGTCTAATTCTGTCATGATGTCTGCCTCTTAGACACAATAAGCACACTAATGGTAAATGTTGAAACCTGTAGGAAAGAAATTATGTAGATTATTGGCAATGTTAAGAATCAGGTTTCTCACTGTTGGAATGGGACATTTCAGATAAGTGAGAGCAGAAGGTGATTTATGTGGTAATGGATTACAGCTGGAGACACCAGTATGAACTCACATTTAGTTTAGTTTATATACAGTTACATACAAAATATTAATAGATATGTGTATATACATGGGTTAGTACACACACATGTATTTCCTTGCTTTGTTAGCTATGAAGGCCTAGAAAAATTAAATCAGCAGTAATAAGCACACGTATCACTCAGACCTTGGTTCCTAATGCCAGGGCTCCTCGAAGAAATGGTTGATCCCAGTATTGGGGTAGGATATCTACCAGATGAGTGTGGGGCAACCTGTAGTACCAGGAAGTAAGGAAGTACTAAACAAATCAATAAAAAAAAAATACCCTTACACAACAGTGATTGGGGTATGTCAAAGGGGCTTAAGAGCAAACATAAATGGCCTCCAATGGACAAAGCTGTAATATTTTGAGTAAAAAAATTAATGTTGAATTAAAGTATAATGTAAAGTAAAAAGTAAATATTTATGATTTCATATGACATATATATATATATATATATATATATGAATAAATAAATGGAAGAGACAGATCTCCTGATTTTGATGTGCGTGCTGTATCCTTCAAGATAAGCTCAGCTACAAGTTAATTGACTGTGATAAGGCCTTTGACAGCCAGAGCTGGATCCAAGCATAAGCAGAATTTCCAATGATTTATGCAGATCCTCCACCCTAAAGGAGGTGGAGCATAATTCCCCACTTTTTAAGCGTGGTATACGAATAATGACTTCCTTCTAAAGGCTACAGTCTGGAAAGACAGGCAAGAGTGACTTTGCAGTAGAGAAGTGACGATCACACTTCAGCCAGACCATCAAAGTGAGTGTTAAGAGGGATAAGTCACATTCCTAGTATGTACCCTTGATTTGCTATGACAAAAATAGCACTTTACATCTATGATTGTGCTTTCAAAAATTCATAACCCCAATCTAACCATAAGAAAAACAGCTGACAGATTCCAAATGAAGGACAGTCTATAAAACACATGACCAGTACTCCTCAAAACTGTCAAGACCATCAAAAACAAGGAAAATCTAAGTAACTGTTACAGCCAGGAGAATCCTAAGAAAAAATAAGAGCTAAATATGTAAAGTGGTATCCCGGGTGGTACCGTGTAACAAAAAAAAAAAAAAGAACATAAAGTAAAAACTAAGGAAAACTAAATAAAATATGAACTTTAAATAATGTGTTAATATTGGTTCATTAATCATAACAATTGTTCCATATCAAGTTAAGGTGTTAATAACAGAAACAAGATACAGGAAGTATGTGGAAACTGTACTATTTTGTAATTTTTCTGTAAATCTAAACTTTTTCTAAAATAAAAAGTTAAAATAAAAATCTATAAGAGAAAATGCTATGTGGATTATGACTGCGCTAACTAATATTTATTTAGCACTTTCCAAGCTACAAAGCACTCTCTACTACATTAACCTGTTAAATGATAAGTCCATCACCTTTCAGGGTTTTATGATGAGATCATGTTATGAAACCTGTCTAAAAAGCACATGAATAAAACATGTAACTGTCATTATTTCAATAAAATCATGTTCTGCTCAGAAAAAAATAAAGAATCATAAAGGACCTGAAGTTACCAGCACAGCTTTTAATTTCTGGCAAATTTCACATCTTTGCTCTGTGTCAAATCTGTTCTGGGCATGTTAGGTTTCTATTTTGTAGATCTCCAGTGATTTTTAACAGCAGTTGTGAATACTTAATGAAATTCATCATTCATTTGCAACAAATTGCTCACCTTTTCCAGCCCAAGAGAGACATGTGCAAGTAGAAGAAAAGAAGCTGGTGATGAATTGCATCCCTCCTCACCAGAGCAGGAGGAAATAATTGACAGGACAGGTGCCTGCCAGAGATGAAGCAAGCAGCACTCTGGTGTTTCAGAGCTGCTCCTCTCCATATGCACCCTTTTGTTCATCCTCTCCTCCAGTATCACTCTTCCTGTCATGTCACTCCATCCTTTTCCTTTGCTCATGTGTCACTTTCCCCTTTCATCTTCATTGCTTTAGACCAACTGGGAAAACTCAGTAAAATACTCAAATTCTACTGAAGTGTGCATGTGGTATTCAGGAAAAATAGGTGGCTAACTGTAAATGAAAGTATTCAAATACACTTCTCTTACCATACAAATGCCCTAAAGTATTTACTTTACCAAACTTCTCAGTTCCTTATTTCATTTTCTTTTGGACATGTAAGAATTCAGCAGGAACCAAATACAGGGGCAATATCAATATATGGGATGACCTCCCACCCAAAATGCAATTACGCATTTTGATAGGCCTGTGAGGCAAATAATGGTATGTTTCTTGACTATAACTTATCAAAAACCTATAATACGTAAACTGAAAAAAAATCCTCAATCCAAATACTCTTGACCCAAGGTGAAGAAGTTGAATGAAGGCTCTGACACATGCTAGTCATGTAACTTGAGATCTTACAGGCTCTGTGTCCTTGTTTGTAAAATTGGAATATTAACAGCAGCATCCCAAGGGATCATGAATGTAAAGGAAATAATGTGTTTAGAATACACGGTAAGCATTTAATAAATATTAGGGGAGAAAAAAATCTATTTGAGATGAGAGTAGCATATGCTACATTGACCCTGGCTTCTAGGTCCTCATGTATAAAAATAATAAAAATTCATCTTGATATCAGGATAGTGCATGTTAAATTTTCTATGACCTTGAAATAAATATTGAACATTAGTTTCAATAAATTATGTAACTTGGTATTCATAAATTAGTCATAAACATGTAGCATATTACAAATATCTAGCCTTAAATCTGGCACATATTTTTAAAAAGACAAATGCTAATTAAATATGTGTGTGACTTAGAAGTCGAAATTATCAGAGTTCAGCCAACTCTCTGAAAGCAAATCATTTATTTTTTGAATCTTTTAAGTCTGTCACTTAGTGATATTCGTAGCCTATGTTTTCTATATATTTTGAATAAATGAATGATAAATACATTAACTTTCTACATGATATTTAAAAAAAGAATATCTGGTAAATGTATATAATACATAAATGGACTAATATTAATTTTTATGTTTCCTACATGAGAAAAAAAAATTTAAACTCTGTGTCTACATCAAAACAGTTCCTTGGGTAACTCTGTCAGCTACATTTAGATGACCACCCCATCACCATTACCAAGAAAAAATTTAGACAAGCCCATTACCAGGTCTCAAAGCACTTGATATAGATCCTGTTCCCAGTTCAAATTGCTTCAAGTTGTGTGTGTCAACTGAACACATACAATTCAGTTGTGGGAAAGAACTATAATCAAAATTGCTATGCATCTATTCTTTTTTTAGGTAATTATAAAGTTTGGAAAATCAAGAGTTCAAATGCCAGGATTAGGTAGGATATTTACAAAAAAGTAAGAAAAGGGAACATAAAATTTAAGAATATAGGTTAGCTTCCTTTACTATATTTATACAGAATAGGTATTAACCTAAAAGCATTTTTGGTGCTAAACCTTAGAGGAAAAAGATAATATTTTTATATTCTTCAATTTCAGAGCCACATCTCACAGAGGAAGAAAATGAATATTGTCAGCAATTAACATTCTTTCTCAGGATAGAGAAAACTTTTCCTATGTTTAATTGGCATGATGAGAACATTTAGACTTTTTTTCATTTTCTTGGTATTATGAGATAAATATTCAGATTGTGATTTGTCCTTGTGATAAGGCAATTGCCCCTCCCCACCCCATATTCTTCTCCAACATGCAAGTAGTTGTTAAGGCATGCCCCTTACATCAACAAACAAGATTCTGACACTGTGTACAACTCCTTAATATAGAAACAATTAATTAGGCAAAATTTGTCACCACTCAGCCGACAATCAAACTTCACGGCATTCTCTAAATGACAAGTCACATGGAGCCTGATATTTACAACTCATCTCACAGGGCACAGCCTCCTGAATATATGGAACTAAAAACTACAAAGAAACCAATTGATTCCTGTAGAAGCCTTCAGCCAGTCAATAAAATGAAAGTTGGAAGGGGTCACAGAAAAAGTCACTGTAAAGCAGAGTTCCAAATTCCATAGGGATGTGGCTTTTTGACCTGCTACAGATAGAGACTGAAATGTTATTCATTTTCCCCACATTTTCATGTAAATTTAATTTTTATGAAATTGTTGACTTGCTAACCCAGGAGACTAGTGATCTCTCTATTAATCTACAAAATGAGTCTTAATGGTGAACTCTTCAAACAAACACTTTTTCATTTCCTTAACCTTTCCTTCCATTCAAATTACTGTACTCTGCCCCTCTTGAATATATTTGTTGGACAGAAAATAAAGAGAAATATGAATGTTTTCTGCTTACACCCTTATCCCCAAAGGAGTGTATGATCCTTAAAAGCCATATAATTACTCCCTGACCGTATCATAAAAACAATAGCAAATCTAAAAGTCTAATTTTTTCTTATATAATGAGAGCAAAAATACTACTCAAAAGATGTAGAGACTGGCAGAAAACAGAGATTCAAAGGTGATTGAAAGAGTTATAATGTAGGAATGCTTGGCTTGGTTATTTTTTACCTCTAGAAAATTGAATGCTATATTTTTAAAATGTTCCTTGAGTTTTCAAAATGTCATGAAAGAAGGCAGTAACCACTTACAGTTCTCATTAAAGTTTCTTTAATTCATATATGGATTTATGAAAGAAATTAACTTCTGTTCTCAGTTATGTTAGAGCAACTCTCCCACTAAGAACTATAACAGTGGATACATTTTTAAAAGTCCATTTGAAGGCATCAGATTGGTAAAGCTTTGAAGGGTCAAGAACCCAGGGAGAAGCACAGAGCAGAACAGTGAACTTAATCTTTAGGAGTACTTTTACCCATGAAACATTTTCTAAGTCCCAAGAAGTGCCAGAAAAACTTAGCAAAAAGTGGTGGTTAGAGATCTGCCTTAGTTTGGGTTTTTCCAGAAGCAGACCTTGAGGTAAAGACCTTAGTGCAAGTAATTCATTTGCTAGAGGCAAGGGACATCAAGAGGAATGTCGGAAATGATGTAAGGAAGGGAAGCCACCAAAAAGGAGTACCCTCGTAAGCAAGAGGACAGTTGGAACTAAACTCTGTTGTAATTCTGGAAAATATTGTAATGCGAATACCTCAGACATATCCCACCAAAGGCTTGATGGGGTTGGAATCTTTGTAGCACCATTTCTAATCAGGTATCACTTGAGGGGCTTTCCTGAGGGAGTTAATTAAGGCAGAGTAGCCTTTCGTAATAAGTGATGAAGCATGAAGATACAGATACCGCTTTGAGGTATCTGAGAAGGTATGACAGGATCTGCTACAGATCGCCCTTTGTAACGCTCAAAGCAACACACACCTAAATTAAGGGTGCTCTATCTTGTCATCTCTTCTTCAAGGTCAAATGTTTTAAAAGATTGACAGGCACAAAAGTTTTAGTGGAACAAGAGACATGTCTCATTGCAGTTTATCCAAAAGTTGTAACTAATATTTACTTTCTATCTCTTTTAATATTCAATCAAGATTTCCCTTATAATTGGCCAGTGCTTCTGATAATCTGGAATAGACTAGAGCCTCAGAGCCCCTTAAGGGTTCTGAGCCCCTGGTTACCATGCTCTTGTTCAGTCATGCTTTCTGCTATCACCCATTTCTGGTAAATTTCTAGATATGAAAACACAATGAACCTCCCTGCCTTCATTCTATAGCAGTAAGTCTATATCTTCATGATAATAATGATTAATTACCACTGACAGTATAATAACTTCTCAAATGCCTTCAGTGCTCCTATGAAAGAGCCCACAATGACTAGGGCATAACTTTAAGTGTAGCTTTTGTGCAGCCTGGTAGAAGCATTTCTCTCCAGGGAACTAAAGCACAAATTCCTCAAGGGAGTCATTAGGAATACAGTGAGAAGGACCACTGCTAGCCCTACTTTTGGTCTTTAGACCTGAAGGGTACCCTTGTCACTTCCAGGGGGGTCTGTGGAGTTATGAATATTTTTATAATAATATTAAGATGCTATTTTGCTGACTGGAAAATTACTGCTTGGCTTTCACCCATGGGAACATAACATTCTAATAATAAGCTTTCTGCTTCTGGACCCCCGCTGCACAAACGACCTGTGGGTTGACAGTAAATAGAAGAAAAATAGACTTGTATTCAGACAGAATGAAGAATGGGGTTTAGGGCTTAAAAACCCTATACCTTTACATTTCGGGTCTGCTTAATTTGGGGTCTGCGTACCCCTGGCAGACCCAGCTGGCTGAATAAAGAGTGTGTTTCCTATAACTCACTGGTTTCCGGTGGTCTGTGTGTCAATCAAGGGCTGGCGGCTACAACACTATTTTCCTTTATCACTGTGTGGGCAGTTGTACAAATGCATTAGTGATTAGTGCTATCACTTGGTTAAATTTATGGTAGTTCACCATAATTTTCCATAATCTACTGACAGTTTCAGGACCTGGACTAGTTAATAGAATGGAAACATGATAGGGGCCACCAACCTTTAAGTCTATAGACGGACACGAAATCTGCGATTTCTCTCAAAATGCATTATGGCTTCTCATTTAATCTCTTGACCAGGGATTCCACTTCTTTTTCCCAAACATTTTGGTTTTTTCCCCATAAACCAGATAATCATTGTGAGAATTATGCCAAATTATATGTATCCTTATTATGTAATGAGGGACTGGGGCATTCACAAGAGTATATTGATGAACCAGTGAATTCACAGTGAGGCAGACTTGAGCCAAGACTCCAGGTATTACCTTACCTCCATATTACCCTCATTAGCAGAAGCACCACCATAAGGGCTTTTTTCTGTCTCCTGGGATTACAGTAACCTCAGACCCTGAGATGAGGACTTGAGCACAGTGGTTTATTTATTTGGGAGTGAAAGAAACACTAACATGGAAGAAGTGATGCAGGGAAGGGAAGGCAACTAACAAAAGATATATCATTAAGCTAGCTCATCCCATAGGAGAAACTCAGGGTAGAGATGTAGTATAGAACACATGCTCTAGGATTTTGGAACCATTAGGGATTAAACACTTATAACTGCCAGGCTTTAGTTACAGGCTTGTTCAGGGGTTTAAAATCCCTGAGCATTTTTAGCACTACCACATGAACAGCTAGAGCAGCCTTCCAGAAAAATCCATCAAGCATATATATGCAGATCTAGCAAAAGTCTGGCAGTTGTAGGTAAAGCTCTGACAGCATCAGCCACAGAATCAAAGGAAACTAGCAGAGATTTTCACATTTTCAGAGAACTAGAAAATTCAACAAGCACCAAGGCATAAATCTTAATATCACCTAGGGAAGAGAGACACATCACCCTTAAAGTAACAACAATAATAACACTGATACTTAACACTTGAACAGAAACTATGAAAGCCAGAAATCAATAGAATGGTATCATCAAAGTGCTGAAGGAAAAGTATTTCAACCTAGATACCTATACCTAGGAGCAAACATCCTTCAAAACTATACTGAAATGAAAAGAGTTCCAGATAAACAAAACTGAGAGAATCTGTCACCAGTAGATAAAATATTTTTAAGTGCTAATAGTACTACATGTTCAGAAAATATTAGTTGTTATATATAATCTAAAATATATAGGTATTTCAAATGAATATAAATGTACTAAGTACTTCCTATAAGAAAGTTTATGAGGCTGGCTAAATTATACCAAAGCCCAACTGTAGTATACGTCTTAAATACAAAGATAAAGAGGAGCTCGCAGGAAAAGAATGAAAAAATTATATATAATACAAACATTGCCCCAAACTGTATGTATAGGTATATTAACAGGAAATATAAAAAGTCTATTTCAGCATGACAGCCAGAGACTCATGGACACGAACAGAGCATTAGTAGTTACCAGAGGGAAGGGAGAGAGTGGGGAGGTAGATAGGGGTAAGGGGGGGGGGGTCAAATATTTGGTGGCAGAAGGAAATTTGGGTGGTGAACACACAATGTAATACACATATGACATTACTGAATTGTATCCTGGAAACCTATTTTATTTTATTAACTAATGTCACCCCAATAATTTAATTTTAATTTTAATTTAAAAAGTCAATTTCAAGGCAAGAAGATTGTTAGAGGAAAAAATAAAATGTTCCACTGTGATAAAATAATCCATCCATTAGAAAAATTTATGCATCTCATAAACAATATATGGAACACATAAGCAAAGTAATAGATTTTAACTTGCTGTTCTCAGTAACTAATGAAATAAGAAGTCAATAAAATCAGCAAGGATAGAGAAGTTTTGAAAAATGAAATTTAAAGATTTTGATCTCATAAACATAACACCATCCTCAAAAACTTGAGAGTATACATTTTTCTTAAGATGATATGGAACATTTTTAATAATTGATAATATACTAAGCCATAAAGCAAGTCTCAACAAATTTACAGAAACTGAAATAATTTTATGTGTATCTCTGACCAAGTGAAATTAAGTTAGAAGCCAATAACAAAATTATAACTACGAAACTCCCCAACATTTAAGTCAAAGTTAATATTGCAATGTAATCTTTTAATCAGCTGAAAGAAAATAAACATAATTCATAGAGTCTTCAGAGACACATTTAAAGATTCTAGGATGGAAATGTATAACCTCAAAGGCATATTTAGGAAAAAAATTAATGTTCATACTCCATGATCTAAGTATTCATCTAGTAAATTATCCAATGAAAGTAAGAGGAAGGGAGAATAGTAAAAACAATATAAGAAATTAATGAAACATGCAAAAAGTACACATTAGAGAAAAATTTTTAAGCAGGAGTTTAAAAAAATAATAATTTAATGATGGGAAGACTTTTTAAAAAGAAACAAAATCTGAACAATCAGAAATGAAAAATATAAAATATGTAAAAAGACAAGAACAACTTTAGATAAATTTAGATCAAATTAACAGATTTGTAATGAAATACAACTTAGTAAAGCTGATACAGGAAAAAACAGACAATCTGAATATTATATACCTGTTAAAAATTGTAGCTCTAATGAAAATCTTTAGAGAAAAGTTCAGGCTGAGATGATTGAACAATTGAATTCTCCCAGATATTTAAGAAATGTCCATCTTATTTTTAAAAAACTATTCTAGAGAATATAAAAAGGGGAAAATTCTCAATTTGTTATAAAACAAGAATATCATACTAAAATCTGACAAAATATAAACATACTTACAAAATACGTCTAAAATACTGACAAAAACAATCCAGAAATATACACCACTTGGGTTAATTCTAGGAATACACAATTGGTTTTAACATCAAAAAATAAATCAGATAATTCATCATATTAAAAAAAGAATAAAAGTATATGATCATCTTAAAAGTTTCAAAGAAAATATATGATAATATTCAATACTTTAATTATAAAACCTAATCTAATACTAAGAAAAGTGTTTCTTATCTAAAAAATACCTAACATCAAAAAATTATACATAATAGTGAATATTGAAAGATTCTCCATGAAATTGAGGGGAGAGACTAAAATATCCATTATCACTATTTTGTTCAACATTTTCTCAGAGTCCAAACAAGAGAAATAAAGCCAAAAATTAAAATTAAAATAATTTCAAAGAAGAAATAAATCTAAGGGTAATTATTCACCTAAATAAGTGATTTTAGGAATCTTACAGTGTAAACAATCAATATGAAATCAATTCTATTTCCAATTAAAGGCAAGAAAACAATTAGAAAAACATTTTAACAATATAATTTGCAATAGCATCAAGACATCAACTATACAGACATAAATATAATTAAGAATCATACAAAATTATCAAAAGAAAACAAAGCTGTAAGTAATGAGGGTCATGACACGTTCATGGGTAGGGGGAAGAAAATTGTAAAGATTTATTTTTTTCTTCAGTTGATCTATAGGCTTTATGCGCTTCCAATCAAAACTCAGCACACTTATTTTTAAAACTAACAAGTTGTCTCTCAAATTTATATGAAAATGGAAGTGGTTCACAAGAGCCAGGACAATCTTTAAAAAGCCCAAGCAAAATTGGAAGACTTACATAACTAAATCACAATTTATTATAAAGATAGAATATGTAAGAGAGTGTTGTACTGAGTCAAACAAAGGTAAATAGATGAATGAAACGAAACAGTCGAGATTCAGAATTTCACATAAACAGATTCAGAATTTCACATAAACAGAGAAGTGACAGGTATCATCACTACAGAACCTTTGGAGATGAGTAGACTTTTACAATAAATTGAGTCCAGTCACTGTGTAAGAACATATGCTTCATCAATCCATGTGGACAATCATTAAATTGGACAATCTACTGCACATCATAAAAATAAAAGTAAAGTGTAAAAGAATAAAGGGAACAAAAATATAA
Source organism: Macroglossus sobrinus (assembly GCA_004027375.1). Lineage (NCBI taxonomy): Eukaryota > Metazoa > Chordata > Mammalia > Chiroptera > Pteropodidae > Macroglossus > Macroglossus sobrinus. Next base: position 11,870 of record PVKZ01000259.1, on the reverse strand, counting down.
AAGATATATAATGAAACTTTTAGAACTTAACATAGAAGAATATTTTTATGACTCTGAAATAGGCAAGTTTTCCTATAAAGAAAAATATTGATAAATTATATTTTTAAAAGAAGGCATCCTCATTAGAAGACATGTATCAGAGAGTAGAATATATTTGCAATGTATTTAGTAAACAAAAGGCCCATATTAAAAATACATGAAGAATTTATACCAATCACTATGTAAAAGACAAACGGCCAACAGTAAATGGCCGAGTCTTTCTCGACTTTTCTCAAAAGACACTAAATCATGGTCGATAAACATTAGAAAGTATTCTGTCTCCTTGATCACCAGAAAAACAGTAAACTAATTCCACAATGATTTACAATTGCTTATCACCAACACCAATTCAACAGAAATCAAAGACTGAAAACATCAAGCACTAGTGAGGATGAGGAGAACCTGGAACTCTCATTATTTCCCCTTTGATAATGAGATGCTCATTGATGCTTCCTACTAAAGATGAATATGCTCTTACCTTATCACCTTGTCTCCAACCACCACAAATCTAAATATAAATAAAAAAAATGCATACACATATCAATGAAAGATTTGCTACAACTACAGTATAGTAGCATTATTTGAATAGCTACAAACCAGGAACAATGCAAATGTCAATAAAGATTACTGGAATTCAGATAAAGAAATAACTACTTCTAATGCAACAGAATGGAACAACAGCACACCATAACTTTGGATGAAAGAAACCAGACACAAAATGATACATACTGTATGAGTGCATTCAAGCAAAACTAATCTATAATGAAAAAACTGGCTTCCTTTGGAGGAGGCGGGCAGTCAAATGGGGGGACACAGAGAGATATTTGTGAAAATTCTTTAAGCTCTATACTTATCATTTGTGTACTTTTCTGTGTGGACATTATAATTTGATAAAAATTATCTTTAAAAAACAGGTTAAAATAATTGGAATTATATGTTAAAGGTAAAACATAATGTCAAAATTAATCACAAAAAAAACAGGATAATTAGTGTTAAGACTTTGTAGTAGAAAGTAAACTTAATTTCGTGGCTCATTCTTTAAATAAAGTTTTGAAAATTCTTTGAAAGATCAAATTATTATTATAAAATGAAATATTGCATATTAAATGCAAAAGGAATAAATGGATGTATTAATTCCATATATCCACAGGGTATTCTGGATTAAATGAGAAAATCTCAATTATAGAATTTTGCTATTAAAAATAGAAAGTGTGCATGCCTGATGGACTGTATATTTGCATTAATGAACTTAGGCTGGCTTGGGTTATAACCAATTGGAAGTAGCAGCAGCTCCTCAAGTATTTTAACCCCAATTAAATGTCTTATCTTTTCCCTAAAGCAGCTTATGCTTCTCTGTTCCTAGTTGCTATAAATGACAGCCTAGTCTCCTAATCATTTACATTTAAAGCCTCAGTGCGATCCTTGACACTGCTCTCTCTCTTCCATTGATCCTTTTGCCTTACTACCTTTCACATCTGTCACAACCTTTACATTCCAGTGAACAGCCCCTCATTCAAGCCCACAATTACTCTTTCCTAAAATACTGAAATAATATTTTCATTTGTAGCCTCTTGACGTCATGCAGGGCTATACATTCTTGGAGTATTGCATTCTAGTTTGTTTTGTGAGCAGCACTAATCATGTTATTCTTCAATTCAAAAACGCTAATTGAGTTCCTATTATCTAGAGAATAAACTCCAGTATCCTTAGCTTGACTTCCAAAGCCATCTACAATCTAGCCCCAAACTGATTTCTAACAAGCATGTTATATTCCAATAATGCAGCAATAATGACATTCACCTCACTTTTCTGCCTGTTTCTTTGATTGTACTACTCTCATTGTCAAGAATGATTTTTTTCAATTTTCTCACAATTCTAAATCCTCTACAACCTTTAAAACTCAATTTGTCATGAAGGGTTTTGCTACGGAGTGAGGTCATGAAAACTGTAGAGTAAGAACTTAAGTGGTTTTTAACATTCGTCAGGTTTTAGAATCACCTGAGGAGCTTTTAAAATTAACCAATACTGGGTCATATCTGCAGACTCTCATAGAGCACAGCTAGAGTTATTAAAGTCTATGAATCTTAAAAGAAAGTCTGGTATTGCTGTGGCACCAGCTCAATGCCAGTCCAGACTAGTTCAAGGGGACCCGATGGACTAAAACCTGTGGGCACTGAGGATGGCAGGACTAAGCAGATAACTAAGGTTATATTACATCAGACTTCCCATGTACATAGACAACCATGATCACAAAACGAAGATTGAAGTAAAGGCAAATTGTTTGCAGTTCCACTTCTGGTATAATTGCAAAAGCTCCTATCAAACTGACTAACCTATAGATAACAATTATAAACTCTGGAGAAATTACTAAGAAATAAGGCTTAAAAGCAGTACAGCAAAGAAAACTGAGCAGATTCTGGAGAAGAGGCAATATTTGGAGAAAGGGGAGGGAACTATGTTTTTGTTCCAAAAACACCATAGTAAAACAGTCAACATACAAAAATTGGAGAGAAAATATTGAGAGCAGTCAGGATAAAATCAAACAAGCAAAAGCAAAACATAAATTACACACAGGAAACACCAATTTAGATACCACTGACTTCTCATCAGGAACAACTGAGGGCAAAGAAAAGTTGGAACATCTTTAGGGTGCTGAAACAAACAAAAAAACAACAACAACCTATCGGCAAATAATTCTATATCTTGCAAAAATTTTTTCCTGAATGTAGGCAGGCCTCCAGTTTCCATCTAAGATGAAGAAGGCTGGTAAGAGTGTTACTACTACCCTAATGACAAGAAAAAGCAGGATAATGTACAAAATTATAATGTTCCTTGGACACATCAAAAAGCTAAGGTAATAGAACAATCAACTATTCTGGTATCAAAGGAGAGACAGTGTGAGAGCACTGTCATAATAGCTGCAGCCGGAGAAGATGAGAGCTTCACACAAGAGGGTAAAAAGAATTCAGCTGAATTTTCAGTGAATTGTGAAAGTCCCAGTGTACGTGAGTGGAATAGAATAGACACCACACCCTAAGAGTCACAGACACAGGGCACTTCGCACTCACTAAACTCTTCTCCATGGACTGGCCAGGTGCACAGGACACTCCAGGTGCATAAGAAATCTATAAGACAAAGAGTGGGGCAGGAGGAAGACTGAAGAAGGCTTCCCTGTATGTTGCAGCCTCTGGGGAAAAACACAAAGTACCACCTGGTGCCTTCTCCTCCAAGTAACAAAAGGGTTAAGGCACTGGAGAAAGGACAGCAAACTCTATGCCTGAGGACAGAGTAAAAGATTCACTGTGGCTGGGGAAAGTAGAGGAAGGGAAAAGGAAAAACATTTCATTCCCTTGGAGAGGGGCGGAAACCATCCTGAACTGAGTCCATTAAATGCTTCTTACCTAATACAAGGGACAGAGGCAGGATTGTTGAGAAAACCCCACCCTTGAGAAACAGGATCTGCCTAAAACTAAGGCTGGACCAGGAGGAAAACAAATATTCCTCTGTCTCTCAAAATAGGCTACCATGCATACGAAACCAACAAAAGCAATTTGCCACTCAGAGAGAAGCAAAAAGATGGAAATAGACACTCTTTGAAGTCATCTATGTCACACTTTGAAGGGGTGTGACACCCACTATTTAAATAACCACATGAGAATAATGAATGTCACACTATTTATATAGACAGACAGACAGATGATAGATTACACAGACAGACAGACAGACAGAAATCTGTACCATAGAAAATATCTTAGAAACAAATATAAGTAACATAAACATTCAGTACTTCAGGGAGTAAATTTGGGGGCTGGGGGGTAAGAAGCTTTAACTCTATTTTATTCATCACTACAATATTTATTGTTGTAGTAAAGTTCTATTTCAAGTAATTCATAAAAGCTAAAATTATTATATTAATGTTGGTAAAGGTACGGAAAAGCTACTACTCTCAAAAATAACTGGTAAATTTTTAGATCAATATAACCTTTTTGAAAAACATTTCGATAATACTGACTGAGGGTGCTAAAAATGTCTATTTTTCTCTATTTTTGGCATAATCCAAAATATGAAAACAATTATGTGTGCAAATATATTTAACAAAGGACTCTGCTGATTATTTGAAATTTAACTACAATTTTTAGAATAATTCAATTTTTCATGGTACCTCCACTTAATGGAGATGATCTAGTCATTAGAAATTATTGTTATTAAGACTACACAGCAACATGAAAAATGAATGTAATTTGATTATGTTAATTGCAAAGTGAAGATTAGAGGAGGCAATGCTGCAAAACTGTGCATAGGCTAAGAACCGAACCGACTAAATGTGTGTCCTAGAAAATTTACCACCCTACGCTTCAGTCTTCACATCTATAAAATGAATGTGATAACACATATATCATAATTTTTCACTAGAATTAAATGAGAAAATAACTAGAGTGCCCACATTAGCTTAGTGCTCAAGAAATATTACTTATCAGTATTAGTATCATATAATATGCAAATGGATTTTAAATAGACAAACATATGAATATAAATGACATTGAAGGGAAACAGTCAAGCTAATAAATATGCACAAGTCCTTTGTTAATATCATTGGAATTTTTTCCTTTTCTGCATTTTCCAATTTGTTCATAGGGTAAATTACTCTGGTACCCTTATAATTTAAAAAGTTATTATATTGAATAATGTGGTTTGCCTTCATTGTTGAACATTTTCTGCTTAGAACAAATCTGCTTAATCTGGAGCTATTAGTCATATTTGGAACTTCCCTTCAGTGTCCTTTCAAATGCCTGATTTGGAAAAGCATAAAAATGTTTCTTCTATTCTGCTTTTACTTTAACTTTAGTTTTCGATAAAAATGACTCTCTTAGATAAAAAAATTCTCTCTTGTTAGAATACATAAAGCTTCTACAAAAAAAAAAACTTGAAATTCAATAAACATATCTACGTGGACAAATTTCATTTGGGAAAACCATGGTCCAGTCATCTGGAGATGGATGGAAGGACTCCATCAAGTGCAGCAGTAGGCCCTGGTCCCAGGGAGAGACTTAGCTCATTTTGGAATCACAGGCTTTTGAGAACACAAAATGAATCCCTGACACATGTGTGATTAATGACATTACCCTAGATCTAGAACATGTGACTTTATTCAAATGTACCTGGACTGCTGACAACACCCAAATTCATAACATTCTAAATTAAGGCTTGAAGAAGCAATTTTCAAGTGAACTGAAGAAGAAAATCATACGTTTGCACCAAGGGAGGTAGCAAATTTATGAAGACAATGTGCGTGAAATGACAGATTTGTATAATGATTTTGGAGCATCTGCATGGAAACTCTCACTCAACAGGAACAGGAACTGTGAGGACAAAGTGAGAGAGAAAAATAAAAATGCAGTTCTTACCTATAAATCTGAAACTATTTTAAATCATTAGAAATTTGGAATAGAGATGTGTGTGTGTGTGTGTGTGTGTGTGTGTGTGTGTGTGTGTGAGAATACAATTTTTCACACTGAAAGTAATAAGGAAAAAAATTACTTTGTTTTGAGTTCAAAATTGACACTGAAGAAAGTGTTACTACTCGTGTGATTGCAGCTTTGTAAAACTGGACAGATGCATGCAAAAATAAAATAAAAATGAAACTGGACCACCTTCTTACACCATATCCAAGAATAAACTCAAAATGAATTAAAGACTTCAGGTAAAACCCCAAACCATAAAATTCCTAGAAGAAAACATTGGCAGTAAACTCTCTGAGACTGTTCTTAGTAATATTTTTTCTGATATCTCTCCTTGGGCAAGGGAAACAAAATAAATAATAAACAAACAAGGCTACATCAACAACAAATCATCAACAAAATTAAAAAACAATCTACTGAAGGGGAGAAGACATTCACCAGTGTAATCCCTGCTCTACTGCAAAATACCTTTGCAATCAATACTGTTCTGAAGAAGTACTATCTGGAGGCAATAATAATTTCAAGAAAGTAGGTAGAAAAGATAGGCAAGTCTCTACAGTTATAAAGAAAAGTTTAGTTTTTAAGCTTTATTGACGTATAACTGATAAACAAAAATCTGCACATATTTAATGTATACATCTTGATGAGTTTGGATGTATGCATACACCCATGATGTCATCACCACAACCAAGGTATTAAACATATTCATCACCTCTCCAAACTTATTTCTGTTATTTTGAGGGGGGGGGGGTTTGTTTTGTGTTTTGTTTTGTTTTGTTTGTTTTGTTTTGTTTTGTGGTAAGGAAACTTAACAGGAAATCTGTCCTCTTAACATATATTAAAGTGCACAATACTGTACAGCAGATCTCTGGAGACTATTCCTCTTAGGAGAATGAAACTTTACACTCCTTGAGCAACGTCTCTCCCTGCCACTGACAATCACCATTCTACTCTCTGCTTCTGTGTGAAGTGACTATTTCAGATACCACATATAAGTGAAATCATGCAGTGTGTGTCCTTCTGAAACTGGTTTATTTCACTTTGCATAATGTCCTCTAGGTTCATCTACATTGTCACATATGGTAGGATTTTTCTTTTTTAAGGCTGAGTAATATTCCATTGTGTGTATATACCATATTTTCTGTATCCATTCATCTGTTGTTTGAGTTGTTTCAGTATCCTGGCTCTTATGAATAGTGCTTCAGTGAACATGGGGTACAGATATCTCTTGAAATCCTGATTTTAACTCTTTTGGACATATACCCAGAAGCAGGATGGCTGTCAACACTTCCATTTTTAATTTTATTAAATAGGACCAAAAAAAATGATGAACAAAAAAAATAGTTTCAAGGGTAACTAAAATGAGAATGCTCTTGAACGTGTAAATGAGATTATTCCTGGGGGATAAAGCATATCAAAGAAGAGAGAAAAACGTTGAAACTGAAAAAATAAAAATTTCAGTGCAATGAATTAATAGAAAAGTGAATGCAGTGTATGAAGAAATACCTTTGCTTTATCTGGTGAGAAGGAAGATTTAAAAGATAATTACATGATCATATTCTGTAATTAAAAATCAGTCAGTGTCAAATGAACTTGGGTGAAGGCATCTTGTGAAGTGTTGACAGTAAATGTATCACATTCTGCTTGTTTCTATGGGAGGACTCAGTCACACAAGGCTTCTTTCTTGAAGAAAAATTGGGACTAAGGACATATAAATAAAAAACTTGTGTCTGGATGAAATTGAAAACTACATAGCAAAGAATATATGAAATTTAGAAAGACATGAAAGCTTTCTTACATAGAAGGCCACCCCCAGCCACTTCCAAACTGATCAAAATAAAACATCCTGTACTCTGTGAACATCGTCAAAGAAAATGCCCCGGTATGAAATTGTCAATACCATCGGGCAGAAAAAATATACAATGGAATTAAGTGTAGAAAACCTTTAAGTGTCTGACCTTACATCTTTTACTGCATCTTCCTTCCACGGTCTTTAGAAGAATAAAAACTTCCAAAACAATGACAGTCCAGAACGTCTCTCTGCATCGTCTGTGGAGTGCCAACTCTACCCATCATTTGGAAACAAAAAAGAGGTGGACACAAAAGCTCTGACGAGCAGTAATAGGACATAAATTAAAGTGTATTCTACAAGGAGGGCTTCTGAAGTGTATTCTAGCGATTTTGAAGAAACAATGGTTCTATTGTTCTTGTGCCCAGAAATAATCTTATTGAAGGTGAAGTCAGACAGCTCTTCATAAAAATGAAACGTTTTCTCTTCGAGTACCTCTGAAGCAAGATAGTGAGATTTAGGTTGGGCTGCCAGAGTGACTATAATAGGCCTCAAAGAGAAATCATCTATTACAGTTTTCTTTCATCCGAATTCTTTATAATCCCAAATATGTTTTAAAGAATTTCTCTTAGAGTCTTGCAAACAATTTTGGCAATAACTAAACTTGCATTTTGCTAAATAAGCTTGGATAGTTATATGAAAACTATGCAGAACATAACAAGGTTGCTGACAATAGTCTGACCCCCTGGCAGCATTTTAGCATTTAAAAATAATTATCAGCATCATCCTCTTGTTGCTTCATTTGTTACTATCATATTAGTCAGTGAAGAAAATGTTGTGATTTTCTCTTCATTTTATTTGTTTTTCCTTATGGGAAATACAAAAAAAGGGGGGAGGGGTTTCTATAAAATATAGACACCCATGAAATGAATTAAAACCACATACGACCAAATTGATGTCATGCTTACTTTGCCATCTTTCATTCAGATTAATAAATGTTAAAAAGAAAAACTGTGGTGGAGTAAAGACGCATTCTTGTCTTTGTGAAGCAAAATGGATCTGAGTATAATATGCTCAGAAGAATGGGACTGGCTCCATTTCAAGTCCTTAAATAAACTTACTTCCAAAAATATTGATTATGAACTAATTTTCTATAAGAAAAGACCTACAAAGACATGAAATTAGTTCTTCACTTAAATCTCTTTTCAAGAATGTTTCCATTTCATAATCATTTAAAATTTGTACAAGATATTCTATAAAAAATTAATATTCAGCAAATTTATAATCACCTCTATCATGAGGGTCTTCAAGTATTTTGCATGTTAGTTTTTATTACTAATTACTTTATCCTTTTTAGCAATGTATTTGTTTCCATTGCTGCTATAACCAATTACCACAAAATTAGTGCCTTAAAACAACACAAGCTTATTATCTTATGGTTCTGGATGTTGCAGATTTAAAAAGAATCTCACGGGGCTAAAATCAAGGAGTCCATGGGGTAGGGTTCCTTTCTGGAGGATCTAGTGGAAAATACGTTCCTCAACTGCTCGGCTTCCAGAGGCCACCCGCATTCCTTCTGCAAAGCCAGCAACATCTAGCTAGATCCCTCTCATACTGCCATTTTTTGGGTTCTCTCTTCAGATTCCCTCTTTTTCTTTAAAAGGCCTTTGTGATTATAATCCAGAAATAGCTATCTATTTTAAGATGAGTTGGTTAGCAACTTTAATTCCATCTGCAATCTTTAATTCCCCTTTGCCATGTAACTTAACATGGAAGTTACTAAACGAGAACACTATCTTAGATCAAAATTGCCAGTATATTGGTTGTTAACTCTAAAATCTGAGAGAGTAAAGTTTATCTAAAATGCCCATAGGAGCTCTGATTTAGTCTCCTAAATTCACCTCCCCCCACACACACACACGACCTTTGCTCTATACTGCTATTGGGCATCCCAGTGTTATCAGAACACTATGAGAGGCGAATATAAACCCTACAGGGTTGAGGCAGTGATGCACTGCTGAAAACATATATATGGGCTCTTGCGTTGCCATCTCCCACCAAGTTTCACATTCTCTAGTCCAAAACTCTCAATTTCAAACTTAAGGAGAGTCCTACTCCTTAACTTGAAGGTTCACCTGTGGGAGAGAGAGAGAGAGAGCCTTTCAGAGTTAGAGGACAACACTTCTGTGGTGCCTGCAGCTCTCCACCAAGAAGCGCATCTCTTCCCTTGTGTCCAAACACACTAGGAGAGTCACAGGTGAGTACCTGCCCCCAGCCTTACCTACCGGACAGGATAGCTAATAATTGAAGAGCCATAAAACTGGCAACACAATAAGAAACACAAAAAATGAAGAATACATATTATCTGTATTACTGAAACAAATGCACCAAAAATTTAAAATAAATACAATAAATATCCTCAAAAGCAAAACAGAGAATGGTTGTAACATGAAAGAGAAACAAGAATACAAAGTCTCAAGTAGAAGTCAAATGGAGTTAAAACTGTCACAGAATAATTGCATTATTTTGGAACTATAAAAAGGTACTAATTTAAAATGAACCTTAACAAGTCAAGGATAAATATTATAATCAACTAAATAAATACTAAAAATGAAAAGGGAATGAGAATCACAAAAATATTTGCTTAATCCAAAAGTATGAAAGTAAGTGGAGAAAAAGCAACAGAGAAGGGAAAAGTAGAGAAAAAGCAAAATGGTAGACTTAGTAGTAAATAATTACAGTAATAAAAATTAAATGTTAATGAAATAAATGTTCTATAAAAGGCAAAGATTTTCATATTGGATAGAAATAACAAAATGCTACTATATGCTGTTTACAAGGTATGTTTTAAAGAACCAAAAACTGTCTAAAATTGAGTGATGGGGAAAGATATATCATAAGATCATTAAAATAAAGTTGGTTTAAATATATTAATATTGGACAAAAAAGCAAGATATATCACTGAGATATAATGAAAACACATTTCCTAAGGATAGAAATGTCATAATACAGAGTTTAATTGAACTTAGTTCATAGTAAATTTATTTTTAATACATTGCTAATTTCTAATATTTTCTTTAGAACTTTTAAATAATCGCTATATGAGAAATTGTGCTGCTGAATAGGATTTTTTCTTTCTATTTTTCTGTATTTCTTTTTTTAATTTTTTTATTTTTTTTGTTTTTTGTCAAGTGGTCAAGCTTCATAATGACATAAACAGAAAAACTTGCAGGAGACTTCTCTAGAATAGTGTTAAAAAACACCAACACAATAAAGCTAATGTTAAGCTCCTTTGTTGTGCTTGACATGGCAATGAATGTTACATGAACTATCTCATACACTGGAGGAAAAGACTGCTGTTCAGATCTGAAATTTGAAACTGAGTTGAGCTTCACACTCTACTCCTAATTATTGCTTCATTATTAATTCAAGGATCCTAAAGGAGATACAGACATACCTTTCTTGTTTTCCTTAGAAATATGCAAGTGTTATAGTTATGCATCAAGCCCTTTACTGTGCTGAAATGTCAGCAAAACAGTAAAATGTGATGGTTTTTTTTCTGAGTTATCACTGATAAGCAGAATTATCAAGCTAAGTATGAAATCTCATTGCCTTTATTAATAATCTTGAAAGAAAAAAGTTAGCTATCTGATTTGAAGAATTATTTCAAAGAATTTTACATTATTAATAAAAATAAAAAGTGGATTAAATTTTTCAAAATCATTCTTTTGAAAAATATACACGAAACCACTAATTCTATTTTTTAACAGTAAGTCATATACATATTTATACTGTGTTCACCTCTCATAGTTAGATTTCTTTCTGTCACCACATATTTGATCCCTTTTACCCCATCTGCCTCCTCCTTCCCACTCCCCCCAACCTCTGGTAACCACCAGTCTATTGCCCATGTCCATGAGTCTCTGTTTGTCCTGTTCATTTGTTACTTTTAGGTTTCTATCCCATATATAAGTGGTATCGTGTGATTTTCAACTTTTTCTGTCTGGCTTATTTCGCTTAGCATGATTATTTCAAGGTCCATCCAAGTTGTTGCAAATGGCAGTATTTGATCTCTTCTTATGGCTCATTGTATATATGTACCACAGCTTCTTTAGTCAATCATCTTTCATAGGACACTTCAGTTGCTTCCATGTTCTAGCTACCGTGAATAATGCTGCTATGAACATGGTGTGCAAATATCTTTTCTGGTATGGCTTTTCAAGTCTTTGGGGTACAAACCCAGTAGAGGGATTGCTGGATCATATGATAGATCAATTCTTAGTTTTTTGAGGAACATCCATACTGTTTTCCATAGTAGCTGTACCAATTTGCAATCCCACCAGCAGTGTAAGAGGGTTCCTTTTTCTCGGCATCCTCTACAACATGTTATTACTTGTCCTGTTGATTATAGCTATTCTAACAGGTGTCAGGTGGTATCTCATTGTGGTTTTGATTTGCATTTCCCTAATAGCTAGCTACCCATGTTGAGCATCTTTTCAAATATTCGTTACCCATCTGTATGTCCTCTAGGGAGAAGTGTCTACTCAGGTCCTCTACCCAGTTTTTAACTGGATCTTTGATAT